>JAKLNG010000014.1:0-600000 GCA_022814565.1 Phaeophleospora eucalypticola
CCCCCCCCCCCCCCCACCCCCCCCCCCCCCAACATCCCCGGCCCCGCCACTTTTTTTTTTTCTCCACCACATATTAACTATAAGCCCCCCACCCCCCCCCCCCCCCCCCCCCCCCCCCGCCTACACTTACAAATATCATGACGCCAATGGGCTTTCCGGGTATCATAAACCCAGCGAGGAACGGCGAAATCACATTCAAGCTGAGCTGAATATTCGTGATGCCTAGAATCATGCAGCATGGGATCACGAAGACCAACGCCAGGATGATGGAGACGAAGTAAGCCCACCATGGCAGCTGCGATGGATATGCAAGCACAGTAGCAAGGCCAAGGCAGACTGAAATCACGAATAGCACCAGGTACCACCAGTCGGGAGCGTCTTTGTACTTCTTCATCAGCCGCATGTGCACGTCTGCTTCTTGGTTCTTCGCTGTCTTGAACCGATAGAGCACCTCCTTGCCATGGAATACGATCGTGTGTACCAAGCTTGCTGTGAGGGATGCGAATGACAGACCGTAGTTGAGAGCGAATGTCGGGGCCAGGAACAAGGGCGAGTATGCTTTGTACTTCTCCAGGTCAAAGCTGAAGTTGGGCCCCATGATCTTAGTGACATCGTACTCGCTCTGTGTGTTATCGAAGGTCGTAGATGTGTTGATCGGCAAGTAGGCAGCATACAAAGCCCCTGTATACGAGATGCCGATGGTGGTGATGATCATGAAGATGCCTAGACCGACCAGAGTGTTCAGATGGGAGAATGTCGGCGAGAGGAGAGGGTCTTGCAAGTAGGCCGTCACATACGTCCAATCGAAGGTCAGTGGAATCAATGAGAGGCCGGTGAAGCCACCGAAAAGCTGATTGAGGACTGCGTTGTTGGGCTTGATCCAAGTCACGAAGGAGAAGACACTCAGACCCTGCCAGATGACGCCTGGGAACCAATACCATGCGAATGACGCGAGTGCGAGGTAGCCAAAGTATCTGTAGCCAGAGATTTGCCAGCCATTGGTCTTCGCTGGATCCATCTTCCTCTGATCGTGCAGTGCATACAGTAGCGTTGTCATGGGGAAGTTGGCGGGCCAGATGAGAGCTGCAGGCCAGACTAGGAAGCGCCTGAACATGCCCGAGATGGCGATGCCAATGAGTTGCGAGCTCAGGGTGAAGAGGAGTTGGAAGCCCCATCCTTCTTAGGTCAGCATCTAGACGTGGCGCATTGTATTCATCAGCAGCACGTACCCATGTCGATGTTGTAAAGCGGCTTCGCAGCCAAAGCCAACAAAGCGTCCGTACTGTACGCATATCCATAAGTGACGTTCGCCATGAGGGTGACCACGGCATGCTCCTTGATGGTGGAAGGCCCAGGATTGAAAGACCAGGTCAGTCCAAACGTTGTGAATTTCCTGGAAGGGACCACGCGAGCCCAAAGGCAGCCAACGGGATAAGACAGAAGCATGATAACAACAGTGGGAATCGTGATCGCCGGACTCCTCATGCTCAGGAACATGTTGATCGCCGCTGAAATTGTCACGAAGATGAATCCCAGGACCCAAGCTCGGACGGTATTTGCGATCTCTTCCCTATCACTTGGTCGCACTGCCGCTCTGACGCTTTCGTACGGAGAATCCTCGAGGAACGTCTTTTCGACCTCAATAGCCTTCTCGACGCTATTCCATCGTGCGGCATCTCGTAATGTGTCGATGGTCTCGTCGGGGAGATTGGGGTCGAATTGATGTAGTTTCTCCACCTCTTTGGCTTCCGCCAGCGCGTGAGACTCGACTGTCACCCCATTCTTGTCGTTCAAGGGCTCGCTTCCGACTTCCTCTGCGCGGCCGTGATTGATTCCGTCCGTAGGTTTGGATTCGAATGGAGACTTCATGGTTATCAAAAGTGAGTTCAGAGCATTTAGAAGAACGAGAAGAAAGCTTGTGTGTGGAAAGGCAGAAGAGATAAATCGAGTTTGGTCTCAACCCCGCGGAAAGTGGAAAGGTCGCATCGCGGAGTCGTACAGTAGCGATAGGACTGGCATAAGGTATTCCTTCCAAGTGCAACATGCCGATCAAGCTGGTGTACCGTTGGCCCCTCCTACCTTTCATTGCCTTTCCGCGGCTACACCCTGTCTTGAACCAGGGAGAGCTGTTCGGATGTGCCTCGTGGCGTTATCTTGCCATGCTGCTCAGATCTAAGCACGAGTTTGCGGGTCCTTGGGCGACATCTCGAGCGGTCGATAGAAGATAGGCCAAAGGCATAGGCGCAAATGCAACGCATGCTAGTTGCCGAGTGGAGAAGTTGTGTCGCTTCGATGCGGCTCGGAACTTAGAGCTTTGTCGGGGGCAGGTGATTCTTGTGAAGTCGTCGGATGGAATCAGATAGTGGCCAAAGGAATACCGAAATTGAATGGCGGTTGCTTTGCGATGCTTTAGAGAGTGAGGTGGATGAGCTCGTTCAGTTGTAAGATGGCGGACGCGTTTTGGGTCCGTGCGCTCGCTCTCGGACACCACCTGCCGAGCACGTGAAAAAGCTTCGGCTTGACGAGCCATAAACTGGTTACCGCCTTTCTACCAGTACATTCGTGTATAACGCAGGACCAACATGAAGAAGTCTCTCTCAGCGCGCCGGGTGCCGCGTAAAATCGGGCAGGATGACGAGGACGACGTCGAGTCACCTCAGTCCTCCGACGCGGGTCAAACCTCAGGTATGGACATCCACCACTCAAGAATCTCAGGCTAGATCTGACGTTCCGCCTCAGCCTGCGACATGCGCTGACTGCATGTGAGTAGAAACGGCGATTCGAAGACCGAACATAAAGCCACGCAAATCCTCCGCTTTGCGACAATCTCGCGGACCCTCCACATTAGACGATGATGAAGAATCCGAAGCTTCAGTCGTAACACCCAAACGCCAGAACATCTCCAGAATAGCAATCCAGCGCAACGCCTCGAAGCGATCCTCATTACTGGCCTCGCAACTTCCGACTCGAGATACTGGTGATGAGGATGAGAGGCCAAGCTATAGCGCTGCCTCGCTTCAAGAGTTGAAGAACAGCACGCCTTCCACGCCTCAGCAATTTGGCTCTGGGTCAAATAGCGATCTAGACGTGGTCGCTTCTAGCACACAGTCTCTCGATATATCCTCGAAATTTGGCAAAGGCTGGGCACCTTACGAGTCTGCCATTCCCTCCGCTGCTGAGATCGCTGAGAAGAAATCTCGTCGCGCGAGACTTGCGAAAGAGCAACAAGCGGAAGAGTACATTTCGCTAGATCCTGATGACCCTGACCTCGACGACGATGACAATGTGACGAAGGACGAGAATGGCAGGCTTATTCTTAAGCCAAAAGATAAATATGGGCAATCTGAGAGCAGGCTTGTGGCGGACGATGAGGACATCATGGAGAATTTTGACGAGTTCACGGAAGATGGAAAGATAGCTCTCGGGCGTAAAGCTGAGGCTGAAGCAGCTCGTAAGAGGAAGCAAGAGATGGCCGCACAGATCGCAGAAGCAGAGGGCGCCTCAGATTCGGACTCTGATGAGAGCGAGCGTGACCGTAACGCGGCTTTTGAAGCTGCGCAAACCAAGCATGGGACGTATGCGCAAAATGCCGCTCCCTCCGATCCAGCAGATATGCGACCGAAAACGCCACCGATCATCACGCCACTCCCGACCTTGGACGGTGCAATCGAACGTGTGCGCAAACAGTTGGCAGACATGCAGAGCTCGCGCATGCGAAAACTTCAAGAGATGGAGAACTTGCAGCGCGAAAAGATTCGGCTGGCGGAAGAAGAGGTCAGAATTCAGCGCGCTCTGAAAGAGACGGCAGAGAAATTTGAAGAGCTTAGGCGAGAGAAAGGCATCACAAATGATGACTCGAGCAGCGTGCCTGCCATTGAGGCGCCACCAGCCGCAAATTCCGAAGGCGAAGCCCAGAAAGGCGAGGAGGATGATGGCACGGAAGCTCGCGATGAGGAGATGGAAGACGCAGAAGATGCGGATGAAAAAGACGACGAAGAGGAAGCGCCAGGATTTGCTGGTCTGGGGTTTGGCGGTGCGAGGCGAGGACTCGGCGCAGGTCTAGGCTTTGGCCCGCCCACAGTCGACGGAGGTGAAGACGGCATGGCATAACGCAAAACAGAGCTGTTTAATATCCTCCATAGCCAGCAAGTGTGTGATACCCATGCTGGGACTGTTCTCCGACGCATGGTACCCTCTCGTTTTCAAATATCGCTCCAACTCTTCTGCGAAGTGTTCTTTTCCAATTGTCTTATCTGTTTTTCAGGACCGGCGAAGTTCGAGTGAGAACTGCCCGGGCCCTTTCTCTCTACGGACCACGAATTGGTTTGACCGCTTTGCATTGTGGCTTCGTTTTCTGCGTACGTGAGCAGTCTTGCAACATTTTTTGGAGAAAGTCTTCGTTAGCGCAAAGATCGAAAGAAAGATCGAAAGCGAATCAGGGTCATCAAGATTGGAAGCGAGCGCAAACCATTGTCCAGCGCCGCGCGCAAGTGCGGTACCACTTGCCAAATCTCGATTTTTACTGAGCGCACTTTTCAATTTCTTCAAGTTGTTTCCTTCTGTCCTCTCCCCTTGACCATTCTGAATGCCGTGGATGTAGGATTTCTCGCGGTGGCTGGGATCGACGAGGAGCTCGGAGTGGGGATTTTCTGCACTCGGACCAGATCAATGCAGAGCGCAAAGCTGGCACATCGATCCAAAGATAGCAGATGGTGGTATTTGAGGGAGTATGATGCGATGTTGAAGATCCGAGGTGAAGGTGGCAGCGGAGAGAAGAGGTGTCGTCGGGAGATGGTTGCGCTAACGCCAGAGTGGGGTGCGTGCGGGAGGCGAGGAAGGAGCGAGAGACGAAGCAAGAGGGATCGAGTCGACTTTGATACAGCGTCTACAAGAGCTTACTCCATCATATTCCACTTCGTCTTCACGAGATCCACACCGTGTTTAGTCAGTCGACACGCACATTCGTTGCCAGCGACAGCCGCCCGAATGGACTCGGCCTAAATCGAGTCTGCCGCACAGTCCACCATCCGTTCAGCCTCCGCACTGCAGCATCAGTCCGACGCTCCGCACGCATATCAAACAATCACGGCGACATGGTGGCGAACATACATCACAACTCAGCTCTTTGATCGTTTCAAAAACAACGTCTGGTGGGATGGCGGCTGCGGTGGCAGAGTCTGGTCATATCACATGCCAGACCGAGCTGCCGGTCGGACCTGTGGCCAAAGCTGTGAATATTGCCCAGCCGCCAACCGTGGATGAGGACGATTCCAGTCTGTCGTCGAGCGGCACCGAGGTCTTTGACCGAAGTGACCCGTCCTCAGCACAGCGCGATCGGTGGCAGCTCGATGCCAATGGCAAGTGGCGACGGCATGGCTCGTCAGAATCTGCTCCCAGCACTGGCATATCCTCGATGAGCTCGTCGGTTGCCGCCGACGACCTTCCTGCCAACAAACCGATACTACTCGCGCCTTCACGTAAACGATCGTCTGATGGAAGCGTCAAGACCATATTACCAAACGGCAGTCAACCGACACAAGTCCCAGCAGCGTTGCCATCGCCGGCCGAAACCCAGCCCGCTGCGACTCCACAACAACCACCGAAGAGAAAACGCGGCCGACCGCCAAAGCCAAAACCTCCAGTCGTAGTAACCTCTTCGACAAATCTGCCAAACCCAACATCACCCAAGGAACCCCGACCACCAAGGGTAGCCAAGCCTTTGGTCACAGCACGCCCACGTTCCTCCATTCCGTCTCGACTTCCAGCAGAAGTATTCGCAGGCCAATGCATCGATGCAGCTCATGACTCCAGATTAGATCCTTACGCATTACATCCTGGTGAGAATAGACTCCTGGTCGATCGACTGACGTCCAAAGAAGTCACCGTCTATTTGAACATCCGCAATTCTATACTTCGAGTATGGGCACAAAATCCGCTCTGCAGTGTGTCATTAGAAGAGGCGCTTGGCTGTGCGAAAGAGACTCGTTTCTTTGGTCTTGCGGAGGTTGCACACCGATGGCTTGTACGCAACGGCTATATCAACTTTGGGTGTGTCACCATCCCAAGAGACCCAAACCTGCCGAAGAGACTCAGTAAAGAAACCAAGCAAAAGACAGTCGTGGTCGTTGGTGCTGGAGTTTCTGGTCTCACAACCGCACGTCAGCTTGAGAGTCAGTTCATTTCTGAAGCCGCAAGATGGATTAACGCTGGTGAGCGACCACCTCGCGTCATCGTGCTCGAAGGGAGGAAACGGATTGGTGGCCGAGTATACTCAAAACCCTTGAGAAGCCAAGTCAAGAACAGCTTGCCTGACGACCTTCGAAACACCGCCGAGATGGGTGCCATGATCGTCACCGGGTTCGAGCACGGCAACCCACTCGACACGATCATACGTGGACAACTCGGGATTCGATACCACCTTATGAAGGACGCATTGACTATTTATGATTGTGATGGCAGGCCGATAGAAGAGAAGAGGGACATGCTCAACACGGAGCTCTACACGGACATCTCAGACAGGGCGGGCGAGTACAGGGCAGAGTCGCAGAAGCAGGATACCCTTCGTGGTGATGAGGACTTGATCAACCGCTGTCGAGACCCTGCGCCGGATGGCTACTCAGCTTTTCATCTTGAGCCTCTGCCCGCTGCTCACCTCAAGGCGCACAAGCCCGCGGCAAGGAGAGGGAGGCGGCGTAATGCGCCGCCTGGGACTGAAAAGCTGACTGGTAGGAGCCAGGTCATGGAAGAAGGCCCAAACTCTACCATATCCGCCTCTCGAGCGGCAAAGAACATGGGATGGCAGATCAAGGAAGGCATTGCTAGAAATCGCAGCGTCGCGCTCCATGCTGTTGCAAATGCTAGCGACTATCCAACACTCGGCACTGTCATGGACGAAGCCATCCAGCAATACCAGGACCTTATTGATATGAACCCTTTGGACATGCGACTGCTGAATTGGCATCACGCAAATCTAGAGTACGCCAACGCAGCACCGGTCTCTCAGCTGAGTCTCAGCGGTCATGACCAAGACACTGGCAACGAGTTCGAAGGCGCACACTCGGAGATCATTGGCGGTTACACGCAAGTCCCACGCGGCTTGATGAATCTTCCCACAAAGTTGGATGTGCGGTTCGACCGAAATGTGGAGAGCATCCATTATGACGATCGCAAGGACGACCACGGACCTGTTACTACGAAGATCGTGTGTACCGACGGCGAAGTCATTGAAGCAGACGAAGTCGTCGTCACTGCACCTCTCGGCGTGCTCAAATCCGGCGCCATCGATTTTGACCCTCCTCTCCCGCGTTGGAAGTCTGGTGCCATTGACCGAATGGGCTTTGGTCTTTTGAACAAGGTATGTACAGGAAATGCGAAGTATTGGTTATAAGCTAACTTCTTACGTAGGTCATCCTGCTCTATGACGAACCGTTTTGGGACGACGAGCGCGATATGTTTGGGCTTCTCAATGAGGCAGAGCAAAAGGCGAGCATGGACCCATCAGACTACGAACGAAGAAGAGGTCGATTCTACCTTATCTGGAACGCTTCAAAGATTAGTGGAAGGCCAATGCTCATTGCGCTGATGGCTGGAAATGCCGCGCATGACGCGGAATGGACCGATACTTCCACGTTGATGATGGAGGTTACAGAAAGATTACGGACAGTTTTCAGACACACGAAGGTACCAAACCCGAGAGAAGTAATCGTCACGCGGTGGAGGAGAGATCCGTTTACGAGAGGGACATATTCATACGTCGCGCCGGAAACCAGACCGGGCGACTACGACTTGATGGCCAAGTCAGTGGGCAACCTTCACTTTGCCGGAGAAGCCACGTGCGGAACACATCCAGCGACGGTGCATGGAGCGTTTCTGTCGGGACTACGCGGTGCTTCTGATGTGATGACCAGCATGGCGGGTGACATTGCCTTGCCCAGTCCTCTTGTAGGAGCTGCGACCATCAAGCCGGAGGTGCTAGCTGCTCAGCAGGCTGTGTACCAACAAATGCAGGCAGCGCAGACAAAACAGCAGTCCGAAGACGCATCGCCCGCTGCTCCGGCTGCCGCTTCCAGCGCTGCTACGACAGCAAGGCCCACGAGCACGCAACCGCTCGAGGCTGTGGTCAAGGAAGAAGAACGCAGTCTCCCGCTCAATGACATTCCTGCAACAGTCGCGACTGCAGTAGGATATGCTATGCCCAGAAAGCCAAGTGGTCCACCCGCTAAGAGCGTCTGCGCGACCGATCCTTCTTTCTGGGTGGCACCGTCGTTCGATGCCTCCGACCTGGATTACGAAGCCGCTGTTATCAGCACGATCCTGTCTCAAATTGGCGACCGCCCCGTCAAGCCTGCTCGACCAGGCGTCAATCCTTTCCTCCTCTTCACCAAGGACAAGTGGGAAGATTGCAAGCGCGCTATCTCCTCCAACGGCCGAGACGTCATCCGACGCACATTAGGAGAGTGGTGGAGGAAAGCTACCGATGCAGAGAAGCACCCTTATGTGGTGCAGAGCCAGACTGCCCAGGATTCAGCAGACTCGCTGAGGAAGGAGTGGGAGATCAACGTCGCGCAGTGGGATCAGGACGCTGCGCGCATCAGGCAGGAATACATGAAAGAACACCCTCCGCCGCAGTTGACGAGTCGCGCGGCTGCCGTTGGCAATGGCGTGAGCAAGCGCAAGACGAACGTGAGCAACAATGTGGTCTTGGACCATCGGTAGGGTTACGGTGTGTATGGAAGTGATGACTGCTGCCGTTTTGGTTTGGCAGAGAAGAATTTTGCTGATGATGCTGATGCTGAGTACCAATTTATGCCTTTCTTATCATCTTTCTCTTCGAAGTATATACCTTGCTATCGATTGACCAAATTTGGTGCGAGTGGGCTATCTATTAATCTGCTGTATCAAGTGTGCCGCGCGAGTTGAAGGCCCCACTTCTCTGGGTGACGTCCAACTTTACTGTCTTTACCTCGATTTAGCTAGCCAAGCCGAAGACGGAGGTCTATCAACTTGTATTTGAGCTTCCGCTGCCTTGCCCATCAGTAATCCTCTTCATACCCAAGTAGACTCGAATTGCTATCCCGAAAATGGCAGCCAAATTCACCATCCGCTCCCTCGACCACATCGTCCTAACCTGCCGCTCCATCCCCAAAACCATCGACTTCTACACCCGCCACCTAGGCATGAAACACGAAGTCTTCACCTCCAAAGGCGTGGACCGGTACTTAACTCACCCCATTCCCCTCACTACCTCCCCTTTCCCTAGCTTACCGATCGTCCAGGCACGCCCTCCTGTTTGGCTCCCAAAAACTCAACCTCCACCAATCCGGCGCGGAATTCGAACCCAAAGCTTCGAAAGTCATGCCCGGAAGCGCGGATTTCTGTCTCATTACGGACGATGATGTGGAGGTTGTGAGGAAGGCTTGGAAAGAGGCGGGTGGGGAGGTGCAGATGGAGGAGGGAGGGGAGGTGGTCGACCGTACGGGTGCGGTGGGGAGGCTGAGGAGTGTTTATTGTCGGGATCCGGATGGGAATTTGGTTGAGTGAGTGGCTTCCCTTTTCTTGTTTTTGTTCTTTTCTTGAGTAGGAGTTTCGAGGTTGGGGAGTTGATTTGGGGGTTTGAAGAGATGTGGAGCGCTGACAGTTTTTGGTGTACAGGGTATCGAATTATGTATAACGCTTTTGTTCTGATCTTAGCTACTTTGCTCTGGTCATGACACAGACGGAGGAGTTCTGGCTGCTGCAGGCGGAGGCTCCTTTTGCAAGATGTATAACCTCGGAGCCATTTTGATTGCAGGCCAGTAGCCTTTTGTGAACTTCTGTCTCGCGAAGAGTGCGAGCTTCTCGTACATCTGCTGTAATTGCCTCCCCGTTCCGCCAAAAGCATTTGGCACAGGTAACACTTCATCTCCTTCTGCAGGTCGAAGGGAAATGCCTGCAAAACTGCTGATTTCTTCCAGGGGCTGCCAGCTCCCGATGACTCGCTCTGGGCTCTCGGTGAGGACGTAATCGAACTGTTGCCAGAACATGGGATCTAGCAGCAGAGTTTGGTTTTCGGTCTTGTCGTACTCCCATTCTGGTTGGATTTGTTGGAATCGTGTCACGCCTGTTTGGCAGGCGAGATTGTCAAGATGCACGCGAACTGGTAGTCGCTGATCGCTCGGTGCGATTTCATGTAGGCGTCGGAGTGCTTCGCCTCCAGGGTAATTCAGGCTCGAGATGTATAGCAGACCAAGACTGATGGCGAAGGATGCGAGTGTGGAGATTACGAGACCGATACTCAGGAATCTGTACCGCTTGCTCTTGTCTCGTCTTGTCCAGATCCATCCAGCGCCACCTGCTGCTACGGCGGTGAAGGCCGGGATGGAATAGATGATGAAGCGCCACTCTTTGTGCGGGAGGATGCTGTATAGCGCGACGAATGCGATGTGGGGGATCAAGATGTCCACACTCGGGGTGACATTCAGCGCCATTGGAATGCAGACCAGATATGCCATGGGGTTGAGCAGTAATCTCGGCAAGGCATTCAAGAAGTAGAAGTGGAACGGACTAGTTCCCCATTCCGCCGACTTGCCCAGAACAGTGTTGTAATAGAATCCAGTCCACTCCGGCCAAAGAGGAAATGCCTGCCAAAAGAACGAATCGACGCCCACAGTGGCGGCAAGACCAACGAGACCTCCCACAACGCCAGCTGGAATGATCTCCTTTGTCAGAGAAATCCGCTGCTGGAACAGAAGATACGCCGTCTCGGCAGCCAGCAAAATTGCGACCTCAGACCTGAAAATCACTCCGGCGACAGTGAGCAAGTACAGCGCCAGCCTCCTTCGCTTCGAGCTCCTCTGAGTCTTCCACGTCACAGCCTTGACCATGACCAGATTCCGCAACGCCACGGTGGTCAGCATGAAAGCAAACATGTTCGGCAGCGTGCGCGAAGCATAGTACAGGACGTGGAATTGACTCGCTTGCAGCAAGACGAACCATCTCCCTGCCGTCTTCCCGTACGCAATGTCTACCGCACCCTTGAAGTGCCAAAGCGCAGCGGCATTGCCGAGACCCAGGATTGCGCGGACGAGTAGTTGCACCTGAGCCGGAGAGGAGACGAAAGTTGTCAACGGATTAGAAAGCCCAGCGAGTACCAGCGCGCCAACGAACGTTCGTGGAACCGAGCCAGGGAAGGATACATGATCGAAGGATGACCGGAGGACCTCAGTTGTGTTCCATAACGGTAAGCCTTTGTTTAGGATGTCATGGGTGGCTTGAATGTTGAAGGATTCCTCAACCTTGGTGTAGGGCGAGCAGAATAAGTGCAGAAGAATAAGGGAAGGGAGCAGCAGATCCAGCGCTGCGTCGCCTGTTGAATAACAATCAGCATACTGGCGATATTGATGGAGGAAAGGGGGCATAGGCAAGGCGTCTCACCTAGCGACGTGGACATCGTCTTCCTGTTCCTCTTCTCGTCGGACTGTCTTTCCTCTCGAAATGCTCCAATCTGCAATGCGCGCCAGGTGTGAAAGCCCGAAAGTGACATTAAACTCGTGACATGAAGGTCGATGATTTCAGCTCAGTCTGGAAATGTGTTTCACATCAACTCCCCTGGTTGATGGGTGTCCTGAGGCAGGAAGTCGGAGATAATCTGGCAAGAACGCCGACGTCAGCTCCTACCTGCCTCAAGCTTCACACAGCGACAAGCCACGTCTCTCAATAAGTTACAGACAATTCTCACAACACAGGGGCACATCTTCACGACTCTCACACAGACAGTCCAGCGTCAGCTCTCCGACAATGGCAACCCTCTTCTTCTCCTTCGGCGGTCTCTTCCAAGGTCCACTCACCCCTTCCCAATCCCAAATCCATCCCAACCCTCTAACCAATCCTCACAGTCTCCATCCTCCTCGTCAATGCAGTCGCAATCCTCTCCGAAGACCGCTTTCTCGCACGCAGTAAGTCTCTCTCCCTCCAAAACCTCCCTTCCCCCTCCATTCTCCCCTTACCCCAACCACTTCTGCTCACCACATCCTCCACAGTCGGTTGGGGCTCCTCCGCCTCCTCCCAACCGGACGCTTTCGGCACCTCCTCGATCGCCGACCAAACCTCCACCAAAGCGAAGCTCATAAATTTGATAAATTCCACGCGAACGCTCATGCGCGTGCCGCTGATTTTCTTGAATTTGTTGATTATTGTCTGGGCGGTTGCGTTTGGGTGAAGAAAGAAATTCAACAGCAAGAACAGAAAAGAAGCGGCAAGCCTTGAGACAAAGAAGATCGGAGACGGAGGTTAGGGGGCTGAGGTAGTGAGAGGGCAGAAGAGGAGATCGTGAGTTGGAGGCAGGGGTAAAAGGATGGACGAGACGAACGCGGGATAGATCTCGACGGAGGGCAAGAGCGCGATCGATGATTTGCATGGATGGCCGGCTGATACTACAACGATATCCACGAAGCAGCAGAGAAGCTTCGCATGGCTTGCAGGGCGTCCACGAGTCCATCAGCGCAGGGGAGAAGCCAAGGAACAAGTCGATAGAGATACCCAAACTGCCTGCGCACAAGCAGGCACAAAAGCAGAATGATAAGCACATCACATTTCCATCTCAATTCCATATGTCCATCCAAGAAGGTTGTGATAAAAGTCACCCACCACCAGAGCGGGCTTTGCGCCATCAGCTCTCATCGCGCCAAAACGCCTTGCGAAAAGCTCATCCGTGAGCAAGCAAGCACTGTAGCCTCGCCATATGCACAACCCCAACCGGAAGACCGCGTCATCTCATAATGCACACCGTTGTCAATGCTCTCGCTCTCGAGGCCAAATGCATCCATTCATCCTTTCCCCTTTTAAATTTTCTGTATCCTTTGGTGAAGCCTCGTTCATATCAGAGAACTCTTCTTTCTACCCAGACTGAACCGATTCTTCTTGACCTTCTCCTCTCCAGCTGGTGGTTGTGAAGGCTGACTTGGCGCAGGCATGGGCGGCAGAGCAGTTGGGACGTCACCCTTCTCCTGTTCAGCAGAGGGCTCCTGCTCTCCCGCAGGCGCAGGTGCAGCAACGTCTGCATTCCCATTGCCATTCACACTCATCGTATGCGCCCTCGGGACAGGTGGGAGCTTCTCCTTCTCCTTATCTTTCGAGGTGAAAATGCTCGGCTTCTTTCTCAAGCTCATACTGCCATGCCGGAAGCGTGCCAGGCCGCCAGTCTTGGTGGGCTCGGGCTGATCGCCGCGGGCTTTCGCCTCGTCTGCCGCGCTCTGCTTGCTCATCTCCATGACTTGCTTCATCTCTTCATCTTGCTTCTTCCACGCCTCCATGCGCTTCATACTGGCCTCACGGCGCTTCTCGTCCATCGCCTTCTCCTCGGCTTTCTTAGCAGCTTTGCGGTCTTTTTCTTCTTGCTTCAGCTCCTTCTTCGACTTGACAGGTGCGGGAGGTGCTTGTGACGAGAGGTGGTCGAAGCGAGCTTTGTCAGCCCCGCCGAGAACTGGAGAAGTAGCTGCGTGTACAAGAGGATCCATGTGCTCCATCTCTTCCGGGTTGGGCGTCGTCGCCGTGGTTGCATGCTGGAGCTTCTCTTCTCCGTTCTTAGTCGGAGAAGCGGTTTTCTCAGCAGTTTCGGCGTCCGATGTTCGCGCAGGCATCTCTTCCGGTTTCTTCATCTCTGCTTCCTGCTCTTTTAGCACCGCTTCCAGCGTCGTCTCCTGATAGAACAGGACATACGCGCAAGCCAGCTGCTTGGCATCCTGGATTCCAGGCACTGGTTCGCCTCCGAAGAAGTTCATTACGTAGCTCTTGTCCACAGGCTCGACCAGCTCGTCATCGAACAGCAACCATCCTCGATCCTGCGTCTTGACGATACTGACATAGTGTCCATGATACGGTCCACCTCCAATATGCACAACCACTGCATACAGCTCGTATAACCGGTCTGGATCCTCGGCATCCTCTGTCGTGTTAAACAAACGCAGATGGAACGGATATACAACTCGGTGGAAGAGCTTTTGTAACCGCTGTAGGTCTTCGGTGTATTTGAAGCGCTTGAGATGTAGAGCCAGAATCCGCGGTAATCGTTTGATCTTCATCCTCTTTTCGGCTTCTTGCAGACCTCCGCAATTGTCGCAATGAAACTTATTCCGTTCGCAAAGCATCTCTTCTTCCGAAAATTTGCGTAAACAGGAAGTGACGGATGTGTGGGCGCTGAGATCAACCGAGAGATCAAGGAATGCCTCGTCTCGCTGTGAGGTATTCTCACAGGTCAGACATCGAGTTTCCGAAGTCAAGAGACCTTCGAAAAGATCATGCACCCAGTGAGTGTCCGGTCCAGCCTTCGGTACATTCAGGCCACTTGTCGACACGGTCATATCCATCGGCTGTATTGCGCTTCCATTCGCGGGTGTTTGCATCAGAGATGGATGTTGCTTCGCGAACATTTCCACATTATCCACCACCTGGTTCAGCAGCAAATTGAGGAACTCATGTGCGTCCTGATGCATTGCCGACCGGAACATCTCATTCTCTCTTCTCAGGATTTCCAGGAATCTGTGTGGGCTCACCACGCCTATCCGTGACTGATTCCCAATAATTGCCTCGAAAATGTCTCGGAGCGACGTGAACAGAGACTCGTCCATGCCATATTTGACCGAGTTGTCGTGTGTCATGTCCAGCACCGGTCCTGCTTGTAATGCCATCCTCTTTCTATATTCGGGCGAGTCTTTGCTCTCCTCGGGTTTCTGGGCACCTGCTCCAGGCGATGTCGGTACATTTTGCTTGCGGGCAGGTGATGTGGGATTCGGGTACGGCGTCGAGGTTGTCTGCTTAGGTGACAGAGGGGCGCCATTTTGCTCCTTGTTGCGGATTCCTTCAAGGTAGCTGGCGGGAGGAAAGCTAATTACGTGTTCCCGAAAGGGCGCGGAGTAGTATAAGCACTGTACAATGGAATTACAATAGCTGCGAGTCCTTAGTCAGTAGTGCACTTCAGGATCATGTTTAAAAGAAGCCTGGTCGTACCATGTGGAACCGTACTATCGAGCAACATTGGTCAGCGTCGAATGTATACTCGGATAATTATTGGAGCTCTCACATTTTCAAAGCCAAAGAACTTATCACTTCCGTCTGGCCTCACAGGTCCCGCAACATCAGCGAGATGCTTTTCGAGTGGTGTGGGTTGGGGCGCATTCGGGTCCTTCTTCGCAGGTGTCGAGTGGGCATTGGAGCTGTTCTGGTTCTGGAAAATGCGCTGTCAGCCCGGATATGTCTACCAATCGTCTGCGTGGCTGCTCATAATCCGTGAGGTAAGACGGATAGGCGCACGAGCGCTTCGCGACCTACCGAGCTGCTTTTAAACTTGCCAAAGAACGACATGTTGGCTTAGCTGGCTCTTCCTTGCCCGACCCGAGCGCGCGCGCCTTCTGCGCCGGGAGTGGTCGTGATATTTCGCTCGCAGTCGAGGCGGGATAAGTCACGGCGAATGCGCTGAGTTCGAGGTGGAGAGATGGAGTTCCGCGGAGACAGGTGAGTAGTGGGTGCTATCGAGCTCTTGTCTCCATGGGTCGGCTTAGAAATGGAAGTCTGCCGAGAAGCCGGGTGTTTGGAGGACAAGTGGGCGGAGGAGTATTTGAGGCTGATTCCTTCAGCCGGGGGCGACTGTAGCGATGGAAGGATCGGGGAGGAGGCAGCACGACAGCTGAAGGGTCATGCTTTGCTTCTCTTTTACGAAGCAACGCCTTCTCGCACTCTATGGCCGCTCAGCAGCAGCAGACGGGCAAGTCATTCGGGGGAGGGGCGCGGTGGGTGCAATGTGGACGACGATGCGGCGCAGGCTAGCGCGCGACTCGAGCGGAAGCGACGTGAGCGGTGGAATGTCTCGGCCGGAATGGAGGGCGCGGTGCAGCCGAAGGATTGGCAGCGTGCGGGCAGCGGTGGAAAAGTGTGGGAGGAGATGATGTCGTTGCAGTGAGGTGCTTATCGACGGGATAAAGACACATGGGGCAAGTCGCAGCGAGAAGAGTGAGAGGTTGCATTGAAGGAGTTGATTTGTGCTGCTGACCTCAAGTGCAGTGCCGTCTCGAGTCAATCATATCGCGCTGTCCCTTCACGGAGAAATGGGCCCCGGCTTCTGGTGCAGTCCTGCCACGTGCGCGCTGCATGGGCGACCCCGCCAACGAGTTCCACCTGCATTGCATCTCACTATTCATTCTCTTCCAGAACTCTTCGAGAGCATTCATAAGACGGACAATTTCCCGTGCCAAAACTGCACCTGTGAGCGAATGTCACACGCGCTCTTCAAATCTCCCGACATTTCATAAGTGGCGTCCACATGCATAGACCTGCATAGCCCGTCACATATGCATCGTTCTCGATCTCTCAGGACCTCCCATCAGCATCGGAACCAGACCTCGTGTGCCCTAGCTTCCGTCAATTAGCGCGCTGAGCCGAATCTGATCAATTCATTCACTCACCTCACCTCGCTCCTGCCGTATTCAGACCGCTCTTCCCCTTAGTCTGGCTCGTGAAAATCTGCCCCGCCAAGCTTTGCATCGCGCCTTCCCCGTCAACTGCAGCACATTCCAGTGCTTCACACTTTACTAGGACCTCATCTCATCCCATCTTCACATCTCAGAACCATCATGACGACTCCTGGCGCCGGCCTTGATGGCAACCCCATTGTCTTCTTCGACATGACCCTCGGCGGCGAGCCATTGGGCCGGATTAAATTCCAACTCTTCTCTCACATCGTGTTCCGCACCGCAGAAAACTTCCGCCAATTCTGCACTGGCGAAACGAAGAATCACCTAGGTACGCTCGTCTGGCAGACCACTACAGTGCCCACGCACTAATTCCGAATTCATGCAGGCCGCCCCCAAGGCTACAAATCCTCCAAATTCCACCGCATAATCAAAGACTTCATGCTCCAAGGCGGAGACTTCCTCAACGGCGACGGCACAGGCAGCGCAAGCATCTATGGAACCAAAAGTTTCGCGGACGAGAATTTCGATCTCAAGCACGATCAGCCTGGTCTGCTCAGCATGGCGGTACGCCTGCCTGTCACACATTCCGCGTGGCATTGTTCGGCCGCTCGCTGACGCTCTCGCAGAACTCCGGCCCCAATACGAATGGCAGCCAATTCTTCATCACCTGCACAGCAACACCGCACCTGAATGGGAAGCATGTTGTTTTTGGGAAAGTGATTGAGGGAATGGAAGTGGTCAGGAAGATTGAAAATGTGCGGACGACAAGGGAGAAGCCAAACCAGGATGTCGCGGTGGCGCAGTGTGGTGAGATGTGAAAGGACCACGTCTTCGAGAAGAGAGGATAGACCAGGGAAGGTTAAAAGGTGAGGTTCTTCACACGTTGCTTTCTGTAATTGACTATCGACTATCGTGGCTTTGAAAAAAGACGCTACGTGAACACGTGATGATGACCCAAAATCGGCCGTGTCGCCAAAAGAAGAAGCAAGAAGCAGGAAAAAGTTTTGGGTATCAGAAAGAATCTGTACAATTCCGCAAGCCAAGAAAGAGTTCGAGGGGCGAATCCCTCATCAAGAGCGCGAGAGAAGTCTCCCTGCTACACGATCCATTCCCATTCAAAAATTGCACAAAGGCGCGAAAACGCTAGAGCATCAAACGCCCTGCTCAGCTTGCTCAAAGGACATAAATTCGTCGTTTCGAGAGGTATTGTTTGTGTACAAATAGACATTAACCGATTTTACATGACCGAGTCGACGACGTCCGAGACCATGTCGGAGGCGCTGTCCATGACGTTGTCGACCAGGCTCATGACATCCTGGAAGATGTTGGCGCATCCCCAGTACTGCTCGACACCGAGGTCACCAGGGCTCTTCCAGCTGTCGTTCTCGTAGGAGAAGATGGCAGACTTGGCACCAGCGCTGGCGAGGATGCCGTCGACGGCGGTCTTCTGCTCGGAGACACCAGGGATGGCGGCACCGTTGGCGTTACCGGCCGATGGCCATCCAGTCTCGAGGTTGTAGGCGGCCATTCCGTTACCGCAGGCAGACTCGACGAGCTTCAGCTGCGAGGCGACGAAGTCACCGGCACCCGAGGCGTCAACGGCGGTGTTGAAGAACGGGTGGATGTTAGCACCCATGACATCGACGGCGCTGCACAGGGTGTTGGCGTTCTCCTGGATGATGTTGAGGGGCTCGGTGGTGGTGCATGGACCGGTGTAGCCAGCGGACTTGAAGGACGACTTGACCTCGGCGATAAAGCTGGCGAGCTCGGAAGCAGTGCAGTAGCCATTGAAGACGGCCTCGTTACCAACAACGACCATCTCGACCTTGCCCCAGCCAGAGCTCTTACCCCAGTTGGCGAGGACGCTGACCTGCTCGCGGGCCTTGGAGATACCGGCAGAGTCGATGTACACACCGAGGATCATGTTCAGGCCGTACTTGTCGCAGGCAGCGCCAATGTTAATGACACCGGAGCAGTCAGTGGCGTACAGACGAACGGTGGTGAAGCCCTTGGCCTTGATCTGCATGATGTCCTGGGAGACCTGGTCTGCAGACTTGCACTGGCCACCGGTGGTGTAAGGAGTGTAGGTCATGGCCCACTTGTCACCGTTAGGAGAGATCTCAGCGCAACCGCCATTGGAACCCTTGGATGGAGTCGAAGATGGAGCAGAGCTGGCAGAGCTGCTGTAGGAAGGCGCAGCGTGCTTGGAAGCTGGAGCGCTGTAGGATGGAGCGGCGCTGGATGATGGGGCGGGAGCGCTGGTCTCTGGCTTGTAGACCGGAGCGCTGCTGGAGCTGGAAGGCGCGGGTGCGCTGTAAGAAGGCGCGCTCGACGAGGATGGCGCGGAGTAAACTGGCGCGCTGCTGGAGCTGGTGTAGACCGGCGCGGCAGGCGACGAAGAGCTGCTGGAGGGAGCAGCATATGTGGTTGGCTTGGCCGGGGTCGAAGTGGTCGAAGGGCCGGGAACGAGGCCAGGAGTGCCGTACCAGGTGGTGGTGTAGGTGGTGCAGCCGCAGGTGGTGTTGGCGGCAGCCGGAGTGGAGGATGCGGACTTGTAGTCCGGAGCCTTGTAGGCCTCGAGACCCTTCTTGTGGAGGTTCGCGTGGTTGGCGTGGACGCTGCCCGCCGAGACGGACGCGACGAGACCAGACGCGAAGAGCGCCGCTGCTGCGTAGTGAACCATAATGACCGTGGGGGGCGAAAGCCGCTGAACGAGTGAAGCGGGCGATCGAAGAAGAGGAAGTAAAAGAGTGACTCGGTCGACTGGTTGATGCTTGACGGGCGTGTACAGCAGTAGGAGAGAAAGAGAGAACGCGGGACACAGCGTCGGCGGACGGCCTACCTTTGAGCACGGCAGCAATGGAGCCCCTTCACCGAGGGAGCGAAACGGTTGTTGTTAGGCGTGTGGGCGGCGGCAACTCGCTGTCGACACTTGCACCTCTTCGTCGCTGGGCGGCACCTGGGCGGGTGTTTAGTGAAATGAGATGGCCCGTGCCCAATGCCAAGCTCACATGGGTCATGGCGGGAGGCGCCCCTAACCTTCTTTACGCACATGTGATTGGACCGCTTGACTCCCGACTCGGAGAACAACCGAAGCGAAAGGGTCAAGCCTTTGCCGTCGACGGCGCCGCATCTCTCAAATTGCACTGCGATCGGCGCTGTTCATTTGTCCACTTTGTGCGGAGCAACGCTCTTCTCGACCGGATCATCTCCTCAATTCAACGGCTGGACGAATGCGGATCGTGCCTTTAGTCTGACGGATGCTGTTCGCGCTGTGTGCAAACGAAACCATGTTGTGAGCATGGCAAAAAGAGTGAAATATATTGATTGTGAAATTGATATTACCCCTGCAACGCCGTGTCGCTGCTCGAGACCTGCGCCTCAAACAGATCTACGAATCGACAAGACGCATCGCGACTCAGGAACTTTCTCTCCGCGGGCCAAGGAAAACTCCTTTATCATACAAGAACCTTTCTCGTTCACATCTCCAGGTGTGCTCTTTCGGCATAGTGGAGTTGAAGACTCCAACGTCGCGAACGGCACCATCCTCGTCTCGCGGCCCGCTTGTTGATCTCAGACGTCCGCGGCGACCGACATGTAAACCCACGGAAGTCACGTTATTGTTACCGAGAGGCTGTGTAGATGTCTCACCAATAAGCCGGATCTCATCGTTCGACCAAGCTTCGACCGAAAGGTACCAAACGATGTTCGAAGTTAGGGAATATCAAGCGTCATGTGCCACCATAACACTGGACGCTATCCACGGATGCAATGGATGAAATCGTGTCGACAGTCCATCCGTTGTAAGGTGTAGCTGTCCAGCTATCTTCAATCTCACTCATCAAGAGGCGACAGCGTCCTCATAACGCGGCAGATTTTCTTCTTCAACCTGTCCTCGAGATGGCCCAGAATTTGACGGTCCGGCAGCGCTCTCTCCGCTCATCGGGCCCAAGGGCGGCGGCACAAGAATCACATCGTGTCCTTGCTTCACCTTCACGCTCTCGCCTGCAATCTTGAACTGCATCGATACCCTGAATTGGTAAGTCCGCGAGACCTTGATATGCTTGAAGGTACTTGGGAACAATGCGATCTGGCCCACTCTCACGCTATGTGAGTGATCGTTAGCCTTGGAGAACGTCAGCGGTAGTGCGGTCTCGCATGCCAGGGTCTGCAGGGTTTCGGTGTCAAAGCACATGGGCTTGCCTCGCCATCTCTGGCGTGTGTCGACCACAGTATAACCGACTACCTCGACTTTGAAGGCTTCCAATACGACTTCTGGATTTGTGGGTGATGTCGATCGGCTATCGTCGCGACGAATGCTGATATCGAAGGTTGGGCTCTGTCCAGGATGTACATAACGCCATTCGGTGTAAGTTACGTCCAACACCAGCATCGGGAAATGCTTGGAAGTGAAGACCGCTTTGGTCTTTTGCTTGAACCCAGTTGGCCGTTGATCCTCAGGAAGAAGACTCGCGCTCTGGAGTGTTGCAGCGGCAGTAGAGGAGCTCTTATTACTTTCAATGAGCGTTGTGGGAGGCCTCGGTAGCTCAAATCGCATCAATGGAGCGGTCGACTCTTTTGGCAGGACCAACTTCACATCAATCCCGGGAAGCTCAACATCAACGAGCATATGGTAATTGTTCCTCACGTCGATGACGTCTGGGTAGTGAGAAAAGTGCGAATAGAATGTCGGCGGGAGCGCTAGGGATCTGTTGTAACCAGGACCCAATGCCATATTGGAGCCAGTTGGAAATCGCGTGGAAAACGGAAAGTCATAACTCCTTCCCACTTCTGCTTTGAACGATCCTTCGAAGACCAGGTCGGGCTTGTTGAGCAGTTGAATACCATGGAGCGTCGGCAGGTCATTTTCTCTGCGGGCTTTGATGTCGCAGTTGCCGAAGAGTATCGATCGTATCTTCAGGGGCCCAAAGAGATCGGCCGTGTCGGTCTGTTTCTTGAAGAGGCTTGAGGCGGGTTGATATGTCAGCCTAATAACTCCTGTGACGGGGTCGTCTGAGCCATAATGCCAGCGATATGGATCTTGCAGATGAATGGTAGCTTCGAGCTGCCCCAGCTTCGCGGCCATTGTGAGCGACTCGGCTTGGAAAGTTGATTCGGTGAATTGAGCAGTGCGAAAGTGCTTGGTGGGCAAAACCAACAGGTTGGTGGCCTTGATCTTCTAGGAATGGTGGTCTTTGGCAAGGAGAAATGCCATAGGTAATGTACACTTAAAAGGTGCAGGTAGCACAGGTGGCGGCTGAGGACATGTCGGCCGAAGGCATGAGGACTTAGCTGGTATGCAAGTAGTGGCTGTGCCGCAGTCGTAGAGAGGGATGCGGCTGTGCACAGAAGAATTCAGACCGCGCCAAAGTCTGGTCCAACATTGTTGGGAGGAGACTTGGAGCTGCATGTGATGAGAGTAGACGACATCACTCGAGGTCCTTCTCCGAGGACCGGGCAGAAGTTTGCCGGATATATCTTGGCACCGGTCAGTTCGGCTGCTTGAGCCCAGATTGGGAAGCATGTAAACAAACCCGCGCGCGTGCCTCAACATCACTTTCACTCACACCCCACTACCAGCATTTCGCACAGCATTGGCCACCGTCGCATTCACGTCGCATTTTAAGCAAGCCCGCTTGAAAATACTTATCCATGCCACCACGCGCCAAGGCCGCAACTCGGGCAGGCGCCGACGACAGCGAGGACGACCTCGCGACTGCAGCCCTTCAGAGCGGCGCCGAGAACAAGCGCAACACCACAAAGATGCCCAAAGCAAAAGCCGCAGCACGGCGCGCGAGTGCAGGAAAGCCTGCGACAAAGCGCAAAGCCGCGCCGAAGACGACACGCACTGCACTGAAGGACCGCACCAATTTGCAAGAAGGAAATGAGACGGAAGAGGTGGATGAATTCGACGACGACGAGATGGGAGAAGCCGCAAAACCAAAAGCAAAGCGCACCAAGACTACAAATGCTTCGCGCAAGAATGCCTCCGAGAAAACGGGCGAACCTGCGAAGCCCAAGAGAGGCCGACCGCAAAAGCGTGCGCCTTCGCCAGAGCACATGATGACAATTCCAGAGACACAGCCTGATCCAGAGAACATGGAGGACGTGGAGCAGTCCATCGAAGTAGACCCGGAGAATATGGATATTGAGAAAGAGCCCACGCCAAAGCAAAAGCAAATCTGGTATCAACGCGCTCCCTCCGCACCTGTACAGCTTCTGCAGCCACGCGCGAGCTCTCGCGTTGAACCTCTGCAGCCGCGTCCGAGTGCTCGTGCGATCCGCGCAGGCTCTGCGCAGCCTGGCTACGGACGCGAACGGAGCGGCAGTGCGAGCGGAACAGAGCGACGTGGCGGAGACCCAGAGCTAAGGAGGCAGCTCAACGATTTGACCAGGAAATACGAGGATTTGCAATTGAAGCACGAAGGTCTGCAAGAAATCGGAAAGAACCAAGCAGATACCAACTTTGAGAGGCTGAAGCGCGCAAGTGATCAGAAAGCAAAGGACGCGAACGAACTCATTGCTTCTCTAAAGAAGGAACTTGCAGAGGTGCGCAAAAACACTTCTAGCAGTAGCTCGGAGTCGACAGGCTTGCAGAAGCAAATAATCACCCTGACCACCGCGAACGAGAAGTTGACCGCAGATCGAGACGACCTGAAGAGCCGACTTCAAGTCTCTCAAAATGAAATCAAATCCATGGACGCCAAATTGATTGCTGCTCGACAGCAAATCTCCAACAGTGCCGCTGAAGCCAAAGCCCAGGAAGCAGCTAGCAAAAAGCTCAATAACAACATTGCAATGCCCGGCAACATTGGCGATTCCGCCAAAGAAGCCAAGATGAAAGAGAACTTGTACGCCGACCTCACAGGTCTGCTTATCCGCGCTGTGAAGCGGAAAGAGGGCGAAGACGAGTACGACTGCCTACAGACAGGCCGCAACGGCAGTAAGTTTCCATTGCCCCTTATTACACCAGATCCATCACTGACAAATTTCGGCAGCTCTACACTTCCACCTCTCCATCGCCAACGACACCTCCACACCACATCCAAAGACACCCAGCGGCCTCTCCTACGAAGACGCCGAATTCGCCTACGAACCACTGCTGGACGAGAGCCGGGATCGCGAGCTATTGGACTTGTTGCCTGATTACTTGACCGAGGAAATTTGCTTCCCGCGAAACCACGCACAGCGCTTCTATAGCAAGGTTGTCGACAGCATGACGAAAAAGATTGTAGTGGAGGATGATTGAGGAATTTCATAACCTGGAGGCTTGCTTGGTGTAGGCGCGAATGGTCATTGGAAATGCTCATGTGGAAACAGAATGGCGTTCAGGCGTCCCGTGCTTCGGTCTCTTGTGAGTGGGTGCTTGCTCGCGTGAGATACCTTGTTTGAGAAGAAATGCAGAGATGTCTTCTTTTGTCATTAATGAACAGTTGGAATCCCATTCGCTGGCCAAATGACTCTAATGCGTGAACGCCATAGCAGCTTTCCCATTTACTCTGAGGAAAACTTTCGTGCAACGCCTTCGTGCCATCCCTTCTTTGAACGCCAAACTCTCGTACTGAAAGCGCAAAACGGATATCCTGCTAACGCTCTATCGGCTTCTCGTGCTTCCCATTCCTCTCTTACCAGCAAGCAACCACTTCGACTTCGACGCGGCTTGATGCCTGTCCGCTTCTCCCTGCCTTGCCATGCGATTCATCTTCTTCTGTCCCAACTTCGCCAATCGGTCCGCCTTGCTCCTGCTCGTGATGTCTGTCACGCCGTCTTCACGCCTGTTGGTACTCTGTGTTCGCTGTCGGGCCACGGACAAGCTTCGCGACAGACGTTGCTTGGGCGTCTCGTCGACGTCCATGGCATCGCCGTCGCCGCCGGCCATGGATGCGTCTTCGGTTCCGGCTCGGCTGCGGCCGCGAGGACGTGATTGTGATCGAGCGCGGGCGGAGATGGCGGATGTGTCGTAGCCGGCATTCTCTAGTGCGGATTCCATCTTTTCCAGCTCAACGGCTTTCTTGGATCGAGGGATGACGGCTCGGTTCTTGAGCGACTTGCGCATCTTGTTCTCGTTGCGGATCAGTTGTCGCTTTTCTCGGATCAGCTCGGCTTTGTAGCTGATGTCTGCCTCCTCTGCATCCTCCAGGTCTTCGTCCTCGTCGTAGTATCCGTCGTCTTCCAATTTTGCCTCTTCCTCCTCCAGAGCAGCAAGCTTTGCCTCGATGTCTGGGTCGATGTAGTCGTACACATTCTTGCCATACAATGTCTCCGGAATCTTGTCGTTCTTCCATTCGTCGTCCTCCAGGAGGTATTTGTCCTTCAGATTGATGTTGAACACACCAGCACCACCATTCTCTTCCTCGATGTCGCGCATGAGCTTCGGTCTGTTCGGATCGTCTTTGTCGTACTTCATCTTGTTCTTCGCTGCCTCGGGAATCTCTGGCTCCCATGGTGTTACACCGCCCATGGGCTGTGCAACGTGAATCCTTCTGAGCACATCGCCGAGTCGGCCTGTGACATCGCCGGTTGCGTTGGTTCCAGCCTTCAGCTTCTGCGCATTCCTCTCCGCCAACAGTCTGTCGCAGGCGGCATTCCTGACATTCATCAGGCCCTCCGTCGTTGTGCAGGAAAGCTGAAGGAGCTCCACATTTGATGATTTCAGCAAGTTCTGCAGCTTCTCCTGTGTCTCCACATCCAAATCCTCTGGTCGCGCAACGTCGATCTTGTTGATGACGATGAAAACCAGCTTGTTCGCGAAGAGCGGACGGATGCTCTCGAAAAGCTTCATCTGGTCGTGCACGCTGTATCCACACTGCTCACTCAAATCCATGAAATACATGATCGCACTACGCAAATGTGCAATCGCCGTAATACTCTGCATTTCAATCGTGTTCATCTCCTCAAGCGGATGGTCCAGGATACCCGGTGTGTCAATCGCTTGGAATCGCAACATCTTGTAGTCGAAATGGCCGACGAACAAACTCTTTGTCGTGAAGGCGTACGGCTGCACATCCACATCCGCCCTCGAGATGTTCTTCAAGAACGAACTCTTTCCAACATTTGGGTATCCACATATCAGAAGTGTCCTTGTATTCGGATCGATGCCGGGCAGACGGCCAAGATGTTGGCGCACTTGCTCCAAGTACACCAGCGGATCCTTCAATCTCTTGCAAATTGTTGCCATGCGACCCAAAGCCGCCCTCTTGAGCTGCTTGCACTGGAACAAGCTCTGGCCATACTTCAACAGCCGAATGTAGTCTCTTGCCACTGTCTCAATCAAGCCCTTCGCAGTGTTCAATTGCCCGAGCGCAATTCTGAAGTGATCCGCATCGTACAAAGTGTTCAGCAGATCTTTGTGGAAGGGGTGGATGTCGTTTAATCGCGGAAAGCCATCGAGGATCGCGCTGAGCTTTTCGGCGAAGGTCTCGGAGGTATACTTGACTTTGCGAATGTAGAAGGCTCGAATACGCGAGATCTTGAATCCGGCTCGAATCTGGGTGGGAAGACGTCGTTGGGTGCGCGAAAGGACAATGTCGAGGAATTCCTGCGATGTTGGCACCGGCGCGATATCCTTCCACGTAGTCTTCATCTTGGTGGCGGAAACTTGGAGTCCAGGTGCTGCAAGGTCGAGAGTGAAGAAGATGGGAAGCCCAAAAATTTCGAGAGGTCGGCTTCGGGTCGGTGGCGCCTCGCTAGCTCCATCTTATCCCCGTGGCTTGGCGCTGAAGGGTCTGTTGAAATATTGACAGCCTATTGATTGAAGCATGTGACAGTGAACTAGTCCTCATGTAACGATTCTTATGAAAACGGCTTACGAAAGATGGAGATTTCCATACACCTCAGCTCCATCTCGCGCTGTAACCGCTAGCTCTCACATCATGGGCCTCTTCAAGCTGTCACTTTTCAGGCCTTCGGAATCTACCGCGGTCGAATTCCGAGTACTTGCCACCAGCATCACTCTGGGCTTCCATCTTCCTGTAAAGTACGCAATTGCTAAAGCATCTCATTACCTCCCATCATCGGTAGCCACAAGACCCGGGAAGTCCGCCTCCAACGCTTGAAGACTCGCTCTTGATGTCCCATTCCCTGCGTTTAGACCCTCCAGCTCTTGACTTACGGCCTGGAAAGATTTCTCTAGCTCCTGCCGCTGACCCTTCAATACCTGGATCTTGTTTACGTTGCTCGATATCTCTCGCTTCTTGATTTCATACTCGGCCTTCTTGCGCCCATACGTCGACTGCGATGTATACGAGGACTCGGACGTGCGACGGATCTCCTGAATTCTACGAAGTGCTCAACTCGGCTTTGAGTATAACAAATCAGATCATGACTTACCTTAACAGTCCGGTGTCTTCTCTAGGAGCAGCAGGCTTTCCTCTGAAAGGCATACAGAGTGATCGCGGAGGCAATGGTTCGGTCGGCGTGACGGGCTGCGATCCATGTAAGTATTGTACTCAGTCTTCCCACCTCGAAAAGCAACAACTTACGCTCTTGCCCTCGCCTACTAGCATGTCTGCGGCGGCAGGATCGGTAGTACTTAGTGTCTGCGCCGTGGGTCGCTTAGAATGAGAGCTTTCCTCTTCAATCTCCTGTCGCATTTTGGCATCCTCGGCTTCGAGCATTTTGGCATAGTCGGCATCGATTTCCTCGTCCTCAGGGAAGCCACCGTCCACCTCCTCCTCCACCTCCTCCTCCTCCTCCTAACGTTATTCGTCTTCCCATTTCTTAAGGTCATCCACATCTTTACGCAAGTTCGCCAAAACCCCGTTGTCATACTTGTCTATTCGCGGCGTAAGAAGACGGGCCTCTTCACAAACCTTCTTAGCGCGTAGCCGAAGCCTAATAGCGAGTCAGTTGATATGACTATGGCGAACATGTCGGTCCCTACTTACTGTTGCTTCTGCTCCAGATCATCGATAGCAATAAACGAAACGATCATGTTCTTAATCTAGTGCCATCGCGGTAATTTCGGATCCGTCAGATTGTACTGCGCAGCTTTATGCGCTTTATCGTAGTGTCCGGCCTCGCCAAAATCGAGAGCCTTATAGAGATCTTTGTCGTACTTCCTAACGAACAGCGCATTCTTATCTGAGGAGGTATCCATAACTATGTTAGTGCCGTCTGGCGGAAGCTGTTGGACTAGCGTGCTGATTTGGTTGTGCACAGATGGAAAAAGAATTAAGCAGCAGTCTGAGGAGAGGAGTGACCGTGCAGTCCCATAGCTGAACTTCGAAAAGCATTTAGCGCCGCCTGTGACAAACGGAACATGACCGACAGTACAAACGACGTTTTAACGGCGGATACCAACCTCCTGGCACTTCTCGAAGCGCTTTCTCAGTGCAATGCCTCAGTTGGGTGTCCCTTCCATTCCACTTAGCTGTCTATCCTCGTCAATGCTGGCCAGGCCTGATTCTTGGACTGTATTTGCCTTCACTACAGCATCAGACGCGGTTCATACTGATGGACGTGTGAGGCTTTCCTGTGAGAGTGAGCATGCTCTGTCCGTCGACCGCGCTTGTACCTTTCACGCTTTCGCCGGGCGTGCCGATGGAGGAAGATTTCAGCAGAAGTTGGAGGAGAGAGCTGGCTGCGGGCTCCTCAGGCGCTCCAGTACATCGGTTTGTAACTTCTTCTGCATCCTTGTAATCTTCCGGTCAATCTTCAATTGTCCTGGAAGCTGGTACATAAATAATCTCTCCCCGTTCTGTCGCGGCATAGACGATCTGTTGTTTCGAAGGGTAGCGATTCCAGCTGATCAAGTAATCTTCACTAATCCTGCATGCTTTCTACTGGAATGACGAACGCCTTGAAGACAGTGCGGGAGCGTATGGATCCGAAAATAGGTGGCAAAGGAAGGCAATAGCCTCTAGCTCAAGATGAGGCCCGATGATCTTGGCATGATCTGCGCGTATGGCAACGGGAAGATGAGCGAAGATAGGGGTGAGACGAATGTGGCAGATAGAGTCATTTCTGAAGGCGGAGGCTTGTCGGGTAGGGGAGAGCAAAGAGCGTCTGATGAAGAGATTAGGATTGAGTACTGATATCAATAAACAACGATGATGTCTTTCGGATACAGAACAGAGTTTCACCCCAGCCCTACAGGTACCTGTTTGCCAAGCGGAGGCCAGACCCTGAGGAGCGAGGAGGCAGCTGCCGGCTCACCACTGACCAGCACGATTGCGTGGACGGAAAGCAGTTCTATTCCAACATTAATCGCCATCAGACTGCGCCAACAACCACCATCATTCCTCCGCCATCGTTCACCACCACCGCTGGACGCTTTCTCGTCGCTGCTGAAAGCCGCGCTTACCAAGCCGGCTCCAGCCCACTAGAAGCACTCGCTTGCACCGCTTCTACTCCGCCCGATCGTATAGCAGCGCAGCACCACAACACCACAAGTTTCTTCATCATCACACATCACCGATCGACTCCGCCGAGGCCGCCTCGAGCACGGCCATCGCCGCGTCAAAAGGAGCCCTGCGACGCACGTGGAACCTGGCTTGACCTGCTCCGCCTCGCCCGACAAGCCTCACCACAACCACCACCACATCCTTCACACTCTCACGCACCATGTCGTGGAAACTCACCAAGAGTGCGTCATCACCTCACAAAGTATTCTGGGAATAGTATAGTTGACCGCCAGCAGAGCTTAAGGAGACCCATCTCGGGGCACCCTTCTCCAACACCTTGTAAGTATACTGAAGGCCAGAAGGCACGCCGTTATGTCTCAGACATTTGCTTACATTCTGCCCTTGGCTTTCAGTAGTAGGTCGAGCTCACAATCGACCCTGACCGACCAAGCACAGAAGGCACCCGCTGCCGCCACGCCCGGTACTTCAACACCGCAGCCCGCCGCAACCCCCTCGAATGCCTCCAATGGCAGCGACCCGCAAGGCATCGCGGCTTCCGAGCAAATGGCCACCGCAACCGCAGCCCCCGCCAAACCGGGAATCTTGATATTGACGCTGCATGAGGGAAGAGGCTTCAGTTTACCGCAGTCCGCCGAGTCAGCCTTTGCACAGCGTCCTGGACATGGCGGAAGCATGAGCACGGGATCATTTGCAAGCAGCTATATGGGCGGCAATAGTGCCCGACCAGGATCGAGTGCAGCACAAGGAGGATTCCGACCCAACTCAGCCAGCGGAGGCGCCATCAACAATATGCCTTCCACCCACGGAAGATACAGCAGCAAATACCTGCCTTATGCTCTCGTCGATTTTGACAAGCAGCAGGTCTTTGTCAACTCAGTCTCTGGCAACCCTGAGAACCCGGTCTGGGCTGGAGAGAGCACACAGTACAAGTTCGATGTCAGCAGATCCACTGAGATCAGCCTCTCACTTTACATCCGCAACCCACAGGCAGCACCCAATGCCGGCCGACAACAAGACATCTTCATTGGCACATGCCGTGTGACGCCAACTTTCTCTGAGGATGCACAATCAGGAGCACCACAGCCGCCCTCGAGCTCAGATGGCAAGAACAAGAAGGACGCCAGGAGCATGCCACCACCACCCAACTCAAGCAACGGCGTCAACTGGCACGACATCCAGTACGGCACTGGATCCATCAGAATAGGGCTCAAGTTCGTGGAGAACAAGCAACGATCGCTCAAGGTCGAGGACTTTGAGCTGCTGAAGGTGGTTGGCAAGGGAAGCTTCGGCAAGGTGATGCAGGTGATGAAGAAGGACACATCCCGGATCTACGCTCTGAAGACGATCCGCAAGCAACACATCATCTCGAGGTCAGAAGTCGCCCACACGCTCGCGGAACGCTCGGTCTTGGCTCAGATCAACAACCCATTCATCGTACCTCTGAAGTTCTCTTTCCAATCGCCAGACAAGTTATATCTGGTCCTGGCATTTGTGAACGGCGGAGAGCTGTTCCACCACCTTCAAAAAGAACAGAGATTCGACATCAACCGTTCAAGGTTCTACGCGGCGGAGCTGTTGTGCGCGCTGGAGTGCTTACACGGCTTTGGTGTGATCTACCGTGATTTGAAGCCCGAGAACATTCTGGTGGACTACGTTGGACACATTGCGCTATGTGATTTCGGTCTCTGCAAGCTGGACATGAAGGACGAGGACAAGACTAACACGTTCTGTGGAACTCCTGAATACCTAGCGCCGGAGCTACTCCATGGTCAGGGTTACACCAAGGCCGTTGACTGGTGGACGCTCGGAGTGCTGCTTTACGAGATGTTGACTGGTCTGCCGCCATTCTACGACGAGAACACTAATGAGATGTACCGCAAGATTCTGTCAGAGCCTCTTCATTTCCCTGGTCCAGAGATCGTCCCACCAGCTGCTCGGGATTTGTTGAGCAAGCTACTCGATCGCGACGCTACTCGAAGGCTGGGCACTAACGGTGCTGCGGAGATCAAGGTAAGGAAATTGACAAAGATACGACTGTTCACTCGCTAATAGCTGCAGGCACACCCCTTCTTCCATAGCATTGACTGGCGTAAGTTGCTAGATCGCAAGTATGAGCCCAGCTTCAAGCCCAGCGTTGTCGACGAGAGAGACACGGCCAACTTCGACAAGGAGTTCACATCAGAAGCACCAACAGACAGCTACGTCGAGGGTCCCATGCTTTCACAAACGATGCAGCAGCAATTTGCTGGTTGGTCATACAACCGCCCTGTGGAAGGACTAGGCGATGCCGGAGGCTCGATCGTACAGGGCAACGCGTTCGACCAGAGATAGGCTCTCGGAGCGGCAGAAGAAATTGAAAAGGAGAGGAGGCAAAGTCCTTTGAAGAGGATTGTAAGATCCGTAGCGAACCCCAAGGGCAAAGACAAGGAGCGAAAGTGAGGAGGGAGAAGTGGATTTTACAAATGAGTCAACTCGCTAGACGAAGGGCGGGATTTTGCAGTTTTCTAGAGGGGATGACAGGAATTGTTGGTGCAAAAGGATGAACAGAAGTGTAGCCGTGAAGGCACCGTCCGTAGACAGCCGGCGTTTCCTTGTGGTCGCAGCAGGGCTGGGCTAGAATGCAAAAGCCGCTCCCATTCTTGTCGCTTGTGTCGTAAGATGTGGCGGAGATGAATCGGAGCACGTACTATCTGCACTCGGCGAGACGTCATTCCCTTGCTATTCCGGTGGTGGTTTTGATTCTGAATGAACGAGATTATGGAAGCAGCGTCAAGACATACTAACGGCTGGGCGCAGAGCATGTGCAAGTGAGTAAAGGATTGGTAAGGCACTCGGTCGCTGGTCGCTCATGTTTGGCACCTCTGGCATGTGGCAGTCTCGTGGAGGGGCGGCTTATTTGGACCCCTCGTAAGGTGGGGCCGACGTCATTTTTGGTGAGAAGAGCATCTTTTCTCGCACGCCTTCCATGCGCTTCCGCTCCCTCAATCAACAATTCATCCGCACGATTCCTCGCTCTCCGCATCCATTGTCACCTCTTTCAGCTTCACACCACAGCGACTGAAGCTTTCATCAAAAGATTGCCACGAGTGAGGTGAGTATTTAGCCGCGAGTAACCCCCACCAGGCTCCACTCTCGTGAAACAGCTATATTAGGCATTCGAGATCGATTCGCATTGACTTATACACTGTCTTCAGAGCAACTAGACATCAACACATCTTCACACACGACCACATCTGAATCGCGCGACCTACACGACAATACTCCACCGCCATCATGCCTGGTTTCGCCCAAGCCAACGAGCTTCCAGCATGGAAGGAGCTGATGGAGCACCACGACAAGTTGGGTCGTGGCATGGTCCTTAAGAACGAGTTCGAGAACGACCCGCAGCGCTTCGAAAAGTTTAGCCACACCTTCAAGAACGAGGCGGACAAATCTGAGATTCTTTTCGACTTCAGCAAGAACTTCATCACCCAGGAGACGCTGCCCAAGCTCGTGAAGCTGGCCCAGGAGGCCAAGCTGGAAGAGCTGCGCGATGACATGTTCAAGGGTGAGAAGATCAACTTCACTGAGAAGCGCGCCGTCTACCACGTTGCTCTGCGCAATGTGAAGAACGAGCCCATGCAGGTCGATGGAAAGAGTGTGGTCGAGGAGGTCAACGGCGTGTTGGAGCACATGAAGGAGTTCACCGAGCAGGTGCGCAGCGGCGAGTGGAAGGGTTACACCGGCAAGCCAATTGACACTGTCATCAACATTGGTATCGGTGGCTCAGATTTGGGACCTGTGATGGTCACTGAGGCCCTCAAGCCGTACGGCAAGCCCGGCATGAAGCTGCACTTCGTCAGCAACATCGATGGCACTCACATGGCAGAGGCACTCAAGGACAGCAACCCTGAGACCACCCTCTTTTTGGTGGCATCCAAGACTTTCACCACTGCCGAGACTGTCACCAACGCGAACTCGGCCAAGAAGTGGTTCCTGCAGTCTGCAAAGGAGAGCGACATTGCAAAGCACTTCGTTGCACTATCCACCAACGACAAAGAGGTTGAGAAGTTTGGTATCGACACCAAGAACATGTTCGGCTTCAACGACTGGGTCGGTGGACGCTACTCTGTCTGGTCAGCCATTGGCCTATCGGTTGCTCTGTACATTGGCTTCGACAACTTCCACGAGTTCTTGGCCGGCGCTCAGGCCATGGACCACCACTTCAAGACTGCACCGCTCGAGGAGAACATCCCAGTCATTGGTGGTCTGCTGAGTGTGTGGTACTCTGACTTTTTCGGTGCCCAGACGCACCTTGTCGCTCCGTACGTATACCCTAAACCTCCATACTTGAATTTCTGCTGACTGTGGATTTTAGATTCGACCAATACATGCACAGATTCCCTGCCTACCTGCAGCAGCTCTCTATGGAGTCTAACGGCAAAGCCATCACCCGCAGCGGCGACTATGTGAAGTACACGACCGGCGCCATCCTCTTTGGCGAGCCAGCCACCAACGCCCAGCACTCCTTCTTCCAGCTGCTCCATCAGGGCACCAAGCTGATCCCCACCGACTTCATCCTTGCCGCCAAGTCGCACAACCCCATCGAGAACAACAAGCACCAGATTATGCTTGCATCGAACTACTTTGCCCAAGCTGAGGCGCTCATGATCGGCAAAACACCAGACACTGTCAAGGCTGAGGGTGCCAGCGAAGAGCTCATCCCACACAAGGTCTTCCTTGGCAACCGCCCAACAACCAGCATCCTGGCCGAGAAGATCACTCCTGGAACTCTCGGTGCCCTCATTGCCTACTACGAGCACGTCACATTCACAGAAGGCGCGATCTGGAACATCAACTCTTTTGATCAGTGGGGTGTCGAGCTTGGCAAGGCGTTGGCAAAGAGCATCCAGGGCGAGCTCGAGAGCAGCGGCAAGAGCACGAAGCACGACAGCAGCACAAGCGGGCTCATCAACGCCTTCAAGGCGAAGGCAGGCATCCCGTGAATGCATGATGGAAACGAAGAAAAAGATGAAGATGCGACGCCGGCAAAAACGAAGCTGTGAGTACGTAAAGTAGATTTTATTCACGAGGTATGAACATGAAACGTATCTCTCTTGTTGTGAGTGAGGAATACAAAAAATCAGGGAAAATTCAGATGCCATTCTCAGGTGTTGATGACTTTACTGACCCGAATTACTGCTCTTACGGCTCCAACACGAAATACGTGGAGGGCGTGGCTGTGACTCCTGGAATCCTCCTCACCCGGGCAAGGTCCCAAAATCACCTTCACTGACAAAGTGCATGCTTCCTTCCACCTCGGGATCCGGTCTTCTTCATCTGACATCGATGGCTTCCTCTACCTTTATCAGAATAGAATCGCGATGTTAGGGAGCACACATCTAATTATCGGCGGCTTCAGCTGCAGTTCAGGTACCTCTGCAGGATCCGGAAAGTACTCCTCTACCATCTCCCTTAGCAAAAGATACGCTGCCGTCCATTTCGGCATCGACTCCTCCTCATCCATCAGCGAAAGGCTAAAGAACAGCGGCGTCCGTTCCTCATCCCCTTCTCTCTTCTCCCGGAGCGTGTCTCTGACCGCGGCTGTGCCGAGGCTCACTTTGGCCCATATCCCCTTTTCTTGGGCGCGAGAGGTGAAGACGGAGTTCAGGCTGAAGACGCGTCTGAACAGCGGGCACTTGGGTTTGACGTAGGTGGAGAAGGAGCGCTTTTGTTCGAAATGAAGAGGATAGAGGCCGTTGGTTGGCGATTCGTAAGGTGGGTGAGATGCGGGCAAGAGGAGGATGATTTGTTGGGTTTGGGGGGCGGAGGGTTGCGGTGGGGGACTTGGTGGTGGGGATTTGGGACCGGTGTTGGATTTTGATGCCATTTCGTGTTGAGTTGTTGATGACTTGTCCTGAAATTCGGAGGATTGCTCTTGCATAGGATTTTCTTTGCTGAGCTGTTGGTTGCCGAGGTGTCCTCTTGTGGTTGATGTGGATGGCGGATGTCTTGAGTGAGAGGTGGTTTATATATCGTTTTCCGCAGCTTGTGAGGACACATAACTATGACTCTAAAGAGACATTCGGCCCATTCGGAACTGTAATTCTGAATAAAACATCAGTCCAGTGAAATCGAATAGCGAGGTAAAGTATCATTTTGACCATTTTGCTTTTCCATGAAACACACAAAGGGGCTTCGCTTACTCCTGAAACTCTCCAGCTCCCTCTGTTTCACCCATGCCCATTCTCTCTTGCACTTTTTTCGCGCCTGAGGCCTCCCACTTCAGCATTCCTCGCTCCCAAATCTCCGACCCCAAAAGCACTGCCGTAAGAAGAATCTGCCCCTGCAGACTCTGCATCTGCGAAAACATTCTCGTCTTCGCAACATGCTTATCCAAACGAGCCATGGACTTTGCCTCGAGCTGACAGCCTCCTGAAATGGTGTAACTCAACCCTTTCTCAGGAGAATACTCGAAGTCGATGTCCCTGAACATCCTTTTCCCAGCAGGTCCGAGAGTTGGAAAGCAGAGAGACAAGCGTCTGAGATTCTGGACTTTTCCTCTTCCTAGCTCCTTGCTTGCCCATGCGTGGATGGCGTCGATGATGAGCTGTTGTCTGTATTTCTTCTTCGCGTCTGCTTCGCTCTCGTAGAAATAGAAGAGCGTGTTGGAGGTGTAGATCGACAGAGCTTCTCGTCGGACTTGTTTTGAGACTTCGAGGATTGAAAGATGTGGTCTCTTGTCGCGGATGTTGCGGTCGAAGTCTGTCTCCCGTGCTAAGATTTCGTAGTAGATCTGGTTGCGCACTTTCTCAGGTAGTCCCAGGAAATTGAAAGGGCGACAAAGAGCGCGGCAACGGTTGAGTAGCGTGGAGGGGAGCAGTCGGTCTTGAGAACAGATGCGGTCCAGGATCGAAGGCGTGAGTTGGGTGCAGATGAAGTCTGCGGCTCGCCTGCACTTCTTCTTCCACTGCTCGTCGTTCTCTCTCTGCTTCCAGCTCTCAGAGTCTTCACATTCGCTTCCATTGAGGCCCTCGACTCGAAGCTTCTTGTCCAATCGCTCGCACCATGCTGGGAAATTGTCGCCTTCAGACAGCAACCGAGGTAAGGAGAAGCTGTCATTGTCCATGGCTTCGAGTTGCCCTTAGCGATATTTGCATCAAACAAGATCTAGTTTCGCATGGTAATTGTATGACGTAAATGTGCTGCTGCTGCTTGTGTTCAGGTGTAGGTGATGTCGACGCGGCGAAGAAGGAGTCGGACATTTCGGGGGTTCTGTTGCGAAGTTGTATTCGTGGCCGCTGCATGTGATCGTGCAAGACCTGAACGCATCCATGGCGGGGAAGATTCTCATCTTCATGCTTCGTATGCTTCGTCGGAGCAAAGTCGCCGCTACGCTGCATTAAATGCAAAATCTCGTCGCCGTATAGACCGTCAATGTGTGGAAGCGCGCGCCCACAAAGCCAGGTCCGTTTCTAAACGAGCGTTCAGCGGTGAGATGATGAGACACTGGTATCGAAGGCTCGCGTAGTAGCATGGATCTGCTCGAGGATCAACGTAGATTGTAACTTTCTAGAACATCCTAGCATGCATCAGATATGACTGCCCCCAGAATCGCCATGCCAATCCGGTGCAATGGGGCCCTTCGCCGGACATGATGCAACGACCAACTCCCAAGAAGCTCGCAAACCTCAAAAGATACTCCGCGGGTCTCATCCTGGCGCAACATCCGCAGCAGGTCCTTTCTCCAAGGCTCTCAAGGCTCCAACACTTCTTCAGCCCGAGTATCTTGGTACTTCTGAGCGTCAATTTCGTCGTGACCTAAGACACGCAACAATGTCATCATTGCAAGCACCAGCGACTCGCCCTTGACCCCCATCAGTCTGCTCGTCTGTTCAACTTCGGTCAACTTTCGGATGATCTTGGTGTTCTCCTTCATGCTTTCCGCCTCCTCATCTGGATCCTGACCATGTATCTCTGGCGGGTCGTAGGAAAACTGGAAGCCCTTGGCTTTGGACCACTCGAGACCAATGCGATACGAGCCAAGAATTGTGCTGCACACGTAGGTCACTTTGCGGAGATACTTTACATTGTGGCGAACCACTTCTTGAATCCTGATAGGAGCGAAGTCAGCGCCAGTCATTTTGAGAACACAGAAGCAAAAGTATTCGTACCATGGTCCGAAACCGGCTCCCTTGACGCGATCGTAGAACGGACAGGCGTCCCAAGTTGAGTGGAAGTAAAAGGCATTCCTGGAATAAAACAGTGGAAGGATTTCTTGTCTCATTTGGCGGCAGACCTGCAGAACGACAGGCCAATCGGGCTGATCTTCCGGACATTCGTAGATACGCCGATTGTAGGCAATTGCGAAACGTCTGCCCAGTGGTTTCAGAGCATATTCGTAGATCATAAACCGAAGCTCTGGCGGAAGGTCCCAGAAGCGCACGAACGGCTGAGCAAGCCTGCGAAGCATGACAAATCGACTTTCTCTCTCCGTGTCTATCCTTTCGAGGTCGAACATACGGGTCCGTAAGTGAGGGCTCACGTGAGATATGATGAGAGCGATAGGCTCCTCGAAGTACTCCCAAGGCGTCGACCACCAATTGCGTTCATCCCAAATGCACAGCTCTTCGGTGTTGTCGTCATGGTCAGCCAAGGGGTTGACATGCCTGGAGTTCCCCGACCCAAAGTCGCCGAAGCCATTCACATGCAGCACGGCATTGATTTTGAGGACCCATTCAGCATAGTTGGCTTCGTACAGTAGGCCGCTCGCGGTCAAGTTGCTGCGTCTGAGCGAGTTCAGAGATCTTGCCATGATGCGGTGTCGAAGAGAATCAGAGGTCTGGTGCAGGCAGCAATGGTGCAGATGGCTGGTTGGCTGACGGCTCGAGGTACATGTGTTTGTTGTTGATCTAGGAAGACTTCCTGCTCAGCGCGAGATGTGAAGGTAGGTGCGTGTATCGTGTCTCGAGGGAAGGAATAGTACAGCTTCACTTCGCAAGCGCAAGCCGTGACGGCGACTTCGTTCCAAACATCGCACTTTGCGCCCGCAGCTGGTTCGATCTGGCAGTTGCTCGGCACGCGACTGCATTTTGGAGAAGCTTTAATGAAGTTGTGAGCGCCAGGTCGTCTCATAGCAGACTTGTACAGCTATGGGAAATGCAACATACTCGAAAGGTCACTTAATCATCTCGTCCGAAACTATCACACACTCATCTTCATTGCAATCGTCTTGTGCGGCTCGTATCCAACGACTTTGAAGTCCTCTGCTTTCCAGCCGTCGATACTGCATCCAATCTCCCTTTCGATCTCCAATGTTGGGAAGCCCTTTGGCTCGCGCTGCAGCTGCACTTCCAATGCTTCCCGGTGGTCCAGATATACATGCGCGTCTCCCATCGTGTGCGTCAAACTTCCAGGTATCAGGTCCGTGGCTCTCGCAATCATGTGCGACAAAAGCGCATATGAAGCAATGTTGAAAGGCACACCCAGTCCCATGTCATTTGATCGCTGATACAAAAGTGTGTGCAGCGTTCCTTTCTTCGAGCCATCCGCTCTTTGCGGCGCAGAAGCGGGGAAGGAGACGTAAAACTGGGCGAACATGTGGCAAGGAGGCAGAGCCATCTTCTTCATGTCCGCAGGGTTCCATGCGCTGAGGATAATCCGTCTATCGTACGGGTTGTTCTTGAGCTTATGAATCACTTCTGCCAGTTGATCCACGCCTTGGCCCGAGTAATCGGCATGGCAGTCCTGGTACTCGGCTCCAAAGTGTCGCCATTGGAAGCCATAAACAGGTCCAAGATCGCCTACTTCGCGATGTGACAGGCCCACAGAGTCAAGGTATTCTCGCGATCCGTTTCCGTCCCAGATCTTGACGTTCTGGTCCTGGAGAGTCTTTGCATTTGTGTCGCCTGCAACGAACCAGAGGAGCTCTGCGATCACGGCTCTCAAGAAGACGCGCTTTGTCGTCAAAAGAGGAAGCACGAGAGTTCCACCTGGCTTCGACAGCGTATATCTGTGCTGAGGCGGAAAGGGGATGGAAAGCGTTCCAGTGCCAGTGCGATCAGGACGATGCTCGCCTTCACGGAGGATGTCGCGGATGAGATTCAGATATTGGTATTCCTCATGAGGCTTGGTGTGACCGTTTGTTGGAACTTCTTGCTGTGCCTTGACCTTCTCGAAGACTGGAGCCTCGCTTTCGACCAATCCTGGCGCCATGGTGGTGTTCACTGTTTGCAAGAATTCGATGTTTCGAGCGCGTTGCGAGACGCGCCTTCAACGCGAGGCACTTTCGCTTCGGCCCGTCGGCATGACGCACTGGGCAATCATGCGCCACGTGTGGCTTCAGCGACAACGGCAACAGCACCGAGGATAGTCCAGCATGTGAAAGGCGACAGCCAAACTATTCCCGACGTTTCCTTTCTTTGCTCAATCTCATATAACATCCAGCATGGCCATCAGTGATCGGCGATGGGGTAATGTGCTCCAGGACCTGCTCCTCCTGGCAGCAGCGGTAGGTCTTCCGCGCGACAAGAAATAGACTACCTATCTGACAATCTACAGCCGCTTGTAACATACTACCTGGCCCGCAAACTCCTCTCAAATCTCGATCCGCAACAGGGTGAGAAGGCCGAAGCACAGCAAAAAGCACTCGCCGCATCGCAACGACTACAGAGCATATTCTCAAATCACGAGCGAGAAGACGACGACTTTGATGACGAGGAAGATGAGGACGAAGATGGCAGAGGAGCGTCGTCGTACCGATCGCGGCCGCGAAAGGAAGAGTTGACACTCACATCATACGAACAAACAATAGCAATGGAAGTGGTCAGTCCTAGCGAGATACCTGTTACATTCGACGACATCGGAGGCCTGGACGAGATCATTGAGGAGCTCAGGGAGAGTGTGATATACCCGTTGACCATGCCGCATCTATACGCGAACCATTCGAGCCTTCTCACCGCCCCAAGTGGAGTACTGTTGTATGGTCCTCCTGGATGCGGAAAGACTATGCTGGCAAAGGCTCTGGCTCGGGAGAGCGGCGCATGCTTTATCAACCTGCACATCTCGACGCTCACTGAAAAGTGGTACGGAGACAGCAACAAGCTTGTCGCGGCAGTGTTCTCTCTTGCACGAAAGCTTCAGCCGGCTATCGTGTTTATCGATGAGATTGACGCTGTCCTGGGCCAGCGAAGAAGCGGCGAGCACGAAGCTAGTGGCATGGTGAAGGCAGAGTTTATGACGCACTGGGATGGTTTAGCATCAGCAACCGTGGATCGAGGGATGCAGAGGATATGCATACTGGGCGCAACGAACCGAATCCAGGATATCGACGATGCGATCTTGAGACGAATGCCAAAGAAGTTCCCCGTGAGCTTGCCGAACGCGGCGCAGAGAAGGCGGATCTTTGAGTTGACTTTGAGAGATACGAGAGTAGACCGAGGAGTCTCAAGAAGTGGAAACCCAACTTTCGATTTGGATGCGCTGGTCAGAGTGAGTGCGGGCATGAGTGGATCAGACATCAAGGACGCTTGCAGAGATGCAGCGATGGTGCCGATCAGGGAGAGCATCAGACACGCTAAAGCAAGCGGAAGGAGTATGAACCGCGGCATCAAGAGCGATGCCGTCCGAGGACTACAGACAGACGACTTCTTTGGCCGAAGAGGTGGGCCGCGACAACTCCAGGTGACTGAGCCTGAAGACGATCACCACAGTCAAGGAAGCGGGAGCACAGAAGAGGTGGAGGACTTTAATGATGTCGATGAAGTCGTTGATCCGCAAAGAAGGTGAAGGATGTAATATGAACATCTCTTCTCTTCACGTTGGCTGCGATGTTGGATAGAACAGCGACAGTATCAATTGAACGCTCCAGGCGAGCCACGTTACAGGTTACATCAATGCCTCACGTGGCTTCACAACTTCCCTCCTTCCTTGCACATCCCTTCGGACAAGGGAACTCCTCATCATACTGCCACTCGAAGTACGGATTCGTCTCATTCGTCAACACGCCCGGAATAAACCTCGTCCCATTCCCAGGCAAATCCTCACTGCGCTTGAAGACGTCTTTTGACGAAATCCGAATCTGTCCCCAGCCCTTCTCGATCAGGTATTCGATTGAAGTGCCGTAGATGTACTCCTTGAACTCCGCCCAGCGGATTGCGGAAGCGCACATGGGGCAGCTTTCGGCGTTGGTGTAGAGGGAGAGGTGTTGGAAAGCATCGTTAGCTTCCGAGGGAGTTAGGTTGTAGGGTCCGGTAGGGGAGGTGAGGATGGTGGTGCAGTTGTTTATGGCGGCGATTTCGCCTGTCGAGGACTGTTAGCCTTGTTGATTAGGTGATTATGGGAGGACTCGACTCACCGTGTAACGTTGGATTTCCGGTAGCGCTGATGTTATTCGCTCCAATGCAAATCAGATCTCCTAAGCCATTGGAGCTGGTGTGATTGACGATGGCTGTCCCAAAAGCGCCGAACGGGCATGGAGACACGAGATCCGACAATGCTTGATTTGCTCGGCGCATCCAATATGCTCTTGTGCTGAACGGAATGCCAGACTTGTCCTCAAAGTGTGCCTGATTATGACGTTGATGGCAAGACACAGTGGTAGCTAGCAGCGAAATCGCCAACACTGATTTGCAAAAGAGTAAAAGCATTTTCTTGTGAATTTATTGAGGTCGTGTGAAAGAACAGAGTCACTTATTGCTACCTCTCTGATCTATCAATGCGTGGTGATAGCGGCATACCGCGGGAGGGAGCTGGCCGATGCCATGACGAAAGTGGTTTGGAGCTTGCCGACGGGGTGATTTCCGTTGACGGTCCTTTACGTACGACCTATCAATATATTGGGTTATCAGCTCGTTGATTCATGACAGACATAGTCCGAGGAAGAAAAGATGTGTATCTCTCAGGCACTTGGAGAGGGAAATAGTAGGGGATGCGAACGAAGGAAGGAAGTCAGACGGCCCCGAGACGAGCCAGTGCGCCTAAAACGAACGCTCATTTTACTTTGCCGGCGGCAAGAACTTCTCGATGCCAAAGACAACAACATCGACATTCGCACCTGCAGTCGTTTGCCTTCATCCTGACCGCGTCAATGTTCTGCGATCAGGTACTCCCGAGTTCCCCGGCATAAGAACACCACAGCGCCGGTAACGCCGCCAAATTTTGCCCGCTATTGATACATTCTCCCTCATTACCTATTCCAAGCGATGGCTCCTGCTAATGTTCTCCCGATCTGTCGTTACTCGTGTGTCCAGCCAAGACGTTGTGCTCGACCAGTTCTTCCTATCACCCAGAATATCCAGCTTTTTGAATCCGTGCATAGACTGGACGATCACAGGCCCAACGGATTGGCTCCTCCTCCTTTGCCCCCACTCCTCACACCTGATTGCGGCTTCCCTCCACTCGGCTGATTCTGCGAAGAGCCCTGTCCAGCAAGACCGAGGGGGTTCCCGCCGGTAGCAATGCGAGGGCCACCTACGCCGACGGAGTCTTTGATGTTATTGCCATACCCGGCTACTCCTTGGCCCCAGTAGCGAGTGGTGTCGTTGATCCTACATATATTGTCAGCAAGGCTCCTTGTCCAGAAGATTCAGGAAGAAGATTCAGGAAGACGTACTTGTTGCCAACTCCCTCCCCGACTTTGTTCACTGAGTTGCCAATCGAGGTGAAGAAGCCTCCTGCATAGTTTCCGACTCCTGCGACGCTGTTCTGGACTGCTCTGTTCAACCAGTTGCCCTCATTTGCCGGTTGCTGGGCAGGTTTGGCTGGAGCTTTGGTCGCCGTACTCGTTGCTGGCTTCGTTGCTGAAGGTGGGTGTCTGGGAGTTGGTCGAACAGTTGAGCCTGCAGGCTTCGAAGGAGCGGAAGGCGATCGGACTGGCGCTTTCGTCGTGTTCGAGACCGGCTTCGCGGACGGGTTCTTCAAGGAAGGTCTGTTCTGAGGTTTGCCGGTATTTGTAGTTGTGGTCTTTGGTGGCATGTCTTTGATTCCGATTGCTATGTTCAATGGTTTGAAACGATTTGCCTTCTGTTCAAAACTGTGTTTTGCTAATTGTTGTTGTAGTGTCTGGGTCTGTCCAGGACCTTCGACGATTCGTTTCTTGCCCCATCTTGTGAGCAACGCATTTACCTGTTTTGCTCTGCTTGAATGCTTCAAGAATGACATCACCAGACGAATCCTGCTTGTGACACCAGACGAGACCCCTGCACATGTCGAGAGGTCTCACAGGTCTTCATGAGGCTCTCACTGTTCATTAGCAACGTACAGCTGGTGATCGCAGCAACGACTCTGATCACGCCGTCCAGATACACATCTGTCGCTTATTGGGCACTATTGGGTGTCTCAGCCCCATCAGACGAGTCTTCATGCCTCTGCTTCGAAAATCGAAATACGAAGAATATGAACACGAGAAGCAAGCATTGTCGACTTTCGAAAAGCGCCAAAATGAAACAATTCTGAAACTGCTCAGCATATCTTCTGGCCATCCGAACGCTCATGATGGGCCTTCTCAAAACGAAGCAAAAATTTGGCGGGTCGAAATAGACGCCCAGCAAGCGCTTGCTCGAAACGCTGAGCTACTTTTGGCTGCAATCTCCAGATAACACTAATACAATCGTGCAGGATGGGCGGCACGGATGGATATGATAATCATGGCGTGCTTCTGCCTGAATCTCAAATCCGCTCAGTACAACTCAAGACCAAATCTCACTGGGTACATGCTGAACGCGGCAAATGGCTCTGGCAGCTTGGCTCAAAACTCAAAGGGACGTCTCAAAATCGAATGAAACAAGTCCAAGAGGAAGCAATCCACCGTCCCGCCGATACTCCCCGCTCGGGACGAATGTCACATCCTTTGGGAGCAGTTCAATCAATGGTTCAGCCCGAGTCCATCAAGGCACTCATTACGGGGATGTGACTCAGAATAGTATGCGGAATGCTGCAAAGGATCGTTTCATTGTTGGTACTGAGAACTATCTAGTCTACTTGCAAGCACAAGAGCACGGCACGGCGGCCTCAAAAGGTGACAACGAAATGCTTGGAGTGTCGAGTCAACGTATCTAAGAGTCTATTGCTGACAAGCTTCGCTGACAGGAAACGAAATCTGGCAGATCAAGCGGGTACCAAATACGTCGTTCGTTGGACAAAAGGATGCTTTCTACTCAATGGAGAAGGCTCTGTTGCCGGGGAGAAAGATTGCCCAAGTGGGCCGCGGCAGTCGACGGTATGTTCTTCACGGGATCGGCGGCGTAGGAAAGAGCGAATTAGCGCTGCAATTCGCTCAAAGGCATCGACAACGATACTGGGGCGTATTTTGGGTCGACTTTGCCAGCAAAAAATCCGTCCAGGATAGTTACTTTCAGATCCTCGCGAAACTTGGCCTGTCTGCTGCGAACGACGAAGTTACGGAGACGGTGAATGACCATTTATCGAATCTGAAAAGGTCCTGGCTTCTAATTCTTGACAATTGTGACGACCCAGTCGCGAACTATCAGGCACATTATCCCAACAGCGACCAAGGAACAATTATCATGACGACCAGGACGGACTTCAGTGTCGAGCACGGATCGACTGGTCATCTGCATCTGGACGGTCTAGATCCACAATCCTCCCGAGACCTGCTTTTAAAAATCTCACGATGCAAACTTGATCGCAAAGAGAATGTAGAGGCAGCGAAGAATATCGTTAAGCATCTAGGCCATCACGCGTTGGCCCTCACGGTTGCTGGATCTCTCATTGGACCAGCCAAGTTGTACTCCCTGACAGAGTACGCGGAACGGCTTGGTCAGAAAACGGGAGAGCTCTTCAACTACAGATTGAAACAAGCCAATTCCATCTACGGCACGATCTATGCCACTTTTGATGTCTCTGCAAAGAGGCTTGAGGATTCACGAGATCCCAAAAGTGCACACGCTTTGCAGCTTCTAAACATATTGGCTTTCCTGGACCGCACAGACATTGATGAAGACATCTTTACGCGAGCATTGGCTTTTGGGAAAAAGATAAAAGTCCGGGGCGGGGCCGGTCCTCGTCCTGGTTACAAGCATGGTGATATTGAAACTCTCAGCATGTGGCATTACGACAAGGCCATGGCATTCGCAGGATCCACGCCAGAAGGTATTAAGATTTTCAGAAACGCCCGATCCTGCTTACATGAGCTTGCTTTGATAAGCTGTGATGCAGACACGCAAACCATTTCAATGCATCCTTTACTACATGCCTGGGCCAGAAAGCGTCTAAGGAAAGAGGCGTATGCCCAGTCATGGGTTACCTGCGCTGCTACCCTAGCTCTTTCACTTGAGGAAGCGCAAGGCTGGAGAGACTTCACCGCAAAGATTCAACGGCATTTGGAGGTGTGTTTTGCACTGCGAACACCAGACTGGTATCGGGAATTCCCGGTTCTCGAAGTCTGCAGAATCTTCAATTTTTTCGCGTGGCAACTATATCGCGGGTATAGTCTGCATGCAGAAGACGTTGGCATGGAGATCGAGAAAGCGGGAATTGGCGGTCTCGACAAGCGGTTCCACACTTTGGTTGATTTACAGGTCCTCCACCTCAAGATGGTTCTGCTGCATGATAAAGACATCAATTAGGCCTTCCAGGTCTGCAAATTGGTCTTCAACAAGCGCCGAAATCTCCTACCAGCAGAGCATCCCGATCTCCTGACTTCCCAGGCTGAGCTTGCACATGCGTACATAGACAGCAAGGAACCTGGACAGGCTATACCATTGCTGGAAAAAGTGGTAGAAGTACGAAGAAAGACAGGATCACCATACGACGGAAGCTTGCTCGCGGTTGAACACCAGCTTGGGCGTGCATATACAAAGAATGGAGAGATCGAAATTGGAGTTGGTCGTTTGAGAAGGACAGTCGAAAAGTTTGAGCCTGCACTACCACCCGAAGATCCAGATCTTCTTGCAGTTCAGCATGAACTTGCTCAAGTATACAGCGCGTGTGGGAAAATGAAGCTGAGCATAGAATTGTTCGAACGCGTTGTCGACATCAGAAGACGTACTCTTGCTCGCACCAGCGCTGATAGATTTGCTTCAGAGCACGAGCTGATCCGAGTATACATCGACAACAGCCAATTCTCAGAAGCTCAAAATCTTCTGCAAACTATTGTGGGAGATAATGATGCGCATCTGCTCTCCGCGGATCAGAGAACGCGGCTTTATACCCTCTGGAATGAACTACAGCATAAGGTGTCCCACAGACACGAGCGCGCGGCTCGAAGGCCGAAAGAGTCTGTGCAAGGCGAATCGCCGTTGCCCGATGATGCTGTCAACAAGTTACAGGTGATGATCTATATTGCAAGAGAGTACCTGAGGACCGGGAGGCTGAAAGAAGCAAGACATTTTATTGAGCGCGTCAAACTGCGTCAGGAACGACTGCCCGAGGAATGGAGAGCAGATTTCAAAAGCCTCGAAACCGCTCTGCAAGAGTATGATCAGACTGGGCAAGTGCCCAAGTGGCTATTCTACTGGCCCTATCGTTGACCAGTGTGCATTTGCTGGCGTTGCATGGATGCGGACTCAGGCTTTGGAACGGTCTCTAACGAAGACGAGGACTTGAGTGTGAAGATTCAGAGGATGGAGAGTCGGAGGATGTAGAGCCAGAGCATAGAGAGCCTGAGAAGAAAGAGAATGTATCAAGCGCAAAAGATGATGGTGGAATTGTTGATGACACTGCAAAGCATCTGGCCGTGTGCAGCTAATCCAACGAAACACGCTGCTCACAAGCTGAGCGCGGAGCCTCTTTCATAGCCCTTATACAGGAGTGTAAATGTCGTACCAGATCATAATCTCGCTTTCCCACTCTTCTGCTTCTCCATCTCCTTCTTCAGTTCCCTCGCGACCGCCCCAGCCTTCTCCCCCAGAGGATACATCTGCTCACCAAACTCCTTGGCCTTCTCACTGCTTGCCTGTCGCACCGCATACCGTGCCGCAATTCCCTGACAAATGATGGCTCCTCGATACATGCCAAATGCCTCTCCCCACTTCAACTCCGGAGGCGTGATTTCGTAATCGACGACCTCGTGGTACCACTTCAAGCACTGTTCTTTGGTCGGGAGTCCAGGCGCTCTGGCCGAGCCGAAAACGTTGCTTGCGCGCCCGGGGATTGCCGAATCGTTCTCTGCAGTCGCAAAGGGAGACAGCAGATTGACAACGTCCGATATGGGATGCCCGATTGTGGCCATTTCCCAGTCTAGCACGCCGATCACATAGGGCTCTGTTTTGTGGAAAACGACGTTGTCAATCTTGTAGTCTCCATGCACGAAGGTTCCGCGGTCTTTGGGTTGGTATGCAGGGTCCTGGAAGAACTCGACCATCTCGTCGTAATGTGGAATCTTGCCCACAGGTTTCCCTGTCTCAACGTCCTTCGTCTCCGCCTGCGCTACGGAAAGGGTAGCGAACGTCTTCAATTGCCGATTGTAGAAGTTGTTTGGACGGCCGAAATCCGTCATGTTCACGCTCTTTGGAGAGACGCTGTGGAACTTTGCGAGCGTTGTGACGGCTGACTTCCACATCTTTGTTCGATCTTCCGCGGAGACGTCTGGGAAGGATGGGTCGGGGAAGATGCGGCCGTTGAGGAAGGACATGATGTAGAAAGCTGTTCCTACGACGCTGTCGTCTTCGCACAGACACATGGCCTTGGGGACTGGCACGTCTGTGTTTTGCATGGCTTTGATTATGCGGTATTCGCGGTCGACTTGGTGGGCGGTCTTGGAAAGCAGCTTGCCCGGAGGCTTCTTGCGCATGACATATTTGGCGCCCGTCGAGTCGGTGAGGAGGTATGTCGGGTTGGATTGTCCATATCCAAACTGTTTTGCTTAAGTCAGAGGGTCGCTCTAACCAGTTTCAAGTAGATGTCTATGGAGCTCACCTGCTTGACGTCCAGCGGGGTCTTGATCTCTGGAACGGTCTTGTCAATGTATTTTGCTAGACTGTCCAAGTCAATCTGCTGTCTAATTGGGCCTGCCATCTTGCTTGAGACGGCGAGATGGTGGGAGTCTACATGTTGGAGACGACACTACACCTGGTGAGGTTATAGTGAGCTCGGTATTTGGAGGAGCCTCGGTCCAAGCATTCACGGCAGGCGCGAATCGCTGGTCGAGGGCGGGAGCGGGAGCGGGGCGGGATCGGATTCGGATCCGGGTCCCGAGCATCACATGCCATGAATGCCTCGTTTCTGCCTGACCCATATCCAGGTAGATCTCAAGTGCCGCCAACCGCTCCGGTTTCATCTCCCATCAGCCGTGAGACTTCACGTCGGGTGTCTGCACAGGAGAAACGTCGCGGTGAATGTATTCGGCAAGGTGAGACGTACAGGGTGGCGCACAATTACGACACGGCTGGGAAGGCTTGTGTTTGTGACACTGCCAGGAGTCAACAACAACAATGGCTGCTCCCGCGACAGGGAGGTATAGGAGTTTCTGCTCAGTAAGACAATTTGTAGACAGAACGTGTGAAAGCACCAACGCGCGCGCAGAGCCAACGTGAGGCCGATTTCATCTTGCTCCAAGATTGCGTGGGAAAGTAACCTGGAAAGTAATTGAAATTGCCTCCTAAGGTAGCGCGCTTACGTGATCGAAATGCGGTCCACCGCGCGCATTGAGAGACGACCAAATACCAGACAACACAACTTCAGTCCCTCCCAGGTCTCCTTTTTTCGACTAACTGGCACTCTACCACGCGTTCACGAGCCCGCCGAGGCGCCTTGTTTCCCTCCGTTGCGGCGAAAGGAGAATTTTAAACGGAAATCGCGCGCCGAACCCGCGACTGTCGACGACATGGCCCTCCAGACGCCCCGGCAACGAGGCCTGGGAGGCAGCATACAAAGACCCAGCTTTGGTAACAACATGAACACTGCCTCCTCGCCCTCACTGCGCGCCTCAGTCAACGCCGATCCGGGACGAAAAGCGAGCATGCGTAACTTGAGTCAACAACCCACAACTCCGGCCAGCGGAAGTAAAATGGACGGGGAGGAGTTGGAAGTTGGCGATTCTGTCAATGTCCCGGGAGACATGTATGGCACTGTCAAATTCATTGGCAGTGTCAGGGGCAAGAATGGCAAGTTCGTGGGCGTCGAGCTGGCCGAGGAGTTTGCAGCCAGAGGCAAAAATGACGGAGACGTGGATGGGTATGACTTGCACAAGAAAGACGGAAGGATATGGCAGATGCTGATACAGGCACAGGACACATTATTTCCAAACAAACATACCCGGAGCAGGCATCTTCTTGCCTGTTCATCGCGCCGAGAAGCGCCATTCTCCCGCACCTTCAGCGGATTCCTTCCCTACGACTCCTATCACCCCATCCTACACCGCAAAGGGTCCCCGAGCGAGAGGAGATGCAGGGTTTCCACGACCGAGCGGCGCTTCGAAATTCTCACAATCAGTAGGGCCAGGCGCGCGGCCATCCAGTCCAATCTCCAAGGGCAGAACCTCTTTAGGCCGATCGCCTTCTCGAAACCAAGCCTCAAACCCAGCAACAACACCAGCGCGAGGGTTCTCCGCCAGCACGAGAGGGACTCCGCGTCCTGGCGTGGGCACGACACCCGGCAAGCCGAATTTCCGCGCTACAACGACGTCAAACTCGAACCCTCCGCCACGATCGTATTCTCGCACTGGGTCTCGAATGGGGAACCGAGATGATGATGTCGGAGTTGCATCCACACGGAATGGCAGCCATGGCTCTGTGCCTTCATTCTCGCATCCCCTACGATCTGGATCACGACTGGGAAGCGCGGGCGGGCAAGATGCGGAGGTGGAAAAGCTGAGACTGGAGTTGGCAGAACGGGACAAGCGACTGAACGAGCAAGCAGCGAATCTGGCAGACATGGAAGCGAGCGTGAAGGAGCTTTCCGCACTCATCCCAACAGACGGCGTCAAGCCAACTGCATCGGAGAGTGGCGATGAGACGGTTTCACAGCTACGGCAGATGCTGCGGGAGAAGAATGAGAAGATCACGATACTCACCTCCGAGTTTGACGCGCACCGAGCCGACTTTCGAAGCACGCTGGACTCGTTGGAAATGGCAAGCACAGAGACGGAACGCGTGTATGAGGAGCAGAAGCGCGATCTCATAGCTCAGGTCGAGGAGCTGACGGGACGCATTGGAGAGCTGGAGGAGGTAGGTCAGAGCAAGAAGGAGTTCGACGACGTGGCCCGTCAGCTTAAGCAGCTGGAGGAGCTTGTCCAAGATCTGGAAGAGGGACTGGAGGATGCTCGAAGGGGAGAGGCAGAAGCACGAGGCGAGGTGGAGTTCTTGCGAGGAGAGGTCGAAAGGGGCCGATCGGAGCTCAAGAGAGAGCGCGAGAAGGCTGCGTCGGCCATGAACGGACTTGCCTCTCCGAAGGACTTGGACCAGAAGGACGATGAAATCCGGGGTTTGAAAGCCATCATTCACTCGTTCTCTACCAGCCCGGATGCTGTTGCCAACCGCAGCGAGTATGTCAAGGACGCGGACGAAGTCCATCGACTGCAGACAGCCCTCACTACCAGCCAGAAGGACAAGGAACAGCTGGAGCAGGAACTGGAGCAGCTGCGCCGAGAAAACGCGGCGACCAACGGCCACAACAGGAACGAAAGCGAGGCGACTGCGACGACTTCACGACCGCGCGCTGACACAGTCAAAGCGACCTTCGAGGAAGACGCCGCTGGTAAGACAGGTAACGACGCTCCAGCTTCATCATCCAGCGTCTTTTGCGAAATGTGCTCTTCTAGCGAACACGACACACTCGACTGCACGCACTTCCTGCAGAATCACGACACGTCAACGGAAGCAACCTCCGACGCCGGCGCTAAGGACGCTGTCGAAGACGAGGAGACACCGGTCGAGAAGCCGGCGCCGCTCAGCCCAGGCAAGGAGAATCAAGACGGCGACTCCAACGCGAAGGCGGGCGATGGGCCGGACTGGTGCGCATGGTGCGAGCAGCTCGGGCATTTGGCGCCTCAATGTCCGAATGAGCAGTATTAGACGTGCTGCAACGATTCGATAAAAAGCGACCGACACAGTCTGCTGAGCGTGAAGGTCAAGGCGAAGAGGTTGAGTGGGCGGGCTTTAAGGAGGGTGAAGATGTTGTTTTGAGCAGGTTGAGGGATTGGAGAATTTGGACTTTTTCGAAGGCATTCGCTAGGGGCTTGGTGTTCTTCTCGTTTTGGGAGATATAGGAATACCCTCCTGAGTGTTTTATTGTCGTCGTGGTTGTTGCTCATCATCAGCCATGGCGTTCGTTGTCGCGAGAGTGCTGCTACTGCATCGACATTGGGTCTGGTCGAGCCATTCCCGTGGACTGATTGGTTGCTTGATTGATTGCTTCTCTCATGAGATTGAGACGGCTGATAGATATGCTTTCTAATTATACCTCTTTGACTATGATTCAAATACATCGGATTTATCATTTGAGCCTCGGTGGCTGTGAACTCGGTGCAGAACGGCTTCTTCCTGACTTTCACATGTGAGCTCAGTCTTGGCCTTTGAGAGGCATACACGTCGCTTAACTTTTAGGTCTTATTAGCGAGATGATCGCCGCTGTTCAGGCACAGTCTGAGTCTACAACGCCTAGCGCGATTTTCACATGCACGGTGTCACAGTCAATGCAACGCGAGATCGCACCATCTCAAGCAACAATTGCAACGCATCGCATCACATCACGTCTCACAACGTACGATAACGGATTCCTGCTCGTACCAAGGCCAACGACCACCGCTTGCTAGGACAGGGCAAGGAAAGCGGTCGTGTGCTGTCAATCAAACGAGCTCACCAATGCCATGCACTCTGCACGAAGCGGACGGCCCGACGGGAGCATGTCGCGCAAGTGCCGGTGTCACAACGCACATACTTTTACTTTTCACATGCGTTGTTCAACGACAGCTTTCTAACAGTCCAACATGCAGGCAAGGAGCTGTCACGCTGCAGGAACGACGAAGCTCTAGGCCGCGGGATCCAATGGGGCCTGCACGTTTCGGGGCAAGCAGAAGCAGAGATGCTGTGCCTTTCTCAACGGCATGGACCGCGGTATCTTCGACTGCTCGCTTGTAGAGTTGCGAGAATGATATTCTGGAGTTCCTGTGCGTGTGAAGTTTGCGTCGGAGGGAGTCACATATCGTCGTCTTTGGCAGATTGGCAGCAGGAAGGGAGAGCTTCCGAGTCGCGGGATAAGCCGATAAGAGCCGAGTTCGTATTACTTGATTTTGCGCCCTATCGTCGCGCGTTGCCCTTCTCCCTTCTCCCCGCCCGTCCACTCGCAGCCAGAGGGAAACGTACCACTTTCTGAGCAGCGAGGAGCGAAGACGGCGGGAGATGATGGTGGTGTGGAGGGGGAGGGAAAAGAGCGGTAAAGCCTCATCTTCCAGCATCCGTTCGTATGATCAAGTCCAGAAAGGAGATAAGACTGCTTTATGTAGTTTTTGTGAGTCCCGTCCCATCCCACACTCTCTTTCTACACCCCCATCTTCACGATTTCCTCTCCCAGCGCGCGACGTGGGATTCTGGCTCGGGAGGAGTGGATGCGCTGCCGTTCTGGGAAACTTTGGACCACTGGACAGCGTGAGCCATCAAGGTGATTGGACTGCCTCACCGCCCCCCTTCGCCTCTTGTCGCCCCGCACCCACACACAACGCCGGGTCTGCTCAAAGGGATTCAATTTTCGTGAGTAACCCGCGCCGCCCTCCTTCCCTCTACAGCAACTAACACGCCTTCTCCGTCCTACACCCCCACGACTTTTCCCTCTCTCATCCCATCATCCCATCTCTTGTCCATCTGATATCGTCTATTGTGGTGGGTGGTGTTGCTAAACGGAAGAGTTCTGGATCAGATAACGGCTATCGAGGACACTATGGCCCCGCCCGCCGCCACCATCGACGTGGAGGTCTACCCGGAATCCGATGTCACGACTTTCACTGTTCCCGACCGTCTGACAATCCAGAGCGTCGCCAAACGCAGAGTCGCGTCGGGGAAACTTGTCGCCGGCGTTGCTGCTCCTGCCGATGTCGAGCAGTTCAAGGGTCGCACGAGTCATGCCCATAAACCCAAGGCGAAGCGATGGGATCGTGAGTTGAATATATCTTATTTACGTCGATAAATACACTTTGAAACTGATATTGTGTGTAGACCGTCTTTCAGATGAGAGCCGCAGCAGAGGCGGCAGCTCGCTCAAGAACGCTGCTTCCTATCTCAAAACCCCTGGCTTGATTTCCATTGGAGGCGGCTTGCCTTCCAGCGAGTACTTTCCTTTTGACGAGATTTCTTTCAAGGCTCCGCGGTTGGGCTACTGCGCCCAGCAACAGAATGGACACGTCGAGAGCGAGCACATGTCCATCGGCATGCACGACATGGCGTTGGGCAAGTCTGGCTTCGATATCGCTACCGCTGCTCAGTACGGCCAGGGACATGGAGCTGCTCAGTTTTTGAGATGGCTTGTGGAGCATACAGAAATCATCCATAATCCTCCGTATCAGGATTGGGGCTGTACGATGACGATCGGTTCGACGTCTGCGTGGGAATTTGCGCTTAGAATGTTGACGAAGCCTGGAGACTGGATTCTCAGTGAACAGTATACCTTTGCCACTGCTGTGGAAGCAGCGCAACCTCTGGGTGTCAGAGTCGGTGCAGTGGGCATGGATGCGCATGGAATGCTGCCGGAGAGCTTGGATGAGGTCTTGACGAATTGGGATGAGAAGGTCAGAGGTGGCCCGAAGCCGTTCTTGATATATACCGTTCCTACAGGGCAGAATCCGACGGGGTCGACACAGCCGATTGAGAGGAGAAAGGAGATTTACAAGATTGCGCAGAAGCATGATCTTTACCTGTGAGTCCATCCATCCTCCGTTCAAGCAACAGCACTAATGGTTATGACAGCTTCGAAGACGAACCCTACTACTTCCTGCAAATGGAACCCTACAAAGGCCCCGGCGCGTCGCCTGTCCCAGCTCCTTCATCCCACCAAGAATTCCTCGACTCCATCGTCCCCTCATTCTTATCCATCGATGTCGACGGCCGCGTCATGCGCGCCGACTCCTTCTCCAAAGTCATCGCTCCCGGCTCCCGCGTCGGCTGGATCACCGCCTCAGAGCAAATGTGCCAACGCTACCGCACGCACGCCGACGTCTCCACTCAAGGCCCCTCGGGCTTCTCCCAACTCATCCTGTACAAGCTCCTCGACGAAACCTGGGGCCACACAGGCTACCTCGACTGGCTGATTCACATGCGCATGGAATACACCAAGCGCCGCAATGTCATGCTGGACTCCTGCGAGCGCCATCTGCCCAAGAACATCGTCTCGTGGGTCCCTCCGATGGCGGGTATGTTCCACTGGCTGGAAATCGACTGGAAGCAACACCCGGACGCAGGAGTCAAGACTCTGGATGAGATTGAGGAGGAGATTTTCCAGAAGATCGTCGAGCACGGCACGCTGCTCATGAAGGGGAGCTGGTTCTGTGCTGATCGCAGTGTGGAGCGGGACACGATGTTTTTCCGCGCGACGTATGCGGCTGCGGGCTTTGATCAGATTGATGAGGCGTGCAGACGGTTTGGCGATGCGATTCGGGATTCGTTTGGAGTGTTGGAGAAGAAGGAGGGAGATGTGGTCATGAATGGGAACGGGGCTAATGGGCATGCGAATGGCGTGCATTAATGAGTGACAGGGTTATGAGGAGGAATGATCTACTTTGTGGAGGTGGACGGTGAGATTTTCATTCTTGTCTGCTGACGATGCCTCGGTCTTGATGATATCGAGGATGATGATGAGCGTTTGAGCGCTGCTGTTGGATAGAGCTGGATTGCAAGCGAGCGCACAAGTCAGAAGATATGGCGAGACTTGTTGTCATTGGTTACCATCTTGATGATAGCGTTCATTCCAAGAATTGAGCATATGGAAGTCGAATCGCATCTCCTCTGCATCTTCTTGTTCTTCATCATCGTCACCCGCTCGCTCTCCGCGATTCCCTCCCCTCACAACCGACATACTCCCAAGCGAAATGCATCATATCTCCTGCACAACCGTTCCGATCGCAAACAGAAGTGTCGTTACAGGCCCCTCCGTGGTTGTAAGAACATGGTTGCTGCCCGGTTTCATCTGCGAAGCTTAAGCGCCTGAATCAGTTTCCCCCTCTGCATCTGTGCATCGCGGTGACCGGATTCGTCGCGTTCCTGATCGTTCTTAGGATTAGGAACCGTGGAATAAGGCATGGGCGGGCAATGATGTCGTGGTTTTTGAGATCTCATCTCCGAGGAGTTCTAGGAGGGGGCGGTATGGTTGTCCGCCTGTCAACATATACGCGGCGGCCAGTGCATTGTGGGAAAGTTGATGGTTGTCGGTGGATGCCCAATTGCCTTGGTGAAGACGTGACATAAGGACGGCCTTCCCAGTCATCGAAGGGAGAGAATTTGCGAGTTCCTGTCGTATACCAGCCTCCCAGGTCCCGTCGCTGCGGTCGACGACAGAAGTTTGTACTCCTCTGCTGGACGCTCTTCTCTTTGAGAGTTAAGACGACCTCGAGGCTACAACGAACACAACCAGAACCGAAAAACTTTGTCTTGCGAAGGAAGGAGAAGGCCGAGCAGACAAAATGGCAAACGTCCCCTACTCCACCATGTCCGCCTCCGCCTCCCAACCCAACAGCTCCCGTGCGTCCCCTTCTCCTCCCCATAACCCACTCCACCACCACCTGTTACTAAACGTATACAGCATCCGCCCCCTCCCCCAACACGCCAACCTCCTGCGACCCAACGCAAATCCACCCGAACACAATCCCACCCGAATTTTCCGGCTGCGGAATCTCCTACCCTCAAGTCTCGCCGCTCGCAGATTTGCAGGCGTGCTGTGATCAGGGCCAGCAGGTGATGGTGAGTCAGGGGTGTTTTCAGTGGTGTGGGACCAGGAAAAGCGAGGAGGAGTGGAGGGAGTGTGTGAAGGAGCATGTCAGGGTGGGGAGTGAGGTTGCGGGGGTTTGTAAGCAGGTTGTACAGGGGGGAGGGGATGGTGGTGGAGGGCAGCAGGGTGATGGTGGAGGCGGGCAGGATGGAGGAGGTAGGGGAGATGGAGGAGATCAGAACGGGAATGGTGGAGATAGGGGTGGAGATAATGGTCAGGACGGTGGGAATAGAGGAGGGAATCAAGACGGGGGGAATCAAGACGGAAACCAAGATGGTAATGAAAACGGTAATGGAAATGGAAACGACAACGACGATGGAAGGGGACATGATAATAACGACGACAATAATGGAAATGCGAACGGAAATGATAACAATGATCGCAACGGAAACAACCAAGACCAAAATCAGGATCGAGGCCAAAACCAAGATGGAAATCAAGACCAAGGCCAGAACAACCGCGATGGAGATCGCAATGGCAACGACAACGACAATGGCGCTAACAACAATGGAGACAGACGCCAATCCGGGGAAGCAGCCAGGAGACCTGTCGCAGGAAGTAAAGTCGGCATCGGACTGTTCCTGCTCGTTGCCTTAGGGTGGATCATATAAGATGTTTTCCGGTGTTTCGTTCCAGCGCGTCAGCGATGGAATCTGAGCCTTCCTGTTCGATTTTATTCTTTTCAAGATACCCTTCGCGCGCAATTGTATTATAGTATCGTGTTGCAGCTCCCAGGAGAGTAGCGCTTCAGGTTCGTATGGAATTGAGCAGCGCGCGGATTCTTGTCCTTCTGGCGGAGGCATTGCGCGTAATGCTCTGTATCAGATAGGCAATGTGAATATGCCACGTTTTGCAAATGAAAGCATTCATTCATGGGTAGTCTTACTTTTCCTGAGTAGTCCCATCACCGCCTCACAGCCCGGTCGTGGCCTACGCCTTTATCATATCCACGCCAGAAACGCCATGCCTTGCCCACTTTCTCGCCTAGTAGTGGGCGTACTCGTCGCAACACTTCTCAGTATCCGCAGGGCCCCTCGTCTTTCAGCTCATCGTACAGCCGCCGCTTATGCGCGCAGAAACAGCCTCTTTCCCGTCATTCACAATCAAATCCCATCATCTTCCTCTTCTATCACCTTCCACCCCGTCCCTCATCAATCCGATCCAAAGCCTCCATCATGACCACGGCATTCCCGCGAATCACACACATTCCCAGACGGACTTTCTCGTTGTTCGGTTTGCTCTCGGTCGCTTCGTCGAGGACGATGTTGAGAAAGACCTACATATCCACCACCACCGTTAGCACACCGAAGCAGAAGACAAGGCGAGGGAATTGGGAGGGATGTTCGAACGTACATCGTAACCGCGCAAGGTGCCCATGACTTTCCGCGAGCCGTTTAGTTGGACTTCGACGCGCTTGTCGAGGTACTGCGGAAGTGTCAGTCAGCGGGCGCAGTAACCGCAGTAAAAAGGGCAAGGGCGCACCTTTTTGAGTTCTGGCTGTGCTTGAGGCATGATTGCGGAGAGACGTCCAGTATGGTGGGAACGGTGAGGTGGTCGTGTCGCAAGTTGGAAATCTCGAAGCTCGCGAGAGCAAGTCGGGTCGAAGTCACAAGTTGAAGCGAAGAAAAGCCGAGAAAGGCGCACGGGCCATGAGGGAGTGCTCAAGAGCAATTCATAGCCTTCTCACATGAAACAAAAGCGGAGAGAGAAGTTGGCGGAAATCATTTATTAGAGTCTTGAAAGAGCATAACTAGCATCGGAGGTATCTCATCGTAATCCATAGACATCGAAGCAAAGATAATCATTCCTCCCATCTTGCCCTCCTACTGGAACTGCACATACACCAACGGCGTCACATACGGCGTATTAGTATTCTGCTGCGTCCACGTCAGGTAGATCCCATTCTCGCTCGCCGCATTTCCACTTGGCAACAGACTCGTATGCGCCTGCAGCGAGTAACTCGAGATGAACGTATCGTCACCATTGGCGCCTTGGAAGATCAGCACAGGAGCAGTCCAGGGCCCTTCAGGCGCAGGTGCCGTGCACATCCAGAAGTCCGCGACGACGGAGAAGACGGATTGGCCGATCCAGATGTAGAGGTTATAGTAGCTGGAGTAGTAGAAAGTGCCCTGGCCACCTGCGCCGGCGTTGGGGATCGTAACGGTTGTATCGTTGATGAGTGTTGGACTGAGGAGAGGCGAGTACGTGCCCGAGCTGTAGTTATAGTACTGATAGGCTAGACGGTTGGTGATGAGGCCTGCAGGCACTTTGGCGAGCACGGTGCCGCCAGACTGGTCGCCGCGACCGTACAGGTAGGCAATGCCATTGCGCACAAAGCCGCCGTAGTTGCCAAATCCAATCTCGCCTGGCTTCCAAAACTCCTCGCTGATCAGGTCGACCCTTGGAAGAGTGTTCGTGGCTTGATTGGCGTTGTAGTATATTCTGTACAGGGAAAAGGCAGGCTCGATCGGAGGCACAAGCTGGAGACCAGCGATATGAGCCTTTTGGATTATTGTGTACCCGATGGCGCTCCCGGCTGCGTTGCTCGCAGTGACTAGCGGAGGCTGGTTAGGCCAGAGTGCCCAACGCGTGCCGTCTGAGCAGAAGCCGTGGTTGGTATTGCATTCGTCGCTTGCCAAAGGATAGTACTCTTTGAGTCCGGTTGGATTGGGGTTGCCGTACATCTGCACGATTGCGTTCTTGCCTGTTGATCCTGCACCCACTGGCCCGCCAGTCTTCTTGACAGCAGGCCCCCCTGCAGTCGACAAGTTTGTCCATCCGGCGGTGCTCACGTATATGGGGAATTGACTCTGCTTGGTCGCAGCGTTGTAGTACATTGTATCTCGACACGTCCAGAGGACTCTCTTCCCCAGTCGGACAGATCCGCAGGAGTCTCTGTTGAGGGCCGGATCCGTGACATTTGCGATGTACGTGACGGTCTTGACTTGAGGTGTCGCTGCTCTAGGTTGAAGACCAGAAGTGATGCCGTCCAGTGAATCCCAGGTAGGCAGTGCTGTTATCTGCACAGCGAATGCAGCAAGGAGCAATAGGTCGCGCATGTCCGTTCGTGGAAGAGAGGAGGTCTTGTGTTCGAGACAAACCGAGAGATCGATGCGTGCACTTTGACGATTCACCTCAAGCTGAATGTGACAGCTAAGTATGGATATCTTGAGAACTTGAAGTAGCTCGTACAATGAGGTGTTCGAGGGTAATGAGCCGCGAAAGTCGCACCAGACTTACATATACATGACTTACTCCTGCTCGCCGCTGCAAGCCTTTGACACTGACAAAAGAAAGCCTCCAGGCCCATCGAGGAAGTATACATGTCAATCGGGGCGGGCGACTCAGACAGCCATAGCCAACGCACGAGGCAAATTCGCAGGTGTATAGGCAGATTGTAGCCAGATTGCGCCCCAAAGCTGCCTAGCGTTTGCGCAAGAAGAGAATGCTATCAGCCCAAGCACCTCCGGATATCGATCGCCATGCGATCAGTGGACTGGTCTTGACCAATCCAGTTGGAAATTGGGTCCAGAAGCGACGTGTGCAGAGAATGCACAGGACAACATCGCATCCGTCTCTGACGCCAAGCGAGCAGTGACGGAAGCGATGCGCCGTGATAGTCGTCGGAGAGATACAGATTGAGGGATGGTGGACGGGTATCAGGAGATGTGGCTGGCTGTGCTGACTTCTGGAAGCCGTCGCGGCGCGCCAGGCCGGCTGCCACAGGGACCGGGAGAAGTACTGCCAGCGCTGCATGTTGGGCCCGCTGTCGTGGTAATTGGGCGCTCCAGTGAGATCTGTTCGCATATTCTTCCGCTTGGTTTTCGCACATCTCATGTGTGATTGCCCGCTAAGCCAAAAAGGCGGAGTCCATGGTTCCTCAAACAGGATATCGGATCTGCTATAGACTGGTTAGGTAATCACAAAGAGCTTGACTGTCACAATAAGCCCACTGAGAGAAGTGAGGGCCCGTCTGTTTGCACACCCAGGATATGAGGACTGTCCGATCATGGCGTTCGGATGTGAGCGGTGCTGGAACTGGTGGCTGCATTGCAAGGCTGAGGCGGCGGATTCGAGGCATGTGTTGGAAGCGGTATACGACGAATCCGTCCGAAGAGTCATGTATGCTGAGCAGCTGCAGCGGAGATATGGATGCACGACGGCCGTGTATGCAGCAGCTGGCAGAGGAATGGCGTCCAATACACATCGAGGACCTGATGTACAAGTATGCATGAGGCTGCCACGCGGTCTGGACGGTTCATTTTGGCGGCGTATTTGGTCGGTTCCAGCGCGGCCACGAAGCCACGACGTTTGCTCAGCTGGCGGCCACGAGGCGGAGTCATGTTGATCAGTGGCATGTTGTACACACGGCAGATGTCGGTGGAAGGAGAGGAAGAGAGAGATAGAAGGTCGAGACTCAGCGCCATCTTCATCGAATCTTGATTGGCCGGGAGAATGTCGGGTAAAGTAACTCTGTTGCGACCGCACTTTCCAATCTGCTCCATCTTTGCTTCTTCTGCATGCAACAGCAAACCACTCGTTCTTCCTTCAGGCGAACAGCTTACCTCCACCAGGCTGCAACTGAATTTACAGCATGTGGACGCACTTACACCTGAAAATCCGATGCCTAGCCGCCAATGTCATCTGCTTGCGGGAGCTGCGCTCGATAGGCCATGTCCAGTTGGAGACCACCCAGCGAGATCTGTGGCAGAGCGGCCCTAGTGATGGCCCAGCATGGAAAGTCTACTGCTGAGACATTTTCTGGATGAATGGCATCCTAGAATGGAGGCTATCAGAGATCTCAGCATGCACTGCCTTCTACAGAGACTGACAGCATGAACCCCGGTCGATGAGGACTTCGTGCTACTGATGAATCGCAGCTATCCCTCGCCCAACTTTCGCCGCACGTGGAAGCTAATTGACGAAGTGCTGGCTGTGAATCTGTCAACAGAGAAGCGAGATGTTCATGGCAGTAGCTACTCCTGATCGGGCATATATTCCTAACGAGTCGGCCCCACATTGCACAAGCACTATATCGCACGTCGCACAACCAGGAGACTTACCAATTCTTGGACGAACAGATGCGGAGAAAATACTCCGAACGCTGGCCATGTCTTGCTGCTCATCTCGGTTCTCGCGAAATCCTGCATATTGTCAAGCCTTGTTCAAGAAACGCAACAAATGCTTGGATGGCCTCGGGTTAGATACACCCGGAAGCGTCGATCCCAGTCCCACTTTCACACCTCCACCCCATACTGTCTGCAGTACTATGCCAGCTTCGCGAGGTCCTGTCAACCTCGTCTTTGGAGGAAAATCAGCTTCCGTTCTTGACTCTGAGGAACCACGGTATGGCAGGATACATTGCTACTTACTTCGAAAGACATCACTCGGAGATGATATAGATACAAGCCCACCAAGCTTCCTAAGCTGCTGTGTTCGATCAAAGCTTCTGAAGAGCTAGTCTTGACTATTCTCAACCTCTAGTCAATTACGATGCGCAACTCATTGCTCTTGCTTGGAGCACTCGTCCTTCGCACAGCCTTTGGTCAACTGGCTGACACCTCCGACTACCCTATTGGGCCTATTACTAGCAGTGACAGCAAATGGGCCAAGAAAGTCTGCGACATCACCAAATATGGTGCAGTAGCAGACGGAACCACCGACAGCGGCGCTGCCATCCTCGCTGCCTTTAACGCATGCAAGTCTGGCGGCGTGGTCAACATTCCTTCCGGCACCTTCGCCCTGTCGACCTTCGTCACACTCTCAGGAGGCTCAGCATGGGCGATTAATCTCGAAGGCACGATTGTTCGCTCTGGCAGTGCATCAGGCGGCAATATGATTACCATCGACGACACCACGGACTTTGAGCTCTACTCCTCTAACGGAAAGGGTGCTATTCAAGGATATGGCTACAAGTTCCACTCTCAGGGCACAACTGGTCCTCGAATCATGCGGCTGACAGATGTGACTCGCTTTTCCATCCATGACATTGCTCTTGTCGACTCGCCCTTGTTCCATCTCTCCTTGGACACCTGCAGTCAAGGTGAAGTTTACAACATGATCATCCGCGGAGGCAACATGGGCGGTCTTGACGGTATCGATGTATGGGGGTTCCAGATATGGTCAGTTTGGGCTTATGGCAAATTGCTCGTCCGAGACTAATACCAGTCTAGGATCCATGATGTCGAGGTCACCAATAAAGGTATACCTCATTACCAAGTTGCGAAATCTACTGTTCTGAGACTGACACAACACAGACGAATGCGTGACAATCAAGAACCCATCCAACCACATGCTCATCGAAAACATCTACTGCAACTGGAGCGGCGGTTGCGCAATGGGCAGTCTCGGAACAGACACAGGTGCCTCGCCCCAACGTCACCTTGCCACCCCTCTTGCCACTAACCTATCCCTCCAGACATCTCCAAAATCGAATACAACAACATCTACACCGTCAACTCCAACCAAATGTACATGTTCAAATCCAACGGCGGCAACGGCACCGTCTCCCAAATCTCCCTCAACAACTTCATCGGCCACAAAAACGCCTATTCCCTGTACCTGAACGCCTACTGGTCCTCCATCGACCCCATCGCCGGCGACGGAATTCTCTACAACAGCATCTCCTTCTCCAACTGGAAAGGCGACTGCGCGAACGGCGCCCAACGCGCTCCCTTGTACGTTCTCTGTCCCTCTACGAACCCGTGCACGAATATCCAGATTTCGGATTTCGCGATGTGGACCGATGCGGGGAGCACGGAGTATTATAAGTGCGCGGATGCGTGGGGGAGTGGGTACTGTTTGAAGGGTGGCACTGCGCATACGGAGTATGGAACTGTGACGAGTACGGTGACGGCTGCGCCGAGTGGGTATTCCGCGCCGACAATGCCGAGTGATTTGAATTCGGGTTTGGGTATTACGACGAGTATTGCGATTCCGACGGTGCCGACAAGCTTCTATCCCGGTGCTACGCCAATTTCGAAAAGGGCGCTTTGATGTTGGACATAAGACAGAGGATGGAGAGGATATGCAAGGCAACGTTAGTTTGCGAAAGAATTCCAGGTGGCAGGTATCAGGAGACTGTGCTTAAAGTAGCAGATTCATGTTGGCAGTCACATCCCACCTATCATTCCCTCATCTAATCTCCCGCGATCTATCCCGCTGACCTGCAAATGTACTCGCTAACAAAAATCAAAAGGGTATCATTCTCCTCCTCCCCCCTTCTCCCTCTCCTCTCTCATCTAATCAAGCAAGCACAAACTCCCTCCCATTAACCTGCACATTCGCCCCCCTCTTCATACGATGCAAATCCTTATCCCGCTCATACTCCTCCGGCCCATGCGCGGAACCCACATGCTTGACCAGCGCATCCACGCTCTTGCACAAACAATCCAAATCCCGATACCGGTCACAAAGCACGCACGCGAAACCTCCATCCTGGCCCGCGGCCGTGTGGCATTTTACGACGAAGCGGGCGTCCATGCGGTAGTCTTCCGCCGGTTGGGGTTTAGATTTGTGGTTGTGGTGGGAGGAGCTTTTGTGGTAGGGAGAGCTAGAGTCCGTGCTGATGACCCAGACGTCGCGCACGTCGACCGGAACGAGGACTTTGCAGGCTGGACAGCGGTGGTTGCCGGAGCCGGAGAAGGAGGAATGCAGGGGGAGTTTGGAGTCTTGGAGGTCGAGGCTGTATCTGCAGAATAGGTCGCCGTCTGGCGCTTCAGGCAATGCCTTAGGGACCGGTTTCTGGCGCTTTGGCGAAGCGGAGCGGGCTTTCTGCGTCGGCGGTGGGAGAGGAGGAGAGGCATAGAGCGTAGGTGGTGGTGCGGCGTCATGGGATCGTGTCTTTTTGGGTGGATACCATTCTTTGGGGGGCATGCCTTCTGCGTAAGGGTCATTTCGTTGGCCTCCGGCATCGCCGCCTGCTCGTGATTTGGTCGGCCCGTTCAGTTCTGTCTTGGTGGATTTGGCGCCGTCTCCTTTCGTTGACTTCGCTTGATCTTTGCCGTGATCTTCATGATGGGGATTCTTCGTAGGTCCGTTAAGTTCTGTCTTGGTCGATTTGGGGCCTTCACCTTTCGTGGACTTCGGGGGCTCTGCCTTGGTGGATTTCCCAGCATCACCCATGACGGATTTGGGCCTGTCACCCATCGTCGACTTCGGTCTCTCTCCCATCGTCGACTTCGGCCGATCCTCAGGCGCAGACTTCCCAACCTCAGTCTTTGTCGACTTCGGTCCGTTACCATTTCCACCACCACCCTCAGTCTTCGATGCTTTCGGCTGAGGCGCATCACTGTAACCTTTATTCACATCAGGCCCCGCAGCAACCGCAGAATCTTTCCTCGACTGCGGCAACTCCGTCTTCGTCGACTTGGGCGGCGGAGAACCGTGCCTCGACCTCCCACCCGCAAGCCCAGCAGCAAGACCCGCAGCACCTCCCGCCAATGCCGCTTCAGGAACATAAGAATCTCTCGGTGGAGGAGGACCTCGAGGCACAGGGATGGGAGAGCCGTGGATCGATGCCGCTCGCTTTTGCGCTGAAATACCATAGTCTGCTAACGTCTCTCGCGGCTGCGGAGGAGGCATGATCTCTGGTAGAACCCTTCCAGGCGGTGAGGGAGCAGGAGCCTGCCCTGATCCTACGGATTTCTTTTCCAGCGCGAGCATGCGTTCGTACTGGCCCTGTAGAGCTTCGATTGAACCGTCGCGGGCAGTATTCTGCGCGGCAACGAGTCGCTTCATGTCTTCTTCGGAAAGGCTTCGGCCGTTGTATAGAGCGTCCTGGAGGACTCCGATGACTGTCTGCTGGAGTTGGATCACTTGCGCTTGGAGCATATTTTCCGTAATTACTGCAGGAATCTCAGTTTGCACTCTTCCCTAATCAATGTGTCGCACTCACAATCGCCTCTCGCATACTTCGGTCCAATCTTCTGCAGATGATCCTGGTAAGTCCGCTCAATCAAGTCCTTCGACTTGGCCGCATTATGCGCAAAATACGCATCCTCATCATCGAAGACGCTCTCCCTCCTCCTCGGCGGCCGTCTACGACTACTCGATCTTGATCTTGATCTCGACCTGGAGCGGGACTTTCCTTTCGACTCATCCTTTCCCTTCTCCTCCTTCCCACCCTCTTCTTTCTTCTCACCCTCTCCACCACCGCCTTTCTCCAACTTGTCCAGCTTCTCCTTCATCTCCTTGATCTGGTCATTCTGGCCCTTGTCGGTCTGCGCCTGCTTCTTCTTCGCCCGCTTTTCTGACACCTTGTCATGTAATGTCATGGAAGCGGTGAAAGTCCCAATCACCGTCGACAACAGCGTCGCGATGATGAATCCTTTCTGCATACATGATCGCCGCCGTTAGCATCATCGGTATACGAGTCAACATGCCCTGCTTGGCAGAGAGGGGAAAAGAAAAGAAAGGCTACCACACACCTTGAGGTTTTTCTCCTCAATCATATTAGCGTAATTCATGTTGGGCCTATTGCGCAACAGAGATCAGCTTTCCGGTCTGTCGTGACACCACTTCCCGAAATAATGTTTGCTTGGTACAGTACGTACGGCTTGTCTCCCGTGAAGAACTGGGCCTAGAAAGTCAAGAAAGAACAGTCAGCGCCCGTAAAAGAAACTCCAGGCACGCGGTCGGTGGGATGGGAACGGGTGAAAAAGGAAATAAGGATGCTGCTTCCCATCTGGTGCGAAGATCAACACGAACGAACAAAGCGTTCGGTTAGCGACAGGCTGGTTATGTAGCGGATCGGCAAGAGTAGGACAGGAGCAGGACACGACAGGCGTAGGATCACGCTTGGACAAGGTAGCCGAATGCGCAATCGACCGACAGAAGACAATTTTGGGCCGTTCGTGCCGCGCGCGCGCTTCTCTCATTATCGAGCGATTGTGGTATTGCGACGAGCGATACCGCCCTTCACGCGGATACGTCGCGACAGTGATTGGGCGCAGCGCCCGGTCTGAGCATCCCGGTTGCATAGATTGTGTGCTGTCAGGTAGCATGAAACCCGGGATGATCATGACATCGTTGGGCAGCACACGACGAATCTTCTCGGGACACCTCTGCGAGCGTGCTGGAGCGACAGGGCCAAAGACCTGGTTATAGCCAGTTGCACTGCACGTCGCCGTCGGATGTGTCGACCCGTCACTGATAAGCAGAATCCGAGGTGAGGAGTCTGGACTGCTTGACGAAATACTTTCGTGTTCGTCTGTCACCTTCGAATTCCGCGTTCGCAGCATGATTCTGCGGGACAGTTCGCGAGAGTCAGTCCAGACTCGCCCGCCGCTCCGACACCTGGGATCCGTGGTGAAGGCAGCGGCCTCCTTCCAACTTCTCGGTATCCGGACAGCACATATTTGGGGGCTTGCGACGTCAAAGTAAGGCTGTCGCGTTTCAGAAAATCTTTTCTGCTTCCGACTTTCCGTGCGCGTAGCAGAGAAGGGTCTGGGCGAGGAATGGTGCAGCGACGTCGCGTGTCGTGACAAGTGCTGGGTATATTGAGTAAATGGTGAAGGTGTCATGTTATGATAGGAACTGAGGTCGTGCGAAAAGTGGGACCATGGCTTCAGATGACACTCGTGGCACCAAGGAATATGACGGACTTGGTCGGAGCCTGAGTAGCTCCGTGGAAGCTGCTTCCTAAGGCAGAGCAGCAATAACAGCACGAGAATCGTGTTCTGTAATGAGTTCTTGCCTCATAGAATGCTAAGACGAACAGTTCTGTTGGTCCTTAGTACAGTGGTGATACCAGAAGTACTTCTCTGCAGGCCACTGCCTTCATGCGCAGACATCTATGCGCATGCAAAGCCATACCGGTCGCCAACAATCCTCCCATCAGCCTAGCATAACTCCAAAACACCTCGCTGAAACGCTTTAACAACAAAAACTCATCGCGAGTCTCCTCAATCCCTCGAATAACTAATCTTCCCCCTCTTATTCCCCTTCCCATCCTCCTCCGCATCAGCATCCCTCTCATTCGGTCTTTTCTTCTTATCATTCTTCGAATTTCCACCTCCCGCGAGTCTCCTCAATCCCTCGAATAACTAATCTTCCCCCTCTTATTCCCCTTCCCATCCTCCTCTCCATCAGCATCCCTCTCATTCGGCCTCTTCTTCTTATTATTCTTCGAATTCCCACCACCTCCCGCAGCACTCCCACTAGCCGCTGGAGTTCCAGCCGCGCTCGCCGCAGGCGCAAACGACCCAGTAGGTGTAGGCGCATGTGAGGGTGTGTTTGAATCCGGGCCTTCCTGTGACTGTCCCCAAAATCATCAGCATCCCATCCCTCGACTTCATTATTGGGGATAACTCACCCTCATCCAACTCACACTCCCCCTCGAAAACACCCTCTCCTCATCCCTCACCCGTCCTTTCCTTACTGGCTCTCCCCTTCCACCCCCAACGCTCACGCCCTTGACCCATCCATCGAAACCCCTCACAATATTCCCCGAAGCCGCCGTCTCTTCTAGATACGCGCTTTCCATTTTGAAAATATTGTCTTCTAGCGCAGAGAGTTGTTCATCGAGTTTGCGTTTCTTGTCTAGCGTTTGGCGGAGTGAGGAGCGGAGGGATTCGTAGTATGGTCGGCCGGGCTGGTCGGCCGTCGCGGTGCTGGAGGTTTGTTGGTTTTGCGCGGATGTTGATGATGCGGGTGGGATGTTCTCGGCCATTTTGGCGTCTGTTCGCAAGACGCAGAGAGAGGAGGGAAGATGGACGTGTTTGGTTGATGATGTCGCGCGACGTTTGGAAGTGGAAGTCGCGTCTTGGGCCGAGGCGGATTCGATTGATGAAGCTTCATGAAATTTTGATGGGCCTCGACTTCATGTATTTGCCTCACTCGAAAGGAAGAAGTGAGAGCAGCAGTATTGAAGTAATAAGAATCAATGTACATTTCCAGCAAGCTATTCATCAAAACAACACATGGACTCGTTGGGATGCCCTTCCATCTCAAAATGCAGGCTAAACTCCGTTCTTTGATGACCCTTTCTCTTTCTCTCTCTAATACTCCAACTTGATCTCCTGTCCCTTGACTCGTCCAATTACAATGCCTGCTGCGTACTTGGGGATGACCTCTGCAGAACATGTTAGCGTGAATTTGATTTCTTTGATTAATTGTTGACTCACCATCGTCGTGAAGCATCTCAAACTCTTCCGAGGCGTCCTTGCCCATGTGCGAGAAGAGAGCCTGGGGTCCACCCGGGTGCTCGTCCACCCAGTCGGTCACGTTCATCACCACACCCTTCACGGCGATCCACAGGTCCTCCTTCTTGTTGTGCTTCGCAACCTCCTCGAGCGAGTACTCGTCCTCCGGAACCTTGAAGTTCTTGACGTCGTTGACCTCGCTCTTCTTGCCCGGGTCCTTGCTGTCATTGGAGCCGCCCATAACTGGACCGGCAGACTTCTGACCATGCGATGCAACCTTTGCGTCTTGGCTCGAGAGACCAGCTCCAGTGCCCCACTCAACGGCAATCTTGCCAGGCTGGCTGGGGTCGATGTGCAGGCTGATCTGTCCAGCACGGGTGGCGGCGAGACCACCGGACTGGTTGAGGACCTGCTGGAAGAGGTACTTGCTTGCGCTGGTACCGGCCACACGTCCGTAAACGACACATCCGAGAAGAGAAGAACCACCGAGACGGTTGGCACCGTGGACACCACCAGCCAGCTCACCAGAGATGTACAGACCCTCGAATGGCTCGCTGTTCTTGTTCAGGACCTGAGCCTGGTCGTTGATCTCGATACCACCCATGGTGAAGTGGAGCACGGGCTCCATCTGAGCGACGTGGAAGTAGTCGTTGACCTCGACGGGGAAGTTGTGGAAGTACTTCTTCTGGAAGGGGTCCTTCTCCTCGCCGTTGGCGTACTTGTTGTAGGCGGTGAAAGTCTTGTTCAGAGCCTGCTCGCCGCAGCCAATCTCCTTGGCCAGCTCCGCTCCAGTCATCTTCTTCATCAGACCACGGCCAGAGTAGTGGCGAGTGTGGAAGTCGAGGGTATTGGATGCCTTGCTGTTCAAGCAAAGACGAATTGGCCAGTTGCCCATCTTCTTTTGCTCCCACATCTTGTTGGAGACGAAGTCACGGTGCTGCAGCTCATCGACAAATCGCTCTCCCTTGGAGTTGAGCAGGAGACCACCCTCACCACGGAGGGCCTCGGCAGCCAAAAACTTGGTCTTGGCAGTTGGGTCCTTGGGGTCGACCAGACCAGTCGGGTGAACCTGCACCGACTCCATGTCGACTGCGTTGGCGCCGAGCTCCATCAGCATCTTGTGGCCGTCACCAGTGGCGTGGTTGCCGTTGGTGGTGGAGAGATCGAAGGTGTCAGGCCTGTGCTTCTTGAGAAGCGATGTGTCCGAGAAGTCGGCAGCGTAGCCACCAGTTGCGAGCACAACTGGGCCATCGACTGTGACCTCCTCACCGTTGAACTCGTAGACAACACCAGTCGCGCGGTTGCCGTCCATGTTCACCCTCTTGACCTTGGCCTTCTTGACGAGCTCGACACGCTCGGGCTCCTGATCGCAAAGCTCTTCCCATCGCTGCATGAGGGCGTAGGTGATGGCCATACCGGGGAACTTGGCATCGTGGCCACGGTGCGTTCGGGGGTAGGAGTGACCACTACAGAGTCAGTCAGATGCGAGTTGCCGGGAATAAGCAATGCGGTGGACAATACGTACCCTAACCGTGAAACGAGGGTAAGATCGAGGTTGAAGACATCCTGCAGCCACTCGACAGCGCTGGCAGACTGGTATGTGAGGACCTTGATGAGGTCTGGTCGTGCCTTTTCACGGGCAGACTTGAATGTGTCGTCGTAGAACTGCTTAACGCTGTCGGCGATCTTGTGGTCGACCTGGGTGCGGGTCAAAGCACCGTTGATTCCGGAAGTGGCCTTGGTGGAGTTGCCTCCCATGAAGTCTGCGGAGAGCAGTCAGAACGAGCCATTTTGCAGCTACTATGGAGTATGCGTACTGTTCTTGTCGAGGAGCAAGACATTGCCTCCTGCGAGGTAGATGGTGTGCGCCGCGCTCAGACCCGAAACTGCGCACTGGTTAGCTGTAGGATGGCCTTGCGGACTTGATCGCACTCACGTCCGGCACCGACGACAATGACTCTCTCAGGCATGATGATGGGGTGTGAGATGAATAATGGGTATCAAAGAAGAGATGATGGGATGGAGAGATGTGCAGAGGTGTGAAAGAGTAGTCTTCGAAGCGAGTCGGTCGGTTTATGGTCCCTTGAAAGACTTGCCGAGGTGCTTCTGCAGACTGGCCTGTGCTCCCGTGGCAACGCAACCGCTCTGAATGGTGAACTCCCGACGGCGGATGCTGCTTTCTACGGCGGAATTGCGACGACGACGACGGCGGTACGAGATGCAGGAGGAACGGTCAGGAACACCGTCTGACTGGAAACACTCGGCACCATATATCGACAGCCGGGATGCTTGTGGCCGCTGGCATGTGAAAGACAGGCCCCTTCTCGCCTCTTGCGCGGAGTGGCGGAGGGCTCGCTGACCTTCGCTCGTGACCGCAGCCCTCTGACAACCGCGGCCCCGCAACGCTTCACATGAAAGCTGGAGAAGGCGGAGTCCAATCAGAGCCTCCCGCTTTCTCAGCCTCTAGACCTGCCCCCATATTCCCATTGCTGTATTTCCGACACGCCGCCGCCATATAGTTCGCCACATTTTCTTCTGTCTCCGCAGGTCCATAGCATCTCCATAGCTTCATGCTCGGGCGGTCTTGCCATATTCCACGCAGCGAGGAAACCCCCAAGTCGCGGCATTGCAAAGGCCGAACGACAGGGAACGTCCAGGTGCGTCGGCGGAGTTGCCGCCGAGCTTCAACCCTGAGTTGCCGACATTCTCCAGCCACGGACGAAAGACCGATTACTCAGGCGTAGAAATATCATCAACAGGTGGTATAACATCCATCTTCCACCGACAACTGTTGTTCGCACTCGCAGTGACAAACATGGACAATGCCGAGCGACCGACCGAGATGCTGAGTTGGCGCGGTTTGAGCGAGTACCGAGATGCGGGACGCCTCGAGATCTAGAGGCAACTTAGGCATTGTCCCTGCAGCAAAGACTCGCCGTTTGGATCGTATAGCTACTCACGCGTCTAGGGTGTCGGGCTGCCTTGTCAGTGAAGTCGAGTTGCTGGCAGTGCAAGCTGAGAGAATGTCGGAAGATGCGGAAGTTGCGGATAAGAGAGAAAAGAAACGCGCAATCAGGTGATCTGCACGTGTTCACGCATTGACATCGAACAGGCGGGGAGATGTTTCACGTCACCGCAACTTCTCAAGAATAGCAGCACCAGGGGGCATTAGGCGCCAGAACAATTGAACTCCCATCATCAAACAACTTCATCTATCCATCAACACAACCAAAACCAGCGACAAGACGAGAAGTAAAGAGAAAGAATGGACAAACTCAAGAAGCTCTTCGGTGGCAGCAAGGACGCCAGCCCACCCTCCTCTTCCACCTCCAACGCCCCAGCATCCAAACCCTCCGCCGGCGCAGGAACAAACCAAACCATCGACAACCCCAATAATGTCATCCTGCACACTACTTTGGGAGACATTACCTGCCAAATGTACTCCCAGCAGACTCCACGCGTAAGTGCCAATCCCAATCCCAACCCCAATCATGCCACAGTCAACTCATCACCAACTCCTTCCCACCGTCAATGCGCCTGCTACAAAATATCCCCCCTCCCAATCGTCCCATATTCCTATGTACCAACAGATCCACTAACATAGAAGTTCAGACCTGCAAAAATTTCGCCACCCTCGCCCACACCGGCAAATACGACAACGTAATCTTCCACCGCATCATCAAAGGCTTCATGATCCAAGGCGGCGACCCCACGGGAACCGGCCGCGGCGGCAGCAGCATCTATGGGTCCAAATTCGAAGACGAATTCGTTTCCTCCCTTAAGCACGAGGGCAAAGGGACGCTCTCCATGGCGAATGCCGGACCAAATACGAATGGGTCGCAGTTCTTCATTACGTTGGGACCCACGCCGCATCTTAATGGGAAGCACACCGTGTTTGGCAAGGTCACGGGCGGCATGGATGTGGTGGATAAGTTAGGCGCCGTGGCGACGGATTCCGGGGATCGGCCGAAGAGTGAGGTGAAGATTGTGAGCTGTGATGTTAACTGATTGGGGACTGAAATGGCCTTTGGGAAGGCGAGATGGAATGGAATCGTCAGGTTGGATTTGCGCTAAGTACTGGATGCTCTAATAATCTTGTTTGAGCTATTGAATTTACTCAGCCCTCAAGTGCTCTGCCAATCCGCCAGACGGTCCTGCACCCAAGCATCCAGACGAATCATTCTCCAGTGTACCCCAGAGCTTATCACCATTTCTGGACTACGAATGTGTCCGCCGTTCCGTTCGCGATTTCAGCGTGCTGCCTGGATGCGCATAGGCTCTTGCGCAGGTTCTCTCCAGCGCCGGTCCAGTCGATATCATCTAGTCCGCATCTCCTCCTATCCTATAGCTTGCGCGTGCTGCTGCACTTGCTGTATGTCCTGCGCGTATTGTGTCTCGAGCTGTGCAAGCAACTGAAGCGGACGATTCAAACAGCGGTCAACATCCTGCTGTAGATTCTCGGGCGTCGACCGCTGAATCTCATCCACCATCTGTCTGCATACCAAAGTATCGTCAACGGCCGGATAATGATCCTGCAGTTTGCGATGAGCCTCCGCCCTAACAGCCAAAGTCTCGACTCGTTCGATCTTTGTGATCTTCCTGGACAGGATCCTGGTGCAGTCCCACACACACTCATGAAAGTGGCCGTTGATGAGGTCCTTTTCGACCGCGAGGATCTCCCTGTGCCACGGACTCCGGAGAGTTTGCATAGGGGGCTGGTCAGGCTCGTCGATAGGCTCGAGAAATGCGCCTCGAGGGGACTCGGCGCTCATGGTCAACAGGTCCTTCACTGCCAGCAAATTCTCCCTTGGCGCTAGCCTTGCTCCTGATCGGTACGGCGTTCGCAGCATCCAGACATTGTGATCCATAGCGGTTCGCAGTCTCAATAACTCTTGCTCGACGATGGGGTTTCGGCCTGGTGAAACGTCGAGAGTTCCGGTTCGCCACATGTTCTCTGCCACTTGCCAGGACGCGTTTGCGGGCGCGATCTCGCTGTTCAGAGTGTAGCATACCTAAAGCGTGAGGCTCCGTTCGATCTTTTCGCATATCGATAGCGCACCGCCGCCGAAGTTGTCGAGCAGAGGGCCCGTGAGGTCGTAGATCATGTCTGGGTCGTCTTTGTCTATTGCCAGCCACATCCAGTACATGTTCGCTCGGAAGTTGTCGCGGTCCAATAGTGCCATGGCGGAGAGCTCTCTGTCCTCGCCTTCAGCCCCGTTCAGAGGTCGCCAAATGTTCGGCTGCCGGCAATTGTGCCCTCTCCCAGCTGTCTTCTCAATGCTCTTCCGGCCAGTTGGCAGTTCTTTGAACGATCAAATTGGAGCGCGGCTCGAGGGAAGGCAACTCCGCGCCTGTATTCGATGCAAGGTGAGAATGTCAGCGAGGAATGCGTCGATATGCTGATTGATGGTGTTGGTCTGGAGCCAGGAAGAGGATGGAAGAAAAAAGTGGATGGAACATCCGAGAGCAGGATCGAACAAGAAGCACAGAAGACACATAAGTAAAGCAAGAGCTGTCACAACGAACGAAAGCACTGAAAAGGAAGTCACGACCCTATACTCATATTCAACATTTGAAAGAGCAACCTACTTTGATCGACTTTTTGCGTTTCTACATACCTCATTCCAACTCCATCCTCACCATGCCCACTCACTCCTTCTAACACTTCTCACTCCCGTACATGCCCGTGTAACACCTGATGAAGGTCGCACACTTCGAATCCTCCCCATCATCGCCACCACCAGGGCACGTCTTCTCCTTCTCGCTGCCCGCAGCGGCCTCGTAAACGCACCTGCCGACAGCGATATTGTTCTTCGCCGTATCAATGAGGTCGGCGTAGAAGAAGCCGTCTTCGGGCAGCTTGTCGTCACGGAGGGCGGCGTCACCGCAGTCGTCGCGGGTGTCTTGGGCACTAAGCGTTAGCATATAATATGTGTTGAGGGGAGCAGGTGCTGTACGCACTCATCTGGTACGAATCAGGACAGCCGGTTCCACGCAGCTGAATTCCGCAAAAAGAGAGGGAGCGGTTGTCATCATTGCCAGGGCAGACGCCACCATTGTTCAGAGTGTTGAGTTCAGTCAGGCCGGCATCGCAAATGTCTTTGTCCTTGGGGACGGTCTTGTAGTTGCAGTCGACTTTGGAGCCGGGGAGGGCGATCTCGTTTCTGCTGGCGGTGTCCTTGTCGATGCTGCTGCTGGCGCAGTTGCCGATCCAGAAGTCGGCGAAGGCAGTCGAGGCCGTTGCCGCGAGGAGAAGAATCGACTTGGTATGCATTTTGGCTGGTATTAATGTGTAGAGAGGGTAGGAGAAACGAGAGTATGGAGTATGTGGCAAGCAAAGAAAGAATACTGGAAGCTCTATCGGTGTCTGTGGTCTTTTTTAGATGCTGATGCCGTCGGTCGGCACTGTTGAGGCCGTCTACATCCGAAATAAGCTGGATGGTTGCTGAGACAAGACTCTTGACTCGAGATCCTGGGAGTGGTAACACTTCGCGAGGATGACAGACCAGACTAGTCGTCATGTCTGCGACTGGCATCTTGCATCTGCTCATCAAAAGCAATCCTGCGGGAGCAGGCAGAGGCAACAATACATGTTCAGGGCACTACTTACCCTCTCGCGCTCTTGAACAAAGCATATCCACACGCAAGATCAAAGATATGAAGTCAGTGGTTGTGAGCTGTGCCAAGGTTCACATGCCCCTGTCCCTGTCCCGAGTGTTGGGTTGTCCTTTCGTAAATAGCAAACCGCCGACATTGACCCGCAAGGGCTGACTGTAACATGGAATAGTGACCTCGAAGGTTGCAATGAGATCGTACAGCATCCATCCATAGGTTTGGGCCTGCACCTATTGTTTAGCACAAACGCGACCGAAGTCGACTTTGTGGATCCCAACAAAGCTCCTGCAGAGATTGTCACGTCGCGGGCCCGTTTCGGATCCAGGAACAAAACACTCTCAAGTCTGGAAAGAAATTGGAATGTTTGGTGATTGAAATGTCGATTTTGTCATCCTAGCTGCTCGGTGACTCGTACCGTCGGTCTTGTCGAAATCTTCAAGCGTCTCTGCTCGTGAGAGCGAAAATCTTGCCCGCGATCTCTTCCCTAACGCATCATATCGAAGATTCCATCTCTTCCTCGCTTAGATTGCAAGTCTCTCGACCTTGTCCTTGATCGCGCGGATCTGACCCATCAAGTCACTGGCCTCGTTGGTGGTAATGCTGGCAGCAATAACAGGACGGCTCACACCGCAGGCTCTTCCAAGCGCCATCTTGCTGGGAACGTAGACGTATGGGACGTTCTTGTCTTCGCAGAGGAGCGGGAGGTGTAGGAGGATGGCGAGAGGGGTGGTGTCGGCGGCGAGCACGATGAGCTCAGCAATTCCACGGTTGAGGGTCTTGGTGGCTGCGAAATCGTCAGAAATTTGCATAGTACTGCAGGCTGGAGAGTCGCATACCTTCGTTGGCACCCTTCTTGGCTTGACGGTAGTGGGTAGCCTGCTGGACCTGTCATGCTTGTTAAGACTCGTCCGGCGCAAGATTCTCATGCGATCAACTTACCAAGTCGAGGAGCTCCTGGCTGAGAGCCTGGTCGGCCTGAGGCCATGCAGCGGATTCGGCAGACATTTTAGTAGATATATGTGCAAGGCTCACTACTGTGGATCACGGCCTTGAGGTGGTAGGCGATGTGGTGAGTGAAATGTTCGGTGTCGTGCGACAGGATTCTGAGAGGTGTTGGATTTTTGGAAGTTAGAAAATGCGGCGATCTCGGCTGGCCCGGCCCGTCAATCTGAGACCCTGGTTCCTGGGTGCCTGAGAACTTGCATCTCGCACCAACTCCCTCACACGGACATTTACCTTCACACTTCCAGTCTGCATCGTGTCAGTTGATCAGCTCATCTCGTCGCAACCTCTTGCGCTAGGTTGCTCGAGATGGTTGTTCAATTGCGAGGTCAGAAACGGAAGTCTTCCGGCGCTCACAATTGGCAGTCATCTCCACCACTAGCAACAAGAGACAACACCTTGAGATTGCTTACAACACTTCAACATTGTACTATGCGTCTGTCTAGCCTACGCCTGGCGACGCCTTGGCACGACGCTTTTGGATGAGCCCTTTCTGGGCTATAGCAGGAAGCCAGACTCGTCAATCGGACCACCTGCTCTGGACGAGACACAGTCTGCACTACAGCGATGGAGATAGCAAACACAGGCGCTCAACCCCCTCTTGATAGGTGAGGATCAAGACCGAGCATGAACAGGTAGACTTGGAGGTGGAGCCAACCCCTTCTTGACTGCGTCTGCCTTGCTCTCATCGATTCGTTCTTCGACATTGGATTTCTTAGGACGGACGAGTCCAGTAACAATTACCACCAGATCTTGAACTAATGTTGGCGCGTTCGGACTCGCTACTTTCACATGCTGTCGAGACCATCTTCGCTGCTCGCATGCCTTTCCAGCGTCATACCCTCGGGCAGTCATCGGCGACACCGTCGGGAGACGAAGACAGCCCCACGACACCACCATCCAGGTTCACATGCGCATGTTGTGCGACATCGGTGATAGACGTCGATATCGTCTGATGCGAGACGTTCGTTGGAGGTCACATCTGTCTCATGGCTTTTCGCCAAGAAGATGCAAATAATGAAAGGCGTTGTTCTTGCGCCATGCGAGCCCGAGGTCAAAGGCGATGTTTTGTAAGGTGGTGTTGCGTCTGGGCCTTGGATTTCAAAGCCGGGACGTCACTTCATCCAATGGCAAAGCCGACTGAGATTTTGCTCTTGACACTACTGCACCTGTCTCTACAATACGCATTGATAATAATCGTGCCACTGTCGCAATACCAAAAATCTTCGAGAAGTGTCGCTTGAGCCATAGATCTACTATCAGGACGTGACGCACGCCTTTAAAGATCCCCGGTCTCGCCGCGAAATACGCCATTGAGAAACGCCCCACCATCTTCTTCCGCTTCTCTTCTACTTCCACTTCTTCCCAAACACATACCACGCGGCTCCGGACTACAAAAGGAGACGCTCGTCCGCCAAAGTGTTCGCCCACGCTTTTCGCCGCGCAGGCTCTCGACCTCTCCGCTCCTCCATCCCGTTTCCTCTCGCCGCCGCAACAGGAAGTGCCTTTTACCGCAACCCGTCCTCAAGTCCTACCCTCGAACAGACTCGCAAGATGCACGACAAGTTGGTCATAATAGGCTCCGGCCCTGCCGGCCACACGGCAGCCATCTACGCCGCTCGCGCCGACCTCAAGCCCAAAATGTACGAGGGTTTCCTCGCGCTAGGCATTGCTGCCGGCGGTCAGCTCACCACCACCGACGAAGTCGAGAACTTCCCTGGATTCAAGATGATCAAGGGCACGACGCTCATGGACCAGATGCGCGCCCAGAGCGAAGAATGCGGGACCGAGATTGTGAGCCAGACAGTTGGCAAGGTTGACTTCAGCAGCCGGCCATTCAAGTACTGGCTCCACCCAATGGGCGACGATGAGAACTTGGAAGAGGAGACACATACTGCTGATGCGATCATCATTGCTACCGGTGCTAAGGCGAGGAGGTTGGAACTGCCAGGCGAGGACAAGTACTGGGGTAACGGAGTGAGCGCATGCGCAGTCTGCGATGGCTCATTGCCCATTTTCCGTGAGAAGCCGCTCGTGGTCATTGGAGGTGGAGACAGTGCCGTGGAGGAGTCGCTCTACTTGACCAAGAAGGCGAGCAAGGTCACCGTGCTCGTGAGGAGGGATCAGCTCAGAGCAAGCAAAACCAACGCAAAGAGGCTGCAGAACCACCCGAAGGTGGAGATCAAGTGGAACACACAGGGTGTCGAGATCAAGGGCGACGATGGTCCGCGAGGACTGATGAAGAGCATGGTTATCAAGAACAGCAAGACTGGCGAGCAGGAGGAGATTCCAGCGAATGGTCTGTTCTACGCTGTCGGACATGACCCGGCAACTTCACTGTTCAAGGGCCAATTGAAGATGGACGACGAGGGATACCTGATCACCACACCTGGTACTACCGAGACCAATGTGCCTGGTATCTTTGCTGCTGGTGATGTGCAAGACAAGAAGTACCGCCAGGCAGTCACATCAGCAGGTGAGTGATATTCAATTTCAGCGTTGAAAACGAACAGTGGCTAACACATCTCGCAGGCTCCGGCTGCATGGCCGCCCTCGAAGCCGAGAAGTGGCTGGCAGAGAACGAGGACGACGTTACCGACGGCATCGAAGGCGAGAACGAGGCCAAGAAGCCCGCGAACGGCGAAGCGCCCGAATACAGATCCAACCCCCTGCTGTAAGTGACGAGTGGTATGTGGAGACATTGAAGATTTAAGAATTACCGGATGACTAATTGTACCTGTAGCGCTGAAAGAACCAAGGCGTAAAAGCCCGATAAAGCTATAGATCCTGCTCCGTCTGGAACCCAATACCCAATTCCGCGCTGCTTTTTGGAGATTTTGCTTGTCTCCCATGGGTAAATACTGTAGATGAAGAATACCAGCTCAGAAGGGTTAGAGACCATTACAACAAGTGAGCTCATCACTCTCCGACTTCCCTTTCCGGCAACCCTTGATCTTCGCCGCTGGCGTCCGCGACGACCATGTTCTGTCGGACTCAGGTGTCATGCCGATTGTAGCTTTCTTTGCACTTACAGGAGATATAACCCTCCCCGGGGCAATACCAGCGATGCCCTGCCAAGATCGCCTCACGAACAACCTTGTCTTCATCAGACGCTGGCAGAATTCGGCCGATTGAAGTTCGTTTTGGGCCGGCTGGAGGTATGATCCTCACCATCGCCACACTCGCGAACCTCACTGTCTTCGCCTTCTTCCTGCCGCCCTCCTGTCCACTGCCCGTCGGCTTCTGCCCCTCACCAGAAACACGTCCCTTGCCCCTCCTCAGCCGTCCCCTCGATCTCAAAGTCCCTAGCTTATAGACCATCTCATACCTCAAAGCCCTCAAGCCGGCTTCCAAGTCCCTCCAATCGGGCAGTGCTTCTCCTTTCTCCTGACATACGAACTGCAAAAAGCGGCACACCGCTTCTTCAATGGCAAACAGAGTTCCGAGGGAGGTCGTAGGACTTGCTATGCTGATTGGCTTGGTGCCAAGCGCCGGAGGGCCTGCGGTGTGAAGGCGCAGACAGAAGTGGTCCATCCTCCTGACGAGGAGTCCATCTCTGCGGCTTTGTGCAATTCGCAAATCGCGCTCGTACGTGCGTTCCAGATGTGGTTTGGATTGAAGACATCGCCGGCGTGCAAGCAATTTGATGCTTTGCGGGACTTCTTTCAGGGGTATGGGGACGTTGAAGTCTTGGCCTTCTGTTGCTGAGGGGATCTGAGAGCGGAAGTAGCGGTGGAGATAAGTTGGCTGAATAAGAGCGTTTTGGCGTTTGAGTTTGTAGCATTTCACTGAGTTGGGGTCAGGCAGGACGCGGTTGTGAGGAGTTGTCGGTAGAGGGGAGGTCTGGGACGGGGGAGTAGGGGCCATAGTGTCGGCTGCTTAGGGGGTGTGGTGAATGAACAAGTGTCGCTGCAAGATTTTGTGTAGACAATAATCATTCGTCAATGATGTTAATGTTTATTAACATTCGCTTGTTCGCAGTAACTCGTGTAAAGCCTTATAACAGTGCACGTGATTGCAAATAAATGTCAAAATCCTCGAGTCCTCACATACTATTATCAGCGGTCATGCCAAGATTCCTACAATTCTTCACGTGCTGAATTCATCACTATTAGGCTAACTAGTAGACATACTGTCCAAGGCGAATTAGCATATATCTTGCCTATAGAGTCGAGCGTGGGGATATTGCTCACCTTGAAATGGGGATTTTTCCGATCCGTCACATCACTCAGTCCCAGATTATAGCCAGCCATTGTGTCAGTCTGCGCCTCCCCCCTCTTCTTGTTCCTCATCCATAGCAGCACCCATGTTCCACAGATACTCAAGACCTGCACGCCAATGCAGAAGAACATCATTCCAACTCCGAGTTCATAGCGCGGTGCTTGTGATGTGAGGAAGAAGAAGGGGCCGATGAAGTTCCCGAGACAATAGCCTGAGAGTGTCAAGTTTGATCAATCGGTAACAAAGGGGACAAACATACCGACAAGCAGCGTGGCATTGGTCGTGACCTTTTTGGTGTGACCCGCCGTATTGGCAGTGGCCACGGACATGGACAGCGTCCATGTGGCGGTATAGGAGAAGGAGATCCAGAGGCACACGAGGCGGCCATAGGGTATCGACTGAGGAACGAGCCTAACATTTGTTAGAACAGACAACTCGATGTTGCGATTTTGTGTTCGACTCACCACGTTCCTATCGTACCTGCAAGGAATGGCACTAGACAGACGAGCATGATCGCCAGTCGGGAATTCGGAAAAGTGGAAGCAAACCAAGTGGCTCCGGTGCAGACAACAAATTGCACGGCGCCGGAGGGCATCTGGATGAGGGTCATTTGAAGGGTTGAGAAGCCCATTCCTTTGATGATGAGACTTTGAAACTGCTCAGAAGTTAGCTGCATTGATTTATATGATGTTGAAGGCAGGCTTACATTCGTGAGTCCTCCGTTCGGCGCATTTGAAGTGACGGCGAAGATGAACAGCAACCAAGTCTTCGGATCGAGCATCGCTTCGATGAGCTGGCTTCCGTCAGTAGATCATGACCGCTTAATGACAAGAGCTGACTCACCTGATCCATCTTCCAATGCTTATCCTCAATTCCAGTCTCATTCTCTCTGACACGATCGACCAAAGCTTTTCGTTCAGTCTCGGAGAGAAAGCCTGCCTTCAACGGGCTGTCAGGCAGAAATACGAGGATCACAAAACCCCAGACAGTCGTGATAGCTCCCCAAATCAAGAAGATATACCTCCAACTAGTCAGGGAGCCGCCTATGTGGCCAATGCCAAAGGAAGCAATTCCCGCTATGACCTGTAGCAGCCTACATCAGCAGAGCGTTCTGGTCATGTGAAGGCTTCAAATGAAAGTGAGCGTACATATCCGATTCCAGCACTACCCACCCAAATCCCCAATCGCAAAGGCTGCTCGATTCGCTTGTACCACATACTGAATAGAAGCATCGTGCCAGGGTTGATCGATGCTTCGAAGACACCGAGGAAAGTGCGTGCTGCCGCTAGGCCAGCGAAATCATCCGCTGCGGCGTGGCACATCAGGACAACGCCCCAGAGGATGACCTGCATTCCAGTCAGCGCTCGTCCTCCATTTAAGCGGAGCGACCTTACCGTAGCGGACATGAACTTCGCAATAGGCAGTTTCTGCAAGAGAATTCCAGTGGGGTATTCCCATGCCAGGTATCCGAGATAGAAGAGTGCGCCGAGCCATGAATATTCCGAACCACGAAGATGTGCGTCCTTCTTGAGACCGAAGACTGCCGCATATCCAAGTGTTGTCTTGTCAATCGACTGGAGCATGTAGGTGATGCAACTAAATTTTGTCAGGAGAGGGACGGTGTGAAGGAGGCGGATCTGGCGGGCATACATCAACGGCATCAAGCGCAGATCAATTTTCCACATCAGCGATCTGTCGCTTTTAGATGTCTCGTGAAACTCTTGGACATCCTCGACGTCGCCATATCCAGTATCGACATTCTCTGGCGGATTGGCGCCAAATCGAATCTTCTTGTCGTCCATCTTGAGGGTAGCCACAACGAACCAGTCTCTGCTTTGATTGTCTCATTTTGATCGAGACAGCACCGTATATATTCGCATCTTATCGGCCTTTTCGCCAGGAAGAATCCTTCGCATACCATATCAACGCGCAGCTGATTGCGCGGGAAAGTCTTCGCCGCTTCGGAAAACCCTAGCCACGGCCAGAGTTGGCCGCTGCCGGATATCGATAACTTATCAATGCCGACGACCCGCCAAGCGAGTCCTCTCTGTAACATCGCATTGTCGTCAAGATATAATTCCAACGTGTTGCTGGAAGGGGCCATTCTGAACTTCTCATGTCTCAATCAACGAAAGGCCACCTGAGCTTGCCCGAAATGGACCCTCGAGTCCGTGAGGTGTTGCAAAAAACACCGTTATTCGATCTTCACAATGATCTGCCCCAACAACCGTGAGTCTCGGGATCATGCAGCCAAGCAAGCGATTTGAAGCTGATGCCACTAGGCGAGCCTGTTTTCATGGCAAAATCCACGGAAATCCCAAGTTTGACCTCCAAAAAGGCTTCCAGCGAGGAATGACAGACATTCCGAGGCTCCGTAAGACCGTCCAGTGAAATTTATTGGAATGATGCAAATACTGAAATACTTGTATCAGGAGAAGGAGCGGTCGGGGCACAATTTTGGAGCATATGCGTGCCGTGCTTGCGATCAGCCGAGAACTTTTCGACGCCCGAGTACAGTGATATGGTATGAACCACTTCTGCTCCAGCCAGAAAACGCTTGTCTGATGGTTGTAGGCTCGCGATGCCATTGAGCAGATTGATTTGACGACCAGAATGGTCCAGAGCTATCGGGATACGTTCGAGCTTGTGTACGAGCCAGCAGATGTCAGAAAGGCGTATGCAAAAGGCAAGATTGCATGTTCCATTGGCATTGAAGGGTGAGTGCCTCGCCTGGCCAGGTATTTGTCGTGGGAAGGCTGCAATGTCTTGCTTACACCATGCGAAGCCTGCACATGGCGGGCAACAGCATTGGTATCATTAGAGCCTTCTATGCTCTTGGTGTGCGATATGTGAGTGCACATTCCATTCAGCGTCGGCCAGACCAGCCAATTGCTAAGTCTTGTGGTAGTGCACTTTGACGCACGTCTGCAACAACGCATTTGCGGATTCGTCCACTTCGAAGATAGACCCTGTCCACGGTGGTCTCTCCAAACTTGGCAGATCGGCCATCAAAGAGATGAACCGACTTGGTCTGTTCGGATCTGATGAATGATGGACCATGCTGATTTGGGCCAGGCATGCTGATCGACTTGTCTCATGTCTCTTCAGACTGCGCCAAGCAAGCCATTGCGCTCAGCAAAGCGCCAGTGATGTTTTCCCACTCAAACGCAAAGTCGGTGTTCGATTGCCCTCGAAACGTCCCGGACGAGGTCATCGACATGATCCCGACCAATGGAGGATTGATTGCAGTCACATTCGTGCCTGAGCATGTTGCTACAAGGAGGCAAGATGCTAGCATGGAGATGGTGCTGGATCATCTGTAAGCCGCCTCGATGCTAGTGAGCGATCTCCGTTTCTGACTTGGCCAGGTTCTATATTGCAGAGCGAATAGGTTGGGATTATGTCGGGCTTGGGTCGGATTTCGATGGCATCGCAAGTGTGATACCCGGATTGGAGGACGTCAGCTGCTATCCGAAGCTGCTGGAGGCCATCTTGGATCGTGGAGCCACTCAAGAGCAGCTCGCAAAAGTTGCAGGCGGCAACATGATCAGAGTCTGGGAAGACGCGGTGCAGGTTCGTGACGAGATGAAGGCCGACGGGGTATTGCCCGTTGAAGACGTCTGGGAAGGTCGAACTTGGTGGAGATACGACGGCTATTGTAGGTCCACAAGAACGGGAGCGACGATGTCGTCGACTGACTGGAATTGCAGACCAAATGCCAGATCCGGACCCTGAGGACCGTCTTGGACTTGATTGGTATGGCGTTCCCCCTCCAGACGAAGGACTTTATCACAAGACATGACAAGCGACCACTCAACCAAGTTACCCTATGCATTGACATCCCAGAATGCATCAAAAGGGTAGTCAAAGGAGTCCACGGGATAGAAGTAGTCGGCGACAAAGGACGAAGCGCTCAGATCTTGCTCAAAGATGTCCCGCGATTGTACCAGATCTGGCGCGTTAGGCTGCGATGGAATTGAAGGATTTTGCGAGAGTCCCATAGCCGCAGCAATTTTGTTGATGGGTCCCGAGCACCGTTCAAGGCAGAAGTCCGCCAAATCCCAAGCCGATTCATCTCGCGCAAGTTGCAGGTGTATCATGAGACTCACCAATTTCAAGGCGCACTCTCGCTTGGTCGAAAGATCGGGAGATTCGAGCAGGCATCTCAGAAGAATTGTCGTGGCGCTAACCAACAAATGAGCTGTCCATGGTAGCCAGAATTCTTCAAGCTGCGAGGGTCGTAACGAGATCACATAGTCTGTCAAGTTTATGACTGCTTCGCGTAGCATTGCAAGACGATACGCCCTCGCCTCGGGGACCGTTGTCGCAGAATTCGAGATCGCCGCCTAACGACAAATGAGTGTCCACGCCGCTCATGAGAAGGGTCTGCTTACCTTGAAAGATACTCTGCATAGCAAGAGTCTGACTGAAAGCAGACAAAAGCGTAGATTGCTTGACCCATTAACACCTTTCTCGGGCTCCAAGAAGTCGGGCAGCGAGAGTTCCCAGTCATCTACTGCGCATTCAAGTCGACGTAAGCTCTTATTGACACTTTCATAGTCTGGATTTAAAGCATAGACGTGCGGCAGCAAATCTCCAAGTGTCTTTGAAAGTGTGCACAGTCGTACGAAAGAGGTAGCAGAGCGTCGATGGGCATCGGACGAGTCTGGATCGAGCACGCCCTCTTCACTTGGCATCGGAACATCGTAATTTGCACTTTGGATGAGAGGAGGTGTGCCATGTGCCAAGCTAGACCAGTAGTCATGAATCAAGACTCCCCACCAAAGTCGAGTGCGGACGGCCTTCTCATGTTCGGTAGCCTTCCATGAAGTTGGGTCCCTGTGCAGCCCGAGACTGTAAGAAAGAGTCACCGTCCGACCAACGGTGGTGACATTCCCAGTGATCGAGAGCACAGGCCGCCCAACTAGGTCTAGTAGCGACGCATGCACAGTAGAAATTGTCGAGCCCAGAAAGTCTTCCTGGATAGCGGCCACCGCCTGATTCCAAATGAAGACCAGATCCGGCTGCGGATGTCGCCTGAGCTGGGCTGCCGTCCGCCAGAAGTGTAAGGCCGAACCATACACATCACACACGAGCGCGGAAGGTAGTAAGGATGCATCATTTGCCCAAAGGTCATTGAATTCTTTCTCGTCAAGAATTGGAAAGCACGGATGTAATTTATCGAAGTACCTGTGGACGAATTAGCGATGAAATTAGCAGCATAGGATGGGCATGAACGCACAGTGCGACAACGTCGTTTTTGAAGCGCCCAAGTATCTGTTCAATAATCTCACGCTGAGTTCTGCCCGCGTCTATGGTAGAGACACGGCCTTTTCGCTGGCGAGGAACAGTCAGATATACGATAGGACTACCAGGCTTACTAGAGACAAGGCTGTAGGGCCGGCCACTTGCCGCCCCTCCAGACACATCAGAAGCGAGGTAGTGTTCCAGTACTTCTATGTCTTCCGCCATCGGCGGATTCAGAATTAGCGAGGACTCATTCGGTGAAGTTCCCGAGATGCTAGGAAACTGCGCAAGCCCACTCCGGGTTCGCTGACTTTCGGAACTTGTAGGAGTCGCTTGAGTCCTGCGACGTTTCGCGAGACGTTCTATCGCTTCATGCTGGTCGTTCCTGTGCTTGTACTCGCAGACGAGATTCCGCTCCCTGCAGAAGCGGCAAGGCTGTCCGGAAACGTCGACGTTGCAGCGGACCTTCCTCGACCTGCAGAGATCACAAGCAGGGACCTTGTGCGAACGATACGGCCGTGCCTCCGACGGCGTTGATATCAGGTTTCGCTCCATGGATTGTGCAGTGTCGAAGTCCGTCTTCACACATATCGATCAACCTTTTGACAGCCCGATGAAGCTTCAGCCGCTTCAAGTAGCCTAGATACGCAGGGACAGATCTTGCGAGCTTTTGGCTTCGAAGGCCAAGCTGTCGTTGTTCAATCCTGATGTAATCGGAAGTCGAAGATAGGCTGCAAGTAGTCAGATGGAAGCCGTCGCTAACTTGAACATTGGAGGAGAAAGCACGTGGATGAGAGGCTGAAGAAACGCGGGAGCATCCATAAATGCAGGGATCTGCAAATGCTCTGTGCGTCTAAACTCCACGCTAGAGCTGCCGATCTGCCAAGCATCCCGATTGCACCTCAGACTTGCTGCCGACAACCACCTGATACCTCTATCAACGACCGAATCCTCGAGTCTACCGAGATACTTTTGACATTCACCGATTCGCAAAGCTCGATACTTGCACGCCGTCTATTCCCGCCGACTATATCCGAACGAGACTAGGCGATATCGACGGCGATTCTCGTTTGGGGAAGTTGCATATAGAAGAGCAGGAGTAAGAACGACCGAAACTATTGCGGCATGAATTCAAGATCTGGTAGGTAATGACTAGCTTCGCGCGCTCTTGCTTGGTCAACTTTCGACGCTCCAATTGGACTTCCTTAAGCGAATACCCGCATCCGAGCACGCATTGTACCCTCGAGCACGCCCGACATGCAGCTACACCGGAGGAGGCGCGTCGGGAGGAACAACAACCGCATTGCGTTGGGGGAGGACGCCTTTACGCCTGCTTCAATTGAAAACACGGCTGACAATGAGTCGGATGGAACAGGAGGGAATCCGCCCATGCGGTCCATGAACATGAACACATACGCCTCGCAGCAAGGCGCGCGCCAGGCCCCGCGGTTACAGAACACGCAGAAGCCAGGCTTGGGCGCTAATAACGCAGGAGGATGGGCATTCGGTCCGCCTTCATCAGGAGGGGGATTTGGCGGACTGGGCGGCGCACCAGGATTGGGCCCAGCGCGACCAGGACAGCTCTCAGGTTTCGCGCAGGTCATGGGCGGTGGCAGTGGACAAGGTCCAATTGACATGAGGTGAGTCTTTCGTGAGCATTCAATCGCAATCGGACAGCGGCAGGCAGCAGCAGCGGGAGCGGCAGCGGACGAGTGAAATGGAATCGAATGCTTGCATTCGAGAAACGCGGCGGATCCGAGCTCTTGCAACAAGTAAGGCCTCTCGAGAAAGGGCGTGACTATTCGCTGGCGCAGAAACAGCGGTCTGCATCATCGTCGCTGCTTCACTCGGCGGCGCAAACGGAGTGACGGGCATGTAAACCTCACGAAGCGAACGTGCCCCTCGGCCGTGCTCTTGCAACCGAAACGCAAACGCCGACCAACATCGCCGGCAGCAATTCTATCTCTGCATCAACAGCACCTGCAACACGCTCTTTTAGCACATCCGCTACGAGAGACCTGCAGTGCGGAGATCCGGACGTCTTAATCCATATCGCAACCAACCAAACATCCGTTTCCGGTCGACCACAGCCACTGCCTAACCTCTAGAGGACTCACACGCTGCTGCCGCACGCTGTCCACAGCCACCAGCACGATGTCGCGAATTAACATCCGGCCATCATCGCCGGCGGACATGCGCTCGAGACGTGTTGCAGTTCCCGCTAACATCAACTCTCTTAGCGACTTTCCCTCTCTCGGCGGCCCGCAGCCACGCGCCCAGCAGTCGGCATCTGGCTGGAACAGCAGCGCCATTCGCCAGCAGCAACAGGCTCCGACCGCTCCACAACAAGCAGCTGCTCCGCAACAACCGCAGCAGCGTGCTCCATCGGCAACACCGCTGGATCAGTTTGATGGCTCAGTTGCTCAGCAGCAGCCTGCTGAGCGTGGCGGGACCGGTGAGTAACACCTATTCGCCACAGTCAAAGCACATTCACTGATTACAGTCAGGAGAAGAGTTCCCACCTCTCAGCGCTCAACAGAGTGGCGAGCAAGTCAGACCTACCAACGGCTTCACCGATTCTCCAGATCAAGCGAGTCCACAGCTCAGCGGTGCCGCAACACAGCTACCCATCCGCGAGCCATCAACAAACATGACGCCAGGCCAGCAAGCACCCATCGGACCGGCGCAGGCGCCGTCAACGTCTCCCGCACCATCCATGTCTCAACAGTCGCAGCAGGGTCAGACCCCCATGAGCAGCTATCCACGTGGACAGAAACTCTGGTCCGACCTCTCTGAGCAAGAGAAGTGGGGCATGCCTGGTCTTCAGAAGACATTCGAAACCATCGAAGATCACAATCATGGGCGCCCATTTGACCCGACATTGCCATCGTCGCTTCAGAACGTTTGGGTCACCGTGGGCCACGACCTCAACAGCATCGGCGTCGAGCTTGAATCGACCCTGCCGCTCTTCAAGACGTTCCACGCCTTCCCTGACAACAATTCGCTGGGCACATCGCCATTCAACAGCAAAGCGCGCCAAGTTGTACCGACCTACGAACTCCCGCCTGCATACGCAGTGAATAATGTTCCCGAGCTCCGTACTAGAATCCAGGCGTTCAGTGACGGTAAGCTTCCCTCCATCTCCCGGCAGAGAGCTTGTGACTAACCGCAACGCGCAGAAACGCTGTTCATGATCTTCTACCAGCTACCGCGCTCTCTCGAGCAAGATTTGGCGGCCGCGGAGCTTACTCATCGCGACTGGCGCTACCACATGGTCGTGCGTCAGTGGATGCGCCAGGACATTCGAGACGTCAACGCTCCATCTAACCCACCTCTCGTCGACTTGGCGAAGAACTTCCCAGCAGGCTCGCAACCGATTCACGCTCCGGAACAGCGCATCGAGCGTGGCGTCTACATTTTCCTCAATCCGTTCAACTGGCAGCGCGAGCGTCGTGACTTCATGCTCAAGTACGACGAACTCTGCGGCCGCCACCTGTATCCTGGCATGAGCTTCGTGAGCCCATTTCCTGCGTCAACGCCGCATGAGCAAGCGGCAAGCACCACTGGAGCGGGCGCAATGAGGATGCAAGGCGGCCAAGTGGGAGGTCTGGATCGCCAGAACTCGGTGCTGTCTGGTGCTTAGAAGGCATCAGCTCCTCCGGGGTTTGGAGCAGGTACTTATCGCCCTAGCGACGACCGCAAGGATTCTAGCAACAATGGTGCATTTCCGAATCGGGAATTCGAAGCCACTCCCCACGGCGCAGCTGTCGCGATGGCTTTCTGCCATCCATCTCAGCAGAACAAGCAGACGCGTGGCCCCACGACAGCCCAGCCTACATCTGCCTCTGGATCAGACTGGCTTCCTGGCCTGGGTTCGTCCCGACCTGTCTCGCGCAACATGAACATCGACCCTGTGCTCGCTCCGGGTCAGAAGGGCGCGGCTCGTCAGCGCCATGTTGTTGATCGTACCTTGCCGGGCGGCGGAGGCTATCTGTTTGTGCCGAACGTCTGGGATTCGAGTATCAACAAGGACACTCCTCTGCCTTCTTCTTCTAAGGGAAAGGAGAAGGTGGCGAAGTGATGGCGAAGTGATGGCGCTACACAAAGATGAGAGAATTTGACTACGACATCAAGAGCATGGCATGAGTCCAATGTGCCATGGGCCTGGAACGCCAATGAATACGACTAGGGCAGAGCTCGATTGGAAGCTTTAAGCCGATACTGACAAATATGGATGGCTTGGTCGATGAGCTTGAACGGGGCGTAGACAACGAAGGCTTTGGATGAATCGACACGACTGCGGCCTCTGCTCTTGGACTGGCCAGCTATGAGCCAATCAACCAGTAGCTAGGCCCGCTAGCTCAGTGTCTCTGGATGCAATGAGAAAAAGACGTTTGAAAATCACTTGATGACTACTGTTTCTCTGTCTACATTATGCACAACACTGATCCATTTTGTTCTATTTATTCGTAGTATCCCTCCTCCCTTGCTCGCTTTTCCCTCCTGAGGCGTCTACTCGCGTGTCTCTGCAGTCCGTCAGGCTGAGGTGCTTCGTCGACGTCGTCTCCTAAAGTGAGACGCTGCAATGCTTCCGCCCTACCCTGGGCTTCTTCGCGTTTCCCCCTGATCACGGCTTCGCCGTATTCCAACAGGTCGGGTGGCGCCCATGTCGATGAGGAGTAGCGCCGCGTGTCTTGCTGATTAGGGTTGTGTACGACAGCTGAATGTCGCGCGGAGATCAAAGGTCGCGAGGACGAAGACGGTACTGTTGGTGGCGGTGGTGCTAACGAAGGAGGGAAACTCCTCCGCACTTCGGCATCGCTGCGTTCGCGAGCCATTTGGGTCCATTCAGCGGCGTATCGTTTTTGCAGATCGGAGTCTCTTTTGCTGTCTCTTCTGCGTGGCGGGGAGAGGTCCTGGGAAAAAGAGACGCGCTTGCTCTGACGGTCTTGGTGGAGCAGCGCGGCTTGTTCGGTGCGTTCTTGACTGCGGCGAGCTTCTTCGTAGTCTTCGTCTGGTTGGCGAGTGTCGAGGAGGGTGTCAGCGCGGAGGCGGGATTTGCCTTTGTCTTGGGAGTCTCGTCGTATGCTGCGGACGCGGGGAAGAGAGCTCAGGCCTGGAGAGGAGGGACTTCCTGCAGGAGACGCCAGCGGTGATGAAGTCGGTCGCCTTACATCGATTGCGACGTTGCTCGGTCTGCGGCTGCGATATGCTGGTTGGCGGGTGAGTGGCGGCTCCAGGTCGTCATCGACCGTTGCTGTAGTGCTGGAGACGGAAGAGCGTCGAGGGCGGCGTTCGATGACATTGGTGTGCCCCGTCTCTAGTGATGGTGGAAAGGAGTAGACGGCAGCGCTATCGGGCTCAACGGTCCTGCTGGAGTAGGTAGGTATGGCAGAAGCGACAAAGCCTGATCGACGAGCTGAGGGATAGCTTTGGAAGACAGGAGGTGGAGAGGGCGCCGGCGGTCTGATCTCTCTATACGTTGCCTTGAGAGGAGATGATGGGCCGGCGACGCTATCGACAGGTGATTGATCAGAGCCTCGAGGTGGTGACCTCTTGCTCATTCTCCTGACGAGAGTGCGATAGCGTTCAGTCCGACCATCTTTGCCCATGGTGATGATCTCGTCCGGTGGTGTGCTCCTGCTTGACGACGGTCTGGCTTCCACCACTCTGGCGACATTGACATCTTTGTAGTCCACGTATTGACAGAGATGGTTTTCGATAGCGTGGTGGCAGCGACGAATCTTCTCAACAATATCTCGTCTGTCATCTGAGTGGATGTAGGTTCTTCTTTCGACAACACACATGGTGGCGTCAATGTGTGGTGATTGATGCAAGGGACAGAAAGGTTGCGAGTGGTGAATGGTAAGTGGTGAATGATAAATGGCGAATGGTAATGTAGGGGAAGGGTCCAGCTGGTGCCTAGGGAGGGCGTCACAGGATATGTTGGCTTGGCGTGGCGGATGAATGTCCCAGCTGGCGGCTCAGGCCGCAAGAAAGATGGCCCCGGGTAATGTTCGCCAATCGATTGACTCAACGAGTGCTTCCTTTGGTTGCGTCTTGTTTCTTGCTTGGTTGCGTATGCTGTATTCCTTCCGATGAAAATTTTCTTCGTTGTGGTATGTCGTCCAAGAGAGGCGCTGCTTGTTTGTGCTGTGCAACTGTGCAAGTCCGGCACAATAGACCCAGCGGAAGACAGTAGCACTATTCTTCTGCAAGGCAAATGCAGGACACAATGGCCCTGCAGCCTTAGCAATCAACGACAGTCCTCACCTATTGATGCGGCTCGGGACCGTCGTCGTATATGTACTCTAGCCGCAATATCAGGCCTCCAAACACTGCAGTCAGTTACCAAGCATCATCGGAGGAAAAGCACTAGATCATATCAGCAGTATCAGACTAGCCACCGACCGAGCGCGAGGGTCGGTAGCAGGCCGAACAATTGCACCGCCTCGACAGCATCCTTCGTGCAGAAGCCACAGAGAGCAAGAGAGGCTACAGGTAGCCGAAAGACCGGATACACTTTCATCTTGCACTCCGAAAGACGTCTGAGCGCTGGGCTATTTTGAACAAGCCCGTGTGATCTTCATCCAGGGTGAAGTGATGAGACGGAAGGGTGTCTGCGCCTCAGGACCTCTAGGCCACGGGCGTCCTCTTTCTTGAGGGCGGGATGTGTAGCCGCCGTCGTCATTTCCGTGCGCGGGAACGTCAACTGGTGCTGTGCCGCATGTTCGCATGAGATCTCCTCGTCATCACATCGTGCGCACGAAGTTAGTGAGGTTGGCCAGTCGTGGTGCTGGATTAGACGCGCTTTGGAGAGAGTGTTTGTCGCGAGAAGAAGGCGGAGTCGAGGAGCTGAAGCTGAGCCCCGAAGCCTCCAAACGTGCACGGACCAGCATCCATCACCCAGGAGCAATCCCCGAATCCAATCGTCTTTAGACACGCGACGACAACCTGTCAATGCAGGAACATGTTCATGCACGAGCACAGAAACCATTCAGCACGTCTTGTGGCGAACATCCCTCTGTCAGCCGTTTTATCAGGCACCATCGGCACATCTAAGCAGCTTGCCACTCAGCAGCAGCGACAGGCAACAGCAGGCAAACATTCATTCACTCTTCCACGAGCAGCACCGACTAGCCACCTAGCGACCTCACGTGTGTTCCCTCCTCAACAGCCACGCGAATCCTCCACGCACAGTCACAATCCTTCACCACCACTTTCCTCTTAACCCTGTCCAGCTGAGGGCACTAGAAGCACTGACTGTTGGTGTATGACCTTAGTGATCCTGAGGCCTCCAGTGTCACAGCCCTTACCAGTAGACGGGTAATCTCAACGCACAACCCAGAAGCACCGGCAACGGAAGTGGCAGGCACGACGCGAAGCCAAGAGAATCCATCTCAATGGTGCCTGGAGCCCGGCCCCGAATTTGCATGTTGCTTGCTAGGGTGAGTATGCTGTGCAGAGAGTGAGCAGCTGAGAACTGTTGGGAGTTTATCTCCGATGTTGTCATGCAGTGGCTGAAGTGTTTCCATCAAGTTGTTTGTACTGACTATGTGCCTTGGATTGCTTTTGAATTCAGCCTGTCCAACCTGTCAGCTTTGCAACTCGAAGCCTGCCGTAACCTCGTCCCTTCATGCCCAAATTACAATGTCCAAGAAGAAAAGAACCAAGCTTCAACGTGTGTACGCTGCCTTCATACAATGAACGCCAGTGTGGGTATCCTGCGTGCAAACGCTCAATGCAAGAAACGTGTTCCGTTCCAACACGAACTCCAAAATATGCCAGCATACTTTCTGCGAATCATTACCGTCTCTTCTGTCCATTACTGATTGCTCTTCACCCTCGTCGGTAGCTTCAGCTGGAACTGTCCACTAAGCGGCCGCCTCGCGCCCATTCCATGCTTGGCTGCCTGCTGCAGTAAGAACATCCTCTTCGCCATCATCCTCTCATCCACGTACAGGTTGAAGTTCAGCAAATAGCAAAGAGCGACCTCCAGATTCATGAACTGCATGTTGCTGATTCCTCCCAGCTTCGCCATGCGCTCTTGCGACCACTTGTTATCCTCGACAGCTTTTGCGGCGATTCGTATCGCAGCGAGGACGAGACGATGAACGGTGCGATTCGTGATGGGAACGATGGCGTCGGAAATGCAGAGCTGGTGTATGTACGTGACCGCAGTGAGGTAGACGCCGCTCGAGTGTGGACAGAACTTGTGGAGGCGGAGGAGGTAATCGGTTACGGAGAAGGGAGGCGCGGTCTTGGAGAAGAAGCGTCGAGCGATCGCGGCTTGTTGGATTGCAAGCTCTTCGGCATCCGCACCTCGTTCGACGGTGATGGGCTCGTGGGGCTGCGCTTCGGGACTGGTCATCTTGGGTAGCGAAGGGAGTCCTTCTGCGCCTTGAGCCAGTCTGCGCGAGGATGATATCCGCCGCATGTGGCCCTGATAGGCGTCCATCTTCCTTGGTGTGGAAGGCCGCGAGACAGGTGGAGTAGGAGGAATATCTCCCGTCGCTTCGGATAGCTTCTCGAGCGCCTCGGCGAGCATCTTCAAGGCTCCCATGGCGGAGACCGATCCGACGTCCCATGATTCATTCTCGAGGGCAAGCGGTGCGTCTGATTTGGACTTTGAGGATTGCTCGAGCGGCACGGCGGCAGTCGCATCGTCTACATTGGGATCTGGTGGCGGCGGCGGAGAGCCCGTGGGCACTGTCTCGTGAGGAGCGACTGCGGTCGAGATGCCATCTTCCATGCCTCGATGGGAAGTGGGTGGAGGTTGTCGAGGAGTTGCAGCAGCTTGGAAGCTGGAAGGAAGAAGTGGTCGTTCACGAGCACATGGGCGTCGATCGCGGTATAGATCTGCACGTCAATCGCTGCAGTCGAAGCTTCAGTCGCCAGTAAGAGGTGCTGTCGCGTGCGTTGTCAAGGCGAGAGTGATAGCGTGATTCCACATGGGCGTCGCGAGGGGTATACGAGTCCGGGGATCCCGTCGTCGCTCACGTCGAGTGAAGTGGCGATGTCGTGAATAAGGCAGAGCAGAGCGAGCTGGGCAAGTGGAGGAGGTCATTAGGATGCGATAGAACTAGGCCCTGGTGGAGTGGGTGGTTCTTGACGTCGAGTGTTTCGCCTCGCGCCGGTCCAGAGCCTGCACATCAAGTCTTGCAAGGATCAAGAGAGCGAGTGGAGTCTGGCAACAACACCTCACCTGACTCCTACCGAGGCCACTTTCTCTCTTTTCCATTTACCTCTTGCTCTTGCTCACGCACAGCTCGAGGTCCAGATGAGCCTTTTTCAGTACTTGCTTCTGTCTCGTCTATCGCAATCAGACCAGATTGAGCTTCGTGCAGCAAACCTTCCTACAGATGGGCTAGCTTCGTTCGGCCGACTCGGACTACATTCTGCGATTCAGACGCCCTCAACAGCGGACAACCATTCTTTCTTGTTCATGCTTGATCACCAGCAAGGCTCGATTTTGACGATGACTGCCTAAGGTGGTCCTGGAGATGGCCATTCAGATGTTCTTTGCCGTATCGTGGGGAAACGGGTTGCTCCTGGCTCCAAGACTCGCCGCCACGACAACACGTACCCTTATGACCAGGACTAGAGGACTTCGAAGACTCTGTACGCTCGGCATCTCGTTGGCGTCCGGCAGTCACATTTATCACAAATCGCTTCTCGGGCCCGAAAAAAAGAATTTGAAGCTTCGCCTTCACCTTCAAGACGGCTGGTAATTGCCGTTGAGGGCGAAGGTTGCTCACCTCAACATAAACCTGCAAAGGCGAACATATTCTGGCATCATACTGATGACGAGGACAACAGAGCCGTTCCGTGGTCTTCACAAATTGCACGAATCTCCTAACTCTAGATTCCGCGGAGCTTTGAACATCATCTGCAGACTTGATCTGCGTGAGGATTCAAGGATTTGCAGCGCATCGAATGGATGTGCATGCAGCACTCCGCACGTCTTGAAACACACCAAGACCTTGAATACAGCAGCAGACGTATACAATGCGTTGGCAGTATTCGGCAGCTGATCAAGCATTCAGTCGCGCATCCTTCATCTCCAGCACTCCGGATCAGCACGGCATCCGTAGCGCGAGACCAAACGTTGCTTGGCTGCTCGCTGACATCACCGAGCCCTTCTGCACCTCTTCCACCCATCAACAACCACTGCGGCCATCCTCCTCGGAAGCCATGTAAGCTTGGCGGAACCTTCTTCGCCTTCAGTCCTGCCCTTTCACGGTTGGCGCAGAACATGACAACGCGATGATGACTGCTATAGGGCGGCAGAGGCCGGACCTTGCTTTCTGCGCGCGCCCTCGCACCACGTGCATTGCTTAGGGAGAAGATGTAAGAAATAAGTCGCTGAGGCGCGTTGCCATCGTGCGCAGCTCTTCTTCAGTTCTCACTCTTTCGCTCCACTGCCGGGATCAATCCAGCTTATACCAGCGAGGATACTTTGGCTACAGATATACTGACGACCATGAGGGCCAGATACTCTGTGTCGCTCACCCTTCTAGTCTTGTTCGCACTCTTCTTTGCCATTCGACATCACCTTCGCGACCTCTCCGAAGTAGTCCGGACGTACAGCAATTTCCACGCCTACCTTCGAGATCACCAGGATGTTCTACTGCGGTTCCCCACCTCACTTGAAAGTCCAGAATCAGCAAAAGCAGTAACGGTCGAACAGCCTGCTCCCAAGATCATCCACCAGATCTTTCTCTCCCAGGGCAGAGCAAACGCAAGTCTGAGCAAATACGAGCCAGCAATAGAAAGTTGCCAAAAGCTTCACCCAGAATGGACGTTCAACATGTGGCACGACGACAACTCGACCGCCTTCATCGCGGAGCACTACCCTGACATCCTTCCCCACTACACCGGCTACCAGCAAAACATCCAACGTGCCAACATCCTCCGATACGCCCTGCTCCATCACTTCGGAGGCGTCTACCTCGACCTCGACGTTACCTGCCGCGTTGCACTCGATGCTCCGGTCTCGCCGAACGGAGGCGCTGCCCTCACGGATCTCCCCTGGGTCACGCCAGGCGCCTACCCAGCCGGCGTGAACAACGCCTTCATCCTCTCCCGCCCTGGTCACCCCTTCCTCGCCATGCTGCTCTCCCGCGTCCCCAGTCGCGATCTCTCCTGGCCCATGCCGTACGTCGAGAACATGCTGAGCACAGGCTGCATGTACTTTTCCAACGTGTGGATGAGCTATGCACTCGATCGTCCCGCAACCGCAACGAAAGCACGAAAGGAGAACCGAATGTACATCCTCGCAGACGAGGATGGAGAAATGGAAGGACACATGCTGCGAGGCAAGATTGTCACGCCGTTGTTTGAGCACGGCGGAGCGAGTAGCTGGCATGGATGGGATGCGGCGATGATTGTAATGATTGGGAAGCACTACGGCTACGTGGTGATGGGATTGAGCGCTGTAGTGACGACGGTGGGAGTTCTGATTTGGAGACTAAGGAGGGGTAGAAGGAGTGTTGGGCTGAGGAGAAGAACGAGCTGGAGGAGTGCGTTGGCGAGGCTGAGCTTGGAGAGGAGAAGCGAAGAGGGAAGGGGATTGATGAATGAAGAGGAGGATCTGGAGAAGAACGGATGACGCTGATGACTACGAGATATGATTATTTGCGATTTTTACGGTCGAGGCGTTTGTTGATTTGATTTCAGTAGCGATGCTTGATGCTCCGAGATACCCTGGAGGGACTGAAACGAAACTTGGTTGTAAAATAAAAGCATTATAACGAATTATCATCATTGTCACCAATCTCAACATCACGGTCACCAAAACGTACACAGCACGACCTAATATACCCACGGAAACAAACACCACGGCACTTTCCTCCTCACCTCGTTCCACTGCTCGCCATACTACGCCAGCTATCTCAGCAGCACCACCGAGGGAAGAGGAAGAAGGAGTTGGACTCACCCTCTTCGCGCAATAGGCATCCATACTCGGCACCGCCCTCCTCGCAAAGTCCCACATCAACCAACTCCCGGTGACGGCCGCCCACACCCATCCACCGCAGACGAGAGCATACCCGCTCCGCCATATCGCGTACCCGCCGTAATTCACGTTCCGCGCCAGCCCGAAGAGCCCGTCGGAAAACGGCTTGTCGCGGTTCTGAGGGTGGGATTTGAAGTTTTTGCGTTGGAGTTCGGAGAGCCATTCGGTTGATAGGCCGGTGGTGTAGAGGAGTAGACCGATGGGCACAGAGAGAGGGGGAGTTTGGGGGTTTCGGGATATGGCGAAGAGGGTGTTTAGAGTGTTGAGAAGGGAGTTGTAGATTGCGATGATGGCGCACATGGAGGCGGGCATTACGGTGTCGCCGATGAGGAGTTTCCAGTAGATTTTTTTTAGCGCTGCTGCCGGCTGCTAGGAGAAGGACTAGGACGTGGTATGGGGTGAGGCCTAAGTTGATTTTGGTGTCGGATGAGGATGAAGCAATAGGGGTGAGGCCCAGCTGGGATAGAAGTGAAGATGCGGAGCAAAGGAGCTGGTATTGGAGAGGGACTTCTAGAGTGCGGAGGATAACCCAGACGATGGTCCCAGAGAGGGAAGCGCCCTTTTTGCGGGAGGCCCAGAAGTAGGCGGAGGGCTTGAAGAGGGGTTTGGGTGAGTCTTTGCAGGGGTGATTTGGCACTGCAGAAAGTCTTGTGATGTTATTGGATTGAACGCCATCAGCGAATATACTGAAAAGCATTGTTGAAAGATGTTTGCAATGAGGGCGGAGAGGTCGGCGGAGAAAGTGATAGGGGCGGAGGACCCCCGGCTTGGCGTGCGGCCAAAGCTCGCCTCAGGTTTCTGTCCCAGATGCAGTTCATTGATGCTTCACCACAATCGCTCTCTATCAACCCCAATCAACTCGAGCAGGGCGAGGCAGACGGCGACGGTACCACGTAATCGTCAGCCATGTCTAAGTCGCTCAATTCGCCGCCGGCGCGTCTGCTGCAATCCTCGCGCCTGTTCTCCATCCCTCGACCTCTTCCGACACCTCCTCTCGACTCTGCAACATCAACGGGCCAGTACAAGGCATCCGACACTGCAACGCTCCCCTATCCGGTCCAACAGGCCATCACAACACCGGCCTCATCACATTTCCGCGGAGATTTCGGTCTGAAGCGACCTTTACCATCAAAAGCAACCCGAACTTCAACGCCGCACATCAAGGTCAATGCACACGACAACTTCGCACACATCACCGACTTTGGCAGCGCTGCCAATCACACGCAGACCGAAGCAAAATGGAGGGAAATGGTCGTGCCGATGCTCGTGAAGCAGCCAAGAGTGAACTACACCAATAGCACCAGGAAAGGTGCTCAGAGCGTGTACGATGACGAGGTGGACAACACTGATCGCGCAGCGGTTGCGATTCAGCCTCAGCAGACAGGCTTGCAGGGAGAATCGACCGCGGTTAAGAAGAGATGGAAGTATGAAGGCCCGTGGATAACCGGCATGTCGGAAGGCGAGTTCCAGCTGTACTTGATGTCTGTGATATCGGAGCGAAGAGGCGAGTTCAGAGATTTCATGAAGAAGCGACTGCTCGCAAAGCGCGTCCAACAGGAGGAGAGAGTTGCGCGTCGGGAAGGGAGAGTAGTGACGTACTATCGCAAGGAAGAGCTGCGTCGGGAGATTGAGCAGAACTACACTGAGGAAGAGAAGAGACTTCGCGATGATCACACTGCCACTCATTTGTCTTCAGAACTGACTGCGGCCATCTGCGATTTTCTGGACCTGCCCGGCATTCGCGCCGGAGACCTGTCAGCTCCCCTTGACGTCGCGACTACAAACTTGAAAAACGCGCTGAGCGAGAGCTTGCAGCAAGACGAGAATTTTAGCCCCCCCACAACGCATCCAGGAGCTGGACTCTCGCATGTCCGATCGCATGCCTACATGGAGAATCATCCCCTCTACGGCCCACAGGCTCACCGCTCGCCGGTGCTCGCTCGCGTCCTCCGGGGCCGTACCAGTGCTGCAGGCAATCAATACCAAGCTACGCTCGGTGTTGGTGGTTTCGTGACCAGCGATCCCATCAGTCACTCGGGCGGCTGGCGCGGCGGTCTGAACAGCGACGATCCTCACGAGAACTACGAGGACTACAGCAGGATGACCGAGGCCCTCAACCAAGAGTTGCACGGCGGCAACAAGATCTGGACTCAGCCTCAGAGTGCGTATGTCGATGAGAAGGGAAATGTCAGGCTGGACGTTGTTCGAGGAGACAAGGAAGCTGTCGCGGTCAAGACGGGCCGTACGGAGCCTATTCATCAGGCTCGCAGTGCGAGCTTGCAATCTCCGGGTGTCGCGATGCCTGGAGGCGCGAACTACGGTACAGCACTACCTGATCGGAGATTTGGCACATCCCACGTGCGAGGCTTTGATGAAGAGTTGAATACCCAGCAACTAAAGACATCAGATCCAAGGTCCGCTGCATCCAGGATTATGGAGTTGTATGAGAAGGGCGGAAACTCAAATAGGAGAAAGTAGACCAGAGAACACTTTCATCTCTTGTATATATAGAAATGCATCAGTACCTGCCATACTTAGTCGAGAACTCCCCCTCCTGTTTTGCTATCAACTTCTTTCGAAGCTTGGCGTGACACTGCTTCCAGTGAAGTCCACGGCTCCACCTTCCTCTTCGGTCCTCTGCAGCTGACTTCACCTCTTCCTCCCCAACTCCATCCTCCAACAGCAAAGCCCACCTGTTGCCAAAGTATGACCAAGAACACAGTCGCCATGACTGCCGCCGCTAAGCCCATTGCGAACCCGAATCTTCCCAAGCCGCCGAGTGGCAAGTATCCGGCCAAGGCGCACGCGAGACGAGTTGCAAAGTGGGTTGCGGAGAATGGAGGCCCTAGCAGTGGGGTTCTGTATCTTGAGGGACAGGGGACGAAGATGACTGAGGTATGTGATAGATTGGATGTAGTGGGAGGGAGGAAAAGAAATGAGATGCTGATTTGGTTTTGTTGTTTTCTGTAGGATGATGATCAGGCGATGCATTTTCGGTGAGTCAATTATATCCGTCCGATGGATTTGACGACAAAGATCTCTTTAGACCTGTGAGGACTGGGAGGCTAATGATTGTTTAGGCAACGCCGGCACTTCTACTACTTGACAGGTTGCGATCTCCCGGACTGCTTCTTTGCTTATGACATCGCTTCCGACAAGTCTACCCTGTGGATCCCGCCCGTCGATCCGGAATATGTCATGTGGGCTGGCATGCCTCTTTTACCAGAGGAAGCTCTACAGCGATACGATATTGATCAAGTTCACACATCCGACGAGCTCAAGTCCGGCAAGTCACTTGTTCAAATGCTTCAAAAGCAGAATACGACGGTCTTCGTGATTGAGAATCGTGCCGATTTGGCTGTGTTCCACTCTGATGGAATTAAGTCATTACAACCGAAGATTGACTATGACTGGGCCCGCAAGGCGATTGAGACCTGTCGCGTGGCCAAAGATGATTACGAGATTGCTCTGATACGCCACGCCAACATCGTATCCTCCTATGCCCACGAGCAAGTCCTCCAATCCGTCCACCGCGCCTCGAACGAGCGTGAACTGAACGCTCTCTTCGTCATGCATTGTCACGCGAACAACTGCAAGGAAATGGCATATGGCTGCATCTGTGCCGCCGGCACCGCGGGCTCAACATTACACTACGTCCACAACGACCAGCCCCTTGAAGGAAAAGACAACATCCTCCTCGATGCTGGCGCTGAATATCAATGCTACTGCGCCGACATCACGCGCACATTCCCCATCACCGCCGATGGAAAGTTCACCAAAGAAAGCAAACAGATCTACGACCTGGTGCATCTCATGCAATCGGAGTGCTTCAAGATGATCCGTGCCGGCGTCATGTGGGAAGACGTGCACATGAAAGCCCACACCGTGGCTGCCGAAGGTCTCCGCGAGCTTGGGATTTTCCACAAATCTCTGTCTACCAAGCAAATCCTCGACTCTCACATCACGACCCGCTTTTTCCCGCACGGTCTGGGCCACTATCTCGGCATGGACACGCATGACTGCGGCGGCAACGCCAACTACGAAGATCCCAATCCGTACTTTGCGTACCTGCGCGTGCGAGGAAAGCTGCCTGCCGGAGCCGTCATCACCAACGAGCCAGGTATCTATTTCCGAAAGTATCCGTTCCAGGCGGAGTTGAAGGAGGGAAAGTGGGATGGGATAGTGGATCAGGAGGTGTTGGCCAAGTATTGGCGTGTGGGAGGTGTGCGGATTGAAGATGATATTGTCGTGAAAGAGGATGGGTATGAGAATTTGACGACGGTGAGGAGTGATTGGGAGTTTGTGCAGAGCATGGTGAGTGGTGGGTATCAGGGGTAGAGTGACTTTGGCCTTTTGGTCCACCAATAACGTGAAAAATTTCAGTCCGAAGTCTAACTAAAAATGGATCACTGCAAATGAATTTAATCGAATTAGATATTATGAGGTACATACAGCCAGCGCATCTGGATTAGTACACAACTTTCAAGGAATTTAAGCAAGCAGAACCCATTCCGTTCTCGGTTTCTCAGACAGCCAGACTTCCTCGAGGATCTTCCCAACCATCTTCCTCTCCGCAACGCCGCTCTCGCTCCGATCAATCCACATCACATTCACGACAGACCACTTGCCCTCCTCAAACTGTTCCTCGAACATCCGAGGCGGCAATTCCTTCCTAGAATCCTGCTTGACTTTCTTGTCAGTCTCATCTGTCCATAGGTCGAATCCTTGAGCATAGGACAGAAATATGCACTCGATCGTGCTTTTATCAACGAGCAGAGGAGCGGCCATGTCTTCTGACAAAACCATCGTCCCTGCGAATGTGCCCGAGGGTGTGATTAAGGCGTGAGCTTCTAGGTGAGGCTCAAATCCTTCCATGTTGTTGCCGTATCCGGGAAGTTTGCTACCGAGTCGGAACGAGCTGGTCGTGGTGAGAACGTGAAGGCAGCCAGGAAACTTGTTAACGATATTCGCCGACACAGCCGGTGGGGCTTCGTTGACTCGAGAAGTGTCGATACCAGCGGGGATGCGATGTTCGCGATTCCTCCATTCGGACTTCTTCTTGGGATGCTGCGCCATCGGTATCGAGACGCCTTGCGGATCAACAATATACCAAGTGAGCGACGTGACAATCTCAATTGTGATGCCGCCAAAAGCCGAGACTGTCGAGAATTCCCACCAAAATCCATTTCCCGTGTCGCTGAACCATCCGGCCCATGACCAGCTAGGTATCTTGCGTGGTTCGACCCAGTGTACGGGTCTCTTGCAAGTTGTGACAGGGACCCAGAGGAGCAGCATGTCAAAGTACGCTTCGGGAATGCCATAATGCATCGCAGACCAGAGTTCCGGATCGAAACGTGCGAGGAGCTCCAACAGTCCAGCGATTGCATTGATCCCATCATCCGGATCTGCCATTCGCCGTTGGGTGTAATGAGACACGAGTTGGAGATAGGCAGACAGAACGCTGCTTTCCTCCTGGATCTCTGTCTCGAATAAGTCATACGCCACCAAGCTGAAGCACCTTTCCGGCGCTCGTGAGGGACTGGGCAGGATTCGCGATACAAAGTCCTGAGTCCCTGGCTCCGCTGGCTCCATCACCACACTTTCGCGCCATTCATCGCATTGGCATAGCCAGTAGGCCTGGTGTCGTCCAAACACCAGAGCCCGACGTGCCAGAAGAAGCTCCTGATACGTCCAAGCTCTCGAATTCCACGTGGTGGGAGAGATGTCACTCTCGAGTCCGGCAGGCTGTGTCAGCGCGAGTGTTAGGCCTGCCACACTACCTGTGACGTTGTGAACGTCGCGAGCCTCAACTCCCGGTATGCCATCGCTGGCACTTTCGCTCGCGGCAGCTGCGATGACTATTTCTGCGCACTTGAATATGCGTCCCATCTGCCCCAGGTGCCGGGTCTTGTCGTCATTGACATGTGGGACTTGAGCGATGCAGACCGCATCAACCCACATGTACGGGATGCCTAGTTCAGCAGTGACACGCATGGCGTGTTCAATCGTCCGTGGAAGCTGTGGCAATTTGAATTGCTTGTTGCGACTATTAGGAAGGTCGCATTCCTTCATAACAAATCGATCGCCGCTTCCACCCCAGACATAGCTCAACGCAGCATATCTGCAAATTTCAGGGGCGTCAACAACCGTCCGTTTGTGAACATCGATGACTCTGAGGTGTTGAGGCCGTTGAACGTCGAGCCACTTTGGACGGTCGCATCGTTCCCGATGAACTTGATTGCAATGTCGTTGCCATTCCCGCAATAAGTTGAAGTCGACGCGATCAGGTTGTAATGGCCTCTCGCAGAATTGGTGCTTCGCACGCGGCCGACTTGGATCGGCAACTGGAGCAATATCCCTGAGAAAGGAAGTGCGATTGCGCGTCCCAAGGAGTAGATAAGGTGTGTCATGGCCTGCAAATTTAGGCGGCACCTCAGAAGAACTCCCGCGCACGATGCCGTCAATCTGCCCTGTTACGAATTCCCGTGTGTCCCACAAAAACGACCATCTGAAGTGGGTAGTAACATGGAATTGCGTCTCCATTGTGATGTGCGATATGTGATCATTGTCAACGGAGCCGATAGCATGAAGACAAAGACGACAGAAACTGCACTTTTTGGCTCTTCTCACAATCCCTTCGATGTTCCCGATGGTAAATCTGTGCCCTTTTGTCAGAAGGTCCGATTGCTTCAGTTGTGCACAGGCTGAGCAGAGCCCGTCAGCAGTCTCTGTATCCATGCAAAGAGGGAGAAAAGTGCACGCAACGGTCAACTTATGCCTTCGCATGAGGAAAATGAGTTTTTCTTCTTCACCTCGCTCACCGTCGTGAGACCAGAGCCCCCAACGATGTAGTGCGGCGCAGCAGAAATTCGCTGTCTTAGGCAAGGATAAGACAGTAGCCGCCGAGTTTGGTGGGTCTCTCGCAGCCATCTGCACGCCGAGCCGTTGCATTAGCCGCCCTCATGTGCACGCGAGATGGCGTTAGAGCAAGCAGATGGTTGCTTTAGCTCAATAGTCGCAATTTTTCGGCGGCTGAGACAATGTGACATCGTCGACTGTTGGCAGCCGTCTCGTGTTGCGGCCATGCTCAGACAGCGACGCCCGACTTCAGACAGGGGTATATTGAGCAGGTCGGAGATCCTAGCTCAGGACTGTCGAGACGTCCCTTACCAAGACACGGTGCCGCAATGGGCCAGCTTTGAATATGCTTGATGCTATACTTGTGTCCGCTTCTCCTTTTGCATCCACGTATGGGTTTTATCCGTTGAACCCGTATGTCTTCTTCAGCTCCTCGACCAGCTCGACGTACTCCTTCTGCGCATCTTCGACCGAAAGCTTTCTCTCCTCAACGTTCTTCCTCCACTCGTTGCGCTTCGCTTTCTTCTATATCAGAGACAACGTGTCAGCGAGCCAGTGTGTTGCAGTAGGTAGAGGCAGCGCATCGTCGTACCTTCAATTCGAATCTGCCGATCTCCCTTCCCTCTTCCTTTTCCTTCGCCTCGGTCGCCTTTATGTCTTCGCCTTCGGCGATCTTGAAGAGGCCGTACAGCTAGACGCGATATTAGATGTTTGGATGCCAAAGATGTCATGAGTGTGAGAAAGCGACTCACTTTCAGCATCTCCTTGTCTGGTGGCGCCTTGGAGAGCTTCTCCACGTCGGCCACAGCCTTGGTGTATTCGGGAGACTTGGTGACCATGTTGCCGACTTATTGCTTCGATTCAAGGTTTCAGTCGTTCGGATGTGTCGGTGGACGTGGGTGCGTTTGAGTGGAAAGAGTCAACTCAAGGTGAGCGTGGGGTTGGAGCCGGGCTTTCTGCGGGGCCCTCCCTCAACGTCACCGTCACGTGGGACTTTGCACTGCTTGCTGACGGGGCATGTGCGATGTTGGAAACCTGCTGAGCACGGCGTGTGAAGCATTTGTGTAACTGGAAAGATAAGGACATGATGGCTAGACGCGGCTCGACAAGGTGTTGTTGTGCTTCCTTTTCCCAAGAGGGAAAGTTGCAGCGCTTGGGCTAGTTCGGAGACTTTCACAAGTGAACAGGGTGCATGATTCGAGAACCACCATCTGCTGAACGAGTCTGGACAGCAACTTCACTGCCGGACCTTCATGATGTCTATCGTATAGTGCCCGTTGCAGACCCTACAACTTGTGCCCGGTGTGTTTCACAGCCTGCTGATATGTCTGCGTAGCCTCACAGTCCTTCAACCACTGATTGATCTTCGGCCACTCCTTGCCTTTAGTCCCGAGCTCTCTGGCAAGGATGAAAGCAGCAGAGAACTGCATCATAATGTCCGCCGCGGTGACCTGATCTCCAAACAGAAACTTGCCCTTGCTGTTACCGAGCTCGGACTCGAGGTAGTCCATATCCTTGATGACATTCTTGCTCAAGCCTTCAACTGTCGTCTCGACATTGCCGTCTTTCTGGAACCATTTGGCGTAGAGGACCGCAAGGCCGTGGAGCATGAACGTCGCTTCGGAGGCGTGTACCCATTGGAGGACTTTGTATCGGTTGGGGTCGCCTGGGGCTGGAAGGAGTCGATGTTGCTTGTCGTACTTGTCGCAAAGGTATCTTTGCCCGTGTTAGACCATGTTGCGGGATTCATCGTCACTACTGAGAGCTTACTCGGTGATGTTACCACTCTCATAGAACATCTCATCCCCATCCTCGAGCGTTGGGAACTTTCCCAAACCTCCAGCCTCTTTCTTGAACTGCGGTGGTGCAACACCATTCTCGCGGTTCGCAAACTTGACCTCATATGGAAGAGCAAGCTCGTCGAGCTGCCAGGCTGTTCGAATGCATCTCGACGCTTGAAGGAAATGGAGCTTGATCTTGCTGCCGGACATGGTGAACACGAAGGGGAGGGATTCTTTGATCAATTGAAATCAAGTGGGTGAAAGGAAAGACCACAAAATCGAGACACCATCCTTAGACCTTTTTACTTACCCTCGACAGACTTGCTCTTCAGCAATAACAACCTCGAGACCATGACGTTCGAGCCTTTTAGGCGGGGCAAGGTCCCGCGAAAGAGCTTCCAAGCTGGAGGAGTGACAAATGTCGGATTGCTCACTATATGTCGAGGCTGTCAAACATCACGACCAGAACTCGGAGACTGCTTTTCATGTTCGGGTGGAAGGAGCGTCGTATTCGGTCGGCCTTTCATGAGCCTTGTCATTTTTCATGAACCTCTTGGTCTTCGTTGGGTGTCTCGGAGGCAGTTTCAATGCTGCTAAGGAGGTTGGCGAAGGGAACGGCTAGAAAAACAAAGCTCCTTCCACGCCTGACTGCTGCCAACGCGCGATACTGACAGCAAAAGATAGGGACTCCATTTCCAATTAATGAACACAGAGACTCTGAACAGAAGAAATCTCAACTCGCCGACCGAGAAGCAAGACGCCCGTGAGCCCATTCTCAAATCTCCGCCCACCCATCCCCAAAACTACACCCAAACGCCACCGGCTTTCCCAATCCGGTAACCCACCAATCAAACACCACCAACACCACCGCGATTCCAACGAATGGTCCCGGCATTCCCAAAACAACGCTTGCAATGCCGACGATCAAGGTTCCACTCCCACGAGATTCGGTTTGATCCATCGAACGTCTCGAATGCACAAGTGCAGAGCCTGCGGAAAGGGTATTTCGACCTCACCTCTTACCCTTACCCTTAGACGTGTCTATGTGAGGCAAGGTGGCTCTCTTTGTGCCTCAGGCACCTTCTGCGGCAGCGAGGTGGAGGGCTCGAATGGGTCTGGAGGTTGGATGGCTTTTTGGTGGGCACACGCACTCACTGGACTCGATTCTTGGGGACCATCTGATGGCTTTGATGAAGCGAGGATGATGGGAGATGATTGAGATGATAGATCAGAATGCATTTCATAGCTAATTACGATAAAAGTCTTAGTTGGTATCAAGACATTCAAAGGTCATTCCATCATAGCTCTCATGCTCATACACGAGATAGTAGATACAAATCGCCATCCCTCCTCAAGCAACATCATCCCACCTATTTGTTCTTGTCAGAAGCACCCTTGACAAAGCGCGTGAGATCGACGACAGGAAGCTGGAACGGGAAATCAAGCGACGCCAACATGATGGCGAAGAAGATGTACCACCCAAGCATATCCGTCACGAACGTCAACGCTCCGGCAGCCAGGATCTCCTTCTGCGCGAGCGCCGCATTGCCCTCGTAGTCCTCAGCCAAGTGCCAGAAAGCCGCGGCGAGGAGCGAGAAAGCCGGCACGAGGGTCAAGAAGATGAGAAAGAAGACCAGGTTGGTTCGCAGGGCGAGGATCATGTAGATGAAGCACAGGACGCCCATGAAGAGCAGGAAGAAGGCGAATGAGGCGTTGAATCCAGGCTGCTCGAGGCCAGATGCGACCGGGTCTTGTGGAGAAGCGATGTACGCTCCGTAAGCGTTGTAGAAAGGCTGAAGAGTTGCGCCGTAGGAGAGCCAGAAAGCACCGAAAGAGCCGAAGACGACGCATGGGAAAGTGTTGCCCAAGATCCACTGCAATCGAGGATTAGCGAGAGCTGTGTTCGACTAAGCTCGGAATCGTCTCTTACCTCGCCGAGAGCTCCAAAGATCATGAGCAGACCGCCGAAGAAGAAGTATACTCCCGTGGAAGCAGCACCATTGCCACCAGCGCCTCGCCAGCCCATCAAATCGCAAGACAGCGGAGTGAGAGAAAGCAAGAAACCGCAGAGAGCGACCGGGGTTGGATTGCCAAAGGTCTTTCGCAGGTCACCGGCGACCTTGTTCTGGGGCGAGAGGTAGATCTTCTCGAACAGCTCGGGAGAGATCGAGATGGAGCCTGAGACAAGTGTTAACAGAACACGCGAGATGCAGATGTGGCAGTGAGGCGGGAGCCATGGCGTCGCTGAGCTTCCCCAAATCGCGCACATTCGCGAGTCTGGTGAGAGCTGTGCAATGCGCAGCTTGATGTCCACGGATACCACTGGAATGGAGGGAACTCCGTGCGAGAGCCTTACCAGATGTCTGGATCTTCCTCAGCGCGGTGTCTGGGTCCATGCTGTTGTCGAGGTGAGAGCTGCCGTTCTCAAAGTCCTTCTCAAGAGGTGGTTGTTGGCTCATTGTGACGTCTTTTTAGTGCGTAGCTACTGGTGATACTGGTGAGGGAGGACGAGATGCGGCTATGGACCCAGATGCAACCGACAAGGTGACTAGTAGATGATGAACGGGACATTTCAGGACATGAGGGATCGCAAGCTCTCTTATTTGTTTGTGAGCGCGAGCACGGCTCCGCACGAGCAACGGAACCTAGGCCACACTCGCCCTCTGACTTTTGCGGCAACCAAGACGGCTCTCACCTCTCACCTCTCAGAAGAAGCGTTGCTGTCTCGTAACGCGTCCGATCAACGTCGCGTGCAGCTGTCCTCAAGCCTAGCTAACCCAGAACAAGGATAGCCCTCTCCGCAGCCGTTCTCACGGTTGGATGGCTCCTGCCGTTCCTGGCTCAATAGCGCAGCACAGGCACCTGACACGACGAAGGCTGGGAGCAAATCACGGTGAGGCGGTGTCGAAGAGACGCATTGGCCGCTTCCACATGGAGGCAACATAGCCCGTGCGCTTGTGGATTGCTCAAGCGATAACAATGTCTCCCAAAGCGCTCGCAGAAGCGCACGCTGCGCAACCAGCCTGTCGCAGCCAAGCGAGCACAATGCCGCACTGGAAATACAGAGCTCTCCTGTGCATTGTGATGCCATAGCTATAGCGTCGAATCCCACGGGCATCCGGAAGGCGGATAATGCGTGAGGTGGCCCTGTCTCACTAGATCGGCTTAGGCTTAGCCTTGGTCTTCGATCTTTGCGGGGAAACGCTCTGGAGTCTGGGGTTTGGCTTTGCTCCACCAAGGAAATAACTGGGTCCGGGGATCACGCTCTCTCCACAATTTCGGTATGAATCGATCGCCATGTGCACACGCAGGGCTGCGGCCTTCATCTTGACCAGTGGTCCGGGATGGAGGTTCTGTTTCCGCCGAGCACTGCTCTTGCTGCTTTGCTTTTCAGAATCTGTGCTCTTCAGATTCCGCTGTCTTGTCGCTTGTACCTGCGCCGCAAATCCGTACTCGCCAGCCATGTTCCGCGGTCGTCCAAGCAGTGCTCAAGCCCGGGTTGATGGCTCGATGGCATAGACGCCTCTCGGCAATGCTACCCTCTGCGACGACCGCCCAGGCGGCGTGCAGATTGGTCGTTGTTGTCGCCAATCACATTGAAGGGGGTCGCTGGCCCGCGAGCTGCTCGCGAGTGGCTTTTGCAGTTAAATGCACTCGCGCGCCAACAGCGCTCCGGCAGCCACGGATCACAGAAATGAGGGCGTCATGACCTTGCCAGCCAAATGCGGGCAAAGCTCCAAGCCCTGAGGTACTCTGCGGTTCTTGCCTTCGTATCTCCAAAACACAAATCTTCATATCGCTGCGTTCTATAGAACTTGACCAGACGACAGCGCATTCCGTCGATGTAGGTTCAGCAATTGCAAGCAGTGTCTGCAAATTGAGTCAGGTAACTTTTGGCACCCAGCTTGTCGGCCTGCGGCGGCAGTCCTGCGCGACGTGCGGATCAGCAGCTTTGGCAGCGCTGTAGGACCATTTGGAATGCTCAAGGAAGCGGGATCCTTGAAGTGAGCGCGCCACCCGCTTGGTACGTATACATGCACTCCACGTCGTCTGGGTCGGATGAGATGAAGACGCTGCGTAGTTTGCCAGATACGGAAGAAGCGTTCGTCGAAATGCGCCGCATTTGTTTCAACGACACTCGCGAATGCACTGGACTACAAGACTCCAAAGGTTCTCGTGTATTGCCAATTAGAAGTAATCGTGCTTCAAATGATTGACCACGCCGACTTGAGGAATACATTTCGGTCAAGTTCTCATGAGTTAACACTCCATCCACTAGAGCATGTGGCTCCATTTGGAAGTTTTCACGACACCGATGAGGGGTTTCCAATGGAATATCGCATGCGAAATGCCATCGCGCCAAGTCGGCAATGGGATGAAGTGAGATGTTCCTTTGCCATGACCTCGCTGCTGCACTCCTGACGTGCAGCGTAAGGATCGAGATAACGACCTGGATGGCATGCAGGGATAAGCGACGTCCATGCTTACCATGCCGAAGGTAGAGTGCACCTCATCAATGCAGCAGCTAGTGAGCGCAGTACTGATCGACTACTGGTCCCGCAATTTGAGGACCCGAAGGCGCTTGCACTTCTTTGCTTCGGAGCGTCAAAGATGACCCTGTACCGCTTCGATATTGATCAGAGCCGTAGGGTTCAATTTCAACTGGCCCTCTCTCCGGGAGAGACATTCTCTCAGTCACGTAGGACCTGATCGATGTTCGTCGCTTCGCGTGGCATGCTCGAACTTGGTACTGCAGGCCGGGGCGGCCCTTCAGCGAACCGGGTCTTTGGATCTTTTCCTGGGAAGGATGTTTCTATCCCGGAGCGCTTAATTTGCGAACGACCTCTGCTTGCTTGGTGCTCATCGACTTCGCAATGGAATCCACGTCAAGCTCCCTCATCTGATCGCCCATAGTCTGCGTCGAGTTCTCCAATTTGTCCAGCCCAGACTGAACGGCGCCGTCCACCAGTTGTACACCTTTGTACTTTGAATGCGCATACACCGCGTTTCGAACATCCTCTGTCTCCTGGTCCGCCTTGGCAAGGGATCGAGCAATGGTGTCTACAATTCCATGTTCGGTCGACTTCCCAAGTTTCTGCAACCGGTCTCTGCGGTCACGAAGAGTAGCCTGCAAGACATCTCCGAGCTTTGCGGTATTATCGTTGTCCGAGACACGGATATCATATTGTCGAAAGAACTGCCAGGCGGGGTCTTGTCCTTCGGAAAAGTTCGCTTGCACAAGTCGTAAGGGCTTCAAGCCTCTCGAGGTGGTTCGCTCAATTGTTGGCGAGCCGGTACGATTCGTAGCGCCAGGTCTGGCGTCTGTTGTTGAGGTTGTCTCGTCCAAGATACCAGACACGGCCCTTAATGCAGCCCCGTGTGCGTGCATATGCTGGACGTGATCGCACAGAGCGTCGAGCCGGGCTGTGAGATACTCTAGTGCTGATATTGTGTACTCAGACCATTTAGCCCGCTGTGCGATGGAATCGGATTGAGCCGAAAGAGCCCCCTGTTTCAAAGGCTTCCTGTACTGGTGGTCCACAACGATGGCAACTAGCCCATCTACCTCTCCTCCGAGCTCTGCAAGCTCTGCTCGCAAGTTCTCTCTCTGCTTCTTCTTCTGGTCGGACAGATCTTCACTCGACCCATCAAGGGAGCTGTGATCTCCTGATAGGTTTTCCTGATAGACTCGATCAAGCCGGGCCCGAAGCTCTCTCACGAACAACGTGTTCAACGTCGAGCAAAGCTGTTCAACTTGCGCAGGATCTTCGCCGTCAGATGTTCCTTCAGACAACTTGGGAAGCAGTTTCTGTAATCCGTCCAGCAGCCTGTCGTCCTTTTCCAGAATGCGGTCAATCTGCGAAGGAATGCCAGTCGTAGCTCCTTCAGCCTGCTTGATGGAAGACTTTAGCCTTGCATTCATGGCCTGGGATAGCTCATCGATATCGAAGTCCAATTGCGCCTTCTCTCTGGCGAATTTCTTTGGTCGGTTGTCAGTACTGGCTTGACCGCTAGACGCATTTGAGGCCTTGATTTCTCGCAAAGCACGCTTTTGCGACTCCAGAATCTCGCACTGCCTCTCAATTGCGCTCGTGCTGGATTCCAGAGAGTTAATAGCTGCTTCAATCTCTGCATCAGGTAGGGGCCTTCCAGGGGCATCTTCAAGGTCCGGGATTTGGAATCCCCGTTTTTGATAGCTGCGACATGATTAGCATCGCTTGGTATGTCTCGGGGCGGCTCGCGTACAAGTCGAACTCGTCCTTGGTCAAGAACGTTGCCGGCCGCAAATACTCTTGGACCCATTTTGTGGCGCCGGAACGTGTCTGGCTGCCCTCAAATGCCCAAGCAACATCGTCCTCGTTCAGCGGTATGTCGCGGTCGCGTAAAGCGCGTAGAAGCGCATCCAATTCATTAGACGCCATATCATGGTGCGTGAGAGCGTTGCGGGAGATAGGAGAACTGTAAAAAGGGCGGGAAGTGATGTTGATATTCGGTTGCCAAAATTGTGAAGTCGGGCAGGAGTGTGGGAGCGAAGTTGCCGAATTGATTGGCCCCACTTGGTGCCTCACGCCGGCAACCTTCTTCGCGCACATCGTCCAACTTCGTCACAGCTCTACCAACATCAACCCGCACAACATCTCAACAAACAACTCACACCAGCAACGATGCTGAATCGAATCGCCGGACTTCCGCTGGCAAAGCAGCTTCCGCCGCTGTTCATATTCCAAGCTGGCGCGCGACCTGCAATCCTCGATGCTGTGACCTCCGCCTCCGCCGTGCGGACAGCAACGACCTCCTCACTCCCTAATCAATCCGCCCAGGCCAGGCGCAAGTCCGTCACGGTCGTCAACGATACCGGCGCAGTGCCATGGACGAACCTCAGCGCAGGCGAGAAAGCGGCGCGAGCGACGCAGCAGAGCTTTAACTTCGGCATCGTAGCGCTGGGCATCGTCCTGACTGGAGGAGTCGCTACGGTGCTATGGCTTGAAGTTTTCTCGACCGACAGCAAAACGGCCATCTTCAATAAATCAGCAGATCGAGTACGAAGCGACCCGAAATGCCGAGAGCTTCTGGCAGGGGACACGATGCACAGCAAAAGGGATATAAACGCGTACGGAGAGCCCAGCTGGAGTCGATGGGCGCGAAACAGAACAATCGCTAGCAGATTGGAGAAAGACAGAGCTGGAACCGAGCATTTGCATATGCATTTCTATGTGGAAGGACCTGCCGCTAAGGGAACAGTGAATGTGCACATGAGCAGGAAGCATGGAGAAGATTTTGAATACGAAATGCTGGCGCTGGATGTGCCTGGACAGCAGAGATACTATTTGGAGGACCCAAACAAAAAGAAAGCCCCAGGATGGCAAGGGAAGATGTTCGGCGTGCGATGGAACTAGCATTGTACATGCCAACAAGCCAATGAGGACTGCCAAGACAAACTCTCCAACAGCTTTACCTCATTTCTATCTACGCTGCGTGTGACGACCGCTGAGTACATCACTTCTTTTCCAACCAGAAGTCGAAGTAAGCCACAAGCCCTCTCAGCGACTGCTCCTTCGTCCAGCCCTGGTACGCGTTGTTCAGATCAGCTCTCAGTGCAAATCCATGTTCCACGCCATGGAACAACTGCAAATGGTATTCCTTTCCATCCTGAATCATCATATCAACGGCTTGATTCCGGCTCTCGGTTGGGAACGTGTGGTCGATCTCCGCACAACTCAGATGCAATGGCGCTTTGAGATTGCGGAAGTGGTGTTCCTTCAAGAAAGCTGGATGAGCGAAGCCACCCACATGACACGTCCCATCGGCGAGGGAGTTGCAAACGTAGGGAGCACCAAAGCAGTACCTGCAAAGAATGTCAGAGAAGAACCACTGGCGGCCGTTTCGAGAAATGACATACCCGACGCAAGCATATTTCGTCCCTTCCTTTCCATACATCTTCTTAACCTCGGCGGTCCACTCAGGCACTTTCTTCTCAGCAAACTCGGCGTACTTGTTCTTCCAGGCCTCAAAGTCGAAATCAGGCTTGCTCTCCTTCGGCCCCAAACGATGAAGGAAGACGGGATCCTGCAAAGATTATTAGAAGCCAGGCAGCTTTTCAAGGGAAAGGTTTGGTACATTATTAAAGTAATCCAGGCCAAGAACAAGATATCCAGCATCCGCGAACTCGTCCATTACTAACTGAGCGTTGATGAACATGCCATACACGTCGGCATAGTAGAACAAGATGTGGCCATTGCTCTTTCCCGGCTGAGGAGCAGTAATGTATGTATCGACATCAGCGATTTTTTCGAACTTGCCGCGAGGATTTCCTTCGTGGAGATGACCTTTCAAGCAACAGTCTCCGGATGGCCTGTGATGGTCCAAAAGATGATTAGCATTGGCACAAACAAGCTTCCTGATGGTTGGACTCGAACGCACTTTGCCAGCCACGGAACTTCAACGTGTCTCTTCTCTGCAGAACCCATCTTTGTTGTGAGTATAATCTACGACTTTGCACGTGCACAGAAGTCAAGACTTGTAATCTTTGATCTTGAATGAGAGCTCAAGCCCATGTCATGACGTTGGTTTGGGGGCCTCGGCACCTGAGTGGTCGGACCCTGGAGCTCCAACCTTGTTCCCCTCTTGTTTTTACCAACACATCATCATCAGAATTGATAACGAAAACCAAACGGAACAGTCGCTGCCATCGACTGTGCGTTCCGGGAACGGAGGAAATCAGTCGTTGGTGCAGTCCAAAACTTCGGCGCTCATGTTGAAGTCCACTCCAGGGTTCCGAAGGAGCCATCGTCGTGTCTGGTGGCATGCACTGTGAGTGCGACTGCGATCGATTTTGCGAGAATGCACAGCTGCGAGACGCATTTTGATGCGAATGTTCAGCTTTCAAGATTCGATAGACGAATCTGTTCAGCTATGCGTTCTTGCGTCTTCTTCGAAGGCCCCGGCCAGGGAGATAGCGACCTTTCTTTGCGGCTCCTGCGCTTCTCGCGATCAACTCCTTCGGACTTCGGCGCCAGAACTTTTGGTCTCGCGTCAGGATTGTGACTCTGCAGCTTCAGAAGAAGTCTTTTAACTTCTCGCGACGGCGGTTCAAGCCTATCGATACCGGCTATCTTGTCGTGTGGTGAGAGGACATACTCAGTGCTCCCGGTGTCTTCGTCGAGCGCACGACGGGTGCTGCGTGAGCGATGCTCTGCCTTTCCTTGGCGTTCTCTGATCTTGCGAAATAGTTTCCTTTCCCTCGTCGAGATTTTCTCGTCAAGAGCAACGCACTCTTGCATGTGAGCTTCGCGCTGGCTGTGCTCGAACCAGTTTTCACAATACTCGCATTCCTCTCTCTGGAAGACTGGGTGGTAACCTGCGTCAACGTCCGCGAATCTGATTCTCGAGGCAGACTTCAGTTGGCCGCTGAAATATATAGACGAACGATGGCTCAGTTCGCAGCATCGATGTGCGATAAGATACTTCTTGAATCGGAATCGCTCTTTGCAGCCGGAGCATTTGTGGGGCCATGTAGCGACCAGGCAAGCCCGATTCTCCTCGAGATGTCTAGTGACCTGTATTTTCTGGTAGAAACCCTTATCACACGTGGGGCATCGCTGAGGATACTTTTTGCGCCTCCCCTCCTCCTTGTCGGGCATGAGGCCTTGGTCCCGGGCCCAATCGATTAGAACCTCTTCTTCTGTGGGGCAGCAGTAATCCTCCCTTTCCAACATCATGTTCTCATGACGGATCGCCATTTCGTAAGTGTGAAATTGCTGCCCACAATGACCGCATGCTTTGTCTTCTTCGTCCGTTTCAAATTCCGAGTAGTGCAGCTGCCGCTCGAGAGAGGCGAGGTCATTGTCAACAAACATCATGTCTTCGTAGGTATGCGTGTTTCAACGAACGAGTGAGTGTTGTGGTAACTAAAGAGTAGAAAGCAAGTTCAAAACGCGTCAACGCGACTGCCAAACGCGATCTCACCACGCTAGCAGGGAAGTGAGGAAATATCACGTGTAAAGCTAGCCCGACGCTAGCCCGAAATTGACTTTCCCGTCTCGTCCGCTGACCCTATGTTGAGCGGAAAGGTGACGGGGAACGAGTTGGCCGGTTGGCCGCGTGCTGTCATTGATCCAATTGATAGATAGTTAAAATCGCCGGAGAGCCCAGCACGCATCATGAAGCGAGAAGACATTGTTCACCGCGTATCAGACGAAGATGGATAGACTCTACGAAAACATCAATCAACAGAAACTTCAGCAAGAAGCTGACGAGACGTTGTTGCATTATGGTATGAAGACATAAGTTACGTGTTGACGGAAAGACTGATCGATCAAAGGCACATCTTTCCATCCCAAAATCATCACTCATGCCGAAGGTCGAACGATCACAGACAGCTCCGGCCACAAGATGCTCGACTGGACATCAGGTAATCCCAGCTGCCACAAATCAACACTTCAACAGTGACTAATCAAGTATATTCAAGGCCAAATGTCCACCCTAATCGGCCACGGCCACCCCGAAATCGTCAGCACAATCCACTCCCACGCCCAGCAGCTCGACCACCTCTTCTCCGGCATGCTCTCGCCTCCCGTTATTTCCCTCGCCAAGCGCCTCACATCCCTCACTCCCCCGGGATTGGACAAAGCCTTCTTCCTCAGCACAGGTGGCGAGTCCAACGAAGCCGCCATCCGCCTTGCGAAGTTCTACACCGGTAAATTTGAAGTCGTGGGTCTGGCGTCATCCTGGCATGGAGTCACTTCCGGGGCGATCGCGGCGCAGTACCATGCCGGCAGAGCTGGGTATGGACCAAACATGCCAGGAAATCTGTGTCTTCCAACGCCTAATGCGTACCGGTCGATCTTTCGACATGCGGATGGTTCGTATGACTGGCGAATGGAGCTGGACTATGGATTTGACTTGGTCGACAAGCAGTCCTGCGGATCTCTCGCTGCGGTGATTCTGGAACCGATCTTGTCTTCTGGAGGGATGCTAGTGCTTCCACCAGGATACCTGAAAGCGGTAAAGGAGCATTGCGAGCGAAGAGGAATGCTGCTTATTATCGACGAGGCGCAGACGGGAATTGGGAGAGCCGGTGATATGTTCGCATTCCAGCATTTTGCGGAGGATGAAAGTGTTGTTCCAGATATTCTCACGCTGAGCAAGACTCGTAAGTTGATCGATTTTTCCTCGATATGCTCCCTTGCTGATCCGGATTGTGCAGTTGGTAATGGCTTGCCCTTGAGTGCAGTCGTGACTAGCAATCGTATCGCCGAGTTTGCCAAGGAGAACCACTTCCTCTTCTACACGGTCAGTTCATTTTCGCCCCAACGTCAACTCACACTGACCCTTGGTAGACGCACATCAACGACCCGCTCCCAGCAAGCGTCGGCGATAAAGTCCTCGAAATCGTTGTCCGTGACAACCTCGTCGCCAAGTCCCGCAACTTCGGCCAGAAGTTCCAATCCCGTCTCCAAGCTCTCAAGGCCAAGTACGGCAGTATTGGTGACATTCGCGGGCGTGGCCTCATGGCTGGAATTGAAGTCGTTGCAAATCGAGAGTCGAAGAAAGGCAACCCTGAGCTAGGATCAGCGATTGCAGACAAGATGATGGAATTGGGCCTCTGGGCTCAACTGAGCACCATGCCATCCTTTGGGGGCGTCTTCCGCTTGGCTCCGCCGCTTACCACAACAGAGGAGGAGCTAGAAACCGGACTGAGGATCATTGAGAAAGCGTTCGAGACAACGCCAGGTACGATGCCGCTGGAGACTGAACCTGGGCACGTTAGCTAGGCTGTAGTGATTGAGGGAATTGCCCTGCGACGAAGAGTTTGGAGGATAATCGACAGATGCGAGCATCTACATTAAGCCAGTGGGAATCTATATCTGCATCACATGACATCGTTAGCTTTCTCAGGAATCCTCGAAATCTGTCATTGACGTACCTAAGCATGGTCCATCTCAGGTGGCCCAACACCAATATCAATCGTGTACACATACAACGGCTTTTGAATCTTGACAGTGCCGTTCTTTTGGAATGGGCTTCCGCGATTCAACTGAGCAGCAGGCATGTACAGCTTCTTGTCGGAACCAACCCACATAGCATCGACCCACAGTAATCTGTCGTCCCGAAGAAAGGTATTCCACGTGCCGTTTGGATGAATGGTGATGATCTCTTGTCTATCCGTGTCGGAAAGGTAAATGATACCATTTGCGTCGATTGCTGTTCCGCCGGTGGAAGGCGTCAAAGCCATGCGAGAAACAAAATTGGAGAGGACGGATGCTTGCGATGCGTTGTAGAAGGCCATGTTCAAGTCTGCAGTTGCGATGCGCGAGAGTCCGCCATTGCTAGGCTGGAAATAGAATGACTCCAGATCCGGTGAAACTTCGAGCTGGTCGGCTAAGATATACTGGAATGGAAAACTTGGATCCGCCGAGCTGTGGAGGAGTTGTCCTTCCGCAGAGACCGGGAATGGTGCGCCTCTTGTCGAGTAGTCGTTCTCCAAGACACGAATGGCATGGCCGCTCTTCAGGTCTAGGACAATGATCGCAGGCTCACCCGCATCCGTAATATATGCCATTCCCGAAGGAGGGTTGAAGCGGATGTCATCAATGAGACTCTTGGCAAGCGTGACATTGCCCAACGAATAGACTCTTTGAACGCAGTTGGTTGTGAGATTGACAGTGACCAGCTTGGGCCCATTAGGCAAGATCACGGGCGCTCCAAAGCTGGGTGAGCCCGTATCCACCATCCAGAGTAATCCATCGGGTCCAATGCGCTGAGCATTGGTGCGGATCAGATGCGTGGCAGGATCTTTCCCCTCGGAATACGAGTTCCATTCTAAGTTCGGATACGGTGCGAACGTTCCATTATTGAGGTGCTCTGCGACTTGAGCGCCTTTGGATCCATCAACCCGGGCGAAGAGGACGAAAAGACGACCAGATGGTGTTGTGCTGATGCCATTGACGGGAGTTTGGAGGGTCAATGCAGTCTGGATGCGTGGATCATGCGCTGCTGAAGCCAATGCCGCGAATCCGAAAAGGGCATTGCACAGTGCGTTCCTGAACATTTTCATCATCTTTAACACCAGTTGTGATATGGTTTAGCGAAAGGGAAAGCTCAGCAGTAGCAATAAACATAAGAGCGCATGCTCGCCGTTACACGGTTCTGCACTGACGTCTGAACCCCTCTCGCGGATCGTCAGACCTTCTCAAAGATGACCTCAGAGTTTGACGACCTTCCAAAATGGTGTTCTCATGCGCTTCTGTGGCATGTGCTGTGCAATGATCGGCGCTTGAGTGAATGGCTCCAAAGAGACAACATCGTTTCAATGCTGGATATTGCAGTCACCTGGCGGACCACAGCAAGGACACCTTTGCCAACCAGTCCGACGGAGCCGTATCGCAGGCGTCCAGTATTGACGTCGACAGATGCATATGCATTTCCGGACGTGATGGGTATTTGTTGCGGTTGATGTTGTCGATGTCGTCCTCGAGCTCCTGCTACAGAGGTTGCTCCTTCAGTTTTCCGCGTTTTAGCCGGCGCCTCCCTCATACCTACCCAAGGCGATCTTTCAAGGGCACGGCATCTCAAACGACTATGATTAAGAAAATTCATGTACGGTTGCCGAGCTGACAAAAGACTCTCGCCTGTTTCAAGACAGTACTAGCAAGTGTTCGAGCACGTGACATCTTTGCGAGGTGTCTCTCAAGGTCGTCATTCTCGAACCATCAGCAGGACGTGCTCTCCAGGAGATGCGACTTACCGCTGTGCGGACATCGAGACCCGCAGCGACTCTGGGAAATCACACATGGTCCCGTCGAAGCCCGGACCGCGGTCATTCATGTACACCGGAGAAAAGAATGGTATGCACACCTTATCCACAGTAATACAGCAAATCCGCTCGCTCAACGCATGCAAATCCCGTTCCCTGTACAGTTCTGTGCATCTCTTCTTCAAGCCTGCGCCTGCTGTGCTTCCTTCTCAGCCATCTTCCTTCTCGCAGCCAAAATCATCTCTTCCTTCTGCTTCTTCAACGCAGCAGCTCGGCTCGTTTTATCCGCACTCCATGTGTTCTTCTTCTTCTGTTCTTCTTCGCTCGGCACAGGCTCTTTTCCTTTGCCGCCTACTCGTGACTGGAGTCCGTAGCGAGTGATCAGGTCCGGCTGTCCTTTCCTCTCCGCTCCAGTGCTCTGCCCTGATGCAGCACCAGATCCATTAGCAGCTGTCGCAGGCGGAGCGGGAAGATTTGGTTGAAACGAAGGTGGAGGTGTCTCCAGCCCTCTGCTGCTTAGCACTCGCTCCATCGTCGCTTCCACGTTGCCGCCATTTCGCTGCAAGTCCCAGGCGATACTTCTTCGATCCAGTTGCGGGAACACGGACGAGACTTGTTCGATTTTGTTCGTATCTATTGTCGCATTTCTTCGTGAAGAGGAGGACGATGCGGCGCCGCCGGGAGGTTTGCTCATGAACCAGCGGATCGCGAGGAAGCCGACGACTGCGACGGCGAGGATTTGCGGGATATTGATGGAGGTCTGACTTTCGTGCGCCATGTCTGGGAAGTACTGTCGATGTTGGATCCTGGGAAGAAGCGGCCGAATAGAACGAGGTGGTCTTGTGAGTCGCAAATGTCGTCGTCGTCGCAGTGCTGGTCGCCGGAAGCGGAGGATTAGATGGCGCTAGTGAGATCGGATCTGTGAAGTCGATGTACCGTGATGTCCGCAGGGCGTTTAATCGTACACGCTGTCGCAGGTCTAGCAAATAGGAAATCGGTAGGTCAAAGAAATGGTTGTCGCAGACCGTCCAGTGTCGCCTGCCGTTCTAGAAGTGGCCGCCAACGTGGCTTTCACGCACCGCCACAAGCAAGCATGCACGTGCTCGTCGGCATCTCGCATTCGCTTGCCGACGTCGCTTGCCAAGACCCCCAGAGTCACCGCGGGGCACTCGACAAAAATCACTGGGAAAGGATCTTGAAAAGGCAAGCAATGGTCGTTTCAGACTTGAAGTTGCCTACAAGATGATAAGAACACTTGCTATTGTCCGAGAGTCCGCCACAAAGTAGCTTGTGCCTTCAAGAGAGAAAACACTTGCTGCCTCCCAAGGAGCTCAAGAGGGCAAAAAGATCGTTACGATCACCATGGGACTCGAACCCACAACCTTCCGCTTAGGAGGCGGACGCTCTACCATTGAGCCAAGCAACCCGCGAGTTCGCGTGCATAGTCTCACGAAAACCTCGCTTCGAAAGCGTGGGTGGTCAAAGCTTCTAATTGTCTATATATCTTGGCATTCTAGCTGCCGGGAGCTGCCGAATGGGCCAGTGGACGTAGATGGCAAAGCAAGACATCATTGAAGAGAACGTTCTGCTATCGATTACCAGTTCGATTCTGTTTCAATCTCATATAGCTTTGCTTTTCAAGTTTCAGAGCCAGATTCGTCAGATATCTCAAAGTTCGATGACGACCTTCTTCGCGCTCACGCCCTCCTTGTTCTTGTCAAGACCCTTCTGCACGCTCTCCAAGCCCTTGCCAATGATCAATGGCTCTGGAACAGCCTTCAGCTTGCCCTGCTCAAGCGCAGGAGTGAGATACTTCTCCCACAGTGGGCCGTTCACCTGGGCGTTGATTCCGAAGACCGCTCCAATCTTCACGGATGAAGGGACGTTCTCCGGAGCAGGCAGAGTGAGGCAGACGTTGGTTCCGCCAATCTTCTCGGCGATTTCAAAAACAGGCGTGGTCGAGTCAGGAGTCGAGATAGAGTCGTAGATACCTTCGAAGGAGCCACCAGCAGCCTTGATGGCTTTGACGGCGTCGTCGACGACAGAGGCCTTCTTGTAGTCAACAACTTCGACAGCTCCGAGCTGCTTGACGAATGCGTGGTTGTGGGCACTGGCAACACCGATGACCTTTGCACCAGAAGCGGCGGCAAGTTGAACAGCTAGAGCACCAACGGAGCCGGATGCGCCCCAGACGAGGATGGTCTTGCCTGATGGCGATGGGTTCAGCGATGGGTATTGGAGGCCAAGGAAGCCCTTATCCTTCGAGTCGTAAAGTCCAACACCGGCAGTGTCAACTGCGAGAGGGAGAACGGAGGCCTCCTTTTCGGCCAAGGCGTCTGGAATCTTTGCAGTGGTGACCGCCTCAACGCGGCTATAGAGCTGGAAGCCACCATCATCTGGGCCTGCGAAGGTGCCAGTAACGTGTCTGGGCAATGTGTTAGCAGCATGAATACCAACGATGTAAAGGCCAACTTACGCAAACACACGGTCGCCCTTCTTGAACTTGGTCACGTTGCTGCCGACTTCGTGCACCTCACCAGCAACATCCGTTCCGAGGATGGTTGGCCAGCTTTGAATGAAGAGACCGTAGTCCTGAATCTTCCAGTCCACAGGGTTGACTGCAATGTACTTGTTCTTTACGACAACATCATCAGGGCCTGGAGATGGAAGCTTCGCCTCGGCGACCTGATATGTTGTTAGTGATGAATCTTATCTCGAACTGTGTATTGACATACTCTCAGCTTCTGGTCCTTGCCATCGAGCCACGCTGCTTGGTTGGATGCCATTTTCGCGGTGATCAATTCGAGAATCTATTAATTTGGTGATTGTTGTTTCCGTGCAATGCCAGAGGTGGTGTGATGTGTAGTGTGATGTTTGTTCCTAGAAGTGGCAATGACGTTCTTATACCCTGATCGCCTTCCTCGAGCTTGGGGTGCAGCTTCTTCGATGTGGAGCTGGCTGAAGTCTGGCTTACAAACCCAACAACAAAGCAGGCGCAACGCTGTGACACCTAACGTTTTCAGCGCGCCACTTTCGACTTGCTCGAAACCCGTAGTCACGCAGAAATTGGGCGCGTTGATGCCATCGTCGCACGGCCAATCGGCCCTGAAGGAGGGCCATTGCTCCGGTCGGCGATTGAAAGCCGGCCAATCCGTCCACGTCATCGGATACCAGAATCACCTACAGCTCCTTACACAGTGTGGAAGTCTCTACTCACCTCCGTCGCACAGATCTAGAATGCTGCTTACCAAGGCGACATCTCATCTTTCTGAGATGCAAGAAAGCACTCGGCTGTTGCAAAGCTGCTGAGAAATCAGCTTAAGGGGCCAAATAGTACATGGCGGAATCTTGGCGTCTTTGTGTCTGGTCGGTGACAAAGAGCTGGGACAACAAGTCTCGCGGAAGACGCGAGCTGAACGGAAAGCCAAACACAGCAGATATTGGCTCCTCACCGGTCTGTATTGAGGCTGCGATTCCCGGTTCGAAGGCTCCGTAAATGGGGCGAAGAGCACCAACGGTCCATACATTCGGCCACTTGTTCTTCACTGATCAGCTTGAGGGTGAGGAGGAATCTGAATCCTAAAAGATGCTTGAGAAATAGGTCGACGGTAAGAAAACGACAAGCGAGACGGGCTCACTAAATCGCCAAATGTCGGAGATTGCGGTTCCACGAACATGACGCGAGATCCACGCGACAACAGCCTCGTCGTGTCACGCTTCATTTACTAGCTCACTGACAATGCTCTGAAGCTCGTCGAATTTCAAACGTATGTCGATAGCAGAATAATTCAGCTACTGGCGGCCAGCAAGATGTCGCCTGCGGCCAGCATGCCCTATCTAGCTCCCGATAACGGACAGCTGTTGCGAATGTCGCCGAAGCCGAAGGATGCCAGATTTCGAAAGACGACAGGTCGCAGAGAGAACATCGCTCACATGAACATCCCGCTCGAGCTTGAAAAGTCTGGAGACCTCCAATAGCTTCACGATGGCCCCAGGGTTGCACCGACTGACAGCCACCCAAGTTCTGGACGAGTACAGCTCCGGCAAGCTTACTGTCGAGCAATACGCCGAATCGCTACTCAAACACATTGCCGAGCGCGACGATGCTATTAAAGCTTGGGCATACCTAAACCCATCCCAAGTTCTGGATCAGGCGAAGGCGCTGGACAAAGTGCCCAAAGATCAGCGTGGCCCGCTGCACGGTGTCGCAGTTGCGATCAAAGATGTCATCTACACGAAGGGTGAGTCCCAAAGGTTCCAGACATGTTACATTTCTGACATGATGCAAGGCATGCCGACACAGTTCAACTCGCCAATCTACGAGAATGACCAGCCCGAGGTGGACGCGGCCAGCGTCATCATGTTGCGACAAGCTGGCGCCTTGATTTTGGGCAAGACAACAACGACTGAATTTGCTGCGAATACAGTAGGGACAAAGACTTCGAATGCTCACCATCCTAATCGGACTCCTGGTGGTTCATCTTCTGGCTCTGGTGCAGCAGTCGGGGACTTCCAAGCTCCCCTGGCTCTAGGAACGCAGACGGGCGGGTCCACGATCCGACCTGGCAGCTTCAATGGTATTTATGCTCTCAAGGCGACATGGAATGCTATATCTCGCGAAGGCCAGAAGATTTACAGTCTTGATTTTGACACCATTGGACTGTATGCTCGCTCTGTGGAAGACCTTGAGCTGCTGGGCACAGTATTTGGCCTGAAAGACGATGAAGTTCCGCGCCCAATCACCTCAGGAGTGCAGGGCTTGAAATTTGGATTTCTCAAGACAATGCTCTGGGAGCACGCCAGACCAGGCACACGGAAAGCTTTTGAAGATGGCAAGCAGCAGCTTCAATCTGCAGGAGCAGAAGTTGAGGACATTGAGTTTCCACAAGAGTTCGCGAAGCTACCGGAGTGGCATACTTGTGTTCTTTACTCCGAAGGCCGCGTTCAATTCCGTCCGGACTACATGAAAGCAAAGGACAAGCTGGGAGAGTTCTTGCAGAGCCTTGTCGAGGAGAAGCACGGCTATACTCGAAAGCAATTCTTGGAGGCTTTCGACGGAATCGCTGGACTTCGACCAAAGTGGGATGCCATTGCAGACAAGTACGCCGCCGTGGTGATGCCGTCAGTCCCGGACGAGGCACCGGAGGGCTTGGACAGCACTGGCAGTGCCATATTCAACTGCATATGGACCGCGCTGCACGTACCAGTCGTCAACATTCCAGGTTTCAAGGGCGAGCACGGAATGCCAATTGGACTCAGCCTGACCTTGCCTCGCTTCAAAGATATGGCGCTCCTCAATGTTGCGAAGGAAGTCAGCAAGGTCTGGGTTAAGTAGTTCCAGGTAGTGAGGTTCACTCTCCAGGAATCGAATGTACTGATGAATGGCCTTCTCAAAATCTTAGATACTGCTTCCTATTTCGCCTTGGCCAGCACTCCCTTCTGGTAAGGGAACTGCTCAGCAAAAGAACTCGCTATTTCAGATCTCGTCGCCACCCATGCACCCTCTTTCTGGCTGATGTATTCGACAAAGTCCTGGAGTGCCTTGAATCGACCCGGGCGGCCTACAATGCGACAGTGCAATCCGACCGTCATCATCTTTGGGCTACCTTCCTTGCCTTCTTCATACAGCACATCGAAAGTGTTCTTCATGTGATTGAAGAAGCCCTGTGGGTCGCGGAAACCAGAGCCGGCGGTGTGGAATTTGAAATCGTTGCAGTCGTAGGAGTATGGCCTGGACAAATCATCAGCTAAGGTCGACATGGCAAGCGGTCAATGCGTACACCATCAACAATCCTTTTGCGTCGGAATTATCTTTCTCATCGACTCGATCACTCCAGTACGGAACCTGAAGACATAAGTATCCCTTCCTTTCTCTGCCGGACCATGATATTTGCACTCACGTCATCAGCATACGTGTCGCTGAACCACTCTAGCTTCTCTCCCATCTCCTCATACACCTGAGGCACCAGGACCCTACTCTGCGGACTTCCTCTCCCATAGTACCATCCTCTCGGCACGTACCCACTCAACCCCTTCAAGCTCACAATCGCCTTCTTAATCAACTCCCTCTCCTTCTCCACCGGCATGGAATGGTAATCAATCCACCGATACGCATGCGAAGCAACATCATGTCCTTGCTCTACACACCTCTTCACCACCGCAGGATTCTCCTCGACTGCCTGCGCCACGGCGTACAGTGTGAATTTCATATTATGCTTGTTGAAAAGTCGGAAGAGTCGCCAGAAACCACTTCGAGAGCCGTATTCGTATTCTGACTCTACGTTGGTGTTCCTTTCGTTGATTCGGGGTGGACGACCCGGGTTTTCGATCAGGTTTGTTTCGGATTCGCCGTCGCCTGACATTACGGATCGCTCGCCGCCCTGTGAAGCGGTTGTGTCAATTGGGAAGATGTCGGATTGGCAAAGGATCGAATACCTCTTCGTAGTTGATTACAAAGGAAACGGCGATCTTTGCATTGTTCGGCCATTTGAGTGCTTGGAGGCCTGCTTCGCCGTAGCCTTGAAAGTCACGATCATGGTGAAACTCTGGGTGCGGGGTGTAGATTTGAGGCATGTTGCGGTCGAACAGATAGTGCAATTGTGTGATGAAAGTCCAAGGAGAATCGCATGAAGTACTGTGCTTTACGTATTTGTGCGTCGATCTATCTATGCGAATTGGTAGCTGAGTTGGCCTATCAGTACACCTCGCTTGGCTGGCCGAGCTCTCGAGTGGGCAAGGCTGCTGCAACTGCGTCCACTGTTCAACGCGAAGGAATGCAAAAATCGATACGTTGTTCACAAGAATATTGTCATCATCTAAGACTTTCTACCTTGTCGTCACCGCCGTTTCTTGAGACCTCTGCTAAGCCCAATCGGGAAGGCTCTGGGCGAAGCTTGGTGTTGGAGTCACACCTCACTTGTCACGCCACTTCTTTTTCCCCATCTCCCCAAACAAATATCATCACCTTTCAACACTGGACACTGAACACGTTCCACAAAGTCGATTTTAAATCTCAAGATGCCCGTCGTGACTCCTGCCTGCGAGCTTCGCAGACGCGCTCGAAAGGGCTGCGACGAAGAATGTCTTCGACGCATCGCTGCTCGCCTCTGCCGATTGGATGAGTGTAGCTCGGCCTTAAACGATACTGCTGAAGTTTCTGAGCCCGCTGAAGACGAAATGCGAGAGGCTTTGAGCGGTTGTTGTGGCTCTCAGACCTCCGTTGATGGAAGAGACGGCTGCTGCGACGAACGTTCGGGCAATGCCCCCACACTAGCTTGTCCGCCTGACGGAGAAGTAAAGAAGGATTGCTGTGGTAATCCGACCTCGGGCGATGAAGAATGCAATGATGTGGTCCTTGAGGACGCGACGAGCTATCAACGTAACGAGAAGAATCGCAGCGTAATCGAAAGAGCGAGGTCTGTCAGCGGCTGCTGCAGTGGCAAGGAAAAGCAAAAGGTCGAAGGATGCGACCAAGCCCGCGGCTCGAGTTTATCTACTTCGAAGACCGACTGCTGCAAGGAAACGGCCATCACAGAACTAAAGAAAAGCTGCTCCAACGCGAAGGATCGCATTGCAGGCAAAGCCGCTACCGCTGGCTGCTGCAGTAGCGAGGGAATGCAAAATGGCGAAGAATGCAAACAAGGGGGCAACGAGAAGAAGATCTCTACCGCAGAATCTCACGAGCAAGGTGACGCCGAGCCGCAAGAGCCAGTGTGCGGCTCGACGTGTGACCTCAAAAGCTCCTACCTGGGGAACGGGGTCACTCGCCGGGACGCTTGCTGCAGCTCTAAGTCGACGGAGAAGAAGCCTGGCCTTCAAGTGCCAAGCAAGGAATGCTGTGAGGATCGGGTTGATTCGAGCGATCTCAGGCCATTTATAGCATGCGGCAACCATCTGCAAGCCGCTTTCGACCGTTATGAGTCTCTTTTGCGGATGGGGCTCTGCCTTTGCCGCCGCGTGCAGAAGCAACTGGGCTTCTCCTGCTGCACAATGGGTCCTGATGGGATGCCTCTGAAGGAGGATCAATTCGAAGGTCGTTCAGATCAAGAGCCACGTGCCGGCTTGACTTGCGACACGCAGATCCATTCTCGCTGTTCTCAACAGACTGTTCTGAACGAAGTGGCCAAAGAAATGCAAGGCTCACGTTCAGACCAGTGCGATGTTGAGAACGCAGCTGCACGCGAGCATGTTGTGCTCAGCGTGTCAGGTATGACTTGCACAGGCTGCAGCAGGAAAATGATGAATGTCATTGGAAACATTGCAGGCACTTCAAATTGTCAAGTCACCTTTGTGACCGAGACAGCCGAGTTTGACCTCGACAATAGCATCACGGACACGAGGACAGTCTTTGCCCGGATTGAGAAGGAAACAGGATTCAAAGTATCTCGACTTGTCAGTGGATATCAAAACTTGGATGTGTCAATGAATGCTGCGACGGCCGCAGACTACTCGGAACGCCTAATCGACGGCGTTGTCTCAGTCACGAAAGTGAGCAAACAAACGTGGCGCATAATGTACGATCCTCGAGTTGTCGGTGCCCGATCGCTGCTCTGCGATGGGGTAGAGCTCGCACCACCGACTCCAAATGACAAGATTGCCGAAGGCAGACGACGCCTCATACATATGATCATTGCCTTCACATCTTCCTTGATCTTGACCTTGCCGGTAGTTGTGCTCAACTGGGCTCCAAATTCCGTCTCCCACCTGAAGCGCTCTATCATTTCACTGGCTTTTGCTACCCTGGTCCAGGCCATCGCGGTCTCTGAGTTCTACGTTGCGGCGCTCAAATCTCTCATTTACAGCAGGGTGATCGAGATGGATATGCTCGTTGTCATCAGTGTCACTGCTGCGTAAGTAGCATTATCATGGAGATTCCGCGATCGAGTGCTGACCTATAGCCCTGTAGATACCTGTACTCCGTCGTAGCTTTCGCGCTGCAGGAAGCTGGCTTCCGCCTTGAACAAGAAGCCTTCTTTGAGACCGCGACACTTCTCACGACACTTATCCTCCTTGGCCGCCTCATAAGCGCGGTGGCCAAAGTTCGTGCTGTTTCTGCAGTGTCACTGCGCTCTCTGCAAGCCAATACGGCTTGGCTGATTGAACAAGATGGGACTACGAACCAAATTGACGCACGCCTTCTCCAGTTCGGCGACATAGTTAGGATACCTCCTCACTCAAACATTGTTACAGACGGCAAAGTCGTGTCCGGAGAATCAGCCGCTGACGAGTCGATGGTGACAGGCGAGAGTACCCCTGTCCGAAAGGAACCTGGTGACATGGTCGTCGCAGGAACTGTCAACAGGTCTGGCTGTGTGGACGTCAAAATTGCCCGCCTTCCTGGAGACAACAGCATTGCTGACATTGCAAACCTTGTCGAAAATGCAGTGGCCGCCAAACCTAGGATTCAAGACCTTGCGGACAAAGTGGCTTCAAGATTCATACCGGCAGTCATTGGCATTTCTGTCATCGTGTTTGCTGTCTGGATTGCTGTTGCTGTCGAGGTACGAAACCAAAACGCTGGAGGAGCATTTGGAACAGCTATCACCTACGCTATTGCTGTCCTTGCGATATCGTGCCCCTGTGCCCTTGGCCTTGCGGTTCCAATGGTGTTGGTAATCGCCGGCGGTGTTGCGGCCAAGGCAGGCGTCATTATCAAAGCTGCGGATGTCATCGAGCGGGGTTACCAAGCAACCGATGTTGTCTTTGACAAGACGGGCACTTTGACTACTGGAACTCTGGAGGTTACTGATGAGCATGTGGAGATGGAAAAGCTTGGCGACTTTGCTGTCACCTCACTGGCTTGCTCTTTGGTGGAGGATAACGACCATCCCGTCTCCAAAGCTGTTGCTGAGCATATCAAACGGCGAAATGGCTCTGCAACCAGAGTGTCCTTGACTTCTAAGCAGTCGATACCAGGCGCTGGAATTCAGGCTCAACTAACCAACTCCACCATCAAGGCTGGCAACCCTTATTGGCTGCAACTAGAAGACCATGACAAGGTAAAACAAGTACTCGCAGCTGGGGTGACGTGCTTTTGTGTCACGATAGATGGCGAGCTTGCTCAAATCTTTGGTCTTCGCAGTCAACTCAGGGAGGAAGCAAAAGCTGTCATTGAGCACCTTCAATCTCGCGGGATTACCTGTCACATAGTGAGCGGCGATGCTCCTCGAGCTGTTGAGAGTGTTGCTCAATTACTCGGCGTTCATCCGATGAACACCGTCTCGAGAAGCTCTCCGGCTGAAAAGCAGAAGTATGTCCGAGACTTGCAGTCAGTCGGCAAACGGGTCGTTTTCGTCGGCGATGGCACCAACGACGCAGTCGCTATCGCACAGGCTAATGTTGGGGTTCAAATTGGCTCTGCATCGGATGTCACGAACGCCGTTGCCGATGTTGTCCTTCTAGGAGGGCTGGACGGAATTGTGACGCTTCTGGACATTTCCAAACGGGCATTTGGACGGATCAGATTCAACTTCATCTGGACTGGAGTCTACAATACGCTCGCGATTCTGCTAGCTGCTGGTGCCTTTGTCAAGGTTCGCATCCCTCCTGGGTATGCTGGATTGGGAGAGATTGTATCGATTGCTCCTGTGATCCTAGCTGCTGTCTCTCTGGCGTTGAAGTGGAAGGCCTAAATGATGGAAAAAATTTTCGAGGAGACGCTGATCAGACAAACGCTCTCTAGCAACATCAGTTGACTCACTTGCAGTAGTGTTTGCTGCGTCCAATCATTGCATGCAGCCTTTTACGAAGTCAAAGCAGTACGTTTTGTGGAACCCGATGCACGTTCCTGAATTCTCTCATGCGGAAGACATTTGAGACCCCTAATTCTATTTCGCAGTTTAGATCGTCCTTAGCCAGAAGAGGTTTACGACAGTCTCCAAGAGGTATCGATGGAGTTCTTCGGCCTCATTCAAAGTCACGATATCGCCGCAGAACAAGATCGCTTGCTTCACCTCCTGCAGAAATGTGCTGTGATCAAAGCCACAGTGAATCCGAGCCGTCAAACCATTCTGCAGTCGCATGTCGAAGAAGACCCTATAGTTCTGGGGCTTTATGAATCTTGTCTTGATACGGAAGCGGTGAAGGTATCGGTACATGTCCTCAAAGCTGGTGGGTCGCGGCTCAAATCGAACCTTTCCGAAGCAGAAAATGATACGCCCACGCTGAAGAAGGCCTGCTTGCGCCAGCGTCTCCAAGTCTTGGATTGCGGGAGTAAGCAAGTCATGTCGCGAGTCCGGCTTGCGTTCCTCAACCACAGGGACGTAGTATCGCACCACGGGTAGAGCTTGGGCGAAACCTTCCCCTTCATTTCGAATTTGCTTGCACGTTGCCAGCAGAGAATGTCGCTGCTGCAGCTTCTGACGAACGAGAGGTCGCTTGTCGCCCCTTGCTTCGAGGTCAATGCAGCTGTGTGAGTCAAACACATACTCATACATGTGATTTCTCAACTCGGCTGGCAACTCTAGAAGGTAACATCTAGGCGCCTTGGCACTGATTAATGCGTGACGATATTCTGGCAGTGACAGCTGACTTACCGGGGACGAGGAAGCAGAAGAGGCCATTCCGACAAGGCGTAGGCGAGGTAGGGAGACAAAATTAAGGATATGACTACATCATTGAATGTAATTTGTAGTACTGGGATTTGTTTGCGTTGAGGTGAAAGAACATCGATTGGTCCGACGGAATGTTTGGCCTCCATGCGCTAGAAGCGCACAGACGGCAAATTCATGCGCACGAAGTGCTCCAGACATTTCGAAAACTTTCGCCTTCGATGTCTGTTCAACAACACTGACCGAATGTAAAAGGGCTGGTCTTTCATCTTCCCCATCATGGATGAAAGCGCCGCTCTTAGCTTCTTCATGGCGAGAAAGCATTTATCTTCTGACTTTTGAAACCATCAGTGTGTTGAAATTCCAGGGCTACATTCATAGTACGGCCCCAGGCTGCACAATGGACTTCTGGACCTTTTTGAAAAAGCGTCCTGTTGTGCACTCTTTGAATCTTGGTCATAAACGTAGCGATAAGAGCTTATCAAACTCGATACCCTTGGACCGGCCGATGCAGGCATCCTCCGCATCGCGAGCGAAAATCATTGGCCTATCAGTAACTGGCCGTGACCGTATTGGGCAGATCGTTTGCTCTCCGCCGATCAAGAATAGAAATGTAGCGCCTGGTGGTACAGCGACGAAAGCTCGAGATAAGCTTGTGCCCGGCGGCCATCACCTTATCCATTGGAGCTATGAAGTATCGCGATGGAACACTCATGAGCTTTTCAAAAGAACTCGCAGTCTTTGACGCTCATCGAACGATCGTTACACAGACACAGATCTTCCAATTGCATTTTCTGCGATGACCGACGAAAAGAAGCACGATGTCGTCTCTTGCTCGCCATCCCTGTCGCCGGAGCATCCAGATGTCACTACAGGAACAGTAGAGTCGCTTTCCAAAGGTTTGCAGGTCGAATCTGAGGTCTTTGGTGCTGCAGGTGAAGGGCAAGTCGACTTTCGCACTGTAGGATGGGTAAGCAGATTCCGTCCCAATCATTGCCATGTGAAATGAAGCTCGCAAAGTCTTTGACTATCGCTAACGAAAGGGACCAGATCAGAGCCTCGGCCTTCTTGATCAAGCAAACGTTTGCGACCGGTGTACTTTCGATGCCTTCGGCCATGTACTATCTTGGCGGTGTCGCCTCGCCTCTGTTCATCGTCTTCTGGGGCCTAATAAACACCAGGTGCGAGCGAGTCAATACGGATGTGAGGCCAGCATCTAACTTAATTCAGGTCCGCGTACATTCAAGGAGACTTCAAGCTCGCCCATCCTAAAATGCACACCATCATTGATGGCACTGAGATTGCGGTCTTAGACTTGACAGGCAGCAAGCTCTGGTCTAAAGCAGCCAAATTCATCGCTGAAGTGCTTTACCTTCTGTCCTGGCTTCTTTGCGTTGGATTGGCTGTCCTTGCTATCGGAACAGCTCTCAACGCCATCACCAAGCACGGAACTTGTACAGTTGCCTTCAACGTCATCGCATTCGTGATCTCGACGGCAGCAGGTAGTATCAGGAAGATTCATGGCCTGGGCATCATCCTGTGGATCGGCTTCGTCTCGGCCATCGTGTCGGTCCTCATGGTGGTCATTGCCGTAGCTATTCGTTCAAGGCCTGCATACGCTCCAGCAACCGGTCCATACGAGTTAGGATTCCAAGCAGCACCGCCTCCCGGGACAACTTTCGCTCAGGCGTGGGCCGGCAGCATCGCGATCTACGCCTCGTCATCCAACACTTGTGGATACGTCCCGGTCATGAGCGAGATGCGACGGCCACAGGACTTCTTCCGGAGCCTCTACATCTCCATGGCTTTCGTGAACTCAGCTTATCTATCACTCGCGATGGTCATGTACGCGTATGCCGGGAAGTGGGTCACCAGTCCAGCATTAGGAAGCGCAGGTCCAACCATCAAGCTTGCTGCTTATGCTGTCGCTCTGCCCGGGTTGATCGCAGTGGGGATGATTTGCGTGCATGTGCCAGCCAAGACGCTGTTCGTCCGTTGTCTGCGAGGAACGCATCACCTGACCGAGAATACGAAGACACACTGGTGCGTATGGATTGCTTGCACGATTAGCTGCGGTTTCGTCGGCTGGCTATTGGCTGTGGCGATACCGTTCTACACCAGTCTCGTCAGCTTGATTGGATCCTTAGGTACGTGTTTCAGGTGCAGTTGACGGGTGAGAAGAAGTTGCTGATTGTGACCAAGGCTTCGGGCCACTCGGAGTTGTGGTACCTCCCATCTTGTGGTTTTCGCTTTATCGAGGCCACAGAAGAGGGAGTTTGAAACAGCAAGCCGTGTGGTGGGCTCACGTGGCAATTTTGGTCCTCGGCCTGTTCCTTTCGATTGCCGGAACGTACTCCAACATTTCGAATATTGTCGACCAGTTCAAGGCTGGCAAAGTCGGATCCGCTTTTTCTTGTGCTGATAACAGCGCGACTGTTGTTGGAGGCTGAAGAACATCAATCAGTTTAAATTATCAGAGATACCCTGCACGAGAGTCACGGTCCTGTGATTGTGATCTGTAACAGGAGAGTCAGTTCTTGCTGCCTATCATATCATGTATTGGTTGCCCGTCTAGACCTTTCCATGCCAGAACAAGAAGCGATGCGACAAGTACAAATTCAAAGTCATCAGCGCGATGAGCGGCACGCAATCATACCAGTGTAGAGCGTGCCGCAGCGTCTGGTAGACTACTCCAGCAATCAGTAATCCCATGATCATAAGGGTCCAACAAATGGCAAGTAGTCGAATGTTACGATACTTGTTGTTCTTGTGAGCCTTGACATCTCCGGATGGGACCCAAGCCAGTGCACGACCAAAGAGTCGATCTTTGATCGCCGTGAGGTAGGCATAAGACTGGATGACCATTACGTGCTGCACGTTGAATCCGTAGGACGCTTTGGCCCAGCAGCGCATCGCTATGATGGAGTAGAAGATCGAGGGCACGGCGAAGGCGAGGTTGTAATACTTGACAAACTCCGGACGAGCCCAGAGCATGAGTATTCCTGGCATCGGGGCGATGAAGATGGAGAGCGAGATTGCTGAGTAGTACATCATGCCGGAGAGGTAGCAGATTTTCTGAACTGCAGTCAAGCGAGAGCGCCAGAAATCCATGTTCGTAAGTAGCGTTGTCGAGCCCTGAGATGAAATCAGTCGCAGTCACCAGCTGTGTTTGCCGCTGCTCACCATGCACCACCGCATTTGCTGGCTGAATAATGCCCTTGGTGTATCCGGACAGATACCACAAGCCAGACAGAGAGGCAGATATCGCACTTTCCAGCCTCTATTGACCGCATAAAATCCAGTGTGAACCTGGTACCGTTAGAGGCGTCTTCACAAAAAGGCAGCGTTACTGACATCTTCGCTGAACCCAATCTCAGCTGTGCCCCCGACTTCCACCAACGCTTCTCTCCTGTAGACAGCATTGCTTCCAACACAGATAGAAGCGCCCCATCTATTCCTGTTGATTTGAACGACTCGGTAGAATAGCTCTTGAACTGCTCCAGCGCCTTGCTCTACCCAGGTCTGGTCGTCGCTGATCCGAAAAAATTGCGGAGTCTGGACAATAGCGGTGTCTGTCTTTTCGAGATGAATTGGCATGATCTCGTTCAGAAAGTCAGGTCTGGGGCAGAAGTCGGCATCGAAGATAGCAAAGAAGTCGCCTTGCGTACGAGCAAAGGCCCATCTGAGGTTTCCGGCTTTCTTCAGTCGGGGTCGATCGTCGCGACAGATGTAACTGAATCCGTACAAGCTTGCCATAGAGCGAACCGTATCTGAAGCACCATCGTCAAGCACGCACACCTTCAATCTTCCTTCCGGCCACTGCAGCTGCTGAATATGCTTGTACGTATTTTCCAAAACTTCAATTGGCTCCTTGCAGCATGGCAAGTAAATATCGACTGTCGGTGCCACAACAGGCGAGATCGGATTATCCTGAAGCACCCTCTTGTGATCCTCAAAATCGTAATCCTTGCCCAGCATGGATACCGTGTAGGAGATCAAGAGGTAGATTTGAAGAAGAGCAACAAAACCGCCGAACCAGTAGAAGACTTCCGATGAGATCACGAAGAGCCACATGCCCGCAGAAAGACTCAAGAAGCTGAAGACACCAAAGGTGTAAAGCCCAAGGCGATTGGTCTTTAGGTATAGTGTCTTCTCGGCATCCGTCGGCGCAGTTGGTAGAATCAGCGGCGGCGGTTCCGAGGGGCAGTAAGTGGAGGTGTAAGTAGCCTTCGCTTTAGACCATACGCTGACTTGGGACGACCCTTGACTTGATGCCTTCTCATTCACCGCTTCAGGCGCTTCTGGGTCCGATGCGGATTCTATGACGTCTCCAGATTGTTGGGTTGCTGCAATCATAGAAGGCAGAGTGCCTGGAAGGGTGATGTCTCGTCGCGGGTTTGCTGATCTGAACCATGAGTCCTGGTCGACGACTGGAGGCAGTGAAGACGAACGTGGGCGCTGGGCTTGTGGAACAGGCAGATAGCCTTCCAGCTGGGACATGCTAGCTGATCGGGGCCGTGCCAGGTGCTCTCCAGTGACCGAGTCCTGTGAAACGTTGTTGGGTTCATCCTCAAGTTGTAAGCCCTCCGGTCGAAGTCGATCAAGAGCCAAGCTATTTTCCGACGACAGAGGCGTTCCGGTGTGGCCTGTACCGAGCGGACTGGCCAATCTGGGTCCTCGAGACTTTCCGAAGCCAGCAAGAGGAGGAAAGTAAGTGGTGAGTTTCGTTCCTGAGGACGGTGTGGTGACCTAGTGTTCGTTTAGCTAAGTTATCAAGTCGGTCTGCTCAGGCCCATATGCTTACATCACGAGTCGATGGTGTGGAGCATGGAGACGTAGTCAAACCGGGAGGCGTTTCGAAGCCAGAGCCAGTATCGGTCTCGGCCATGCGAATGCTGCTAGCCTTACTGGTCGCTGGGCTTTCACTGAGCAAGGCATTTTGCGAAAGGGCAAATCGAAGCCGTTCGTTGATAATTTGCAAAGCATCTAGCTCGGCATTCAAATCTTCTGGGGCCAAAGCTTTGCCCTCGTCTGAAACATTCCTTGGTGTTGGCTTCTCGTGGAGTGCGCTTGGTCGTACAATGCCTGTAGAAAATGGCATCTTGGCTTTGAAATGGGTAGAATTGCGGCGTGAGCAATCATCACAGTACTCCATCGGGTGAGACCAGACTCTCATATAGAAGCCAAGAGTGACTGTCTCTCGGAGAATCCTTGATCAGATCTGTTCAGATTTGGTCGTCTCGCGACTATCTCCAGGAATTCATTTTCGTAGGCGGCTCTGGATTACTCCAGCTGGCGACTTATCTGGATGCGTCCTGCTAGAAGGCCTGCCTGCGGACATTGGAAGCCACAGAGGGAGCGAAGCGATGCATGCAGTCTGCAGAGCACAGCGTTCGGGATTGCAAGGGTTCATACAGATTTACTGCGTTGGCATCCCACGAATCCAAGTCTAATCCCGTTCCTGCGCTGGTGATTTCTGGTAACGATCGGACATTGATATTGCTATTCGGCTCTGAGCCTCGTGCTCAAACGCGACTGCCACGTGTAATGTTCTCGAGAGCCTCGCGTTCTTTGCCGGGCGTGCTCGCGTGTACAGACTGTAGTACCCTGGCTTTATGAGGCTGAACGTCGGAACTCATCAGTAAAGCCTGTGGTATGCGCCAGATATGCCACCCGCGCTCAGAAGGGATGCTCCAGACACGCCGTCAGCACGAACAGTCATGTCGTGCTCCAGAGAGAATGCATCACTTGGACGCTACACGGTGCGTGTTAGATTCAGGTACGTGCCTCGCACAGCACATTTGCTGCTTTCCTTCTGTGAGCAAGACAAGCCGAATCGCAGTGAGACCACATTCTGCATCGCAAGCTTATCTCGATGCAATGAACTGCTGCTCTTCGACTGCGGCTTTGGCGTGTAGATTCAATTGTACCAACGCAGCGAGGATTGAGCAATCTTCCAGACTTGGAAGATGAAGCCCGATACCAAGCGCGCAATCTTGATGTCAAGTTAGCGAATATAGTTGAAAAACAACCTTCTTGGAAATTGTCGCGGACTTTGTCTAAGAAGCAAAGGTGTGGGAGCCGGCCTGCGAAAAGATCGATGGTCGCAACAAAGCCAAACTCCGATTATGCACATGTCGCAGTGTGCATGTGGACACTTGGAGCTTGCACGAACCAAGCATGCTGTCGTGTGGCAAAGTCTGGCAAGTCCGGCCTCGCGTGACATGGAAGTTCAACAGTCTCCAGTGGTTCTCCATGCGCGATGCATGCCGTGTCACTCAACGGTCCGGTCGTGCCTGAACAATGCCTTGTCACCTGCAGCCTCACGGACGCGGAAATAGTCGAAGGTTTTCTCACAAGAGAGTGAGGTTGACCGAGACCGGTCTTTCGTGTTTTGTTGATGTAGAAGGGAGAAAGTTAGGAGGTGTTGTGGCGAGAAAACCTGTTTGTCGGCTGAAGGATTTTCCGCGCCGACCTCACCTCACGCCACCTCGGCTACTCTCCATCAACTCCTTCTACGGAACGATATATCGACATTGTCCATCTCCGGATCCATTGTCTGTCTAAGTGGAATGAGTGAGACAATGTCGGCGACTCGGAAAGTGCTATTGATTACACAACGTCTCGAGACCGGGATCTGTACCACTGGACAAAGGCTATGAATAGACGACATGACTCTACCCGATGCTAGACGCCCGGCAATGCTCTATGCAGCACGCATGTGCTATCTCTGCGTGGCGCCTCGGTGCGACGGTGAGCCGGAAGTACGAAGGGAAGTCTGATAGGTAATCTCTCAGCAGGAGAATGCTCCACGCATCACGGTGAATCTTTCTCGTCTTCGCTCACCTCCGGGCGCCATAATTCTCGAGGATCATGTTGATAAATCCTCCTATTATACTTCTTCTGGCTATCGCAGGCCACGCCTTCGCCGAGCACGAATTATGTGGGCAATACGAGACTTACAGCTCCCCTCCATACATCTGTATGCATCTGCTCTAGCACATGCCGGCTGCCTGCTGATCTTCTGTGAGCAGTGAACAACAATGCGTGGAACAAAGATAACTCCGGATCAGTTTGTACATATGTTGGACTCACTCACGACAGATGTTCGTGAAGCCCGCTAATCGTAAAAGGTCTCATCTGATCCAGCAGCTTCAAACCACTCTTGGTATAGCATATGGCAATGGACAGCAGACCCTCCGGCTGTCAGAGCATATCCGCACATCGAATTCGAATCAGACTCGTTACCTCTGAAGCTCGAATCCTTACACTCTCTTCGTGTCTCTGCTTCATGGTCCTTCTCGCCAACCTCTCTCATCCCGGGCGCCTCACGAAATCCAACAGAGCAGCCCAACGAGGCTGCGCTGGCTTCAAACGACGTTCAAGCAAACGTCGTGCTAGATGTGTTTGGAGACGCAAATGAGAAGAGGTCGCGCACTCCCGCAAAACAAAAGTACGAATTCATGGTCTGGGTCGCACAGTTTGGGGAGGCAGCACAACCTATAGGCAACGACACACCAAATGATCCGCCCATCATCACTGCCGTGGATGGTGTCAACTTGTACGTGCCATCAACACAGCATTTCACAATGCCTTGTCTGACGTGTCCACCAGCACTCTGTACAACGGGACGAACAGCAATGGGCAAGAAGTCTACTCGTGGCTTGCGGACACCAACCTCACGTCCTTCAATCTCGACGTTGCTCCGCTTTTCGGCTTCTTAGTGTACGCAAATCTGGTGCCTGCCGACACATACATTGGCACAGTGCAGTTTGGGACGGAGACTTTCTTTGCGAGCAATGCAATGAACTTCTCTGTTGAAGCGTTCCACGCAAGCATACAGAACACCACTGGAAATACTTCAGGCAATCCGACGACAACGGCATCTTTACCGAGCGCAACACAAGTCTCCGGACCTGAAGTCACTAGTCACAAAGGAGGAGCATGTTCAGTAATCCCTATCGGTCACAGCCATCTGCTCCTTTACCTTGCTGGAATGACTGCCTTTGCTCTGTTCTGGTGAGGAAAAGCAAGATGCTAGGAGATTGGATCTAAGTGAGGAATGAATTATTCATGCAATATTTACACATCGTCTCGCATTTCCAATATCATCATCTCATATTCCTCTTCGGTCCCTGTTATGCAATTGATCTAACCAGGGAAGGCAGAAGGAGTGTAGCTCTTGTCCGGCTTCACCACATTGCCGCCGTCCAACTCAGCATCCGTGTATCCTGGGTAGACGATCAAGTTGTCATTGTGGACGGACAAGACCGTGAAGCCATTGGGGTCGTGAGAGCTTCCAACAGTAAATGCACCGCAGCGCAGGCTGTTGTAGGCGGCGTCCGAGGCGGGTGAGCCGTTGACGTCGTAGGAACAGGCGGTAGCTGCGCTGCCATCGTTGACGTTGACGCCGAAAGAGATGTGGCAGCTCGTGTCGCCGGAGTTGCAGGTGCGCTGGAAGTTCTCGATTGTCCAGGTGGTGTCTGCTGCCATCATGGACTTGGCCGCTGCTGGGGCTGGGGCGGCGAGAGAGGTGCCTGCCGCGGCCAAGATGGTGAGGGCGGTGGTGAATTGCATTGTGAGATGTCGTTTGTGCTTTTGTTGTTTGGGTGGATTGGCTGTTTGAATGATGTTGTGGAAGATGTAGTTGCTGCTGTGAGATGAATGTCCAAACTGGAGCGAAAACTTGCCTCTATTTATCTTCTCAGACATGTGTGAGATCCGCCCTCCTCCACCCTGCGTACATGTACGAGACAATCTGTACGAGATGGAGCCCTACCATGTCTCGTTATAGCGCAAGGTGATGTTGAGTTGCATAGCGAGGTCGTAAATGTCCGAGTTAGGAAATAGGCCCTTACAGCGTCCCAAGTATAGGAAGAAGCGGGCCCGCTAGCTCTGAGCTGCATCCATCCAGATGAACTCAGGCGATGGGATCTCGTATTTGGAGCGACGATCTTGTCAAAACAGTAGGAAGTTCGTAAATGTCCGCATGACCTCATCCGCCAGTTTCCCTTTGCCCTCGCACTTTCTTTGATCTTACTTCAGCCGTCGTCTGTGCGATGGCGTCTAGGTCTTACAGCTGAGCCACGGACGGGAAGTTTGCTGTTGCGACTTGAGGTTGCATTGGACAGCCAAAGGTACCCTTCCGGATCGATGGTGTCTTTGGATCCGCGAAGTAAGGTGATGGAAGGTTGGAAATGTGGAGGGGATCTGCTGGGAAGGATTTAAGCTTGGAGGAAGACCTGCAGGGCTTAGGCTTGGCATGGATAAGAATAGCACATCGTCGGGTGCCCACCGAGCATCGACGACTTTGCAATGGAGTTGTGATGTTCTTTCTTCGTGTTTATCTTGCCGAAGGTTGAAGAGTCGTGGATGATGAATGAAAATGGTCGAGCTCACGAGATCTCACTCCTCGACAACCCCTGTCTTCGGCTTGGCAAGCAAGCCGTGATATCCGGCGGAGAATTTCTCGTCAGTGATTCCATAGCAGCTGTCGTTAACGCGAGGCTCTTGATGGATGTAGCGTCAACATCTTGTTAAAGACATGGGCTATACAGAAGAACTTTGAGCCGCTCCTTCGTACATCTGCGAAGGAGCGTTGGAGTAAAACCGCCCGAAGCATCGCGCTGGCCGTGTCGCCAAAGAGGCTAGCGCAGCGTGACTCAGCAGTCGCAATCGATTCGTAGTTTCGCGCTGCTTTCCAATCTGGTCCTCAACTTGACTTCATCGTTCAGCGAACATCGGAGATATTCCTGGACAATGATACGATACAACACCTCTGCCAAAACATTGACATCCTTTGGCCGCGGAAAGGTTCGCTCATACCGCCAAGCCGGCCTTGGAATACGGTGAGAGAGGGATGGCTGCAGAACTTGGGCGAAGAAGTACCACCTCTGCATCTATTCTCCGACCGCTGCATCCCAATAGCAGTGCGCTGCAGGAACAAGCACACTGCGGTCATGGAGCGATGGCGCACTTGATCTTCTAGGTCATCGACTGGGACTTCATTCCTGCCGTGGGTGCTGCCTCCGTCTTTCTGCTTGCACAGTCAGACTGCATTTGCTTCGTACAGCTGAGCCCCAGCACTTGCGGAAGGCCATAAGTGCGCCCGCAAGGGAGTTTGGAGACGACTTGGTTAGCCAGGTCTCAGCCATACAATGCCTGCGGCGAATCCGATGCCACTTTAGTCGATGCTCTGTGCTTCATCCGCGATGAAATTCAGCCTCTCAAGTAGCCCTAGCTTGAGCACTTTGACGCTTTTCGGGCTCAGTGCTGCGCTCGAGTTCTCGTCTCTGGCAAATCAACATGGCAGCACGCCACAGAAGAAAACTCCAGCCTCTACCAATGGCTGCTCGATCGCTCTTCTGGTCTCAGTACCTCCTTCAGGATTCCCAAAACGCCGAAGAACTCAAGCACCTGAATTGTGAGGCCTGTTCCACTGCGGCTGAGCACTACTGTCATCTGTGGGGATGATGTAACCTCGCTCAGCGCATTGCTGGACGATGTGTCGGACAATACGTCAGGCCTGCTGACCTCTCGCTTCCTTGAAAATTGGGCGGAGACACGCGGACCTGGATGAGTTGAAGATATACGGTTTGTCGGCGTCAAATCTTTTCGACTGCATCAACGCTCTACCGGCATGGTTTTAGCAAGGCCTGGGACCACTTCTGCTTTGTGTCGACAGCACTCCTATGCAGCTGACAACAACTTGTCCAAATTCACGGGAACGGGTGTTAGCCGCCTTCCGAACGGCATCCTGTCAGTGCTGTTATCCAATGCGACCCCCATGCTTGGAAAGAATAAGCGATCGAAAAGCTTGTCAAAGGCTGAATTAACTTCACTGGCTATGGGTGACAACCACGTTCTCTTGATAGTTGCCCTTTAAGAATCTATCCTATTGGTATGTGCCAGATGAAATCGACTTCGGTCTGGTGACCGTTCCAAAAGGACAGCTGGCATGTAGAGCGTTTTCTAAACCCCAGTTCGCTTCGTGCTCGTGGTTGATTGATGCTGGGGTCTTGGCTGATGAAGCTGACGAGAAGAGCAGTTGCTTCCAGGGCGATGCTGGTCTCATTAATTGAAGGAGCTCACATCACAACATGATATGTGATCATCTGGACTGCTCAACCGAATTATGCTCTTGTCAAGATCTCACTCTCGCTTTGCATATTCACCTGAAAGGACACGGCTCACGCTGCTCGCTCCTTTCGACGAAGCCATATCCATCTCGAGCGTTCAATCTTTTCTATCACACGCGAACATGGTGGCCATCAGCAAAATCATTCTTTTCACCGCAACTGTCGCTGCGGCAGTCGTCCAACCCAGGACCAGCGCCTACGTCGCTCAAGCTCAGTCCGACATCGATACCATCAGCGACAGCATTGAGCGAGTCGTCAACGACCTGGAAAACAACAACATCGCAGCAGTCCCCGATGACCTCAGACGGCTGAATGACGATCTACAAATCGCAACAAATGACGTCCTGGCAGGCGCTCCCGGTCGCGATCTCGAAGCCATGGCTATCACTTTTTACGTACAGCAGGTGATGGGACCCAAGGTTGATGACATGGCTACTGCCCTGAGGAAGTCTAAACCTCGCATTACCAAGGCTGGAAAGCGCAAGGCGGTTCACAGACAATTGAATACATTGGTTAGGAATACGAAGGAATTGGGACATGCCCTGGTGTCCAAAACGCCTGGCGAGAGGCAGCCGGAAGCGCGAGATGTCATGCATCAGATTGTTCGAAAGCTTCAGGGAGCAGCCGACATGTTTCGCTGAACGCCAACGATCTGGCAAAGATGGACTTCTGATCTACTATCGCAACTCGGCATCAAAGACTCGCCGATACTCTTCAACGAGAATGGCTCCATCCATCCATGCTGTCCTCAAGACTCAGCTTCTCTCCACTTTGTGTGCCAACCGGACCTCGTCATTCGAACAACAAATTATTGTCTGCATTGCGCACATTGATGAACGTGTACTGCACTAAGTCAGCTCACTTTCCCTCGAATTAGAAGAAACAAAAGATGAACACTTACCTCAGAGACGCTTCCATCACTACCTCTTGCTTCCGACCAGACTGGCCGCATTCCAGCCTCTTCCAGCTGCTCAACCAACTCGAGAAACTCCTCCACTTCACTTTCTTTCCTCTCATCCACCTCAAACCTCACATCCATCTGTCCCACCGGCACCGCTGCTCCGAACTCCTCCAAGGCTCCGCGCAACAACTCATGATTTTCTTTTGCCGAGGAAAGACTCACTCGAAGCACATCCACAAACGTGTCTCCCCTCTCCTGCATCATCTCCCTTACACTCAACATCTCTTCCTTCTGCAACCACGCAAACTCCACCCGTTCCTGCTGCTCTTTCGAAAGAAACGGAAACTGCTTCCCCATCTCTGCCGCTACGCCGTCTTCGATCAGGGCTAGGATCGAACAGGAGGTTCGCCAGATGAGAGCTTCTTCGAATGAGGATTGGCTTTCTAGGCCGAGGGAGTAGACGACACAGGGATTTCGCGGTTTCTTGTGAGTAGCGCTAGGTGAGTAGACGGACATTCCGCATATCCATTTGCCGCCTTGGCCTAAGCGGCCGATTTGTTCCATTTCGTGCGGGCAGGTGAAAGTTGCGGGGATGAGATCCCATACGCTGAAGACGGTGTCGAAGGCTCCGATACTATCAACCAGCAACGTAATGTCAGCAGTCTTCTCCTTCCGTCTTTCTGTCTTGATTGTATGGCCACCTACATCCCACCATCCTGTCCTCTCAACCTTTCAATCAGATCTCTCCTCTTCTCACGGCTTCTTTGCCACAGCACTTCTGATCGCTGGAGTCTTTTGCGAATACTGTTTGGAAGGGAAGCACGTAGCTGGGCGAGATAGGAAATGCGACTTGGGCTGGAGTTAGTGGCTCCATCGACAGGGTTGGTGTGGAAGGTGAGAGCGAAGAGGATGATCAGAATCACGGCGAAGCAGAGGAATAGAGATTTTGAGAGCGCACCAGAGGGTGTTTGGAGAGTCATGTCTGGGAGAGAGTGATAGGAAATGGAGGTGAAAGGTGAGCGTGGAAGGAACTGTCGTCGAGATCGAAGTGTGCGCTCACGACGCGACTGAGGATTCGCGTTTTCCTTGCTGAAGAATGGAGAAGTGGAATGTGGAATCCAATCGCCCAAATCTCGACTTCGTAGAACTACATGTCGAAACGAGCTGGATATGAAGCATTGACAGAGAAATTGTCGAATTCAGAAGGGGACTCTCATTCTATTTCAAAGCACAACGCTAAATCTCAATTTATCTTCATCATAGCTCATCTGGATTGTACAATCCATTACTTCAAATGTCTCTGGACACCAATCGTCAAAGTGGGGTAACGGTGTGCGTGCTAAAGACGACAGTAGTTCCGGTACCCGAAGGCGTCAGAGCTGTGCATCGTCGGTTGACTGTTCGAGTGATAGTCTGGCTAGCGGTGGGGACCGCAGTAGTCCGAACAGCGACAACACGGCTGGAATTCGAGCTCTGCGCACCAGACAAAGAGGACTTGAGGTAGCATTCCCGAGCAGAAGTGTCATAGACCACGCCCACACATCCACTCAAGGAGTCACAATGTGGCAGGCAGTCGGAGAAGACGGCCTCGTAGATTGGCGAGCCCATATCACCGCCAGCGTAATCAGCGTAGCACGTCAGCGAGTACTGAGTGCTGTTGGTAGAATACGTGGTGCCACTTGCGCCTGGACATGCTGGCTCATTGTCTGGGACTTGCACGGCAGTGACTGCGCCTGAAGCATTGTACTGTCCGGTCACTGAGCTCAAGAGAGTGCAGTTCGTGCCGATGTAGTCGATTGCCACACAGGCGTCGTTGTAGTCGCAGAGCGCCTGGCAAGATCCAAAGTTACGCTCGGTGACACGCCTTTGCAGGTTATTATTCGAGCGCTTGGCTCCTTGAGTTGTGACCGGTGGGTAGACGATTTGATCTTCCGGAATCGCATTGCCCATGTAGACAATACCGCAGGTAACATTGTATGAAGTACCGCCCTCAGAAGAGCAGACTTTGTTGTGCCCGGAGCAAAGATCGGCTGTGGAAGATGGACATGGCGGTGCAGCGGCGGATGCCGATGTAGAGGAGGCCGGGGAAGACGAGGTGGTTGCTGAGGAGCTGGCAATCGCCACGGACGAGCCAATGCTGGACATGCCCGTAGAGGACGAAATTGGGCTTGACACTATCGGCGACGACGGGCTGTCGCTGGGCATCATCGATGAAAAGGCTGCCGATGCGCTCCATGAAGTCGCTCCACTCGGCATGCTGGAAGCGACGCCGACTGAGGTGGAAGCATCACCGCCGACTACAGACGACGATGGAGATGGCGACACTTCTACAAAATTTTCTGCAGTGTTGCTCACCTGCGTTGTGGCTGTTGTCGAGCTTGAAGACGAGGGAGTTGCGCTTGGTGGTACGGTGCAGAGTCTGGTGGTGCTCGAAGGTACCGGCGTATCAGTTCCGTAATAGTCAATCTGCACAGCTGCGACCAGCGCTGTGTTGGGATAGCCAAAGCCTTCGTTCGCGTAGGCTTTCATGTAACACACCGGTGGGACAGGACGAGTATCGTAGGAGAAAGCGGTGCACTCTGCGTTCACCCCAGAGGAACAAGCCTCGAAACATGCATTGAGATTGGCGACTTGAATTGCTGACGTGGAGCCATACAATGTATCGTTCCCGCAGGACATGATGTAAGTAACGCCGCAGTCGTCTCGAATGTACGCCCCATCATTCTGTGGACAGCTTGCTGAAGATGCCGGGATCGTGGAAATTGAGGGCGATGGACTGCTATCCACAGAAGAGGTGCTGCTTGGAGAGATGCTTGAAGAAGCCGCTGAGCTTGTCACCATTCCGGAGGATGATGCGCCCGATGAGCCGCTTGGAGAAGCAACAGCTGACGACGAAGGGCTGGAAGATGTTGTCGAGGTGGAACGTGGAGAGACCTGGCCAGAGGATGACGAGAAGCCAGTGGGAGCCACGCCGTTCTGACGAATGGCAGCATTGACGCCAGGAGCTGGGTTGAGATCCCAGCCTGGACTCTTGATGTAACAGGCGTCAAGGTAGTAAGATACGGCCCAGCATCCAGCAGTCCTATCGCATAGCTCCATACAGGTCTCGAATGAGCTCGTGGGCTGAACCAAAGGAGCTGGACCTTGGTAATCAAAGTCACAGTAGATTGCGTAAGGTTCGTTGTTCGCATCGGTGTAGATAGTACCGTTGAAGCCTGGACACGACGTGGCTGTCGCGGTGGGTAGAGCAGAGCTGGTGAGGGTAGATGACAACGGCCCACTGTACGAAGCAGAAGACGTCGTCTCAAGCGTCGTTCCTTGACCCTTCGGGACGCTGTTGGTACTTGTGGCTTCTGGCTGAACCGACGTCAGGGTGGTGGAGTAGGAAGATGTAGTTGCTACCGATGCAGGCATCTGGTAGACCCGGAGGTAGTTGATGTCGAAATAAGCTTCCTGGACCACCGTGAGGTTCGTGCCGACCGCATCCGTGCAGGAGTCGAGTGATCTGGACCGAGTGGCATTCTGGGGACAATTTGGCCATTGACTGTAGACGTTGCCCGCCCACGCGCCGCAGAAGTCGATGTTGATGATAACGCTCATGTTCTGGAAATGCGAGTCAATGTCGCAATCACCTTGCATGTTCACAGCTGGAGTTCCAAACTCTGCAACGTTCGGTGCGCCGCTGATGATGCTGCTCGGGACGCTCTGGCGAGGGAAGAACCACGTCTTGATGTAGTCTGATGTCCACTCAGTAGCGTAAACTCCGCCGCCATTGTCGTTGAATGGCTGTCCATAGTTGTTGACTGGAGAAGTTGTGTTCAGGAAAGTGGAACCGCAACCTGAATTGCCATTCAAGTTGGAATCGCAGTTGTTGGTCTCTAGTTGTGCGGTCTGACCACTGCCCGCAATGCTGCAGCCGGGACTCGTGTGGAGGGATACAGTGTTGTTCTCACTGGTGTTGATGCCTTCAATGATATCCACCTCGCCTGTATAGGGCCAATCCGGACCCAACAGCCAGTATGCTGGCCAACTACCGCATCCAGTGGGCATGTGGTTGAGATCGAAGACGAAAAGACCGTGCAGGTAGGTGTTGCTGCTGATGATGCGGACACTGGGCCGGCCAAGGCCACCCGTGGGCCAAATGCCTGTCAGGTCAGGTTGTATCCTGGCGGTTCCTTGGTTCGTTGTCGACGCATAGCCATTTTGGATCGCCACAGACTTGTTGACGTATTGAACGTGTCCATAGGTAGGATCGTAGGAGCTGTAGAAGATGAACTTGTCGAAGAAGCTCTGCGCATTGTAATCGTCGACCAATCGATACGGAGCAGAGCCAGACGCGCCGCCTCCTTGAATGTAGCTGGCCCCAGCTGTAGCCTGGGCAGATGCGGAGGAAAGAACGGAGAGCAGAAAGGTCACCGTCCTCGCGAAAGAGGATGAGGCCATTCTGACCGCTGCAACGAGTGTTGTGCGACAGAGCGCTCACAGGCGATGAAAAGCACGAGGAAACGCAGACAACGACGATGCGGTGCAGATCATTTTGGGGCGAGTCGCAGGGAAGAAAGCAGACATCGCGTTGTTGGCCCCGACGACCTAGAAGTGCATTCCACGGGGCACGCAGGCCTGGGGCCCCATCTCGACCGCAACATTCCGAGACGGACAGACAGGAATCGAAGCACGAGGTGCGCCATGTGGTGCTGGGATGTTGGCGATTGCAGCGACGATCGCAGTAGAGTTTTTGCAGAGACAAAGAAACGGGAGGTGGTGCAACTTAGAGATAGTGGACAAGCAGCGATTGCAGCAGTTCAACCAGAGTCTGGGCGGACATGGCGGCGAAGTATCGTGGATAGACGTCGTTAGCGGGCAGCTATAAGACTATTGAGCAACTTTACCTCGACTACGGCGGTGATCTTGCCGCCGCATTCTGCTGATAGGCAAGTGCCGGGCGGCAGAGATGTGCAGGGCGGGACATGGAAAATCAAATCGAGAAGTAGTCGCTGTCTTGCGGTCGACGTTCTCAGCATGGTATCACGTATTGGGTAACGGCCATGATCTGGGAGGTGCCGAGGCCAGATGTGATGAGATGAGGGAGAAAGGGAGAGATCGTTGTGCGACGGTCAAGGTGAAGTCCGTCGCACAAGCTCCCGTCCCGGCTCATCACCCGCTCCGAGGAGGCGCCGACATCCGAGCCAGTCACGTGGGTCACATCCTCCGCCGCGTTGTTCAACACCGACATTCTACATCTCAAATCTTGCTTCAACACCTTCACCTCAACCACACTTATCACTCCACTAACTTCAACGACGATGCTTTCCCGGCCCGCCACCAAAATTTCGCTCACCGCTGACGACGTCGCGGCATATGAGCAGCGGCAGATGGCACGCGCCGCACGGAACAAATCGCAGGAACTGGGTGATTCCTCAGACGGCGATATCGACCAGCTTCAGGCAAGCACCACCACACCTGAAATGACACCCACCGACCAGGCCAGGGCTGCTAAGGCCAAGATGACCAGAGACCAGCGCATTGGAGTCGGTGCCTCGCGCGCTTAGTGTCAGATACAAGCAAGACAAGCAAGACAAGCACCATTGCAACACCACAACACCACAACAGCTCCCACTCCAGTCCAGACCATGTCACTTCCCAGAAATCCGGCAGGAGGATTATACCGATGCTCAGACCCTTTCATGCGATGCGCTACCCGTGAGTTCCTGCATGCAAGCCAGGAAGGGATTGGCGCGATGCGGGACGCTTGCATTCCGACAACAAAGTTCCCCTACCTTCGCTAGCTTTCGCTACCCTCGCGCGGCATGGTCTGTCTAGGCATCTCTCGTCTGAAGCAGGCAACATCTACTCACTGCGGATCGTGCGAGGCCGAGGAGCATCGCCACTGGGCGCAGGCAAAAACAAAATTGCTCATGAGTGCGCTCAAGTCTACGACAGCGGAGGCATCCTCAGTGGCCAATATGGCTTTTGAGCACCATTGCTTGAGGGCATACTCACTCGTTGCCATCCTCTTGCTACGATGATGTTACAGATGCAACACGCGTGTAGGCGTACTTCAATTCGAACACTGCAGGCCAAATCGCCTACGTCGATCATGTCGCTATGCCATCACCAGCACGGTCACTACTCCCCACAACATTCATATCACAGGCGAAATATGGCGCATGTTCATGGTCAGCGCATAAACCGGAACTTCAAAAACCAGTTCCGCCTACAGCCTGCCTTCGTCGTCGGTCAACCGGGCGGTATTGGCACCACAGAGGTTATGAAAAAATCAAGGCTCTATCGCGGATACGATAGCTTTCTTTGAGTACCCATAGACTGGCATTGGTAGTGGATGAGTGCTGGAGGTAGATTTGGGAAGGTAGATTCGCTTATCAAGTTTTGTTCGATCTGTCGTGTTGCATAGGTCAAGAAGAGTTCTCTCGATCTTGACTCAAGTTGTCCGCTTGACCATCAAGGTGCCTCAATGCCGAGCAACTTCATCTTCTCCACATCTTCGTCGCTGTCCAGTCTTCTAACATCTTCTGTCTCTTGCAATCATGCGCCCTTTGCCATCAACTTCTTCTCGGGTCCTGCCCACTTGATCTCATACGTATCAATCCCATTATGCTGGCCCTGCCACTCATGCTTATGCAGTCCAAACCCTTCCGCCTCTGGCTGCGGGATCCGAGGGAACATGCCCATTTTCAAAACGACTTTGCCCGGATAGGCGGCGGTTTCGGACTTGACGGGACTGTGGCGCACACGAACGAGCATCAGCATCCCATCTCTCGAGTGAGGCCCAGCTAGGTCTTCCGAGGGAGTACGTACTTCCCATCCGTCGAGCAAAAACTCCTATATACTGGATTCCCACTCAACGTCTCCTTGTCCTCATAGACCTTCAGCGTTCCATCGCGGTCCTGAATGGTGACTTTCTCTTGCTCGATGAGGAGGTTCGACGCGACGTAGGAGCCGGCGACTTTGCGGCAGTTGGCGCAATGGCAGAGGTGGCCGCGTTTTTTCGTGAAGAGCTCGGAGTCGTTGATGGTGACGGTAATGCTGCCGCAGAGACATGTGCCGCTCATACCATCTTGGAACTTGGTGGGTGGGTGGGCATTAGGGTCGCCGGTAGGGTCTTTAGGCATGGCAGAGAGTTGAGGAGTGGTTGGCTGGTCGGTTAGAGGGTCAAGGATGCGGTTGCGTGGTGGTTTGGTCCAAGGTGGAGTGGTATGAGAAGAAGAAATTGGAGTAAGAAGCGAACTGGGAGATCAGCTTTATATGAAGGTTCTCTCATCGCCTACGTTTCCCCTCCGCTCGTCCTCGTTGCCGTCAATCTATGCTCGCCAGTGTGAGTCTTCTTCGGATAGATCATCGGCTCCTGCGGGCGTTGCTTGCCTTCTCGCAAATCCTGACACGGTATCGATTTTGTGATCACCTAAAGAGTAAATTCGTACGCTTGAAGCATCCTGGGTGACTCCTCGTTTCGTTCGACTGCTCGAGCTGACTGCTGAAAGTGGTGGAGAAGGAGATGCTGTCATCGTGTGAGGAAGTGCGGGGCGGGTTGGCTCCCGGAGAATCGTTTTGCCGCAGCGACGCGTCTCAGTCGCGTCTTCCCGGCCTTCCCGTCGACGACTTCACCTCATCTCATCTTACCACTCCACCAAAACACGCAATGTGAAGTCGACACTTCTGCCTCAATGCCGCACAGCGACGACTACGGATCCGACGATGACGATACTGCATTTCTAGCTGCCGCCACCCAGGTCGAGGCCACTCAGAATGGCACAGGTTTCGACACATCCCCGAGGCCTACCAAGAGGCGCCGTGTGAGCCGGCGGGATGAAAGTCAAGGCGATGGAGCGGAGTCACAAGACCTGGAATGGTCTGAAAACGGTGAAGATCCCGACGGTCTGCCAAAGTCTTCCTTGCCCGACCGCTCTGGCAACAATGGCGGTCTCACCCAGGCAACCGTGGCCGCCACCCACATCGACTCCGATCCGCACGCGAACGATGACCCCGACTACTACTTTCCGGGTGAACTAGTCGAGGACAATCAGATGAAGACTTCGAAGTACCGAATTCACATTCCCGAGAACGGTGGCAAATTTCCAGACATGATATTTAGTCAGACGCAGCACGGACTGGATGAGAACTTGGCCAAGTTTCGAGGAGCCATCTGGAAAAGACCACCAAAGCAACCACCACCTCCAAATGGTGGGGGCATTGCCAATGCGAATGGTCTTGCCAAGAGTGTAGCCCGTCAAGCTCCAACTGGTATTGGGAACTATTTTCAAGCTGTCGGTAGGCCCGCACCAGTGGAAGATGATACTGCGTTTGCTGCCCGTCTGCAAGAGGAAGAGAACGATTTAGCGCGAGAGAGGCAAGCAGCTCGTCGCAGTAGGTCCGGTCTTAACCAAGGGCCATCCTTTGGCGTGTCTCAACAAGAGCTGGCCACCCAGCTTGACGATCTGCCCGATGATGCTTTCACATCATCGTCGCCCGAGAAATCGCCTACTAAGGACGTGATTGAGCTCTCGTCTCAAGTTGATGCTGGACAGACTCAACGTCAGCTTCCGACAGGCTTGCGGGCACCTCGGACTGGGTTGAAGCAGATGACGATCTTTGGACAGCCTGCGACCCAAGAATTGACATCTTCTCAGGCTGCTGCGAAGAGGCATGCCTGGCCTTTAGCTGCCCGTAACGAGCCGCCGACTCACCACAAGCTGGATGCAGAGGCGATGAAAACGTGGGTATATCCTACGAACCTGGGCACTGTCCGAGATTACCAGTACAACATTGTCTCGCGCAGTCTGTTTCATAATACCTTGGTCGCTTTGCCAACGGGTCTCGGGAAGACATTCATTGCTGCAACTGTCATGCTCAACTATTACCGGTGGACAACCAATGCGCAGATCGTGTTCATGGCACCTACAAAACCGCTTATTGCACAGCAATTAGACGCTTGTTACGGAATCGTTGGTATCCAGCGTCGAGATACTGTCCTCATGACAGGGGAGACCACTCCGGCTGCTCGAGCAGACGAGTGGCAAGACAAGCGTGTGTTCTTCATGACACCCCAGACGGTCATCAACGATCTAAAGACTGGCATCTGCGATCCGAAAAGAATTGTGCTCCTCGTGGTCGATGAAGCGCACAAGTCTACTGGAGGATACGCATACACAGAAGTCGTGTCGTTCATGCGCCGCTTCAACAGCAGCTTCCGGGTTCTGGCACTGACTGCCACGCCTGGCTCGACCACAGAGTCTGTGCAGGCTGTAATTGATAACTTGGGCATTGCGCGTGTGGAGCTGCGCACCGAGCAGTCTCTTGACATCCGCGAATACACCCACGAGAAGCACAGTGAGACCGAAATTTTCGACTTCAGTGATGAGCAAGAACGCATCATGGATTTGTGCTCTCGATCGCTCCGATCCTCGGTGGAAAAGCTCAACAGCCAAAATGCTTATTGGGCGAGGGATCCCATGCAGCTCACTGCATATGGATTGAATCAGGCCAGGCAAAAATGGATGACATCCGACGCTGGTCGACGAGCGCCTCAGCCCATCAAGGGCATGGTTAATACAGTCTTTACCGTTCTTGCGAAAATTGCGCACAGCATTGGTTTGCTCAAATTTCATGGCATCGGGCCCTTCTATTCTGGCATGCTTGAGTTCCAACGCAGCGTGAGTAGCGGCGAATCGAAGGGCAAAACTGCTACCGCTATTGCCAACTCAGACGATTTCACCAAGATGATGTCAACGATAAGGACGTGGACTAACAATCCGGATTTCATCGGGCATCCGAAGCTGGAGTATCTGCGGGAAGTCGTCCTGAACCACTTTCTCGACGCGGGAGAGGGCAGGCAAGGCAGCGATGTCCCTCCGAGCGCTACTCGTGTGATGATTTTCGCGAGCTACCGTGACAGCACCGAGGAGATATGCAGAGTGCTGAAGCGCAACGAGCCAATGATCAGGCCTCATGTTTTCGTCGGTCAAGCCGCCTCAAAGGGCTCAGAAGGAATGGACCAGAAGCGTCAAAACGCCGTCATCCAGGATTTCAAGAGCGGCAAGTACAACACCCTCATCGCTACGTCTATTGGCGAAGAAGGTCTCGACATTGGTACAGTCGATCTGATCGTATGCTACGACGCCTCTGCATCGCCAATTCGAATGTTGCAGCGTATTGGTCGTACTGGCCGCAAGCGCATTGGGAGAGTCGTCTTGCTGCTCATGAAGGGAAAGGAGGAGAACGACTATGCCAAAGCCCAGGACAATTACGCCTACATCCAAAAGACTATCGCAGATGCATCGAAGTATGCCTACCGAGATGATCAAAGCCCACGAATTCTTCCCAAGGAGGTGAAGCCCGTTGCCGATAAGCGGCCTGTCGAGATTCCGGTTGAGAACAGCCAGCCCGTTGACTTGAATGAGAAGAATCGTAAAGACAGAGGCAAGAGCAAGACCAAGCGACCACCGAAGAAGTTTCATATGCCTGATGGAGTCCGCACCGGCTTCACCACAGCTGCCAAGATGGATGGTGAGGAAAGCGCAGAAGAGCGGCCAAAGAAGAAGACGGCGAAGAAACCGGCCAAGTTCGTGCCACCACCAAAGATGCCGACTCCGGAACCCGAAGTGGCGGCTTTGCCATACTTACCGGATGTGTTTCTCAATGACGACCAGCTTGATGAGCTGGCAGAGAAATATGCGCGCTCTGCTGATGTCGATGGCGAGGCACTTATTAGGGAGCCAGACCTCTCGCGTTTTCCGGAGAAGCTTCGAAGTCTCGGGCCGCATAAGTTTGTGCCGCATGGCCGAGCAACTCGAGTAGTCGAGAAGTCTATGAAGGTACGTCATGCTTGGGCCTTGTAACAGGGTAAAGTGAGATTGACAAACAATGAACAGCGCATCCGCGAAATCGATACCGACAAGCTTCGTAACCTTGACGAGAATCTGCATCTGAGCGATCTTGAGGACGCTGGTCCGGCTCGCCACAGGCTAGTGAGACCAAGTGTCGGCACCTTGCAAGGAAAGGCGCCGCCTGAGCCTACAAAGCAGGTTCACAGTCCTCCAAGAAAGACGCCAAACCGCCCTGCGCAAAGAAAAGCGGCGAGCCCGCCGATTGAAGTGCCCTCTGCTTCCTCAGAATCAGAGCCTGAACCACCAGCGAAGCGTATGCCGCCTCCTGCGCCACCCGCAAAGAAAACGCGAGGACGCCCAAGAAAGAAGCAAACACTGCAGCGCGCAGCCTCGTACGGATCCGCCGCCGGCGAGGGCGCGTCGTCCAGTCCTCCGCCGACACAGGCCGACATGAGTCTCGGCACGCAACAACGGCTGGGTGAGGATCTCGGCTCGCAGGACACTAGCGGCGAAGACGAAGAGGAAGAACCTGGCAGCGATGACTTGGCGTTCATCGCCAGATCGAGCGAAGCCAATGAGATGAGAAGCTCATCGCAGCCGTTGCCTACTATCGACGATCCTTCTTCTTCTGACGAAGATGAGGAGGAGCAAGAGACCCCCAAGAGAGTGGTGAGAAGAAGGAGAGTCGTGGCGGATAGCGATGAGGACGAGTAAAAATTAGACTTGCAGCAGGTCAAGATGACGAATGCATTGCATGCTGGCTGGAGATGCAGCTTGATGAAGATATGGTGTGAATAACATAGAATTTTATACAACATGATCAATAATCCAGTCCAGAGTGCAACGGAGATCCTCCTTTTCCACCGTACCCCATCAAGACAGGACCAGTGCTCTTGGGATTCCCATTGCATCATCGCGTCGTTCACGGCTGCTCAGCCGCACGCTGATGGTGTTTCGACCAACCTTGACCGGAGGCCGGACACATCTCCATCACGACGCCCGCAGCAGAGAGTTACTTGCATTACCTTCCGAGTGCGGATCGAGGCATACTGGTTGGCCAGCATATTCCGCCTCAGCATTGCGTCTGGCGCTAGGGGAAAATGCCCGATTCAACTTCTACCAACAGCACATGCTCACCGGTGTTGGAGAATCCTTTGAAATCGGCTTGTGCTACGTCCAGCAACAGCCACAATATCTCGTGCAGATTACCCCTCACATGGAAGCCCGACATCATGCAAGGAGATGTTGCAAAAGTAAAGATCATTCAGTATATATAATAAATCTTCCAGTGGTGTTTCAAGGAGCTTTCAACCAAGTCTCTCACTACTGAACAAATTGGGCACTTTGCAACTCTTGAAAATGCATCTTATCAACTCCGCGCTCCTGGCCTTGGCCTTGATTGTTCCATCAATCATGGCAGACTGCCATGGCCCCGGCGACCCCTGCAAGAAGACTTCCAATATTGGCGTGGTGCACTGTACTTGCAATCATCAGGGGACGGTGCGCTCTTCGCCTTTCCTCCCGAAGACAAACGCTTCGTCAGCTCACTCCTTTCCAGGTCAAATGCGGCGCGAACAACAACGGGGAGTATGTATGGCTGTATCAAGGGGCATGCCCGAATGGTGGAACTTGCTCGAACAGCAAGTGCGGATGAGATCCTTAGAGAGAAGAGAAGAGAAGAGACGAGGTGGCAAGCCACGGGAGCGGCTGCAGTGGTATTGTTCAATTCCACATTCGTTAGCATCGTAGGACGAAACTGAGAGTGTGCTCAGCCATCCCCTTTTCTTCCCGATCCTCAGCAGTTGGCAATCTTTTGCTCTTGTCCTTCGTCTCATCCTTTTTCTTTTGTGATCTATATATACAGAATCTTTTCGATCTCCCCTCCTACTTCTCTCCATATTCGTGAAAGCGGATCCGCAACCAGGCCTTCCTGTTCCGCCAACCATGACGAGAGCAATCCAACACCTCCAAGACTTCCAAAGGTACCGTTTGCATGTGATCAAAGAAGATGCGTTCTTTAATTTTGACTTTGAATGAAATGTGGCGATTCATCTACGGAGACCTATACTGCTGCGACAGCATATATATCAAACTTCTGATAAACGCAACTGCTGGAGAAGCAATCGTAAGCACGATCAACGCCGAGACCCCACCAATCCGCAGGCGTATTCGAACTATCATAAGGATTCGGCACATTGTAATTTCCAGTGTAAAGGGTCCTATCATCTTGCTGCTGGCACGTCAGGAGACAGGTACTGGAAGGAGTGCACAGAAGATTAATGCCGTTGTTCTGGTTGGCTTCGTAGCCAGGCGTGTCTGCTGCTCCAAAGCTTAGCAGTTTAAGAAACTGCTCGTCGAGAAGCTGGTTGTCGGCTCGGAGGTAGAAGGAGCTAGCGCTCGAGATGTCACCGGCGAATTGGACGTAGGATTCTCCGCCGGAGCGAGCTTGTGTTCGGACGCCGTAGTGTCCGTTTGTGTCTCCGCCGCCGCTTGCGAGCATTTTGAAGGGGCCTGTGACGGTGACGGTGGAGATGATGGAGGGAACTGCTACTGTCACCGTCGAGGAGCTCGTTGAGGTGGTAGTAGTGGAGATTGTGGAGGTGATGGTCGTAGACGGGGTAATCGTAGCGCTAGCGAGGACCTGGGGAGATATCGATCAGCTTTGATTCTTCTTCATCGACAGTGGTTGATCAACGGGTTAAAGGGAAAAAACTTACATTTGATGTTGAGGAGACCGTCGTCGAGCTCTTCACGGTGACGATGCTGGTCGACTTTGGAGTTGGAATAGACAAGCAGCTGCAGGCAGAAGAGAGCTCGGCTCCGATGGGGATTGGTTTGAAGCAGGAAGGCTTCGGTTTCGGCGATGCGGCAACGGCAACCCGCTTCACACGGCCAGGAGCAGGGTTGGCGCAGGTCGTCAGAGGGGTGGCGATGGTAGTTGTGCCAGTGCCGGGAGTTGTGATAGTCGATGTCACGGTCGTGCTCCTACACGATCTCAGCACGTACTACGACAAATTACGCAAACTGAGTCTTACGTTTGATCGGTCGCCGTGGTTGTACTGGGCTTCCATTAGCCAACGCGCTTGATTATGCAGCTGAAGGGAGAGAGGAACATACGCGAACGATGTGGCAGTGATGGCACTGGCCGTGAACGTAGCTGTTCCCGTAGTTGAGACTACGATCGACGTGGCAGTCGATATACTCGTGGTGGTCGTGAGTACTGTCGATGTCTTAATCCCTAGGTAGGAGGAGCAGAACGCGGTCGCGGTGCTTTGTACCGCAGTCCCAGCGTACGACACGAGGTTGCGTATAGCATTGCACTGTTTCCCATTAATTGCGACATTCCGCTCGATGTTCCCAAAAGAGAGCGACGCGGCTCCAGAAATGAATGTAAATACCGAAACGAGCGCAGAGGCACGCATGTTGGCGACAAGTATCAGCTGAGAGAGGGTGGGTCGGACAAGTTTGGAAAAGGGACAAGGTACATGTTTCTATATGACTAGAGAATCGGAAGCTGGGGTTTGCATGAGGAACTCCTTTCGGCTTGTTTGGAAGTGCCGCGCGCTTTTTGGGACTAGAGACGCCTTCGATTGGCCTGGGCTCTGTGGCGTACATACTCTTCAGCCAGCCACAACTGCCATCAAAATCATTCATCGAGTCAGCATGTGTTGCGACTTGCCAACTTGATCACATCGACTCATCTGTACCTGTTCAGACTCGAGCAAGATGGATCGAAAGGATGATGCGTGCAGTTCGTGCAGGCCGGAAGACTGAAAATGTATGTGCTTCAAGAGACATCTTTTTGGGGCGCATAGGACCCCTTAAGCCGCTCATGGCTTTTTGTGGCTAGCTGAACCTCTGCTTCGAATGCAGGTCTCTCCGCAGTGGCGCATATCGAGACGATGCTCCATACTTACTGTAAGATACAACAGTAAGTGACTCCTGACCACGTACTTGTACAGGAGTTATTCAGACCTCCTTTTGTTCGTCCCGCACTTGAACGTTAACTTTTCCCTCCAAAAGGAGGAAGAGATCTTCCGCCACTCTGCGACAGCTTCAAAACAGGTTGTCTTCATCATTGAAATTTCGATTTGGCCAGAAGTTTGATACCAAATGAGCTGCAGCATACGAGAGACATGGAAGATACCTAGTTATTGATCGGGGAGCGCAGCAAATCAACGAGACTGCTACTGACCTCGACCTGCTTGGTGATGCGTCAAGTGAGCTGTGGATGCACCTCACGTTCGCCATGAGCTGAAAGCGAGATGCTTTTCTTGCTTGTATGTATTTTGCAGATCACAATGTCATTTCAGTCTTGCAAGAGATCGTTTGTGTTTACGCGCGAGAGCAATTATCTTCGAAGCTGCAAAACAAATCGGCCATCTCATGGATGATGGCAAGAGCTTTGTAGAGCCTCGCTGCTCTACCGTTGATGAAAGATGAATTGATAGTTCTGAATGCATCAATGAACGAGACACTGGAGCAAATGCAAGAGCGCTTGAATTCTGGCAGACTGGCTCCCAAAATCGATCGATATCCGCAAAAGCCGAATTGAATAGCTCTCCAGTAGCAAAGGCCCCTGCATCAGGACGAAATCCATCCAATCAAGCATAAACCCGCCCAGGCACCAAGAGCGCCACAGGTTGCGAAGTGAAACAAGCATGTCCGATCCCTTCCTCTGTTCCCTGCACTGCTCCCCATTGAACGGGTAAAAGGGCCGCGACAACGTCGTCCTCAGGTCTGTGACAAGCAGCTGAAATCGCCACGGAGCAAGAACCCGCTACCGGCATATCTCCCAGTCTCCGAAATCCCAGGCCGATGAGGAAAGCTACCATGATGAAGCCGAGGATTTTGGCGGTCAAGATAGGTGGGAGGCTGAAACCAATGTTGGTATCGACATCCCCCAACGTCTCGCCCATGTAGTAGACATATATGCGGACTAAGAAAATGCCTTGTGAAATGGTCCAGTGTACCATCACCGAAACGCAAAGCAAGGGAATCGAGTATCGAAAAGGCAAATGCAGGTAGTAGGTGCTCCGTTGATGGGATCCGTTCCGCGTGGATACTCTTAGCGCTTTGCGTTGTGAAGCGTAGGTAGACCATTCTTTCGCCAGTAGAAGGGAGGTTAACATACTATTATAGAGAAGGTAGAGGAATGATGCCAGCGCTTGAGGGCAGTTTGCCAGCATCACAGACACTACCAAACCCCTGACTCCTTCTTCCGGTAGGCTGTCCGAGCCGGATATTATAGTGTTCGGATCGACTGCGCCCCAGCCCAGGTTCCATGGTGATATGTCAACATCCTTTGCGGAAGATGCTCCCATGCCGACAAGAAAGCCAGATGCGGCAATCGTAGCTGAAATTAGGAATAAGCAAGTGATCCATTTGATCTTCCCTGTCGCAGAGAACCAACGCGACCCTGTAGAATCTTTGTAAACCCTAAGGAAGGGGTTATTTGCGCCATGTCGCCACATCTTGGTGTCCTTCCGGTCGATCAAACACCTTCCGACGGAGTAGTCGTCTGGCTTGTCGAGATAACTTGCAATCGCGTCCCCGACCGTCACGAGCGTAGGGTCTCTTTGTCCATATACGGTAACAAACATAGCAAAACTTTTCAAAGCATTTATGATTATGACCGCGACCAAAATGTGCACGGAGAATTGAACCGTACAATGCTGCGGCTGTAACTGGCTTAGGCAATACTCGATCTTTTTGCCATTAACCAGCCAATCTTGGGCTTTCCCAGAATGGCCGTGGGGATATCTCTCTTCATCGTCTCCGAAAGACATCCAGTGGTAAGCATGTAGATCGTATGCGTATGCTGCGTAGAACAAGGTTTCGTTGTTCGAACTGCCTCTTTCGTTCGTAATAGCTACGACATGGCCTCGCCCGGAAAGATAGTTTGTGGAGTAGGTAGAGATACACTCTAAGATGCTAATGTTGCTAATAAGCAACGGGTTGTGCAGCTCCTCGTGAAAGAGCCTATGAACGGTGCGAAATTCGGATTCCGAGAAGAGTCCATTAATGACGGTGTACGTAGAGCCTTTCAGCGTCATAATTGTGGAAGCCTTGTCCGCTTTAATCTAATCCGGATTCGCTACGATTGCGATGTATGCGTTGGTATCAATGCTCTTAAAAACAGCGGAGTTGTAGAGCAGGTGTATTGGTGCACTGCTCAATGCTAAGATTAGCCAGACAAGTGTGCGGTACCATCTGATTCTTATAAGATTCCGGATCGAAGCAACTCCGATATCCATCCAGTCTCCCTTAAAGTGAGCATGATCGAGATCTCCGCGTGTTGGGGCAACCAGAACCTGCATAGTATAATTACTCGCGGCAAGGAGTACGGAGGAAAGTGCATTAATTAGTACATGCAGGCATGTGGTGACCAAGTTTGTGGCGGCTGCATGAACCCTACGATTTGTGAGCACACCTATACTCATTGCTGACGTATAGCGCTGGAGACTGACCGTGTACACTGTGCCAATGCCATTTTTCGAGCCAAATTTGAAGACAATTACAATCGTTATGAGCGTATTGAGAGCCAGAACAGCTGTTGCCAACCATGCTGAGCGGCTGACCACAAAACGCCAGCCTTGAAACCTCTGTCTCTTGCCTTTGATCCAGGGGACTACTTGTTGAGCCAGATCCTTGAAAATTGATGAAGAGGAGGCCTGATTAATCAGGCCCGCTCTGTCGTCGTCTTCCGCATATTGACTCTGCTTTGCGAAGGGGATGTTGCTTGGGGTCCTGGCGGGTCACGAATCAGCAGTGGTCTTCAGCGACAGCATGCGCGTGTGCGCTTGCCTCCATTCATACAACCTCCTGCTGTCGTTCGAATGGATGCAATACCGGCGCCAGGTTTGAGTGGCATGCGAATGTGACGGGAGCGGAAAACAGCTAACGCACTTACCACGTTTTTGACAGCACCGTAAGTTCAACGCATTCCGGCTCGATCGTATCCTGCAATTCCACAGGATGGTATTCAGAACCGCGCTTCCTCAAGTCCATGATGTTTGCTTCGCTCGCAGCGAACGGATACAATGTGCGATGTTGAGAAAAGGACGAGGCTGCCAAAAGGTGGGAGACATGAAGAGGACCTTGAGACAAGGCTGTAGGATTGAATCTAGCACAGCCTTTCGTGCCGCACATGCATGATTTTGCGAAAATCTCAACCTTTTCAAGACGAATGCAAGCCACCTCCGCCATGGCGCTTGAAGCAAGCAGTGTCCAGTCAACTGCTAAATGGGGAACGATAAAGTAGACGCCTCGTTCAGCCGACTTTGGTGTTTCAGGAGCCAAAGTCGCACAGCCGAAATTGCCAAGTGCAACAAGAATGCTTGACGACCTGAATAGCAACAACACATCCAGGTCGATGTTTCTCAGCCATGATTGCCTTAGGTAGCAATTCCGGCCTTTGGTTTCGTTGATGGTGACGATGCTGGTCGACTCTGGAGGGGTATCTGATAAACAGCTGGAGCCTGCGACTAGTTCGAAAATTGGACCATGCAATCCGTCCCATTCGCACCAGAAAGGTGTGTTGACATGTGCAGAACTCTACGCAGGCTGCCCAGTCTTCCAGTCTATCGCTCATTGATTTTATGCTCCTCATCTTTCGGTGCCTTCTCCCGAGTGACAAACTGGCCATCCTCAATCATCGAATTCTTGGATCCTTGAAGTTCAAAGATAACGGAATTTGCCACGAAGGCCACCCAAACGAACGCTGCGACCACTCCATAAGCGATATATTGTCCTCGGGTGCCGTCTCCAGAAAGCAAGAGCCCTAGGCCGCCATTGATGATTCCGAGCGTGATGATGGCTCTGCCCAACCAGCGATGAGCGTGACCAAAGACATTGCTGCTCTTGGTCTTTGTGTACACAAAATGGGCCAGAAAACCTCCAGTCGCCTGGATGAATACTAGGGAGAATAGTACGAGTCCGATGATTGGATGATAATCGTTCAGCTGCAGCAGAATGTTAGCGGACGCTGTCATAGAAACAACGATCTCGCGCATCTCCTACCTGATCCGTGGCAAGCGCGACATAAATTCCATTTCCGGCTCCCACAGTCACCAAGGCCACTCCTAGTGTCTGAATCGCAGCATGAAGAAACCAAGATTTGGTGGTCTTAGCAAGCCGGATGACTATTGCTCCTACAGGAAAGACAAATGCCCATGCGACACTTCCCACCACAGCGTGCGCTACTGTCGCACGACCCTCCGTGTCGGCATCAGCTGAACCTGCAAAACACGCTGGAAAAACGTCAGGTTGTGCTGCAAGAGTCCCTAAGCTCATGAACGCTTACCTAGGAGTATGAAGCCAACCCAAAACAAAGCTCGCTTTGAGAAGGCCGACTGGATTCGACCGGGAGATAGCGACGTGATCATGGTATCGACTTTTCGACAGTAGAAGTTGAAGCAATGATTTTACCTTCCGCTCCACGTGAATCAGTCTCTAAATATTCACATGGCATGGCTGAGTCCTTTCCAAGATTACGTCCGCAGCGTCGCATTCGAAACAGAGTCGTGTGGTCATACAACGCGCATCACCAAGGGACAGCCAACAGGCGATCAAGCACTGCTAGAAATGAACGAACACAACGAAGTGCTTGCTTGAGGGGGGCAAGCTCCCGTCAACCGCCCGCATGTGGCTGTGCAGGTCCCGGTTCTTCAGATGGGATCTCATCAAATAGCTTCCTAATCGGGAGTGTTGATCGAGAATCCTGAAGGAATACAGGCAGATGTGTTTCTCCGAGCATTGGATCGCGGTCGTGCCTCCGCAGATGAGCTTGATTCAAACGTCTGTCAGGATTCGTGTCAGAACTTTACATGACATATCATTGACGTGGTATTCATCAGACCCGAAATGACTTACTCGACTTGCTGGTGATTGCGACGACACCATGCACGACATGAATCTTCACCTTCCTTCGCATAGCTTCATGATCACGCATCCGAGCCTCAAGAGTCAATGCTCCCCAAATACTCACTTGCGCGACCTGAGGTGGGGTGAGGTGAGGCTCACGTGTGAGGTTATCATCGCACGCGAGGTGGGGGCGGCCTAATGAATGACCACGTGGCGCGGCAGAATGTGCCACTTTTGCCTCCAGACTGCGTACTTTTTGTGCGGCAAATCTGAACTTCACACCTCTACCGAAAACGTCTCTTGCGGCCAGGCAAATGTACGCCATCATCGAGGATAGCACTGCTTGCGTCTCGTGTCGAATCCAGTTGCGCAGCTCGACGGATACCAAAGAGTCCAATCCATAATCGGTCATGGGCCGCTCGGTCGTGATGTCGTCCCTCCCGATCATCATGATAGCAGACACCTTATCCGCTAGCGCTTCGACGAGCAGACGGGTAACATTAGCATCACCGCTCGCCTGAGCGAGTCTGTCCGCCAACGGCTGCTGCTTTTGCTGTGAATCTTGGCCTCCATCATCTTGCTGCGCCGCAGCTTCTGCCCAGGCTGCACGTAGTAGATATCGTGCTCTTGCAGATCGAGCCCATGCCTGAGTTCCAGGGCCCGCTCCGCTGAGTGAAGAGGGCAAGACTTTGATGCCTGATATATTGGCACCATCTTCGCTCAACGCGGAAGAGTCGCCCATGATGGCGCCTTTCAACACGATATGAAACTGCGACTCGTTGAGAGAGTCTCCAGCAAAGCTTCTCGTGCCTTCCTCGTAGCCCTTTTCCGCTGCGTAGACGACTTCAGAGATGCTGGAGAGATCTATGGTCACTGCAGGTAGTCCTAAGCGTTGTCGGTGCTTGGCAAAGCTCTCGAGGAAGGACTAGAATCGTCAGCTTTGGAGAGGTATCATTGTCCGGTACTGAAGGACTCACCGTTGTCGCTGCGTATATTGCCTGACCGACGTTTCCAAGTACTCCCGTCATTGAGGCCAGGGAAACGAAGAAGTCCAAGTCGTCATGCTCCAGCAGGTGCAACTTCCATGCGCCCTGAACTTTTGGAGCGCAGATGCTTTGCCAGTCCGTATGATTCGCATTTGCGAACAGAGCGTCCTACAGAGGAATAGGTCAGTATTGTGACAGACATTATGGTGGAACAGGTCAGCTAGAACAGACATACCCTCAATACTAGCGCACCATGCATAACACCCGCGATAGGTGCCACACCCCTGGCATCTTTCAGAACGTTGGCAAGCTGCTCTCGGTTGCTCACGTCGCAAGCGATAGTCCTGACGGTGGTTCCCGCCGTGGCAGCGTCGTTGCACACGGAAACAAGACTGTCATTCAAGGAACCGCTGCGTGATAACAAGAAGATGTATCGTGCGCCGTTCCTCACCATCCACGGAACGATGGAGCGGCCAAGACCCCCTGTGCCTCCGGTGATGATGCACGAGGCATCTGCTCGAAAAAGATATTCCCCAGGATCGCTGAAGGGCTTTCGACATCGAACAGTTACCATGTCGTCTTTACCCAGCACAAAGGCAATTTTGCCCATGTTGTTGCCGAGTTGAAGCTTACGAAAGCCTTCTTTGATATCGGATGCCCGATACTGGCTCAAGGGTTTCGCAGGCTTGACGATGCCTAATCGAAACATCTCCATGGCACGGTCAAGGGCCTTGCCGATGAGATCTGGTCTGCTCAGACTCATCTCGTCCATGTGAAGGCCAAAGAATGCTGTGTTCTTCAGGAACTTGCGCATCTCGAGATACTCATTGTCCAGCAGGTCCTTCTTTCCGATTTCAACGAAGCGTCCAAGGTCAGCGACCACGCGCCAGCTCTTTTGGAGAAGCTCACCAGCCAAGGAGTTGAGAACGACATCAACACCTTGACCGTTAGTAAGTTCCAGAATGCGGTCGGCGAAGTCTGCATCTCGGCTGGAGAAGATGTGCTTGTGAGGGATGCCAAACTCTTCGTGCAAATGTTGTCGTTTTTGTTCCGTACCTGCGGTGGCGTAGACAGTAGCACCGTAGTGTTGAGCGATCTGGACGGCAAATTGTCCCGCGCCCCCGGTAGCAGCATGTACGAGAAGTTCCCCTTGCTGGATCCTTGCCAGATCTTCCGATGCGAGCACAGCTGTGCAAAGTGTTACTGGCCGTGTTGCTGCGTCGGGCATCTCAACTCCATCTGTCACTCGGACGGCCAGCTCGGCAGGAACTATGGTGTGCGTCGCAAAGGCACCTCCAAAGTTGAGGTAGTAAACGCGATCTCCAGGCCGATGTTGGCGGACGTTCCTGCCGACCTTTTCCACGACGCCCGCTCCTTCCAACCCGATACCTCTCTTCCAATCAATTTGGCCCAAGACCCTGAACAAGTCCAAAAAATTCAGACCAGCAGCAAGACATCGTACCACGATGTCGTTGTCGCCCACTGGTGCCTGTTGGCTTGTTCTGGTGAGTTAAGACTGCACTGAGTCGCTCGCCTTGCTGACACAGCCGACTGAAAGGTATGAATGGGCCGCCCAATACCACACGCATTGGATCGTACCCAATCTTAGTGCCGCCGTCTTCTCATTTGGAACCGTCGTAACCTATCAGTGCATCCAGGCTTACATCATCGACGGATATACACGCCATGCAGAATCCGTGTTAGCAGCCTCTGTATTTCTGCGCTCGTTGTGCGGCTTTGGATTTCCTCCTTTCGCGCCATACCTGCAGGATGCTCCGGGTTATGGTTGGACAGCGACGCTGCTTGGACTAATCGCTACGGTAGTTGGCATACCTGTTCCAATTTTGCTGTGGAGATTTGGTTCTGCGTTGCCAGCGAGGAGTCCATATTCCTCTGGTGACTGAACGACATGGCTGTGCCGAGATGGTCCATATGGCGAGACAAATGCCTTCGGAAAGCGAGCTTTCTCAAGACAGCCGGCGGAAAATTGGGGGTAGACAGTCAAGAGACCGCACATTGTAAGCTTTTGCGAGCTGTTGCACGCGAATCTCCAATCATAGAGCCTATGAAAGTATCGTCCTCCATCGGCCTTTTATTCGCTGCAGATTCAGGCAACTCTTTCGCCACGGCAACCTTGCGATGTCCGAATGATTCTACCCGACAGAACCCAGGTTCAGATTGGTTCCAGGCCTCAGGAGCAGGGTAGGGTGACTTGTCAAACAGTAGTCGGAATCCCCATCTTTGAGATGAATAGAAGCACGTCCAATCACATTTGTCGTCGTGGGAGAAGTTCCCTTTCTCAATAGCTATCGTGAAGGCCCTTGGTTCAAAGGCTGCGTCCAATAGAGCTTTCGGATGGCAAACTTCAGACTGCAGCCGTCCGAGTGAAAAGGGCCAGCCATATGCTCGTGTTGGCGACGACTTTGCCCGTTTTCGCGCAAGCCTAACTTCGATATCGAGTGTTCCCAAGACGTCAGGTTTACGGCTGTCTGTGGCGGATCCAGCGCCAGGTGTGTTAACATCCGACAGCTTCTTCCACTCGTGACTTAGAGCAAAGGCTCCACCAAATCCCAGTCCTCCCACCGCCCAGAGCTCGGTCGAGTCAGCCTTAGCATAGCAAAGTCCCTCGCTATACGCACCTCCCCGGTTCCATCCTTGTTGAAGCTGATGTCGAAGACGTACTTCGGGAATGTGTGGAATTGCAGCGGTCCTGATCGCACAGGATTGACAAAAAGGCTTCGTTCACGTGATCGATCTGTTTGTGCGGTTGTAGCGGGAGTTGCTTCAGAAGTAGACAGGTAGGGTTTTTGAAGGAACAGGTCTCCTGCGCTTGCACAGAATGGGCTTAGCATCGAATAGCCTATCAGAGATACACGCTTTCGACCACCACGAAACTTCACGAGTTCACAAGCAGCAGCTCGTGACAATTCCGGGCGCGAGCAAAAAGAGAGGAGACTGCAAAATGCAAAAGCAAAAACATACAGCACGAGGGATTCTCGACTGGTCACCCACGTTAATACTAGTCTCGCGATTCCGTAATTAAGTATACGAGAGCGGACGGGATCGTCTATTCTTACGGATCTGTGGCTGTATGTGCTTGATGTCATCAAAATACTGATTATATATCTCAAAACTCTACAGCGTGCAAACAACGATCGCCTATCCTTAAACGCTCTGATGACAATGATTGTGAGTGACCAGTCGCGACAAGGTGAGCTGGCTGTTCAGCACGAGAAGCTTCGGGTTAGTATGATCCACCTTACGACAATCGACACTTAAGAAACTATCAAGCCCGACGTGTACGAAGTTATGCTGTCAACGTGCCGCCTTCAGCTGTATCGACATGGGCTGCTTCGACCATATCACGAAGGTATCCTGATCCTCCCATTTGAGCCCACTGTCGGGACCAGCTGGAAGCGAAAGGTCGAAGTTAAAGACGAGCCTTGCCAGTATCAGTCGAAGTTCGGTCCAGGCCAAATTCCGTCCGATACAGTCTCGAGGTCCAACGTTGAATGCTTGTGTTGCCTCTCGGCGGTCCCCACCGAATGGTATGGCTTCTGGAAATGTGGACGGATCAAGCCACCGAGCAGGATTGAACTCTGTTGGGTTCGTGAAATGCTTCGGTGATAGGTTCGCGGCCCATTGCATATATGCGACGTATGTCTATTCAGATCGTTAGCTACCGGCTTTTCGACGTCTTCTGAACTCTGAAGTGACTTACGCCTCCCGGTATGAATTCACCAGAAACCGTAGCACCCGGCTGAGGAACAACTCTTGGAGTGCCAAGTGGAATTGGCGACACCATGCGTAAGCCTTCTTCGATAACGGCAGTCACATATGAAAGCTTCGTAAGTCGCTCGATCGTGATATTCTCGCTTGCTTCGAATTCTGAACGGACGTCGCGAGTCAGGCGAGAGAGGGTGTCTGGACAGCGTAGCAAGAATGACACCGTGCCCAAGAGTGTGGTGTTGGTCGTGTTGGTCGATGCAGATGCAATGACACCAGCATTGGCTTCGATCTCCTTGTCGGTCAGGCTCTTCGAGGAGCTTTGCATGTGGTAGAGCAGATCGGGCCTATCACTTGGATTTGCAAGCCGATCTCGCACGTGTTGTTGCGAGAAAGATAAATGTTGTTTCTGTTTCGTCTGGGCCGGCTTGGCAATGGTCCACATCATTAACTTCGATAGCAGACCAAAATAGCGGCAAGCTGCCATGAGTACCGACGCCTTGATGCTATAGGTGGCCAATTTCAGCGATTCGTGGAAGGCGGCGTTGTCCAGGCAGCCATACGAAGCTCCAAAGGTCAAAGATCCCGATATGTCGAAAATGCAATAGCTGAACCACTCGCTGATCTCCACCGTGGCTGATCCGTTCTTGATCTGTTCGTGCAGCTTGTCCATCAGCTTGTCGGCCTCGTGCGCGATGAGTGGCTCTTGTGACTTGAGCATGGTCGGACTAAACCCATAGGCCCAGGCTCGCCGGATCCGATCGTGCTCATCGTCCGGCGCGTTCAGGATGTTGGTCGGCCGCTGCGGACCCGGGGGCGGAACCCATATCTGGTTTTTTGGAAACGCTGTTCCTTTACAATCGGTGCGCCGCGCGAGAATGTCTTTGCAGGCTGGCGGATCGATGAAGGACAGTTCGTCGGGAGCCAAGCGAATCGCCGGGCCATATTCCTCATGAAACGCCCGGATCTTGTGTGCAAGCTTGCCTGTCCACATGTAGTAGACATACGGCACACGACTGACAGCCCATACTTTAGGTCCCGGAAATTTCGACAGCGGGTGGAAGCAAAGACGTTTGGCGAGGGCCAGAGCAAAGGCTGCAGATATGGTGACCACGATCGCCAGCAGAGAGTATTACCCTGACTGCCACATATTTTTTTTTTCTTGATGGATGCTTAGCATCTGGGCATGTAGTTGAGAACGTCAGCCAGTTTCATACTCATTCCCAGGCAAAGTAGACGGCCATAGGTGTTGATTGGCGCTGCACTATGATTGTTGCCATCTGTCCCGCGATTCCGTTGAAGATCTGCAAGAGCCATACTTTGTTGGTGCCAAGCTCAGAGCCGATTGCAGGTAAGCACGACCGAGGGACTTGATCGACATTGGACCAATTCTCCGCATCATCCCTCCTAGGTGAACATCCGCTTCGTCACTTTTGTCTGTCTTCCAGGATCATCTCAGCCGAAGTAGAAACAGATGTCGTCGACACCTCAAGAAGTGTGTCCGACTCCGAAGTCCTGGAAACCGCCCATCGAGTATGATCCGAACAAGACTATTGCATATGCATTACCGGCACCACCTGGTTACGTGAAGCAGGCTATTTATGAGCCTTCGCGAGCGAATGAGATTCGCATTGCCAGTGTCATCACGATTGCTGCCTGTTTTGTTATAGTGGTTGCTAGATTGGTCTCGAAATTTGCTATCACGAGGACGCCGGGCTGGGAAGATTGTAAGTGGAACAAGCGATAACATTTTGCGAAGAGGGTAGCTAATCAGCCTTATGATGCGTTAGGCGGTATTTTGGAGACATCTGTAATGACAGTCCGTTCATATTGAACTCAATACCCGATACCTCCTCTGCCTCGCCATCCGCCTTCCTCGCTCAACTGCCCTGCAGCGCTTATGCACATCATCTCTTGTTTATCTCCGTTCGTCCCGTCAATTTTGATGCTTTTGAGCGGTCTTCGTCCCCTTCACCGAGTTGTAACCTCCACCATTTCCTTGCTTCAGATAACATGGTCCAGCCTCATTGACGTTGGCGGTGTACACAGCAAAGCGACACCAATCATCATAGGTCGTACTTCCACAGATATTGATGCAGTCCTGGAAAGAGTCGGCACTGACGGTCTTCTGCTTTGTGCCAGGAGATTTCGTGTCTTCATTGCAATGGATGGTCCAATCACCGCCTCTCGGTCCACGATAGTTTGTACCATCGGACCCAGGGCATGTCAGGTCAGCACGCTTGGCTAGTGGATTGGCAAGGGAGGTGTCCGGGATGGCGGAGCTGATGGCGAGGGTGGTGATGGTCGCCAAGGCCAGAAGATGATTGACGATGGAAGGCATGTTTGCGCTGTTTTACTTCGCGGTAAGCTGTAAGTGCCGTTGCTTAGGATGGAAGTGTCTTGTGGTGCTGTGTGATAGCGATGGAGAAGACGCTGCTCTGTGGAAGTCAACGGCTTCTTTATAGAAGAGACCTTGAGCCCATGAGGCTGATACCCTAAAGATCGCGAGCATCGGCCCATATCAAAGCAAAAGGCCAGAATCGAGAGGCGTTCTCATCACGCAATCGGGCGCAATGCCATGGGAGCATGATGCACCCGGGCGTAGAACCAAGCTTGGCGATAGGGGTTATCTAGAGCTTTGAGGCAACAATTCGCCTGTCATGGCTTGGTGTGCTGTGACGTGCATAAGGCTATTGCGGTTCTTGACTCAAATCACGGATGAGGCTGAATCGGGAGGGTCTAGGCTGGAGATCTGTATCGGCGCAGCCTTACGCTTGACATGTGGTTCTGAGTTGGAACTGGCATCGAAGGACTAGATCGCTTTCATATAGTACGCTATTGAAGTACCTAGAATGCTCTGCATACTTCAGAGTCCCAAACGGCGGCGTCTAGCGAATTTTGTCAGCCCATCGACTAGTTCTCTCAGAGCTCACTATTAGAAGATACGAGTTTGAAGAATCAACGACAAAACCAAGGGATGTTTGGTTCAACGCTTCACACGCAAGATGGAGTCTCGCTGCAGACTCCATAGTGTCGATGATCTGGTAGCATCGCAGCACACGAGGCGCAGCAGGGCGAACACTCAGCCTTGTCGAAGATCAGAAATTCTAGCTACAGCCTTACGTGCCGAGCTCCACATAATTGTCCTTCATGGGACACTACATATGTATCCACCGGTGTAACCCAGAGTAGCTCGTGGCCTTGCATGTACACAGGAAATCATAGCCGAAGATCTCGTCCGACATGGAGCGGTTACAATATGCCAAGAAACGTCACGCCATATACGGACGGCTCGAAGGGCAGCTCTCCTGCTTCATGTGTGAGTCTGAACTGTGATCCCGTGTCAGTCCCATCGAAAACGCTGAAGACCTTTACTACGACCCGGTGGCGACGATTTGAGGTCCTGCTGTGGGAATTTTTTGTGCGGCAAGATGCAATCGAGTTAGGCGAGGGGCAAGCGAATGAGACGCTGCGGCTTCATTCCCCACGTTCAAGTTCTGACTCATTCAAAACAACATCAGGCCGAGACCTCATTCAAATTCACTCGATTCGGCGACGGCCATCTCGAGATGTCTTCGGCTGTTCCATCAAATGCGTCCTTTGATGACACCGGTGATCAGGCCGGCCAACGCGCCAGCCATATCATCTCAGAAACCCATCATTTGATTCAGCAAGCTCAGGCCGTCCGGGACACGATCAAACGGCAATCTCCTAGCAATGCCGTCTTCAGCAACACTTTGCTTCCGCTGGCGCGTGCAGAAAATGTGCTTGCAATGGGGTCGCATCCACTCGTGTTCCACGCTTCCGCATCGCCAGACTCAAATGTGCGTGATGCATCGCGTCAAGCTCGCCGCATGATGGACGACTTCCTCTTGCATGGCTTGATCGATGAATCTCTAGCGCGCCTGATCAGCGCGGTGGTGGAAAAACACGAAGTGTTATCAGCTGAAGACGCAAGACTCTTGGCCATGAAATATCGGCACATCAAACGCCACGGTCTTCTGGTGGAATATCCGGCGGCTCGTGAGCATTTGCGCTCCATCAGAGATACGATAAGCCGAAAAACTTTGCTGTTCCGTTCTAATCTGGCCACTTCCAGTGACAGCCTATGGTTCACTCTCTCTGAGTTGCATGGTGTACCCGACCGTTTCCTGCGCACCTTGAAGAGGGGAACGGGCGGGAACCGGGACAGATTCAGAGTGCAGTTCACGACTCCACACTTGACCGCGATCATGAGATATGCAGAGAGCTCTCAAGTTCGAAAGACAATGTTCATTGCAAATGAGACCCGGTGCGTTGACAATCTCGCGCTTTTCCGTGATGTTGTGCTTCTCAGGGATGAAGCAGCACGATTGTTGGGGTACTCGAGCCACGCAGATTTTCAGTTGGCCGAGAGGATGGCTCGCACACCAGGAATGGTTTCGACCTTCCTTGAAGACCTCAAAGAGAGGTTACAAGATCTCGGAGCCAGCGAAGCCAGTGCTTTGCGCAAGTTGAAGGCAGAGCACATCTCTTCCACTCTAGAAGGAGGAGAGTGTTACCTATGGGACCATCCCTATTACAACCGACTGATGACAGAGCAGATGCATGGATTTGATCAAGAGAAAGTGGCCGAATATTTTCCCCTGTCCATTGCAATTCGACGTATGCTTCTCATACTCGAGGGTTTATTCGGCCTTGACTTTGAAGATATCACTAGTAATGCGGGGATATCATTTGATCTGCCCAAACATGCAAGACCAGATGTCTGGGACCCAAAAGTGAGAGTGTTTGCAACTTTCGACGCCGATGATGCTGGAAAACTTCTTGGATTTCTGTATCTGGACCTCTACGATCGTGATGGGAAGACCAAAGGCCCCTCCAACTACAATCTCATACCGGCAAGTCCTTCAAACTCAAATAGCTGTGCAATGGCTACTCGCTGACATGATACATAGGGTTTCGTTCGGGAGGATGGAACACGACAATTGCCCTCCACGGCACTGTTGTGCAGCTTTCCCGCATCAACTTCAGAGTTGCCTTGCTTACTCAAGCACGAAGACGTGGTGATTGTGTTTCATGAACTTGGTCATGCTATACATGATCTCGTCTCAAAGACCACATATGTATGCTTCCATGGAACGGAGGTTGCGGTGGACTTTGGCGAAGCGCCTAGCCAGATGCTCGAGCACTGGTGCTGGAATCCCTCGGTCTTGAAGTTTCTGAGCAAGCATTCAACCATGATGCCAGTAGATCACAATCAGGTCTGGACTTATACCAAGAATCAAGTCCGAGAGGATCAACGTCCTTCCGCGGAAGGACTTCCGGATTCTATGATTGCCTCGATCATTGCTGCCAGGCACGTCAACGCTGGTCACTTCTACCTCAACCAACTGCGCCTTGCAATGTTTGACATGATGATCCACAATCCATCCGACAGCAATGCGATCAAGCACATGGATCTCTCAGTCTTGTACAACGAGCTTCGAAATCAGCTTTTTCCTCCCCGGGGTCCCGAGGCTGACATCGGTCATCACCGGTGGGGCAATGGACACGTTCTCTTCGGGCACTGTATGGAAGAAGACTATTCCGCTGGATACTATAGCTATCTCTTGTAAGCAGAAGAGGGCACGATCATTTGTGGACAGCTACTGACCTCAACTATAGCTCGAAAGCTTTTGCCGCAGACATGTATGAGTCGGCTTTCAGTCAAGATCCGTTTGACCGCGCACAGGGACGACGGTATCGATACACAGTACTGGAGAAAGGTGGCAGTCGAGATGGGATGGACCTGCTTCAGAATTTCCTGGGCCGAGCACCTTCTTCTGCAGCATTCTACCGTTGCCTCAGCAAATCGATTTGAAGGGCGCGGGGATCAACTCAACGAGTTCTGGTCACAAGCCTGCCATCAAGGGTTAGGTAATCACTTTCATGAGATGACGGCGTGAACGAAGTTCAATTCGCTTCGAATCTAACGTCTCACACTGAACGAGTATGGAAAGCTTAGACCGGAGAGGTATGACCCAAAAGTCTCCATAAAATAATTGAGCTATCAGGAACGCCTGACGTGGAACGTCATTGGTCAATCATGCGCTGTGATTGGACGTTTCTCGCATCGGCCAAGATCATACATGTTCGTCGCTCTGGTGCTACTTCTGGCCATGTGGCTTTCCGCAATCGCCACAGCAAGTACCCTGGGTAGAGCTTGGGTTCCATGGCGCTGGGCCGCGTGCTGAAGAGCTCGAATTCGTTGGCATTAATTTGGCCGTCATTCGTATTGATGTAAGACTGCTTCGTGGTTGGTGATGGAAATGGAGAGCGAAGAAGAAGTTTGCCGGCATTTATAGATTGAGCTGCATGCGTTCACCATGGAAGAGCAAAATGTTTGTGATATCTGTTGAATTGAACGATGAAAGGTTGAGCGTATGTGAACGCCACAACTGCGTGTATGTCGAGATTGCGGCGTTGAATGGGAGGACATGCTGTCAAGTATTTGCGCAGAGAATCGATTTTCATTTGCTTTGAATGTTGAAGGCGTGGCTTTCTCAGAAACGAAAACTTTCTGCGACCATGCCAACACCCGATGCCAGTCTCCCTTCCTATGACAGCAAGTAACAGCTGACTACGCACGCTCACATCAAGCTTGAAAAAGAGTATTTGAGATATCGTCATCCTCATCGTCAGTAATGCGAGCGACTTGTCGTCGCTCCTGTCGGGTCTTGAAACTTGTGACTGGTGGCTCCATCAGGTCTATTGCTTAGTCAAGTGAACAGTACCTGCCGTGTATAAGAAAGGCTTAAGCATTCATGCTGGCATGCGTACTGAAAGTACTTACTGAGCATCGTATTCGTGCACCGCAGGATGCATGGCTCGTTGCTTTACATGCGAGAATATAAGCTTTGCTAGCGCCGACTCACAACTTCCTCATCCGGTATGTTGGCACATCGGGGAGCCCCAGGCATCCATGAATATTACCAGTAAAGCTGAGACATCTTAGCTCTCATTACTGCTAGCATCTCCACCTATAGGAAGTCGTATTGCTGATCACGAGTCGAAAGCAATACACTTGATACTCAGTGGTTTGCGCCATTCCTACTTCGAGTGCGCCCAATGTGCTCCTGATATCAGCACTTTCGTACATGTCAAAATCAATGAGTTCTTCTGCCGAGCAAATGTTGTATTCACCGAGGCTAAGTTGCGGAATATCGGCGACGCTCACGGAAAAAACATCTGTTGCCGGACGGAGCTATGGCAATTGTTTGGCAGCAAATCTTAACGCTCTTCGGGTAGCGGAGAAGGGTGAGTTTCCGAATGGTGCGATTGGATCCACCTTGGTTGAAGGTCCAACATACCCTTTGTTGTGTGATGAATATTGCATGTGCAGATGAACATCCCTCTTGAATCCGGAAGTATGTCTTACTGCCATTTCGTTAACAGTACACTAGAAAGAAAGACATTTGTAGAAGCGCTGAGATCAGATACTAAGCATCGCATGTTTCATCTCTAGAGGACAAAGGCATTGGTCTTTTGGCGCTGCAAGCGTCAGCAAAGACTTGGCTGGTACGTGATCCAATCGCAGAAAGGGTGATAAATCGAATGCATGGCCCCGTGGCGATAATTTGTGCCTACCAATGGTCAATGCGAGGAGTACCTCGCACTGGTACACATGACTATATCTCTCAGCCGACAATGCACGACTTTCGGTCAGGAAGCCAGAATGTGTGAGTTCAGAAGGCAAATGGTATAGGCTTTGCTTGATCCTCAATTTGGACTAGTTGGCGACGAGCGCGCGTTTTGAGTTGTTGTGGCGTTTCGAATGACCTTGCACGGAGGCTTCAGCCAGCCACAAAACAGCCCGAATCTAAGACCTCCTCCCTAGAACGGTAAAGCTTTCTCTTCCGTGGAACCCAGAGTCGTCTGCTCTTCTACTAATAAGGCTTGGCAATGATTTTGTCATGCCCAAGTGCTTGTCGCTCCGCGTAAGTGAGAAGTCTACCAATCGGAAAGCTCTACAATTACACAGAAGCGGCTCACCTTCAGCTATGTACTTGTCAATTGTTGTGGAAAGCCGTCGTGCTATCGAATCGTGGCTGCACAGGTCATCATCCGGAATGAGCAGGCATTTCATTGCGAAAAGGAGCTCACACTTCACAATTTAGAAGAGGCCCACTTCTGAGGGCGTGCTTGCGGATTCTCTTCACATCTCCAAGCTAACATTGATTCATCAAGATGAAATGCTCTTTGCTACTCATTTCGGCCGCCGTACTGGCCAGCGCAGCACCTCCTGCGTATCCCCAGGGCTGTGCCTACGACAGCTGCCTCTGGAAAGACAAAATACCAACGAAGTGGAAGCCTGCTGCCTCTGCGTTCTGCCAGCTGCTTGTTGGACCTCCGCCTCGAGCTTCCACGACAACATGTGGAGCGAAAACAACTCTTACGCAGACTTCAACGCCTCATCCAACCACAGTCACGTCTACGAGTAGCGTTACCGCCACTTCCACAGACACAATTACCGCGACTGCGACCACATCGATTGTGGAAATGCAGACATCCCTCACGAGCTGTGGGACAACTATCACCACAACTGCGACTACTGACATTACATACCCGCACTTCACTCCTGTCGGGCCTGCGCGAAGGGCAGCACCAGAAAACGATCAACTGGAAGCAAGAGAACAGGCTCCTCGCTATGGAGGCGGTGCACCTGCCTATCCGGACTTTATGCAGAGCGGTTGCCGCAAGCCTCCCTCTCTGGCCCAAGTCCAGGCCGCTTGCAAATGCTTTCTGACCCCTCCAGTGGTAACAGATTCGTCGAATGAGACGCCCCCCGAATTGTGCTCTACTGATAAATCTAGTATCGCGCAAGCCTGTCACCACCACCACCACCCTCGCTCAGCAGACAGTGACCAAGACCGAGGATCAAACAGCGACCGTCACTGCTCAAATCACTACGACTGCAGTGACCACCACCTCTACATCTACAACTACTGTTGAGACATGCACAGCCACGTCGACAAGCTACGTGATATCAGGCAACGGCCTCGCCAATTGTGGCGCACCAAGTGGACAATACGCTTCTGCGACCACAGGACAGATAACTTGCATCCAACCAGCCAACGCGCCATCTGGATCAGTCAATGCCTTCCATCGAGTTGAGGCGGACGGCACCCAGGGCACCGTCTGGGAAGGTTGCATCTACTCTGGCCCACGATCAATCACTACTACAAGCGGCGGAACCCACCAATGCGGTGCGTCGCAAGGCACTACGATCACAGGTCAGACCGATGCTGCATCTATGCTCACTGGTTTCACTTACGACGGCTCCTTCTCGCCATCCTTCAATGACTATTTCATCACACGCATCGGATCCACCGTCCAAAATGGGAATTCGTACTGGGGAGTCCTAAACAATGGGGTCTTCACGACCTCCGGTGGGTGCCAGGCACAAGTTCGTCCCGGGGATTCGTCGCTGTGGCAGTGGGACGCATTCAATCTGTATGGTTTGCTTACAATCACTCCACAATACGCAGTCGTGGCTGCCGGAAGCCCAGTGTCAATTTCTGTGACTACTCGGAGCCCTAATGGGGGTGGCAGCTCACCTTTCGGCGGTGCGACGTTGTCCGGCGGCGGCGGCTTGACGAGCGACGCTAATGGAAATATCGCATTTGCTGCACCGTCTGCTCCCGGCTGCTATCAATACAAAGCCGAAGGAAGCGGGCAAGGGAGATCAAACGCATTTTACTTAAACGTTGTTGACGGCTTTCCTGCGACTATTGGCTGAGCTTGTCCATTTGTCTGACGCTTTGGTGGAGCGGAGATGAGCATCTCTAGTAGATTTAAAGCTCGATTGATTTACAAAGCCAATGGACAACTGTATGATATTCAACCTTACAGGATCATCATTCTCAAACATCCACTCCTATGGATGGAGCAGTGCTACAGCTCAAAGCATCACCATATTTCGCCTTTGACTATACTCCTATCCGCGAGCGGTTAATCGCAATCGTTCCAAATAGCATAAATTTTGCTTTGAACCAAGTCCACTGCAACGCAAGCTTGCAGTCACGCCCGCATTTGATATAAACCTAAGGATACACCGATGATGTAAGGAAACGATATGATGCGAGACGAAGCACGAAAAATCTTCTCTCATATTAAAATTACTCCAAGGTAATTCACAAGCTCTCAGTAACAGTCAAGTACACCGCTGGTGAGCGTATAGCGTTGGTCATCTCCGCCTTGTACTGATAACAGCCCGGCTGCGACGGGACCTGAAGAAAAATATTGCCATTCGCATCAGCAACGCTCGCCGTCCCTATGCTGGCACCTGAAGCTGGACTTCGAGTTCCAGTGTTGGGGTTGACCTGAGTGACGGTGAGGGTAATTGAATCTGTCTCTGCCGGGTTCACCACTATGACCTGCGGATTGATGTCGAGGAAATTGCGGTTGGGCGCAAAAGCGTCAAACGCCCAAAGGCCTTCGTCACCATTGGCGACTTCCTCTTGACAACCGCCCCTCAGGGTAAAGACGAAATTCCTTAAGACTCCCCAAAATTGGTTGCCGGTCTGTGTGGTCGAGGATATGCTGCTTATGAAGAAGTCCTGGAACTGGTTGCTGTAAGTTCCGTCGAAGCCGTACCCAAGCTCCCTACCAGAGGAATCGATTGCTGTAGTGAGAGTACCTCCCGGTGAAGGATTGGCGTTGTTATTCGTACCGTCACAGAGATGTGTGCCCCCTGAAGGAGTGGTCACATTGCGCGGCCCTGTACTGATACAACCATCGAAAATGTTGCCTTCCTGACCGCCTTCAATCCGGAATTTGGCATTGGTCTCTCCAGGCGGAGCCACGTTATCGCAGGTGAGGCTAGGTTGAGACGTGTATGCGGCAACGGGGGCACCGCATGTAAGTTCAGCCCCTCCTGCAAAGACGGTGGTAGTAGCGGTGGCTGTCTGGCACTCCGTCACAGTTGAGACAGGTGCCGTGGCAGTCCTCGTTGTCGTGGTCGTCGTCGTCTGGTGAGTATGCGTCAGCAACCTCGAGACCGAAGGATCGAATCAAATTGGCTTACCCCTGCTGGAACAACAATGGTTGACGTGACAGTGGTCGTCAAGGAAACGTTGCTTGTTCTCGTGCAGGTTGAAGTCTTTGGCTTGCCGAGCAAGCAAGAGCACGCGCTGCTGATCTTTGCCTTGAATGGCTGCCCACTGCCACATCCTGCTCCCATGACATTGGGAATGAAAGGAAGAGCTCTTTCGTCCAGATCTCTTCTCCTTGGAGCTCCTGGATAGTCTCCTCGCCGGAGAAAATTAACGTAGGTCGAAAACACTCCTTGCACAGTTGACGTAGTGGTGGTGCAGGTAGAACTCTGCGTAGTCGGCGGGGGAGTAACTGTGGTGAGAGAGGTCGCAGTAGCTGTGACTGGCGCCTGAGGCTGATTCACTCGGGATGTGGACGTAATGACGGTAGTGATGGTCTTCGTTGTGGCTGTAGAGACTGTGGCATTGTACTTAATGTATTTGCTGCACACTGAGGAGGCGAGCTGAGCAACGGGCTTATTCAAGCGAATCGACTTGAAACATTGATCTTGGAAGAGTGAGCAGATAAACGAGAATATGTTGAGCTGGATCGTTCCACGCACCGGCTGGACAGGATGGCGGTCCCCCATAGCTCCTTTGAGGATCAGGTGCTGCGAGACTCTGCTGCAAGAACAAGGCAATTCCCGCGGCTGCTGTAAGTATCTGCATGGCGACCAAAATGCGTGATAGTAGGCGATAGGGAGAGTACAGGTTCAACTCTTTCAGACAGAGACACCATGGTCTCTATATTTTGGAGAACGAGCAGGCCTAGCCGCGAGCTCAAGCCCAGCTATTGAGGCTGCACCAGTTACGCTAGTGCTAGTTGAAGCCAAAATGGGCAGCCATGTTCAGGCTTTGGCTTATATTACCGAGAGGCGCACGATTCTGGCCATGGCCGGGCGAGGGATTGCAGTTCTCAAAGTTTTCGAACCGCGATTTGCCTCCAGCGAGAACCATTTACTACTACAGAGCATTACAAGGTGGGAACGGCTCAAGAGGTAATTCTCTGGAGACCCTCTCATGTACAGTGGGAACTCCGTGTGAGTCTTGCTACGACGAGCGCCCGCAGCGACTTGAGGGTCGGTTGTCGATGCGGATTGAGCGCCCGAGGACATTATTTGCAAAGGCTTTTGTATACGCTTTTAGGTCCTGTCTGGAAGCTGCATAATGTATGCACTCGCAGCTGCCGTTTTCAGAGGCCGGCCGCCCGTTTCTGCTATAGCCACAGCCACATGAAGCTCAGCTCAGCCAGCCACATGGCAGACCCAAATTTCCACATTTAGGGGTAAAGGAATTAACCATTTGGTAAATTTGGGCCTCCTGTGTGTGCCTCTTCGCAACCGTAAATGCCACGCGGCTTGACCACATCCGAACATTCTGCTTCATGGCGCCTTCATCTCCAGCACCTGCGTCCATCTTTGACGAGCATCTGTCTGGATCATCGAATCTTTCGCTTGCGAAATACTGCAGGCTCCACTTCTATCTTTGATCGCAACAATCGCGGTCTGCGCAAGCTCGAGCAAGGTGCTGTCGCCATTGTCAGCGCCCAGCGATTAAAATATCAGCGACGAAGCAGAGACTCGCCACTTCATGATCGTCATTACACTTGTCTCAAAATTGAGACGCTGTCTGCACCAATTCCTTGACTCTATCGCCACCAGCGAGTCGATGCCGAGACTGTCCAGCTTGACGTTAACTCGGACGTCTTCTTCGGCTCGAAGCAGATATCCAGACAGGACTTTTTCGATCTCCAAGGCCAGCATCTGCAATGCCGCTGGATCCAGGAGGTTCGATGCGCCTCTGTCAACGATTGAATAGAAGCTTTGGAGGCCGCCTCCCTGAGATGCCTCGACAGTCTTGGCCTTCTGTTCTAAGTTCCTGTATATCGCAAAACGAATATCTCGCTTCCAAATTAATCGACAAGCAGAGTCGTGCAGCAGCTTGAAACTACGGAGACCAATTCCAAATGCGAATGGGTGTGTGAACGCCCCGCCGAAGCTCTGACATGATTTTGAGTGTTTGATCGCAAGCTCAACCGATTCCAGCAACTCCTGCTCGAATAGAGTCCAGAAATGCAGCGTTTTGAAGTGTTCGAGCACGGTCGGAGATTGCGAGACGTATTCAACATCCTCGATCGCTCCAATGTCGATTGCTGAAGCTGAAAGCTCAAGACTGTGCCGGAACTGAACGAAAGAGCCCAAACACCTGTTGGAAGCAGCATAATTTGCCTTGCCCCATTGCCCTACCAAGCCGCAGAATGAACTGAATAGGACAGGCAGTCAAGCTGCATTCCAACATTGACAAGCACTTCAAAGGATGCAAGAGGAAATTCGATGTCGTGCTCCTGGACCAGGAGATAGCAGGCTGGCTACCTATGTTCTGTGGGAGAACTTCATCAAATCCATCTACTTCCGCATCTCTGGCTGGGAGTGTGCGGGGCTGTAAGTGACTGTATTGCAAGGGGTATCGGCTCCGTTCTCAGCCATTATGACCTGCCGTTATTATCCCAACTCCAGCCTTTACCCCAAATCTGCATTATCCTTCAGCATTCCTAACTCTTTCAAACGCTCAATAGCTTGAACAGTCCACTCATTACACTTGAAGGCTTTCCTCCTCTCCTCCCCCGGCCCATACGGCTTCCCATCCTCTCTCGTCCAAATAAGCTCATGCCTTCCCGTCACAGGAACTCTCTCCCAGAAATTGATCCCCTGCTGTTTCGGCGGGGTCGGCAGCTCTCCAAGCATCTTCCCCATCTTCCCAGACTCATACTCCTTCTTTCGAATATACCCGAGAAAGGTGAGGTTGTGTAGAGGTCCTGAGTCACCTGGCGTCCAGTCGTCGCGTTGTTCGTAGCGCATTCCGCGGGCGGCGATCACGTCGCCGGTGACGTGGAAGAGAGAACCTTTGTTGGTTGATGAAGAGTGCTTGACCCATATTCCGTCGTGGTAGCGTTTGCCTGGGTCAAGGGGGTCAGGGGCGGCGGTGTCGGATTCTGGTTTGTAGACGCTGTACCATTCCTGATGTCGCTGCTGATCTTGCTGCTTTGGGTCAGAGGTGGCCTGTGAAGCAGTTTCGTTTTGCTGCTGAGAGGACATGCTTGGTTGAATCTTTTTAGTATGTTGGCAGGGTTTGCACCTTGCTATTCATGAACCACTTCAGAATGGCTCTTATTGTGCAGCATTGCGAGAGACCGAGACGTGACGAGCAGAGCTCTGCTGCACGTGCTCAAAAGAATGCTGTCACGTCGAATGCTGTGATATATCAAGCATGCTGTGCAACATCGCTTGCTCAGCTGCATAGCTGTGATAGCGTGGCTGCAGATGCACCCACGGCGTCAAAGCATCTACACAAAGCTTCAAAATCCCTCTTTGTCGTCGATGCGTTCTGGCAATACTCCAACAGAATCTCGTAGTATCGAGTCCGCTCCATGAGGTTCGCGGTAAGAATGATCGAGAAAGCTTCAAGGATCCAAGAAGCAAGCTGACGTCGAAGTGCGCTCAGCCATGGAAGCTTCGATGCTTCACTTTTGCTAAAGTCGCGCGACGATTGACATGATCGTGCTTCGTAGAGGGTGCTCTAGTGATCAAGACAGTGGAGACGTTCTGCAAAGCCTCAGCTCCCCTCCATGTTCATGTAGAAGTGGGTACACTGCAGGTCCACTGCATTCCAGCGCCCATTCAGCTGAAATGACGGAACCTGTCACATCGACCCCAACATTTTCACCGGCTCCCACGAATCTTCAAAGGAAGGAAGTCAGACTCCAATAGGTCTGGAAGCACAGAAATGGCCGCAGAAGAGAAGTCGTGGGAGTTCCTCAATTCGCTCTGGTCCTCGGAATCCTTCGACTCAGCAGTCTGCAAAGAATGCTTCGCTCCAATTGACACATCGAAAGCCTTCGCTCGAACATTCAAACTAGCCGACCAAAACGCACTTTCAACGCCTCCATGCGCACAAGAAATCGACATCTCGGATGGACGTAAGATCCAAGTCTTTCACAGACATCTGCAATGCTTGTACGACACGACTGCTTTCGTCGCCGTCTCGCATGTCTGGGACCCAAAAGTCGCGGAACTGCAAGTCAAACGCGACGAGACCACCTCTTCTGTTTGCGAAGTGGATAAGATCGTGCGCGAGCTACCTGCACGGGTGTGTGCTGCGCTCGAAGACGGATATCCTGAGCAGCAAGGCCTAGAAGTCTGGCATGACTACCTTTCGGTTCCACAATGGACGACAGAAACGAAAGCAGACATCATGCTTCGTATACCAGAGCTCTTCAAGCGAGCGAAAATGACAGTCGTGTGTCTGACGGATGTGAAGATGTCTGCGTTCGAAGCGATGAGGAGTGGACCATCAGCGGCGGAGCGGGCTCGTGGTATGGGTGCGATTTGTTCAGCCAAGTGGTTTGGACGTATGTGGACGATCATGGAGTTCATTCGGACCAAGAACATGGCGATATTGACGGAAGAGTACAAACTCGTCGGTGTCGATCCCCAGGAGCCTGATCGCTGTATTGTGCAGGAGCTGCAGAGTCGATGGAAAGATGAGGTCCGAGAAATTGGGTTTGGGCGCCATCTGGAGCAGATTGTGCGCATAGATGGGTACTTTCTGCCTTGGCAACTTGGACATGTCGTCTCCGTTCGAGAAAAGGCATTGCACAGTCAACAGCAGTCCTGCTTTGGTCTGGTGCACGCCATTCTGTCAAGGCGACGAGTGACGCGGCCGGAAGACTTTTTCTATGCGTTTGAAAACATTCTTATGACGAGAGTCGAGCTCGGTACGGCAGTACTGAGTGAGCCCAGAGCGGTCTTGCTTCGCATGGCGATGACCCGGCTGCTGAGCAATGACTCGAGCCCGCTGTTCATGATACCAACTCACACGCAGACAGGCTGGCATCTGCAGCTGGGAATGGGCTATGTCGATCATTACACCTGGGGACTGGGCGACGAAGTGAGAGAACCAACTTGTGGCATCGTCAGACCAGGCAGTTCTCTCCATCGGATTGTCCTCTCGGCTGAAGAGATTGGCGAATTCCGGTTTGCAAGACGGTACAGATGGGGACAGACTGGGCCCAAGAATTCTCTCGCAGCAATCTGTAGAATGACTTTGGATGTCGTCGGAACGGATGTAGACGCTTTTGTCACCACAGTCGCTGTGCGACTTTACGGACAAGAAAGAGACGCCGTATTCCAAAAGCTTGCAGAAGAGGGCCGCCGTCGCAAACTGCAAATGGAGCTTGAGCAGCTGTACGACAGTTTCGTAGGACCGGACGATGTAGAGGCTGCGGAGAGGATTGGCGAGCTGATTGGTCTTTCTGACACATCTCTCGGCGAAGCTCATGAGGATCCTCAAACGCCAATGACGTTCCTACAACATCACGGCGGCACTCTGCATCACGGTCCTGCTGGTGCCATTGTTGGAGTGAGTTGTGCGCATTGCCGAGGCATCTTCCTGCTGCGCATCTTGTTGTTGCAGCCGCCTTCAGCCTTGACAGGCGCGAAGGCTTATCGCATACCAGGTCTGAGGTATCGCTTTTCCCATGCTGGAGGAATGGGCATGCTTGTACTGAATGGCAGAATGGTTGGCAGATTTGTCTGGGGAACGCCGACCTGTGAGTGCGATAAGCTGACGCAGATAGAGGTGGCGGTGGATGATTTGCCATTGCCAGGCCGCAGCAAGAAAGCTCAGGCTGCCGATGTCCTTCCCTTAAGGCGATGAGCCGTGCTTTGAAGATGACGAAGCCCTGTCCATACCGAATTCGGGAGCTTCTTCAGAAACCGGAACCAGTTCTCTAGTCTCATTAGACCAAATCATTGCGGGATCTCTTCGTTGATCCGGATCCCAGAAGTGGTCTTCATCAACCTCATCGCGAACGACGATCAGCTCAGCATTCAAGTGGGAGCATCTAGAAAGCTGATCGCAGAGTCCATTGAGTAGCTCACGTTGTGACTCGCCCCAATGGTCCGAGGAGCTGTCCGTCATTAGTCGTAGAGTGACGCTCTGCAAATTGGGCATTCTCTGTGCGGATTCCGGCACAAATGACCAGAGATCCATTTGTTCTTCTTCGAGAGCACCAAAGTAGATGAAAGCGCGGAGATGCGCCGCCTCCAGCGCTGCTGGAGGAAGTCTCCCTGACTGACGCTCGTTGTAACCAGGGCCATCATGAATGAAGACGCCCGAACTCTTCAGTGCAAGAGAATCAAGTTCGTGTCGCAATTGTCGGCAAACAAGTAAGAGATACGTTGGTGCCAGGTCTTTGGCCCCGATCTGAAGATCGGAGTACCTGTCTGGAGTGAAGTTTACCAGAGAGAGCGCGTAAATTTCATCTCGCAATTCCCGAGGGAGTTCGAAGAAGGGGAAAATGTGCCGCGTATGCGAACTATGTTGCTTTGGTGCCATGATTTTGTATATGCTCCACAACAGGTTTGTAAGATAGTTTCCCGGGTTGAGGATTGGTGGATGTGAGGAGGTGAAGTCGCAAGACGCGACCGCAAGCGCGGCCCCAGGCAGCAGCGGCTATAAATAGATCGTGACAGATGCTGTACGTTTTTCTTCTTCTTCGGTCCCATCAATCTTGTTCAACACCAACATTCAATACTGCTCATCTCACCAGCTTCGCTCGCAATTACTCGACACAAACGATTGTTTCCCTTAAAAACAGAATACCTGATCCGACATCTTGCTCACCGCTCCCGGCTCATCACACCCCAACTCGACCAGATTCTGCTTCATCGCATTCACCATACCCGGAGGCCCACAGAGCATCATCTGAGTGTCCTTCGACGCCTCCGGCAACCTCTCCTTCAAAACGTCCTTCGTCACTCGGCCCTTTCCGCCTTTAAACCCGGCGGGTGGCTCGTCAAGGACGTAGTGGACCTTGAACTTGTCTGGACAAGTCTGGGCGAAGTGATCAAGCTTCTCACGAAGCATGATATCTGCCTCTGAGCGATTTGCGTACACAAGGCTGACTTGGGTGTCATCGCTCTTGTCTTCACAGATGGCGCGGATGATCTGGTACATCGGGGTGATGCCTGTGCCACCGGCGACCATTCCAATGGAAGTGATGCCGCCCTTGCGATACCGCATTGCTCCTTTCGGGCCTCGAATATCTGCGGTATCGCCAACCTTCAAGTTCTTCAAGTAATTGCCCATTTGACCATCTGGGTAGACACGGACTAGAAGCTCCATTCGGCCCAGATCTCTGTTGTTCGAAACTGGTGTGTAGCTTCGGACTACAGTGTGCTCGTCAATGGTAGCTTTAATGGCGACGTGCTGTCCGATTGGGAGGCCGAGAACAGACCACTTGGTCGGCAGATCGAAGACGAATCGCCAAATTCCGTTCGCCAGCTCCTGCTTGCGAGCTAGTTTGAGATGCATATATTCCTGGGAATTGAGAACGCCTGCCGGATGGAACGAGCTGCGACGCTTTACAGCGCCCGGAATGCGGGAAGGATAGCTCTGGAAGCCCGGAGTGCTGATGATCCTCTCGAGAGAATAAGAGCCGAGAACAGCGAGCACTCCAGCGGTGATGGTGGCGAGGACAAAGCCTTGTGTGAAGCTCCCGTGTCCGTGGTGGAACCTATCCAGAACGTGATAACGATTGAGTGTCCATACGAGACCGGCCGTCGCGATTCCAGCACCAGCAAGCTCAAGCCGCGCTGGGGTAATTATTGGGCTGTGCTTGCTCTGGTGATCATCGCTTCTTCTTATGACTTGCACTCCCTGCGGTACGCTGGATCCTTGCTGCTTGGGTGAGTCGTCCTCCTCCTTGGCTCCCTCGAGTGCACCGACGAGATAAGTGTGCAGAATCTCTCTCGCGTCCTCGGAATGGCCGACATCCTCATATGCTGAGGTTGCATCTTGGCCTGCCACTTCAAGAAGAGCATCCTGTCCTCCAGGATGGTCTTTGACGTATTCAGAGACATCGTAAACTATTGCAAAGTCAGCAATGTGCGCAGCTGATGGATCTACAGGGCAGAACGACCTTTTCCGTGAATGGTCATCCACATGTCCTTCTTGGTGTTATGCTTCTCGACCTCGCTGGCCTTGATCGTCTTCACCTCGACCTCATTCTTCCATCCCGCCTTCAGCTCCTTTCGATCTGATGAGGCCATGATTGCTTGTGGTACTCGCTGCGCTGGTCAAGAGCAGATTGGTGAGGTAAAGGGAGTGATATTAAAGTGACGTCTTGAAATGAAGATGGCGAATTAAGGTTTGATATGTCGGGGGTCGTTTCAGCACCGATGGCCGGTCAATCAGAGTTCAGGTCAATCACAGCCGAATGACTTCATTGCCCGGTCTCGAAGTGGCCTCGAAAATCTCCTTCAAGCACAAAGTCTTAAAGGCACGTTGAAGTAGCGTGGTTGGGAAAACTGTAGCAACGCCGCCGGACATGTCCTAGCTCTCGACATGGAGATGAGGCTGGAATAGGTGACAAGACCGCCCACTCAAAACAACGCATTTATCATCGTCACGGCCGTAATTCTGCAGCAAAAGCTTGCGAAGCTTGAATAGGTCATAGGAGCCGGGAGACCCGATTTTTGAACTTTATCTTTACCTTGGTTGAATAATCCTGCGGGTTTGACTCGTCGATCCGCCACGCCGTTGAAAAGCATCCACAGCAACTTCACGCGGGCTTCGAGGCAGAGCCGCCTCCGATCTGCATGTGCCACTTTTGGTTACTATGGCCAATGACCGCATAGCAAAACTTCGTCAGCTTGATGGCTTGCGGGTTTGTGTAGTAAATACCACTTGACATACTTTCAACAACCACTGGTCAAGGCACAAACAACTGTCCATCGGTTCATTGCTCTGCTGCAGCAAGGACATTCACCATGGCCGACACATCTTTCTACTTTGATGGAGAATCCTCCAAGAGTGGAGTTCGCGTTGACACTGCTTCAATTCCAGATATTTCTGGTCTCAAGCAAGTGATCAGCAATCATCTGGGTGTCGTGCAGCCGGAAGGTGTGTTAAAAAATGCCAACATTCAAGCCACTCGACTGACCACATGCTTGACAGGCCTCTCATTTCACCATGCCGACACCGATGAAGAACTCAAAGATATTTCCGCGGTGAAAGCCTACAACTCTACGGTCAAAATGAAGGTCGATGGACATGCTGTTCGAGATGTGCCAGGCCCAACGCAGCTTCCTTTTGTAGGGAATTGGTTCGAAGGTATGGAAGATCGAGATGCTTTGCTCGATATTCTTAGCTGATGAATCGAAGTGTACCCCGACCAACTGGGAAACAACCAAAGACTTTTCGAGAAATACGGACCCATATTCCAAACCAACACCATGGGAGCTGTCAACTATTTCACCAACGACCCCGAACTCACCCAGATCGGATTTTCGGAGACGGAATTCTTCTCCAAGGAGATTAGGCAAGGCCACCCTCTATATCCGATCAAGAACAATCTCGCGGGAGTCTTTCTGGGCGACACAAGCAACCCATCCTGGAACATCGTGCACAAGTTCTTGCCTCCGGCACTGGGACCTAAGGCTGTTCGGCACTACGCTCCCACCATGAACGGCTGTCTGGATGAATCGCTTCCCATCTTCGACGAGCTGGAAGAGAACGGTGATGCGTGGAACGTGTATCAGTACATGCTTAAGCTCAGCTCCGGAACTGTGGGCAAGATCATGCTGGGCAAGGATCTGGAGCACTTCAAAAGCGTTGATGCTCCGCTTCATCCACTTGTTGTGGCCATTGCTGAGCAGCTCGCGGTCAACAAGAAGGTGACCAGCAAGGGGGAGTGGTTTAAGTACCTCCCCTTCGTAGGCGACACAGCGAAGATGAAGAGCCTGCAAAGCGACGTTCACAAGCAGGTCGAGCAACTCATGGGCGAAGCGAAGCTGAGCGGTGATGAGAGCTTACCACTGCAAGATGCCGCATTGAAGGCAAACAATGTGATTGGTATGAATAACTCCTCCAAGCATGAAGACTACTCCCACTGACTATGACTCAGACTACCTCGTCCGCGCCACCGACTCCAACGGCGTCCGCCTCCCGAAAGAAAACCTCCTCTCCGCCGTCCTCGTCGCCTCCGGAGCCGGCTTCACAACAACCTCCTCCCTCCTCTCCTGGTGCATCTTCGGCCTCGCAACCTACGCCGGCACCCAAGGCCGCCTCCTCCAAGAGCTCGTGGACCATGACATCACCGACGAAACCAACATTACGGCCGACCAAATCGACGAGCTCCCAGAGCTAGACAAATTCATCAAAGAAATGCAACGCCGCCACAACCCCTCCTACCAACCCGGCCGCACCGCCCTGCGCGACATGGTCCTGCCCGGAGGCTACAAGCTCAAAGAAGGCTCTGTGCTCATCCTCGCTCTGCACCACTTACACACAAACTCGAAAATCTGGGAGAACCCGGACAAGTTCGACCCTGATCGCTGGGACACGGATGCCGTCAAGCACCGGCATAAAGCTGCTTACGTTCCGTTCGCAACCGGACAGAGGATGTGTATTGGATTCAATTTCGCTCTGCTGGAGGTGAAGATTTTCATCTGTAAGTTGGTGTGGCGGTATCATTGGGAGAAGGAAGGGGAGGCGGAGACGGAGTATGATCCGTTTTTCCAGTTGATTCGGCCGTTGAATTTGTATGTGCGGACGCAGAAGAGGACGACGTTTCCGAGTAAGAGCGAGGGGGCGAAATAGATTCTATAGATGCGATTTTGCATGTGTATTGCAGCGTTTGTCGATTTCCTTCTCCGTGAAGATCTTTCTTCTGCAACCACTTCGACGTCGCGTTTCGCTCTTTCTTCCATTGTTCTTCGCACTTTCATTATCGCATGATTGCAATCGTTCGTTTCGAGATGCCCTTCGACGTCTTCGACGTCCACATGACGTGAGCTTTCCAGATACATCGATCATGCTGGTTCCATCAACATTCACACATTACCAAAACATCGACTCTCGCACGAATCTCACAAAGCCAGCACGCCTCGGCCGCGACTACAACAACATGTTGACAGCTTCTCAGCCTCTTGCAGACTGACTGATTGCATGCTTCTGGAACCACAAACAAGCCTTGATGGAAAGCTTTCTGGCGCATCCTGAAACTCTGTTCCAATGACGTGGTGTTGAGACGCTACTGCAAAACGCATAACAGCGTTAGGGTTTGTAACCCTATTACTGAAGAAACCGGAACCGGGCGTGGATGGCTACGCAATGGCATCTGGTCTGGCCATCTGATAGAAGGCTAAGGTAGCGTCTTAATCGGCGTTGATTCTTCTGTTCTCCTCCGACTACGTGCGAATGCGTTGACGACAGTGGCACGAAATACCGGAAGTCGACGGAAAGGATTGAGTGACATGTGAAGGAAACAACACTTCAAAATCAATTCCAGGCCATTGCACATCTTTAATAACAAGACGTTGCCAGCAGTCCAAAGCCAAGAAAAGAAGAATATACCCGCCATCTGGATTGTTCGGCCAACAACTCAACAACCACCACGATGGCCTACCAACCTCCCACCGACTGGCAAGACCGCCCCGTCTGCGTCCTAGGCGCCGGCGTCCTAGGCCGCCGCATAGCAGCCTGCTTCATCGCAGCAGGCCACCACGTCGTGATCCGGGACCCATCAGAAAAAGCCCGATCCGGTGCTCTGGAGTATCTCGGCACCAACATCTCCTCCTTCACAGCCCTCACCCACCGAAAGCCAGGCACATACGAGGCGATCGAAGACCTGCAGAAGGCGGTGGCGAATTGCTGGCTAGTCTTCGAAGCCGTGCCGGAAGTTCTTGGGCTGAAGGAAGATACGTTCCGGGATCTGGAGGGACATGCGCCAAAGGACTGTATTTTGGCGACGAATAGTAGTTCGTATAAGAGTAGTGAGTTGCTGGGGAAGGTGAAGGAGGAGACGAAGGGGAGGGTTTTGAATACGCATTTTATGATGCCGCCGGAGGTGAGTTGAGCACTTCCCTTCCAAACCATTCCAACGATCTGTATGTGGGGACAGTAGCTGATGATGATGATTGATGACAGGCTCTGATCGTAGAGCTGATGACGAGCGGCCACACAGCGGAAAGCATCTTCCCCTTCCTGGTGCAAAGATTCAAAGAAGCAGGTCTGCATCCACTTGTTGCGCTGAAGGAGTCCACTGGTTTTATCTTTAATCGAATCTGGGCGGCGATCAAGCGGGAAGTTCTGAGTGTGTTGGCGGAAGGAGTCGCCACTCCTGAGATGATTGATTCGATGTGGATTGAGCAGTATGTTGGGCGGAAAGTTGGGCCTTGGTGAGTTGACTTCCGTTGAATCATGAGGACGTCGTCGTTGTTGACATGGTTTTTGCAGCGCGATGATGGACCAAGTCGGTCTCGACACGGTCCAACACATCGAAGAGCACTACATCAAAGACCGCAAACTGCCAACCTCTCACCTGGACTGGCTGGAGAAGAACTACATCGACCAGAACAAACTGGGCAAGAAGAGCGACAACGGCGGTCTCTACCCACCCCCGAAGAAGGGCGAAAGCACCCGCCTTCTGCTCCTGAACGTCGGACTCGCAGAACCTCTCGCCGGAAAAAGCATCAAAGACATCCAGCACTCCGGCCAGCTCTTATCCCTAAACGCCAGCGAACCCGGCGCACGAGCAACCCAACTCGTCGGCGATCTGCCCGCTCCCGACGGAATCGATGTTTCCAAGTCGACGAACCGCATCTACTGGACCAACATGGGCAACCCGAAGAACAACGACGGCTCCATCCAGTCCTGCGCCATGGACGGCTCCGACGTGCAGTCCGTCCTCGCTCCCGGAAAGATTCACACCCCCAAACAAATGGTCATCGACCAGAGCAAGAACAAAATCTACGTCTGCGACCGCGAAGGCCTGCGCGTGATGCGCTGCAACCTGGACGGCAGCGAGCTGGAAACGCTGTACGCCTCCGGCGACTGGGAATCCGAGCCGGAGAAGTCGGCTGATGCGACGTTCTGGCCTGTCGGGATCACGCTCTCTTCGAAATTGGATAAGTTTTTCTGGACGCAAAAGGGCCACTCCAAAGCAGGCGAAGGCCGCATCTTCGCCGCGGGTCTCTCGATCCCCAAGGGCGAAACCGCATCCACTCGCTCGGACGTCGAGGTCATCGCCTCCCAATTGCCCGAATGCATCGACCTGGAATTCGACGACGAAGACGGAGTGCTCTACTGGACCGACCGCGGCGAGCTCCCGCTCGGAAACACACTCAACAAGAAGCAGATAATCGGGCAGCCGCCGAGCGCGGAGAAAGCGATAGGGAGAGAGATATTGGCGCAAGGACTTGGGGAGGGAATTGGATTGAGACTGGATAAGGGGAATGAGTGTTTGTATGTGGCGGATATGGGCGGGCATGTGTGGAGGTGCTCGACGCAGGGAGGAGTAAAGGCGGGAGAGAAGGAGAAGGTGTATGAGGGGAAGACGCATGCGTATACGGGGTTGACGTTTTATACGTTTTAGGGGAGGAGATGGGGAGGTTGAGCGGTAGAAATAATGGCTGCGATAGATTAGATGTAATGACTTCCTTTTAATGTGAACATTGGCCACAAATACCTTCATCTGCCGAGCCATTTGATAGCAAGAGGAAGCATCATCCCTCTGGACCCGAGAATCCGAGTGAACCGCTGTCCAGCTGAAACGCAACGCCAGTCGTTCTTGCGGGTGGGGGTGTTCCTCGTAGGGCAAGCAACCTGAGCCAGTCGACCGCAAACCAAATGCAGGTACAGCGTGAACATGGCGAATGGCGACGAAGAGGAAGTGCAGAAGTGAAGTGGTACTCGTTTCCAAAAATAAATCGATTCTTCTCTCAGACTTTCACGTCATTCGCCCGGCGGCTTGGCTTGGCTGTGGTGTAAGCAGTGCCGAGCTTTCGTTCTGGTTGTGGCAGGGATGTATCCACCTGTGCAACGCAATCAACCATCGTTCCTCTTCTTCTTTGCATTTGAAGTCGGGCAGCAGTACATCTTGAGGAGAAGAGTGTTTGCTGCGAGAAAAGAGGCCGCCTTCTCCTTCACCGGAGATCGTTGCTTTTGGTCAGGCCACCATTCCTCCTCAGCCTTGTCCACAGCTCGAGTCCTGAGTCTCGCCCCTCATATTCCTCCCTCATTCTTCACACAACTCGTGACAGCCCGCCATCCAGGACTTCCTTGCACCCACAAGCCCGGATATCCCTACGCAGAACATCGGAGAGAGTGAGCCGTCGGTGGGCGTTGACGTCGTCGCCGCGGGAGTCACGGCATCGCTGTTGCATAAACACACCACGCGACCTGCATCTTCTACTAAGCCGAGCGCTGCAGCTGTTTAGACGCCTCCAAGCGCAAAGTCTGCGCGCAACGAAGAGCTCTCCTCTGACGGACATTTATTACGTCGTCGTTGTCGCCTCCTCTGCGTCACCTCAGCACCTCATGGCCTACAACCGCGGATACAACCCAGACGCGCTGCCTGCGTAAGTCGAGTATTTCCGTCTTCGTATCCGTATCAGACCTCAATCCACCCACCCAGCCATACCCAACCTCACCCCACCACAGACCACACATCTGCCGTATTGAAGAAGGAAGAGAGAAAGACCTCCCACTGATGAGACACGTCCATTTCAGACACGCCGAGCCCGAACAAGCCGCCCAGATGCTCAACTCCTCCGTCGGCGGTCCTCCGCCAGGACGCCGAACCGACTCGAATCCCAACTACAACAAGCCCGTCCCTCCACCACCGCAAGTTGCCAACCTGAGACCCGACGATCGATATGGACGACAGAGTCCCGCGAGCGGCTACCAGTCCCCCGCTCCTCCCGGCGCATACGGCTCCTCGAACCCTCCACCACCGCAAAATCAAGGCTACAACGACTACGGCCGCCAGAACTCGCCTCGCTACGACCAACACTCCCAATCTCAGCGCTACGGCAGCGGCCAGCAACAACCACCACCACCTACCTCCTACAACAACCACCAACAACAATACAACCCCGCCCCTCCACCACCCCGAAACAGCAGCACCACCTACGGCATCACCTCCCCACCCCCACCAACCCAAAACCCTCCGCCGCAAGGCTACCACAACCGCCCCCCGATACCCGACCACCAGCGCCCTCCAACAACCGCCCCTCCCCCGCCACGCGATGGCAACGACCGCGACGCCCTCTGGCCCCTCTTCCTGCAAGTCGACAAGAACCGCACCGGCCAGCTCTCCGAAGCCGAGCTGCAGCGCGCCCTCGTCAACGGCGACTACACCGCCTTCGACCCGCACACGGTGAAAATGATGATCCGCATGTTCGACACCGACCGCAGCGGCACCATCAACTTTGACGAGTTCTGCGGTCTCTGGGGCTTCTTAGCTGCTTGGAGGAATCTGTTCGATCGCTTCGACGTGGATCGTTCAGGGAACATATCGTTACGAGAATTTGAGGACGCGCTGGTTGCGTTTGGATATCGATTGAGTCCGCAGTTTGTGCAGTTGCTGTTTAGCACGTACGCGAAATCTCACAGTAGAGGGAGAGGAGACGATGGAGTCAGGGAACGCGTTCTGTCCTTTGATCTCTTCGTGCAGGCGTGCATTAGTTTGAAAAGGATGACGGATGTGTTCAAAAAGTACGATTCCGATCGGGATGGGTATATTACGTTGAGCTTGTAAGTGCAAGAACCATTCCCTTACCAGAGGCCAGGAAGTTGAGAGAGAGTTTTGCTAACGGTGGGCGTACAGTGAGGAATTCTTAACCGGTGCGCAAAGCCTTTTCCTATTCAACTCCATTTCTCCCCAGACGGATACCGGTCTGTACTGAGGGGAGACAATCATGAGAAGATATGACAAGAGAAGAGAGGCTAACGGATTCCTTTTGGGATAAAAGAGATTTTGAAGCAGCGATGAGCTCGTTCCAATGCCCGAATATTACACATTCCCATACTTCCTGCCAGGAAGCCGGTAAAGGCTGAGCTCTTGGGAGGTTCTACGGCCAACGAGTGGGTCGATTTGAAGGACGGACAATTCCACCGCAGCAAAACGAACGGACAGCACCGCTTCCACAGGAGGGCGAAGGCAAGACGGAGCGTCCAGTTGGTTGAAGGGGACAGTTTCAGGGGGAGTGAAGAAGAGCACGGAAGTGGTTCGAGAATCACTGAAGTCAAGAACAAATAGGAGGCAAGGAGCAGGCACAGAAAGAAGATACCCAACATCGAAGCATTTGGTTGTTACAACCACGTAACATGACGCATTCTACGCATCCCATTCAGCATCTTTTCTCCATGCTGTTTCATTCATGCACACAGGGTATCAAACATCAAACCACCTTCTCCGTCACAAGCTCCCCATTCATCTCCTCAACCCCGCCACCCTCTTCTCCAAATCCTCCACCCAACCCCGTACCATCGCCCCATTCCGTCCATTATGCCCGTCCGCCTCCTTCACCGCCTGCTCCACCTTCTCCAACCCTTGCCTCCACATCTTTAACTCCCTCTCCATCTCTTCCTGCCGCTTCTCCAACGCATCCAAATCCGCGCTCGCGCTCGCTGCAGTGCTGTGCAAGGTTCTCAGACTCCGGAGGCGCGTGATTAGGGCTGGGATGGTGGGGGAGAGGGATTGCAGGGTTGGGAGGAGAGTGCTGAGGTTGTTGAGGGAGGTGAGGTTTGGGGAGGCGTCCTCGGAGGATTGTTGGGTTTGTTGGAGGGAAGCGGCTTCGGATTTCAGTTTGGAGATTCGGGAGGAGGCGGATTCGAGAGTGGCAAGGGAGGTTGCGGTGTTGAGGGTCGCGAGTTGGGAGTCCAGGAGCGCCAGGGAGGGGAGTAGGGGGAGGGCTTCTGCTGGTGTGCCGCTTTCTTGGTGAGTTGGGAGGGAGGAGATTCCTAGAGCAGTTTCCAGAGCTGCGAGGCGGGTGTCGAACGCGGAGATTTTGCTGAGGGTTTGTTCGCTGCTGAGGTCCTCTTCTTCCTCTTCAACTTCTCCCTCGTCCCGCTCCCCTTCTTCTTTATTGCTGCTCGTTCTTCCGTCCGACGCATCATGAAAAACAACCCTCTTACTCCCCACGCTCGCTTTCCGCGGGACCTCAAGCCCCGCCAAAACCCGACTCAGAGCTTCCACTCCTTCCTCTCCCTCCCCATCATCCCCCTCTTCTCCTGCCTCCTCCTTCGCCAAAACCCGACACTCCTCCACCTCCCTCCTCAACCTCGCAATCCTACCCTCCAACCCCTCCTCCTCTTCCTCGCCATACTTAACCCCATACCCTCTCCGTCGCCCATCAATCCGATCCGACAAGTCTGTGCCTTTCGTCTTCGCCGCGACGCCGCCGAAGCGACTGCGAGCGCGTTCAGGGTAGAGACGGCGACGGCTCACGCCGCCGGACTCGGAGTCTTCGTCGCTGGTGGCGGAGGTTTGGCCATCGTCGTCTTCATCGGAGGAGGGGGTGGTGGCGGCTGTGGTGGCGCTGTCGTCGTGCAGGGAGGAGGGGGTTTCGTAGACGTCTGGAGCGGTGTCGAAGCCGGGGAGTTGGGCGAGGCGGGTTGTGGGTTCCGCAGCCATGGTGGTTTGGAGGGCTGTGAGATCTGTGGACTAGCCGCAAGGAGGAGTGCAGCAGTAAGTCCAGAGCGACTTCGAAGGTGAGTGCGTCGAGATGTCAACCGGCGGAAGTGAAGTTGGAGACAAGCAAGCTGTTGGAACTTCGAGTTCAGGGTCGGCCTCGCTGGGGAAGCGGGAGTTAAGGTAAACGCGACTTCACGTGCGAGCCAAAACTCTAACCAACTGCACCTCCCTACACTCAGAGAGCATTGGACGAAAGCAAGTGAATGAGAGAAGCAAGGTAAACGTCAAAACATTACAAGCCTCATCAAGTACAGAGAAGCTGTCTAATAGGTCCTCTCCCACATTTCATATCTCCTCACTCCCAAATCTCCGAAAGAATACTCCCCCAAACGCCAGTCTAGTTTGTTCCGAGCGTCCAGATCATTCCATGCCAGCATTGCCTTCTCACACAAGTAGAAATAGTCGTCGTCCATGTTGGCTTTTAACAGTACACTCGCAGTCCATCCATGAGACTTCATTCTCATTCCAAACGTACACCCACCAAAAATTCGAGTTGCTTTCTTTTACGTCTTTGTTCGTTTCGCGTCGCCTCCTTCAGGGTCTTCGTTGCCTCTCTTGCGCTCTTCTTCTCGCCAGCCGGATCCATTTTGCGCTACTGGCGTCTGGAAGTTGAGGGGCGAGGGTAGCATGTTGCTATCCCCCGATCGCCCGAATCCCCATTCCGGATAAAATGATGACGGCGAAGGTAGCAGATTGTCATTCATGAATCGGCTTGGAAGTGCTGATATTGGCGTTTCGATATTGTTGTTCGCCGCGTCCCGATTGGCCGCGTGTGGGTTCGTGCTCATCGGCGGCGCGGGTCGAGCGAATGGATTAGGCGGCCCTTGCGCTCCAGCAGATAGTAAAGCCCCAGCGCTTGGCGATGGAGGCGGCAGCACGACTCCATGCGCAGGCTGAGCCGGTTGCTGAGCACCGCCCGTATTGCCCGGCTGCGAAGTACTTGTATCGTCACCCTGTCCTGATTCCGCGGTCCCCGCTTCGTCTCCAGATTGTTCACTCGGAATCTGCACCTTCAGTCGAGGTCGCTTAGCGTCGGACTGGTTGGTCGCTGTCCTTGCCGGCTGCTGTGGAATGTTTGGCGTGCTTGCAGTTCGCTGTGGCGGCTGTGATGATCGAGGCGGCGGCATGGCGGACGGTCTCGGAGATAATCCATTAGACTTCCCAGGTCCCTCTCGCTGCATCTGGGCCACATCTATCGATGCCGAACGCGGTCCTCCTCCTTCAATCTTGATTTCGGGATCCGAACGAGGTGCTTCTGCCTGGCTTGTCGCTCCCCAATGCTGCGCAAGCATTGATCGACTGTCATCAATCGGCGTAAATATGCTGGTGTTCTTCGCGTGGGCCGGAAGCGGCTTCGGTTGTGGCATTTGCGGACTCTGGAATGATTGCTGTGGCGGTTGTGGAGATGGTGTCGGTCGCTGCTGGCCAGGTTGTGGAGATGGGTTCGCCCTTGCCTGTGGTGGCTGCAAGTGTTCCTGAGATTGATGCCGTTGCATGTTGGCTTGCGGCGGTGGTCCAGCAGGATATTGAGGCGGCATCGACGACCTTCGATTGTCTTGCATGTAGGCCTGCTGCAACTGCGGGTGACCGGGAGGCGCGTATGGAGGATATGGTGGCTGCTGGGGGACATTCTGAGGAGGAGGTCTGCCCATCTGAGCTTGAGCTGCAGCCTGTGGGTTGTAGAATGGTGGATTCGGCGTGTAGGCATAGTTGGGCTGGCCGGCTTGAGGAACGAGATTTGAGCTGGTTCTGCGAATGTGCTGCTGTCCAGGGTGCTGTGCGTTCCGCGACGAAGGACGGGACATGCCTGGGGGTAGAGGCGACGGACCGCGCTGGAATTGGGGCATTGCTCCATTGTGCATCGGCGGCGATCCTGAAGGTGTGCCATGCCTGACGTGCTGGAATCCAGGATGATTCGCCATGTGCGGGTGCATCATGGAGTGTTCTGGTGCAGGTGTACCACGCGCATCGTCCCCGGCATCTTCTCCTCCTTCACCATCCTCATCATCGTCATCACCGCCGCCCTTGTCCGCAAAGTCCTGAGGGCCTTTGTGTTCGTGCGCGCCGCCATACTGAATCTCACCATTAGCGTCCATGCCCACTTCACAGACCAAATAGTATGCCACGTACATATTGAAACCTCCCAATTATCTCATTGATATCCGAGGACGAGTACTCGTACAGCTTCTTATTGTGGCCGAAGATGACAACTGCGACGTCGACGGAGCAGAGGACGGAGAGCTCGTGAGCCTTCTTGAACAGGCCACCTTTGCGCTTGAGGAAGGTGACACTACGGTTGCGATCGTCTCGAACTGTGAGCGCGCGATGCAATGGTTAGCTGGGAACGACTCCATGGCAAGCATCGTGGTAATGTCGTAGTTGGAGAACAATGGAGTCGGAGACACTCACTCGGCTTAATCTCGATCTTGCGCCTGCCCATGGTGAAGGTAATTTACCAGACCGTTCGTAAATACCCGGCGCGCATCCAGGCCGGCGAATTGAAGCCGACAGGACCAAAAGTTCTGGGCCAGGAGACGGCTGGCGATGCGGATGGAGGTGGACTCGGAGGGTCGACGGCGCAGGGCGGAAGGGAAAGGGGTGGCGACGGGCGGGCGGCGCGCGTTCAGAGCGCGAAGGGAGCGGCGGCGATGCGAGCAGCGACGAGCAATATCGCTCTAGCATACAACAGCAGCGGTCGGCGGGCCCCTCGGTGACGAGCTGGATGTCTTGCTTGGGTGGTGTTTTCTATTATTAGCGGTAGGAGGGCGAAATCGTGCTGGCGGGTAGAATAGCGTGGCACGGCCCCGGCTGGCGATCCCGAAACGCCCTCTTACATAAGCAGCACGTGTAGCCTATCCTGACCGCGCGCCTTGTTACTGTCACCATAATCGCAGCTCTTGTGTCGTGTCACCAACCTCGCATGCATACGGCAACGCAGAGTAGCGGCGGACTGCGTTCAGGCAGGAGGGTCCAAATTTCTAGCTGATGCTTCACCTCCTACCGGGTTTGAGATTGCAGCCACAGCTGCCATGAGCAGCGAGTACCAAGACACAGAAGCCATGGACACAAAGAAAATGGTCGAGAGGAGCATGTTGATATTGGATTGAGATTTGGCCATAGCCGAGGCCCAGAGAAGTACTGTAGTTGATGCGCCATCGCTATGCTGCACCGCGCTATGCTGCTCGATATGATACTGTACACTCGTGCAAAGAACTGGATTCCCCCTTGCCGCTTCAAGGCCCGGCCTTCTTCATCTCCTCCGTGTTTTGGGGGCCTAAAATTCCTCGGACTCCTAAATGCCCTGGGTGCCCTCGATAGTCTGCGTCTCCTGACTTTCCTTGGCCGCCTGATCTCCATGACCACGAGCCTTGAAAATCGCATCGGCCATCTTCGCAACCTGGGCCATTTCAGCCACATCGTGAACACGTACTATACTTGCTCCGCCCTGTATCGCTGCTGTGACAGCGGCCGCCGTACCGAACGCTCTATCTTTCGGTTCCGCCGCACCCGTGATCTGCCCGATGAAGTTCTTCCTGCTGGTGCCAATGAGCCATGGAAGACTTCCCAATCGTTTCAAGGATCGTAGCCATTGCAGATCTTGCAGAATTTCCAGATTCTGATGGGCGGTTTTGCTGAATCCGACTCCAGGATCGAGCACGATGCGCCAGCGGCGAATACCGGCGTCTTGCGCAGCTCTGACACGTGCGTTGAGTTCATTTGCGATCGTCTCAATCAACTTTCCCTCTGGATATCGAGTGTTCTCCTCATTCTGCATGGTCGAAGGTGTGCCGCGCATGTGCATCATAATGTATGTGCAGCCTAGTTCAGCGACCGTGGCAAGCATTTTGGAATCCAGCGTGCCTGCTGAGATATCGTTGACGATGTGGGCTCCCGCCTCGACAGCTGCTTTGGCGACACTGGCTCGGTATGTGTCGACAGAGATCGCGACCTTGCTTGCTTCAGGTAGGGACTTGATAGCCTCAATCGCAGGGAGAACACGCGCAAGCTCTTCATCAGCCGTGATATCTACCGCACCCGGGCGAGACGACTGTCCACCGATGTCTATGATCGTGGCCCCTGCTGCAATGTGCGATGCTGCAGTAGCCCCGAGTTTTTCGAGATTTCCGGGTTGATGGTCGCCGCCGTCAGAGAAGGAGTCCGGCGTAACATTGAGGATCGACATGACCAACGTTGGGTATTTCATGCCACTCATGGAGCTGCGAAGGGGTTGACATCCAGGAACTATAGAGGTTAGAGCTTCTGGGGCCTCTGAGCGGTTTCGGAGACGCTCCAATCTCCTCAGCTGCCGCATAGCCGATCGGCCTGTGACGGGATGCGCATACGATGATGAATCCAAGGCCCTAGCTATGGGTCAATGCACATTACACTTGAATTTTGGGTGTATCAGATTCTTACTCGGCGAGAGGACGCAAGACAAACTCCCTCTCCATCATGGATCGATGCGGGAGCGTGAGACGTTCAGTATCGAGGATCAGGCGTTCGTAATCCAAGATATCTAAGTCGATGTTGCGAGGTCCCTTGTCGATCAGTTTAATCCGACCGAGATCCTTTTCGATGGCCTGGAGTCGATCGAGCAGCTCCATTGGCTCAAGCGTCGTTTCAATCTGCAAAACGTTTAACAAATGCGGGTCAATTTGAACAATCATCGTGCTTACCAGACAAGCACCGTTCAGGAATCTGTCTTGATTTTCCACATACATGGGCTCTGTTTCGTATAATGAGCTAGTTCGCAATATTCGCATGTCCGGGGATCGATCAATGGTCCGACAGGCATGCTCGATCGCGGCAAGTCGATCCCCAACATTGCTGCCGAGAGCAATATATGCCCTTCTGGCGTTTTTAAGCAATGTCCCCGAGGATGTATTCGCAGGCCCGGTCTTTTTTTGAATCTCGCCAGGCTCGCCTCTGAAAGTCTGCACTCCCAACCTTGTGTCATTGGCAGGTTCATCGTCGGTAAGCTCGTCTTCGCAGGCGTCGTGTGCGTCTTCCATGTCGTCCTCTCGCTCCGCGTCTTGTCGGATGGCGACCTCGACAGCTCGACTCTTGCGCTGTTCCAGATTGAGAACATGTTTAGGAGATGATTCCCATTTAGCCACAGCGACCGAATCTGTGGAAGGAAGGGCTGATCCTGCAATCTGAGATGCTTCCTTGTCTGGGTATGTGGTAACGCGGGTCTGAACGAGAACAAGGCCAGGCGCTCGAAGCTCGACTACCCGCAGCAAAGCCTCGGCCATGGTGGTAGCGAAGGCATGTTCGCTTTCCAGAGAGAATGTCTGCAAGACGCGCTTATCTACAGCTTCGATAAGGCCTAGTACGTGCCTCATCTCATCTGCCATGGTAATGCAGGAGTCTGATTGTCTGATGTCGCTCTCAGCGACATCAAATGCAAGAGCCACGTTATAGCCGAGCAACGACTGAGAATAAGGACCATCCAAGGATGGTTGTTGTATCCTTCTGAAGCTCTTCCTTAGAGACAAAACCAGTCGCACGTTGCCTTCTCGAGTTGCGACCTTGAAACTCGCTTCGCAATTCCCGTGAGACGTGGAAATCTTTCTGTAAGTTGTAACCTTCAACCAAAATTCCGAACCCGGTGGGTAGACGTTCGCGCAATGTCGTATCGCGCCAATATAAAATTGAAGTTCGTCAGCACTGGTGCTCTTAGCAAAATCATTGATATGCTTCTGCACTTGGTTTTTCGCGCGGACCTTTGCATCTTCGTACGATGCGCTATTAGATGGAATCAGCCCATACAGTCGGACTTTTGAAAAGCCGCGAGGATGTGGGCTGCGAATAGTACTAACCCACCGAGAGTTAGTGATCAAGGCATGGCTTCGACCGGATAAGAAAACCTACACGAAAGGGTTAATTCGCAGCCAGTGATTGTACGCAAGGTTGGCGTCATCGTCCGTGGGAGCTTCTTGGGGAACGTGTTGACCACTGATGCCGCTGGGATCTTCCGCAGCGGCAGAGCTGGAAGGAAACCCTTGTTCGTCAGATGAGTTTGCGGTGGAACAATTGGTGTAAGTACGCGTGCTGCTCAATTTTCCCCTATTGAGAAATTTGAAGCATTCCCTCCGCTCTCGGCTGCAGCATCCAGAATGTTGATATAGCGTGAGACTTAGCGAGCGCCGACACGAGACAATTGGCACCTTGATCACCTGCGGCCGTACGAATCTCGGCGTGGCCAAGAGTATGTTGCTTCTCATGGCGAAGGCGAGAATCAAGGGCCGGTATGCAAAGCGAGCGGCTGAGGTCTCATGCTCAAAGGTTTGAGAATCGCAATTTTGTTTGTATTTCGATGCCTTCACGGATGATTGAGAAGTTCGGACATGAAGTTGTAGACTAGCGCCGGATCGGCACATCTCCGGAAGCTTGACTCACCTTCCTCGTCGCTCCCGGCTCATCTTGCGAGAGTGGGGAGCGAAGAAACAGCACCACCGGGGCAGGCCGCGAGAGTAAGTGAATGAGCGAGAGAGTTACTAGCGGAATCACATGCTAAACATGTCCTCATTCTAGCTGGTCCCGTGATCTGATGAACCCCGTGCCAGAACGGGTCTAACCATGTTGAGCGCCGAGGTGTGGAGGAGCCGAGGCTGTTCGGCTGATCAGCTCGTCTCCTCCCACTGCACGCATCTTACATTCGACTCGAGCATCTGGAGACTGTTTGATCCATTCTTGCCTTAAGAACAGCTTCAGCGTAACAGCGACTCTTCATCAATCCCAACAACAGTGCATACGGAAACAGCAATCATGGCAGCCAACTCATCTCCTCGTAAGCTTCTCGCACACATGGTCAACAGTACGCAGCTAAACATGTCTTCGAATACAGAGCAGATCCGCACGGTCACGACCGATCTCTTGAAGATCAACCACCCCATCATGCTCGCCGGTATGAACGTCGCCGCTGGCCCAAAGCTCGCCGCTGCCGTCTCCAACGCCGGTGGTATTGGTGTCATTGGTGGTGTCGGCTACACCCCAGACATGCTCCGAGAGCAGATCGCAGAGCTGAAGGGTTTCCTCAAGGACGACAAGGCGCCGTTCGGCGTCGACCTTCTCCTCCCTCAGGTCGGCGGTAGCGCAAGAAAGACGAAGTACGTTGTTCGGAGATTGAAGATGCAAGAGATCGTGATATGGCTGGACCAGATGCTGATGCGGGATATAGCTACGACTACACCAAGGGCAAGCTCAACGAGTTGGTCGACATCATCATTGACTCCGGAGCACGCCTCTTCGTCTCTGCCGTCGGTGTCCCACCAAAGCCCGTTGTCGAGAAGCTCCACAAGGCTGGTGTTCTCTACATGTGAGCATTGACCTATGCGCCACCATCGATGCCTTGTATTGATCTTTTCTTTAGGAACATGATTGGCCACCCTAAGCACGTCAAGAAGTGCCTCGAGCTCGGTGCCGATATGATCTGCGCCCAAGGTGGTGAGGGAGGTGGTCACACTGGAGACGTCCCAACCACTGTCCTCATCCCTGAAGTCGCACGCCTTTGCAGAGGCCACAAGAGCCCTATGACTGGCCAGCCAGTGCAGGTCATCGCTGCAGGAGGTATCTTCAACGGCCAAACACTTGCCGCCGCGCTCGCTCTCGGTGCCTCCGCCGTCTGGGTTGGTACCCGATTCGTCCTTTCTGAGGTAAGCAATCGATCCCATGATCGCTATCCCCGGCTATGATATTTACAATCACACAGGAAGCCGGAGCCCCCAAGGCGCACCAGGAAGCCGTCCGAACCGCCGGCTTCGACGACAACGTCCGCACCATCATCTTCACCGGCCGTCCCCTGCGAGTGCGCCAGAACCCATACATCCAGAACTGGGAGGAGAACCGACAGGGCGAGATCAAGGAGTTGACCTCCAAGGGCCACATCCCCGTCGAGTGGGACATTGAGCGCATGGGCGATGACGTTGACGAGGACACCATGGACAACGCAAGGCCGTTCCTGATGGGCAAGGCCTCCGCTGTCGTGAACGAGAGGAAGAGCGCCAAGGCCATCATTGACGAGATGGTCGGAGATGCCACCAAGGTTATGACTGCGAACAGCGCCACTATTGTGGGCAAGAGCAAGTTGTAGATTTGACGAAGTGCATGGATTTCCTTTGTGAAAATATGTAGCATTTACGTGGAGACATTTTGAGCTTCTCTTCCAAAACGATTTGCCATCTTTCATCTGCCATCATTCGTTTCGGTCTTCTCCACGCATATCAGACTCAAGGCCGTCCGTCGGATTGCGGAAATGTTTCCTCTTGCGCAAGGACGACGGCTCGGATGCAGCAGTGGAGCTTCCAGTAGCAGATACGCTCTCCTTGCTTTGACTCTGTGTCTGCCACTCCAATCAGGAAATCGTCCAAAGTCAGTCAGACGGCAAACCTACTTCTTCAGGCGGACTGACCGTGATTTCCGGCATGACGAGATCTCTCAGAGCTTTCGACGACTCTTGACGACTCCACTCCTGCCATCGCGTCTTCCAAATCCCCTCGCCCCTCTTCAGCGCCTGTACGGTCTCAGCGTGTTGCTCGGGCGAGCATTTCCAGCAAGAATTAGCTTGAGTGGTGGAGACGGCTTCGATCTGGTCGTTGGCTCCTGGTCCGTACATGCATTTCGCGTGTTGCCAGGTCCCGCAGTCTTTGCAGTGTTGTAGTACGCTTCCATCTCTTTCTTTTGGGTCACCACAGATGCAATCGACGGTAGGACTGAGTTTGGGTTGGGTTGGTGGAGCTGGCTTATCGGTGAAGAACTGGTTGTTTGGGGCGCTTGGGTCGTTATGGTTGCTCATCGCGCTCGCTCTTGTCCTGGTGTTGGTAATTGGCTGGCTGACGCTGCTCTTCATATAGCATTCCGATTCTTTGACACTCTCCAAGTGTTTGTGCAGCCTCTTTCCAAACGCCCTGTCTCCAGTGTCCTCCTTGCTGAACTTGCGACAATCCATCGACTTCCATGCATCTCCTTCAATCCATGTCCCACAAACATCTTCCTCCTATAGCAAACAAGTCTCATAGCAAGGCCTAGCAAGCTCGACTCACTTCTCCCTCTCCACAAAGTGAATCTTAGGCACCGACTCTTTCAATCTCTGCTTATCCTGCTCCGTCGGCGTGAGACCAAAAGATTGCTCCGCTTTGTCAGACAGAAACATGCCCAGCACGGCGTAGCCCATGATGCCGCCGCCGATGAGGAGACGCGTGCGCATTGAGAGGTTACGGTAGGATCTGGATGATGATCAGACATGTGGTCGCTATATAGGCAGCAACGGGGCTTCTTACTGCCAGAGCGACATGGCGCTGGTGATCTCTAGGGGAGCAATGGGAATCCTGAAATTGAGTAGGTATTCGTGAGCTTCAAATATGTCGGCTGGCGGAGATGTTGGGACTTCGACTTTTGACCGAAGCAAAGCTAAGCGGACTTAGCGAAACTCAATTGGTACTTGCATGTGAATCTCAGGTTGGTCTGCAGGAACGGTTGGATGTTGCTAGGAACATTGTAGCTTTGATTGTGCCAATCTGATATCGTCAATGAAGAATTAATGCAGAAGAGCTACACTTCGAATGCCTTGCAAAAGACGATTTGGGCCCCAATCACACTCCTCGAGCATGCAAGACCTTCCTTCCAATCGACCATTCTCCTGAAGCTCTTGGGTCAGTCCTTCCAAAAAGTCTCAGTTGATAATCACAGACAGTATCTGGCCAGTCCGCGACCAACACCAGACGAAGATTGGACTGTGAAATCTGTGCTCAGACAAGCTTAAAATCAACCTTCGCGATTGGGCCCCGGTCGAAACACGGACGGGGATAGGCTATACATCGGAAGAACGCGGACAGTAAGTCATGGGCCAGGGCGGTTCGAGAAATTATAACATCGACATCACTTCTTCCCTACTCCACTTTCTCTTTCCTCTTCTTCAACCTCACTGCCTTCCACGTCGCGAAGCGTACACAGAGACAAAAGCAACCATCACACTAAAGCGCGGACAATGAAGGAGAGTGGCAGGCACACGGATACGAACACCATTATTTTGTGCCAAACAGAACCGACTTTGGGTATTCATGCTGTCGTAATGCTCTTCATACACGCCAAAAGCAGAAAAATCGTTGCCACGCCAAAACGCTGACGGCTTTACAAGTCCTTCGCCAGCCTCGCAACAGGTGGTACATACTTGTGCCTGGCCCAGACAGCGTAATACACAGCGCTCAAAATGGCAACGCCGCCATACACCGTTGAGGCCCAGTTCATGGTCTGGGCAGTCGGGTTGTTCGCAATGGGGAAGAAGCCGAAAATGAACGCAATGATCACGTACACCTTGAGGAAGGAAGTCAGCAATTGTCTCACTGCAGTCTGTGGAGGTGGGAGACATACCAGGCCGATGATGTTCGAAATCCACCCCAAAGGCACGCCCAAGCTCCATCGTCGAGGAAGCAGCTCCTGGCCTCGGATTCGCTTGAGGAGAATGCATCCAATCGAAGTCATGTAGGACGTCAGCAGGGCCACGACACCGATAGATAGGATGGCGTTGAAAGCCACTACGCTTCCAAGATTGATCAGGGACAGGAGTGCGGTGATGGTGAAGCTGACCATGACAGCGTTGAACGGGATATCCCAGCCAGGACGGACATAGCAAAGGAACCTGGCAAACGGAAGTCCTCCATCTCGGGCGAATGCAAACATCTGGCGGGATGCAGCGGCGACATTGCTAATGGCCGATGCGAACGTCAAGCACATGACGACACAGGTCATGACGGTTGCGCCGGCGTGAGATTGCGTCGCGTTGTAGAATGTTCCAATGAAGGCAAAATTGTATGGTGGCATGGCGGCAGCATCCAGAGGGCCAATGCAGTACGCGAACGTGACCGTCATGATGAACCCGGTGACACCGTTGAGGGCGAGTGTTGAGACCATGGCCCAGGGAATTGTCCGCGAGGCGTCTTTCACTTCTTCGGACATGTGCACTGACGAATCAGGACCGATCAATGCGTAGATTGGACCAGTGAACCCGACGAAGAACGCCAGCCCCATGTTAGGCCACTCTGCTTCGTTGACAAAGTTGACCCACACATCGGCGCTGCTGTGTCGTGGAGCAAAAATCCACAGCGGAATGAGGATTGCAAAGAATCCGAAGATCAAGAGGAAGAGGACCAAGCCTTCCAGCAGAGGCAATTTGCGAGCAAAGAAGGTGTTGAACATGACCGCGACCGTTACTGCGGCGATCGTCAAAAGCACCGCGTGCCAGGGCTGCGGCTTGTAACTCGCATCGTTCAGGATGATCAATCCCTGGATTTCGGAAGCGACAGTGAAGCACTGTCCGGCAATACCAGCTTGCCAACCGAGGACGCAAAACCAGCCGACGATGTAACTGAGCACCTTCTGGAATGTCTTTGGTGCGAATTCGGAGACCCAGTGGTATCTTGATAAGATGTCAGCTAAGAAAAGAACCGTACCTAAGCAGTCTGCTTACTGTCCGCCGGAGGTTGGGGCCATGCTCGCCATTTCTGCCATCGAGAGAATGGCAAAGCCGAATCCGAATAGTGTCACGACGTATACCCAGATCACCGCGGGCAGCCCACCGTTGGGCAGAATGTAACTCACGGAGCTGCGCAGGACAGTCAGACTGGTATCATATCGATGATTTCGATGGAAAGCTTACGTGAATACAGAAGCCCAGGTCATCATCAACACGGCGGCGAATCCAAAGATGGGAATGAAGCTGAAGTTTCGCCTAAACTCCTGCGTTTGTCCCATTCTCGCCATGTCTCGCCTGTCATACTTGGTGCCGGCCTTTTCAGCCGGCAGCTCCGTCGTCTCGAAGGAATCGTCCATGGCGATGTCTACGGCGGACGCCTTGCTGTCGTAAGGGCTTCGTTGCGACATCTCGGGCGATGGCAATCCGGTAATCGAGGTTGCGAAGATGACGGAACGATCGCAGACGCCGGCGAGGAGGAGAGCGCGCTGTCAACGCTCGCACGTGGCGGGAGAAGCAGACAAGTCTTTAAGAAAGCTCTGCAAGCGAACGTTGATGCAAGAGAAGGTGGACCAGAAGAGATGTACGAAGTGTCTTGCACACCAAACCACGAACCAGGCCGTCCGAGTGGTGCTCCTGCCGAGCTTGGGCAAGACCCGATGCAACACGGTCGCTGCACAAAGCTTGAGAACTCAACGTGGGGCTTCTGTCTTCCTTCCGAGAGCACCAGCACGGTGCCGGCAACCCTGTCACGCCAGTCGAGCGACGACAGCTGCAGGGGAGCGACGGCTACTGGCCACACTTCCGAGGACACCAGCAAGCCGCGCCAATCTCAGCAATCCTTCGCAGCCTGGCGATATCTTGGAACCAGCCTAATCAATCAATGTGCTCCCGCTTGGCTCGTAGTGGAAACGCGCGAGATATTGAACGTTAATGATCAAGTGATTGAATTCGATTCCAGATGAAGACGACACGTTGTTCGATCGACGAGGCTGAGAGAGAGCTGAGCGCCGAAGAAGATGAAGCCCGTGTTCTGATTTGTGAGGCTCACTACTCTCATCAAAAAACGGCCGACATCTCACACGTGTGGAGAGCGTGTGCATGTTTCTCGAATATCGATCGCAACGAACAGCGTGGCAGTCGCATGCTCACGGCAAGCTCGGGAGCGCTTCAAGCTTAAGAGCATGCTACACAGAGACTAGCAAGTCGCATGCTCGATTTTTCCTTCCATTCGCCGCCACCGAAGTGGAATGCGCAACAGCCAAAGTGAATCAAGTGAGGGGAGGCCTGTCCTGCCGCTTCCAGGGTTCTCCGCCGATCGGCCGTCCACTTTTTGCCCGCCGCACTGTGCCGCACCGAACTCTCTTGCTCCTCCACACTCCACGACTGTTCAGTGGCGTGCGTGGTTCGCGTTGGCACTCTTCTGCCCGGATCCACAGCCTTTATCCCGTCAATCAGGTGCGCCACGGTCAGCGCTGCAGATGGAAAGAAGTCCGTGGACGACTTCTGTTGCTTCTGTTCCTTTGATGCACCGTTTCTGTGAGATACGACGCGCGCAGGGAAGTGGTGCGATTGTGCATCGCTGCCGTGATTATTGCGAGCGAATTATCTGGTACCGGCGGCGCTCCTGGTCGCTGGTCTTGGGCTTGGATACCCCGGACGAACCGGAATGGCTTTCTCCCAAGATCCGTCTCCGGGTCAAGTGCTACCTTCTACGGGTGCGACGTCTTTGACTGGTGCTGTCAAGCTGTACTGCCGGGACTGCCGAGCAAGAGCGAGCAGGGAGCTCCGCTGACAGGTGCATTGCCTCACACAGCGAGCTGCTCGAGCTGATGTATGCCGCGGTCGTGCCATGGCGACCTCTTTCTCGTCCGCAGCTGTTGTGACATGAAGGACCGACCAGCATTTCGTCTTCGTCTCGCGCTCCGCTTCGAGCTGCTCTGCAAGAGTCAAAACCTGCCCACGCCCGCAATTCAATAGCCCATTCCCAACGGCGATCAGCGTATGCGGCTGCTCTCTAATCACGCCGGGCGCACTCTTGGCGGAAGTATCGAGCGAGCTAACCTCTCGGGTACCGTTGTTGGCGACTCCCGGTCCCTTTAGACGAAGACCTCTCGCATTGCGTCTTCGCTATCAGTCTTTGCAACGACTCGGCTGCCATGACTGCGAAACAACAACATATGAACATCGACATCCAGCTTTAAACCCCTCGCGACGGCGACCGTCCGCTGGTCTCTGGACGCCTCACCCAGCTACTTGCCATGGCCGAGCCAGCGCCTCCCACTCTGCCGGATCTGAACTCCGGTCCGCGAAGCTTCATCACTACCGATCAGGACCATGGAGGCATTGCGCTGGTCGTCTGCACGCTCATGGCAACATGGGTCGTCCTTTGCTTCTTCGTGCGTGTGTACATGCGGGCAACTGTCAGCGGACCATTCGGTGCGGACGACGTTGTTTGCAGCGTCTCGACGGTACGACCCCGGCATCTCCTCGCGATCTGGAAGCAATTCGCTAATGTGAGGGAACAGGTCTTTGGAGTTGTACAGATGATCGTGTCTTCAGTGGCTGTATCTTTCGGCTTCGGCAAGTACCTGGAGCTGCTGACAGAATCACAAATTGACAATGCTTCAAAGGTAGGTTGAGAAAATAGGCATTTGAAACTCCGACTAATCAAGAGCGCAGGCGATATACGCAGCGCAGTTGCTATACATTGTCACAAATGCTCTTACCAAATGCACGGTGGCACTACTGCTTGCACGATTAGTGTTTATCAAGAGTCGAGTGTACGCCTGCTACGCTGTGCTTGCGGCATCTGTGATATGGGGTTTTGCGGCCTTCATCGCAGAGGCCGTTCGCTGTACAACAGCAGAACCATGGAAGCTTGAGGGAAGCCAATGCACGAACCAGGTAGGCTCTCCGTGCCGATATAAGCATGAGCCGTCCTTGTGCTGACTTTGACTTAGTTCACCGCATGGCAAACAATCACAGCTTTCAACATCATCATCGAAATCGCCCTCCTCGCGATTCCGCTCTGGCTGGTCTGGGGCCTTCGCACAGATTTTGCGCGCAAGTTCACCGTCGTCGCCGTTTTCTGGCTCAGAAGCCCCGTCATCGTCTGCGCGATCCTCCGAATCCACTTCCTGGGTAGGACAATCGGTTCACCACAGCCTCTCTTCCGCGGCGTGATCCCCTTCACTCTTCTCAACATGGAAATGCACTACGGCTTGATGGCTTCCACTTGGCCGACTTTGAAGCCTTTCGTCTCAGCTTTCAATACCGGATGGGGAACATACGACACCCAGGGTGTCAGCGGCTACGGCAGCAGCGGCTCCTATGCCATGGCATCACTAGAACGAAGGAGCAATCGCAAAGGCTCCGCGCCTTTCATTAAGAGCAATCACACACAGCGTAGCCACCATGGCTTGGACTTGGAAGATGGCGATATGAATGGTTACGGAAAAGATGTCCATGGGAAGAATGTGACACACGTGCGCTCTGCTCCTTCGAGATCAGGCGACGATCCTTCGCGAACGCTGTCCGATGGAAGTGGAAGCTCGCAGCAGGGGATCATTCAGACTATGACATGTGAGGTGCACTATGAGGATGACGAAACACGGCGGAGAGACCTGCAGAGTCGGGATGAGGATTCTATTGATCGGGCTCCCGTATCGCCTGTTTTTCCCACCCATGCGAAGTCGCAATGAGGACGGGCTTGTTCTGTCAATTTGTCGTTGCTAGCGAAGGCGTTATGATCAAGGAATGAGCGTTGGGATAATGGCAAGATGCTGCAAGAATATTGCGCATCAGAGATCTCTGGGCTATGAGTGCGATCACGGTCACGGATCGAGACACGGATCAGGCGCTTACATGGAGCTGATGAAGGCTATTGAATCGCCTGTCGCTTGACTGAGCCAACGGATTAGTTTTTTTGACCAGGTCATTGCAGCGCAGACCTGAAGATTGGGCTTGTTGGGTCTCAAGAAGCCCCGAGAGATACCCCTTATACCTACCAATCAATCTAAATGTGGATAATTATTTCTACACCTGATGGCCTCACAAGTACGACCGCTTGGCTTCTTCTATGGCATATCTGCGGCTTTACTCTTGCGTCGTGCTACACCCGAAGAAGCAATTGCACTCCTGCGGGACTGGAGACTGAAGTGGTAAAGGGGTGCGTGGGACGCTCCGGAAGCCGTTCATCTTCTATCGTTGTTGAGTGTGACGATGAGCGACTTCGGAGGACGCAAAGGACGTCGTCAAGTGAGCTGAGAAGTGGGAATCAGCGGGATGATAGTGAGACCAGGTCGTTTCATATCTTTAGGGTTAGGGTTCGGTCTGTCTTCTCAGCACACGTCAGGTGTGTTCAGAGGAAATCATCCACTGGCGTCATCAACCATTTATCCATGAACGCTTCGTTGGCGGTCAGACGTGCTTCTGGGTCCCAGGTCAACATTCCGCGCATGAGTTATAGGAACTGGGTCTTCTCGTCGCCGGGTGGGATTGTCGTAACGAAGTCCTCGAAGGACGCTTTCGGGATGGGAACTTCTCTTCGCCAATTACCTGATCGCGAATCAGCCATTAGAGTCTTCACGAGCTTGGCAAAAGTGAATGAGCAACTAGGCTCAACCGACCTTGTTCATCGAAATATGTCGCAAAAATCGGGTTCTGCTTGATCAAGGACAGCGGTGGTGGTCCGAGGTATGAGATGTACTGGGCCAAAGCCAGTGGAAGAACGTATTGACGGTTTTCGCGGTCAATGGGGTCGAAGAGGTTCTTCCCCTCAAGAAGCTCGAGCATCTAGAAGGCGGTCAGCGCGACTTCACGGCTGGCAGGGCGTGCTTCATGTGCTCTTACCATTACACCTAGCGACCATATGTCCACAGGATAGCTCCGAGGAAGACTGAGTAGCACTTCAGGTACGCGGTACAGATCAGGCATCGACCATTCGTTGTTCATTGGCTCGGCGTTTCTCATGTGTCCGAATTCTGTGAGAATGGGAATGCCATTCAATCCAATTTGCATCCGCCGGGATGGATAGACTGGGTAAGAGCCAATCATGATCGGATTGCTTGGGTCCTCGGATTCTTGTTCTGCAACCTCTCGACAATCTGCGTCATCCTCTGACTCCATCAAGACATTGAGCGGAGAGATGTCTATAGATCTCTTAGCTTGCCCAAAGTTAGTTGGCGCAGAAGCTTACCGGTGTGCACAGCCCAGCATCGGAAGTGTATGAAGATGACCGCAAACAGCAAACGATGTATGAACGATTTGGCGAGGATTTTGGGTACTTTTGCATCGACGACTCTCTCTTGAAGTTGCCGGAGGCTACCTCCTTGCGGCTTTGAAGCAATGCAGTAGTGTCGTCCGGACTTGCCTTGAATCTCGAATATGTCTGTTGCCAGGCGCATGAAGTCTAGTCCAGGGTGATCAACTTTGGCGTGCTCTCCTCAGTGACGCAGCATTTTGATTTCGTTCAAGACTGGAGAGCTTGGTGAATCGTCGTGTACGCACACTTTCAAGCAAAAGTATTTTTGGGAGCTGGTGCTGGTATCAGTCTGCGATTCCCATGGGAATAGATGGACATACTCCTGATTCTTGGCGAGCCATACTGTTGAGTACGCTCCATAGCCCAGTTTGCTGATGATGCGATACTTGTCGTTCAAGATGTCGCCGATCCTGACGGGGTAGTAGTGCTTGCGATGGAAGAAAGGCATTGTTTGCTCTTCAAGTGGGTCACTGTTTTGGTGGCTCCCTAACGTGCTGAGCATGCGAGGACAGCGACCACTTGTACTGAAGCCACCATAACAGGCATTCGTCGAGCATTGAAGTGGCATGCATAAGCGGACTCGAGAGGAGAGCATGAGCGCGACCCTCGTAGACCACATTCTCACAAACGGCTTGTGCTAGGTTCAGGTGGGATTGACGAAATGATCGGCCTTTCTTCTGATGCTTTGAAGAGGTCTTGGATGGAGATAGTCGCCGCGAGGCACGTGTCTGACGGATATTGTTGTGACTGTGACGCATGCAAGCGTCCAAATGAGGTCGACGGGGAGATCGGAGGTCTTTCGGGATCTTCCGCTGCCGGGTCGACCAATCATAGCACATCTCTTTCTCACTAACCAAGCTCGAGTGAATGTTGCTCCAGCAGATCAGGCGACGCTGAAATGATCTTCTCTTGTTTTGACTGAAGAAAGAAAGCAGACGCAAAATAGCTGCTTTATTCCAAACATCTTCTTTGGGTATCATTAGCCTATCTTACATATTAGATTTCCTATGGGTCCATACTCAAGGTGGCGTAGATCGCATCATCTAGTGATCATTCTGGCCTTCTTCCGTCTGACGGTCCTGGACTTTAGACTGGTCGGCGTGCTTCGCTGGGTCAAACACGTAGATGGGGAACTCCAGCCCAATGGTCCTCTTGACAATTACTGGCAGCCTGGACCAGATGGCTGGTGGCATTGGAATAAGGATACTCGTGTCGTGGAGGTACTTCTCGTACTCAGGCCAGCCAGTTCCTTTCTCGTATCGCTTCTTTGCTCCCGGTCGTTCTTGTAGAGTCAGGCCAGAGACGAACATCAGTAGCGTAGTGAGCAAGATGAAGCCAACGCAGGAAGCGTAGAGCGCTGCATAAGCTCCCGAGCCTTCAGGTACACTTGCCGGCTCGCTGGCAGGCGTCACAGCGATGATGTAAATTGCTAGTCAGACGTTAGCCAGACTATCAGCTTGGTTATACGAGAGTACTCACAAACTTGCACCATGATCTCTCCGAAGTAGTTTGGATGCCGGCTCCACTTGAAGAAGCCAACGTTGCAGACCGCTCCAGGCTGCTTTCCAGCAGGGCTTTGCTTGAATCTGTACTTCTGAATATCCGCGAGAGCCTCCATGCTGAATGCGATCGCAAAGAATATGATCGCAACAATGTCCGTTGCTTTCCCAAAGCTGGGCTGCGGGTATTGCAGCACGTTCGGCGAGTTCAGAACAGTGACCGGCATGCTGACCGTCCACACCCACAGCATTTGAAAGACCCAGAAGCCGAGGAACGGGAAGAACTTGTCTCGCTTGTCGTCAAATCTGTCGTCGCTGCCGGTCTTGAGGATGCGGAAGAGCAGGAATCCAGAGAGACGCGCCGCCCAAAGCATGATGAAGATGCTGGTGACGATCTGGCGAGCATTGGTCGTTCCGGACATGCTCAATGTGATGATTGCCAGTATCACGAAATTAGATCCTCCCATGAAGTCGGTGAGCTTGTCAAATTTTAGAGTGTACGCGATGGAGAATCCGATGAGCTGGTACGCGACTGTGATGAGAAGCGTGATGGCGAGGTAGTAGTCGTCCAGCACGTGGACGACATCGTGAGTCGCCATGGTGCCTATTGGCCTGATTATTACTGCGATGAGCACCCTTTCGTGAAGATGTCGATGTTGATTGCTGAGATGGATCGCGGAGGTGGCACACTCCTATCTTATAGAGCGACTCAAGCGGTGGACAGGATTCTGGGCGGTGACGCTTGCATACTGCTACGCCACCGTGAGCTGGCCTTTCGGAATTATAATCTGTCCGGTGATGGAGGTTACCTTATGTTTTCTGTCGTCCGGTGTTTGGACGCCGTTCCTGACCACCTGCCTCGTCATAGATCGGCCGTGTCGCCGCTAAACCTATTCCAGCGACGATCGCGAGATTGAACAACAGCCTTGGCATCGCTGACCTCGTCCTCCACGGAGACATCATTGAGTACTTGGAAGTCGAGCACAACGTCGAAGATGGTGCAAAAACGCGATACACTGAAGAGAAAGTCCGAAGGAGTCCCTTCCCATGTGTTGTTGCACTCGGGGTTGCCCGGCGTCTATCACACGCGCGATTACCGGACATTTCCCGAGCGGCAAGGACCGCCGGACAGCCAACACCCTTTCTCTTTCATTCTCGACAGAGGTCTATCATGGACAGGACACTTGTTCGGGTCGCCGACCACGCGCCATATCAGGGCCCAGGGGAGTGCTGAGCCACATGGTCGCAGTTGCGACGACCCAATTGCGGCTTTCCTAGGTCTCACCTCATTTCGAGATGAATGACATGCATGGGCTTCGCCTATTAGACCACCGAGCGGCTAACACAAGGAGCCCTTGATACCACAAGACTTAGGCGCCGGAGGGAGTCCTTCTATTCGATGTCTCTACGGCCTACACTGTTCCCGCCTAGGTGTGCAGCTTTCCGTGGTCGTCAGTCAATCAAATGACGGCGCGTGCAAATGCAAGACTCTGTCACATCTGAACACGGTTGCAAACATGGCTCTTCACCAACCGTCAGCCGCTGCCGTACGGTGGCATTCTCGCCCGAGCTTGTCTCGGTGCTGCGTGGGATCTTACACTAGTAAGGAGGCTTTTGCTTCGTCTTTCTGCCCCAGATAAACTCATCTCACGAACTCACAGCCGCATGTGACAGTGGCGTTCCACAGCTTACATTGCCCCTAGCAACAGGATCAAAGTCTAGGATAAGCCGAATGAAGCTCAGCACTGACACCTGCGACTCCTCAACATGCTATTCTCAAGGAAATGGCGATATGAGCCGCTTTCGCTCTTTGAAGAAGATACAGATGGCCGAAGGTTACAACAACATGCCCCCAAAACACCACTACGTCCAGGCGGTTACTCACGGATTTTCTGGCGCGCTGCTTTGGGCTCAACAGCCTTATTACTGCTATTGAACTTCTTCAAAACCAATATTGAAGTGAGCCTCAGCAAGTACCGAATTGAAGCTCAGCAGCAGCCACTCAACAACGAACCCGTGAGCGACAAAGACTGGTCACAGTACGCCTACTGTCAGTATGTGACAACTCCGGAATACCTTTGCAATTCTTTAATGATCTTCGAGTCGCTGGGTCGGTTTGGCAGCAAAGCATCCAGGGTCATGATGTATCCTCAGAAATGGACGGTGGGTGAGACCACTGCAGAAGGCCGCTTGTTGGTCCAGGCCCGCGATGAGCTTGAAGTCGCTTTGCAGCCGATCCAGGTACAACACTTTGACGGCGAGGAGACATGGGCAGACAGCTTCACGAAGCTTCTAGCCTTCAATCAGACAACGTACAAAAGAGTTCTGAATCTCGGCTCTGATGCAATAGTGTTACAGGTAAGTCGAGCAAGGGTCAATGGCAGCTAGAAGCTGATTTGGAACATAGTCCATGGATGAGCTCTTCTTGCTTCCGAATGCGCCTGTCGCAATGCCAAGAGCGTATTGGATGAAAGACAAGCCGAACTTTCTCTCATCGCAGCTTGTCCTCGTTGAACCCTCTGAATTCGAAATGCAGCGTGTCAACCAGGCTTTTGGAAACCTGGCAGACGATGAATACGATATGGAGATCGTGAACAATCTATATGGCGAGAGCTGCATCGTCGTTCCCCACCGAGGCTACGGCCTGCTGACGGGCGAGTCTCGCGCTGAAGAGCATCATCTTTATCTTGGCTCGAAGGAAGAGTTGTGGGATCCAGACTTGGTGCTTGCTGAAGCCAAATACGTTCACTTCTCTGACTGGCCGATGCCGAAGCCTTGGATATTAGCTACACAAGAGCAGGAAGACACATCCGCTCCGAGGTGCCGAGCTCTTGATGACGGTACGGAGGACTGTCGTGATCGAGAGCGATGGTTCTCGTTGTATCGCGACTTTCGGGAGAGACGAGAGGTAAGTGATTGGTATCGTGAGGCTCACAGACGCAGTGAGCTGATTATTTTGCAGGCGGTTTGCGGCACAGGACTCATGATGAGATGATAAAACAAAGTCATTCATCGATTCTTCGAGTTCTGAGCCAAGCTTCCCGCTTGGTCTCTTTGGACGGGCAAGATGTCTGCTTGGGTCCTCCTCAAGCGTCCACCTGATGTACTTGGGCCTTGTGGGAGAGGCCTAGATATTACATGAACCTGTTCATCCGACCCTGGGCTGCCAACGGCCGAAGGGTGAAGGAAGACTAGTCCGGAGAGGTTGTCGGACAGGTGAGGTACCTCCACTCACACTGTGGGCCCAATCAGTGGCCGAGCTATGCACCTGGCCCGTGCGCTACCAGACATTGAAGTCACGGAATTCCTGCATTCGGATCACGAGCTCCGAAGACCCTATACAACATGATAGAGCGATATATCAGCCGTTAATGTTTTGGCCTCGCTGCCACTGGGAAGTATGCTCTTTGTCCAGACTCGCCCGTCAACTTTCTCGTCTAACGATTTAGCGCGGCCAAAAAGCATGGACAGTGCCATGTGTTTCACCAGCGAAGCGAGTCCAATAGACGCCTGCGACGATCACTCTTTCAATGGAGACTGTGCCTCGCGTCTGCCCACGCGAGAGCGCGAGCATGAGGCTTCACTTTGTCGTCTTCATTACACACGTAAAATTGTTGTCACATTGAGTTTCAGCCACTTCGCCTTGATGATGGCAACCGAGTACAATCCAACGCCTTACTACTAGTGAGCAGGCCTGATGCAGGAGGTGTGAGGCGAGCATGCGCGTTACTCCTCGAAAGATCGCATTTGCGGGATGCACAAGTTTGGCCACCTGGGCCTTTTTTTCAGGACGTCTTGGCTTGCCAGGTCATGAAAATACAGCCAGTCAGCGTTGCCTCCAACTAGAAGAGGCTGATGCTGATGGGTCGCAGGATACGTCGATACGATCAGCAAATCAACGCTCGCAGAAAGACGAGCCTCAGTCGAGGAAGCTTTCCAGCATGCCTGGAATGGGTACTCAAAATACTGTTTTGGAAGCGATACCTTCCATCCGGTGACGAATACCTGCGACAACGACTTCGGGGGTTGGGGAGCTACTGCTATCGACACTCTATCCACGGCAATCCTGTTTCAGAAGGAAGACGTCGTGATCCAAATTTTGCGATTTGTCGATACTATTGACTTCACCGTCATAACAGGAGGAAGCAGAATCCAGCTCTTTGAGGTTACGATTCGACATTTCGGCGGGTTAATCTCTGCCTGGGACTTGCTGAATGGGCCATACTCTGACCTAGCAACAGACAAAGCGCTTAGGGAGTCTCTGTACTCTCAAATGGTCAAGCTTGGAGATGCCTTGAGTTGCGCGTTCGATACGCCTTCTGGAGTGCCGAGGAACTGGGTCGATCCGGCTGCTTGCAAGACGGACGATGGGGTTTCTGATACCATCGCCGGAGCGGGAACATTGATTCTGGAGTTCAGCAGGCTATCAAATATCACCGGAAATGCGAAGTATGCCAGGCTTGCCGAGAGGGCAGAGTCGTATCTGTTGTCTCCATCGCCGGGCCATTATGAAGTTTGGCCTGGTATTCTGGGTGCTTGGATTGGTGTTCAAGATGGACAGCTCATGAGTGGTAAAGGCAGTTGGGGGTCTTTATCAGACTGTGAGTTTGAAGGTGGCAACGGGGCGGTGACGCTAGTACTGACAGTGCGTTCTAGCATTCTACGAGTACTTGATCAAGGCTTATGTCTATGACTCTGAGGAGTTCTCCTTTTACCTGGAGCGATGGCAGATTGCAGCCGACTCAACCATTCGGTATATCGGCTCACATCCGTATGGTCACCCTCAATGGGCTCTTTTGCCATACTGGGAGGGCTCGACTCTCTCCAACGCCATGGACCCACTTTCGTGGTTCGCAGGTGGCAACTTCATCCTGGGCGGAATGGTCACAAACAACCAAACACTCATCAACTACGGTCTTTCCATCGCTGACGCTGGAGGTGCCGTCTACCAAATCACAGCCACAGGCCTTGGAGGCGAATACGTAATCTGGACAGAAGACTGCGACTCCGACTGGGGAGAGAATTGCGATGCCAGCAGCTCAATGCGGATATCAGACGGCCAGTACAAGCTTCGGCCTGAAGCGATGGAAACATGGTACTACGCATACCGTGCGACGAAGAATCCCAAGTACCGCGAATGGATTTGGGCGGCTTTTGAAGCTATTTTGACGTATTGTAAGACAGATTCTGGGTTCAGTGCCATTCACGATGTGAACAAGCCTGGAGGAGGGGAGAAGTTGGATCAAATGGAGAGTTTCGTCTTCGCGGAGGTGATGAAGTATGTGTATTTGGTGCATTTAGAGGTGAGTGAGCCTTTCCAGCTGCGTGGTGTGTTAGTGCTGACGTTTAAAAAGGACAGTGAAAGTCCATTGCAGGTGCAGGACAGCACGAGTGGGAAGAAGAATACTTGGATATTCAACACAGAAGCGCATCCTCTCAAAGTTGTTGGGCCACCAGTCTGAGTCCGATGGTTGTTAGATTGTGACTCAAGTGCTGATTGCGAGATACGATTCAATGCGAGTTGTTTCATTTGACTGAATCGACTGCCCGACCTACTAGCCACTGAGGTTCTCTGCAGCCAGAGCTTCATCCAAGCTATCAGTCCAATCGGTGTCGAGCCACTGGTCGAAATGGCATCGATCAATAACCCCAGCTTTGCAGCTGACCGTTTCTAGGTGAATTTGTGCACCTGGCCCATCTCTTGAAGCTTCTTTTTCAATTTGACGAAGGGTGCCATCGGACCAGAAACCTGACGATCTGGATGCAGCTTCTTCAGTGATCCACCCAAGATCCAGAGAACGTCCTTCGCTCTCGTCATCGCGACGTTACTCCGGCCTCGATCCTTCATGAAGCCCATCGTATCACTGAAGCGCATCGAGCCGTCGACGATGATCATAGAAGCTTCCTGGCCTTGCGAGGCGTCGATGGTCAGCACCCGGGGGAAATGCGTTGCTGGAAGCTTTAGTAGCTTCTTCCAGTAATGGATGCTCTCATCGTACTTCTTGATCTGCGAGCTATTAGTGAGTTGCGATTTGGATGGGAGAAAGGAGAAGCTTACAGCCATGGAGTAGCCGCAGATGATAAGCACCTCTTTCTCCATGTTGGCACCAAAGAACTTCTGCAACTTGGGGAAGATCTTGCGAAAGAAGATGTTGATGTGATGCGGAACCGCAACGGAGCCTCGTTCTGAGAACTCAAGATCATCTCTGTGCCCATTGGGCATCTGGATGTACTGGAGACGCAGCTGTTCGTCTCTGGTGCTCTCCATGAAGGTATTGCGTTTTTCTTGGTCGCTGTATGACTCGGCAAGGATCTCGAGAAGCGTTGCCTTGAGGCCTGGATGGACAATTTCAAGGCTTCTTGTTACTCGAGGAGAGTTGCGAAGTCTGCCGTCGTAGAATTCCTCACTGACAAAGCTAGAGAGAGCAGGATGCTGAGAAGGGTCAGTGCTGTGAAGAGACAAGGACAAACAGCTGAACAAACCATTCTTTGCTGTTCAACCAGATTGATCGACGGGAACCCCTCGCCGATAAGGCGACTGAGAATAGATATATCATTCAGGGCAGCGAAAGGGTTGTACTGAGGCTTTGTAGAGCATGTGTTGGTCGGTGGAAGCTGTCTGTAAGGATATTAGTAGTTGCTCAGAGTCGAATTCGAAGGTCGGGTTTGCTTACTTTGGATCACCAAACAGCACCACAACGTCAGGCTCTTTCGGAAGTCCGTCCGAAGTTATCACGTTCCAGACGTTGATCTCCTGATCTTTGGCTGTCTCATCCAGGAACAATCCGAGCGCCTTCACCTCAATCTCTTCACGCAGCTCACTCGCTCTGGCCCAGAAATGCACGAGCTCGCTGGCTCTTGAATTGCCGTTGGTGGTGATAATGACGTCGGCAAGCATGATGAGATGTCCTTTGCATGCCTCGTAGAGCTTCTCGTACTCTTTCTTCAGCTCATGGTTTCCCCAATTGAAGCGGCCTTGTACGGCTTCTTCGTAATGTTTGCGGAACTCAGACCAAACGTCGAGAGTCTTGCGAACTTTTGTGCCCGATCTGTTGTCGTATTCGATGGTGGTCACCCAATGAAGCTCTCCTTTCTTGACCTCTTCAAGAACAGCGACCTCGACAGAGCAGTCCCAAGCGTTTACTTTGTCCTGATTCTTCCTCGCCCACGCTGTGAATTGGAAGTCGTTAAGGTCGGAAACGTTGCCGGCAGAGTGGCCAGTTCTTCTGTATGCAGCTTGTTGTCTCGTCATTTGCTGGATGCCGATGCCCTTCGAAGCTGAGTAGAGGCGATAAATCCTAGCCTTCTGGCCGATGATGTGATGTGCAAACTCGACCATGTTCTTGACCAGATGATCGCCATTCGAGTTGGCTGGGGCTGTGCACAAAGCGCGGCCGCCTAACTTCAACAAAAGCAAAGCCAGTACCATCTGCAATGTGGTTTTTCCGGTGCCTGCAATCCCTGTGCAGGCGATCACGCGCCCTTTCGCACAGTGAAGAGCATCCAACACCTGCAGCTGCTCTGTATTCCATGCCACGGCATTTCGTGCCCATTTTATCGCATCGGCTTTCTTCTCCTCAGGTACTTTAATGTCTTTGAGTACGTCCACCTCCTTCAGTGTTTCGAAACTCTGGCAGAGTACGAAAGGATGCCATGCTTTGAAGCGTTCGTTTGGAAGCAAGCTGATGGTTCTGAGGATCGAGTCCAGTAAGAACCTGTTCTTGTGTGGTTTGAGATTGCACACGGTCCATGTAGACGAGGTATTGTCCAACGGGTCATCGGTGATGCTGTGACGAAAGTCATGAGGCGTATGTGAAGTGACGACGAAGAAAGCGTCATGTCGGGGCAGTCCTGTCATCCTCGCATCGTGGTAGCCACGAAATTCGTAGACCAAACCAGCAGCTTCCAGAAAGGTGGCAGTGATTTCCAGCTCATGAGGTAGGCGAATCTTTCTAGATTTACCGTTGACCTTGATGCGGCACCTCCGGTTGAGATCGAGCCCAACCACTGCAAATCCTTGCACCTCGTAGATTCTCGCTTGATGAGTTAAGCCATCGCGACGAAGCGGTTGTAGCTCAAGTGATCCTTCCAAATCAGTCATTACTGCGCCCACTCGTTGCTGTGCCTGGAATTCGTGCAAAGAGCTGTAGGTCGTGCAGCCCGGCAACGGGACGATTGGGTTTGGAATCTTTAAACGAATCCAATTGAGAGGCTTCCTGCAAGCCTCCGGGCCGTTTGGAAAATTGGTGTACTCGGGGAAACCAATTGTTGCCAAAAGGGGCTTCTTCCCGCCAGGAAGATAATCCCGGATCTTTTCGAACTCTGGATGCGACTCCAACAACCGAATTTTACCTGACCGGGGTTCTTGTCGCAATAGAGTCAGCGACCGAAGGAGAGACAGGATCTCTTTTTGACTATTCGTAAGCCGATCGCTGAGATCCGCAATCTTGCCAAAGCCGCTCGAAGTCGCACCTGTTGTCTTGAAAGATAGGAAGGTGAGCCTCCCCTGAATTGCATCAACTGCGCGACACAATCAGAAAATGTCAAGCGTTTCAATCTGCGATCAGTGACTTACGTTGAGAAGTAAACTTATGCTCCAAAAGCTGCTTGGAGTCACAGTCGTTGAAGTGGAACTCGACTGCTACGAAGCCCAATGATTCCGCTGTGCCACTGGTAGTATCAACCAGCCGGCATTCCAAGCGGAGGCATGGCGCGTAACCCTAGTAATCATTAACGGCTGTTTAGGAAAATATCGAGTGTACTTACCAGCTTATTGTATGCAATGTAGAGATCGTATCCGTACTCCGACTTGGCGGTGGAAGGGGGCAAGGAATCAGACCCGTCGAGTGACAGGGTGCACCGCAAAGCAGGCTCAGAGATACCAACAAGATTCCGCAAGAGCTGGTTGTCCGCGCCGCTGATATCCGAACAATAGTTGTAGAGCGCTGCTCGAGTCGTCGAGTTCGTGATTGGTCCTTCTGTTTCTTCATCTTTCAGCGATGAGTGATAAACCCGTAAGGGGCTTGCCTCGGAGGCCATGTCGCCCGCTGTTATGTCGGCGCTTGCTCCCTCCAGTAGCGGCCGAGGGCGCCGTTGTGTGCGATGTGTGGTGATTGAGGTGTGTGTCGAGAGGAACTCTCATTCTCCATCATAAACGAAAGCAAACAGAGTGCGGGCGGAAGCAACCGAGACCCACTTAGGACGTCTTGGCGTTGAAGCATGTGAATTCACAGCTAGCGCGTGCGCAAGTAGCAGCCTAAGCTCCTGCGCATGTGACAATTTTGATGTGCTAAAACCGGAAGCTTCTCTCAGTCACTGTGCTAGTCAACAGACTGTCATCGTCCACGGAATGCCACGAATGAGAAGCGCGCTGTGAGAAACTGTCAGAAGATCTAGGCAAGGTCTCAGAAATTTCGACCAATATGACATAATGAGTGCCGCACAGCTCTATCGCCCGAACGAGCATCCAAACCCTCCAGACGTGAATGCGTCTATGTGCAACCCAGCATAAAATTGCTCGCTCATGGTCAAAAGCAGCGTTGCCGTAGATCCTTGGGGTGTCCTGCGATACCTAAGGCAGAAGTGCTACGCCGCCCTCCAAGCGTTTGACAAGCGAGCGCTGCAGGTTTCCTGAGTATCTGAACCCCTTTCCACCCCTCTTCTCTCCAAACATCATGGATTGGTTGGTCTAAGCGCACAAGCAAACGCCGCCTGGCTCAGTGCCTGGAAGTTTGAGATCAACATATGAACTAATATGCTCTGACTGCTGGCTCACATCCCGCGCCTCCAGGACATTCATTTGGAACAAGGTATTGGCAATCTTTGTAGTCTTGGCAGCCTCCCGCTGCAAGTGCCATTGCGAGGTTGACTAGAATCGTTCGGATATCCATCTCTCGAAGTCGAAGAAGGGTGTTGAAGGACTGGTGGTGCTTTCGAAGATCCAGCGGAAACGGTGAAACGACAGTATTATCTTATTGCGGTAGAGACCTTGCCGAACTGAGCAAACGCCAAACAGGCATCCAAGGGCGGCCGTTGTCTCGCCCAGACGTCGCATTCGGAAGTTTTGACCATATGACAGGTCACGGAGTTCGTTCAGGCTTACTACATTGGATCACTTATCACCCTTGAGCCACGGAAGTCCAGGATTGTGGTCGTGGAACGTGCGAAAGTCCGACGGTAGAACTGTGGCCAGCACAGGTCCGTAGAAATGGACAATCTCCAGCAATACCATCTCCCGGAGGACTGCTTAATGCAAACGCTGTATGCATATGACATTGGCGGAGCATTGAGATGCCCAATTGAAGGCGTTGTGTGCGAATACCGGACCGCCGCAGCATTGTGTGTTGCAGAAAAGACGCCGTCATCCCGAGACCTTCACAAAGATGGGACACAGTGGTGTGTAGCTCCGTTGGAAGCATGCGAAGTCTCCAAATGCCTTGTAAGGAAGTGCGTATGCGCTCCTTGAAAAGTACATGTATGTTGTTGGAGACAAAGGAGGCGGGAGATGGGGTGAGGATTCCTTCCCAAGCTGTTTAGCCGAAAATGGATGCCTGAGGCTTTAAACTCAATGTCATCATCACCTCACAAATCTCACACGAGGTATTCCCTCTCATCACAATCGACATCAACAAGTCCAGCTACAAGATGTCAGAGAACCATGACAGCCACGACAAGCCATGTACGCTATGCAACACTCCACGATCTGTGCTGGTCCGCTGTCAAATCGATGAGACGGCCAAATGGCATTTCGTCTGCCCTGGCCGTTGTTGGCAGTCGGTGTCCGGGGGCGAGGAAGATGCCAGAGGCCATGAAGATCAATTTCCACACTACAGATATGGCGGAATGTGGAAGAACAAACACGTAGACGGTGGAAAGCTCAGTGCCAAAAAGCCTAAGAAAGTCAAGAAGAAGCAAAAAGAGAGGAGAGCAGAAAGGGAGAAAACCCGCGCGGAAGGAAAGGAAGACGATGCGTCAGTAACTAACGATGATAGCGAAGACGAGGAGAAAGGTTCTGTGGAGGCCGCGTCTTAGGCTTCCATGGGATTGTGCATAGACTTTTGTCTTGGCGGCCGAAACGAAGGATGAGGCCATCGGTCGTACAACCCCTACCGGCATTGCAGCAGGCAACAGGATTCCAGACGCTTATATCGACCTCACCCCACTCCATTCCATTCAGCAGCCCTGCCCTTCACCTACAAGAAGTTTCCGGGATATCTACAGGAGACAGCCTCATTTACAGGACCGCATCGGAACCCAGGCTTTGACGTAAGAACTGCGTCGTCTACTCAACGGCTGTGTCGATATCATTAGAGATCTCGAACCCAGACTCGAAACAGAAAATCGGACAAGACGATACTTGTTCATGCCTTACTATCTGAGGTTCATTCCATCATTTTTATCCCTTTTTGGCGCACTCAGTGGTCACCAAACTTGTCGGCTGGCCAACGCTTCCTCCATGCCTCTCCATACCAGTACACGATCGGGATGCAGCAAGCGAAGAAACCCATGATTCCGGTGTAGATCATCATGCTCTTGAAATAGCCCAGATCAGCCACCCAGTCCGACACCTTGAATGACAGGACGAAGGCAATCAAGCAGCGGAAAGATGCAATGTTGACCAATGCTGGGCCGGCAAGATGAGGGTAGCATTCCAAGACGTAAACGGCTCCGACGGTGTTGGCTCCTAGGAAACCGAAGGCGCTCAGGCCGAGTCCCAGCAGAAAGACCATCCAATGGTATTCTGATTGATGGGAGCCAGCAACTCCGAAGATGACGGATCCAACCAGAGCGCAGATTGTTGGCAAGATCAGGTTAAGAAGCTGGTTTTCTGGCACACGCTTTCCTCGCTTGCGAGCGACCAAGTTTGCGGTCCAATCCGCGAAGTAGCCCGTGAGACCTCCAACACAGATGGCTGCAACCAGCAATGGCAGCAGACAAAGTCCAAGATGCAGGAACGGCCACGACCAAGGGCTGGTCAGGAGAGCTGGTGCAACAGTGTATCCGCTAGCGAATGCAGTCGCCTAAAGAGAAGTTAGCAGATGTCGAGTAATATCCAGCAGACATTTCGTCTTGGGCACGACTCACAATCATTGCGCTGTTGAGCATAGTGATGAAGAAGATTTGCGGGTAGAAAAAGGTTCGCAGCGTGTCGACAAACGCATTCCAGCCCTTGCGCCACTGAGGCTTTCCGTGGAGCAGGGCGAGGTCAGACACAAAAGTGCGGTTCGAGAAATAACTCGTGGTCTCAGTCCTCGGAACTCCGTTCATCTCTGCCTTGGTTCTCGGCCAGCGAGTTTCGGGAAGGAACAAGATCACGCCGACAAGGAAAGCTCCGGCCACAATAGCCGTGATGAAGTACACCCAGCGCCAGCTGAGGTAAATGATGATGTATGGCGATGCAATGCCCTGAAAGCAAGATGTCAGAAAACAGCTTCGGCTGAGAATGTGGGGAGGGTAGATGACTTACCAAACCAATGATGATCATACCTTGGATTGCGAAAAGCATGCTCTGGAAGGCGGATCAGTAAAAGTAAAGTTTGGGCTCTGCTTGAAAAGAACTTACAATCCAAGTGTTTCTTTGGTGCACAAAGACCATGTCCTGAATGCAGAATGGGATAAGAGATTCGATAGTGCCGGCTCCAATCGCCTGGATGCTCCTCGCACCAAGATGAGAGCCCAAAGATCCAGAGTGGCCAGCCCATACGCAGCCGATGATGGCTACAACACCGCTGAAGATAATGACTGGGCGTCTTCCGACGGAAATCGCCATGGGCACGAAAATGAGATTGGAGATTCCAATGATCAACACTGGCAAAGAAGCCAGAAGGTACACGTGCCAAATTGGAGGTGCGTTAGGCAGCTCGCTTAGAGTCTTCAAAGGGTCGCCAGGCGGGAGACCATTCTTCGTGAGTGGCAGCAGTAGCTTTGGGTCAATGCCGGCATACTGCAGGGCGAAGACTGGAAGCATTGCACCCAAAATCAATTCAGCAGCGGCCGCAAATGCACCTGAAGACGTTCAGTATTTCGTTGCGACACTGTACAGACCACGTCTTACCAAAGAAACAGAGACATGCCACGGCAATCAGCTTGCGGCCAAAGCTGAGGTTCAACGGATCCTTTGGGTCTTGTGAAGGCGCAGGCTGCAGCACCAACTTGCCATCGCGGTAGAGAAGGCCGTTGTTCGCCTGCTCGTACGTCGTGTACGTGGTGTCGACGTGCTCCAGAGTCTTCATCTCGCCATGGCCTCCAAGGTTGGCTTCGCTTCCGGTGTTACTCCCTGACCTCTCGGAGTAGGATTTCTCTGTTGTCGCAAAACTGCCAAAGTCTCGTTTTTCGGTCATCATGGAAGCGTTGTGCTCAGCCCACTCTGGCGTTTGATTGAGCTGCTTTTGAGCATCTTGTGGTGCTGCTGGCTGCGTGATTCCAGGGCCGTTCTCCATGACTGCTGGTGGCGCGTCGCGTCTTTGACACAAGAAGCCAATAGATTGCAGCAATATCGGTCCGTCGTCGGTTGTCAGGTGTAACCACTGGGGATTCTCGTCCCGAAGAACTGCTGCCCAGAAGAAGTTATTCCTGGCAGACTTGCAGCCTTTGTTGAAGACGCAAGGAGATGTGAGAGGACAGAAATGCTCCCACACGACACATCAAGAGCATGGGACGTATATCAAACCTCATCCCCAAATTCGGTTCCAACTACCAAGCACACCAACGCTAGAACTACAGCTGACCCCGCAAGGAGGTCTGTGATCATCCACCATAGTTCCAAAGCGTTTCTTGGTATCCCTTTTCTTTGTCGTGGTTGGCACGACTTGAATCAAAGTAGAGACTAATAACGGGCAAGCAAATGCATGGCTTGAAGTCTAAAGGTGCTCGGGCCTCGGCTCCCTCTTAATTCTTCCTAAAGCTGGGGTGCAGTCGAGCTTGATTCCCTGGAGCTCAGTCGATCTTTTACCTTCAAAACATGCCTCATCGTCACAGCTTTCCTGCAGTACGTCTTTCGGGCGTGGGCGGGGCTTCGCTTCTGCCGAGGCGTCCCAAAAGACTTGCAGCGTCAATGAGAGTTACGAAACAATGGAGAAGACGACGCAATTCGTGATAGACGGTGCAAGAACAAATAGGTGAAGCAGATGACTCGGCTTTGCCTGATACGGACTGGATTAACAGCCGCGTCACGGGTGATGAAATCCTACGGAGACGTGAGATTCGCTACCGCTCTTTGCGACAGCGTTGTTGTTGGAACCTCCAACCGGCGCCGCAGAAGGAATTCTGAGCCGCTCGTAAACTCTTCGTACTATCAAACACGTGGAGATTACCATTACTCGAACGGAGAGCACATCCTTGGAACTCCTGCCGAAGCAGGATCTCTTCGTCTAAAATCGAGCGAAGGTTGCCTTCTTTCATTTCAACTAAAGTCATGCACCTTGCTTTTTAGATCTGTTCAAAAACAGCTCGCACCGCTGTTTAAAACCCAATGTTGCTCTAATGCAATCTCCAGCTTCAACTTCACACTATCGCTATGGGGCCGAGGCCACCTTCTCAAACCATATCAAGTCCAGCTCTGGCTCGAGATGCAGCCCCATCTTCACCACCTCGTCGTTTTCAAAACGGAACTCCGCTCTCAGCTCATCTGTGTCCGTCGGATCCGACCAATCAGCAAGATGCGCGATATATTTGGTCTGGTCGCATATATGTTCGAAAGACAGAGTATAGCCCATGGAGCGATCGGTTGCATCAACAAAGAGCTTTTGGTCCTTCGTGGTCACGGCGAGGCTGTGATAGCCCAGGTTGAAGTACTCGCCGGTGTAAGCGTTGAGAGGCACTTTCTGGGGTTGTGGCTCATCTCCCGACGGGCACATTTCTTCCCTCAGGTTTTTGTGCTCCTCTTCGCGCTCGTCTTCGTCTTTAGCATCTCGTTTGGCCTGGAGTGCGTTCCAGTCCACCCTCTGCTCCCGCGGAATGCCAAGAGCTTCATCAATAAGCTCTTTCATCAAGATTGATGAAACGGACCCGCTGGTTTCGCCGCTGTTTCCGAATATGACTCCGCCGAACTTCAGTTCTGGAACAAAGTAATGCGTTGTTCCAAAGCCTCCGATCATGCCATCATGGCTCACGATGCGGTGGCCACGGTAGAAGTATGTTTCCCAACCGACGGCGTACGCAGTCCACGAGTGGAAAGGATCCAGGTCTTCCTCTGATGCATCTGGATTTTCGATGATACGCGGCCGAGTGATTCCGTCGTACAGGTCCTGGCCGATGACTTTGCCTTCGTGGTTCATGATCTCGCGAACCCATTTGATGTAGTCGTTCGCAGACGTGATAATTGACCCGGCTCCCTGGTCTTCGGGAGACTGTTCGTAATCGAGTGGCACGAAGGTGTTGTTTTCCTGATCCCATGCGTACGGAGTTGACATGCGGTCTTTCAGACCAGCCTTGATAGCGGCGTCTGGCTGCAGGTTTGCGGAACTCATGCCTAAGGGTTGGAAGAATCTATGGTGGAGAAATTCTTCGAACGTCTGGCCCGTCAATGTCTCTATCATGTGCGTTGCTACCGTCAGCATCATGTTACAGTACATATACTTGGTCCGTATGGGCGCCGCAACCTGCAGGTTTCGCAAATTTCGAGTGACGCTCTGAATTGCGGAAGGTCAGCTACAACGCTGGATGGTGGTATTGACGTCTAGCTTACCTTTGGCGTGTCCGGATTCTTGGATCGTACGCTCATATACGAGTTGTCATGACTGATCAAGGCTCGTCAGTGTTGCCTGTGGTTCAGTGTTTCGCCTGTCTCACCCAGGCAATCCGCTCCGATGGCTCAGGATATCCTCCACAGTCACATCTTTGGTGTACGATTCCTCAGCCATGACGAAGTCCTCGGAAAGAAGATCAGACATCTTGCTGTCCCACTGCACATTTTCATAACTTTCGTCATCGACGAGAAGTCCGACGGAAGCTGCAGTCAATGACTTCGAGGCAGATGCAATGTCGAACAGGGTATCTGCGGTGCACTTGATTGGCGGGTCCAGTGTGGCCAACCCAAATCCTTTGGATGTGGTCATTTCGTTGTGGACAAGAGCAATAGCAAGACCAGGGACATGCCATTGGTTGATGAGATTGCTGACGTGCGTATCGAAAGCGGAAGAATTGAAGAGGTCCATGGCAGCTGTGGCAGAGGATGAAAGAGTTGTAGTGCCCGCTCGTGGCCTAGTATCGGGCTCAAGGTCCTTTTGAATTGACGAGTTCGTCATTTGCTCAGCTGCGGTGACCCAAAATGAGTAATCGTATCGTACAGGTCACCAATTAAGCCAGCAATACACGCGACTAGACTTTGCAGTAAGAACCATGACCAAACAATTTTGTTGCGAATCGGAAGAGCAGGAAACGTGTTAGAGGCGTTGGTCGGGATCATGGCGTCAATGCAGCGAATTTCGCACATCGAAAGTTTGGTCCAAAAGCTTGAGCTTTTGGATGACTGTGCTTAGATGCTCACATTGCTTCAGCTGCTCATGATAAATCCATCTAAAATGGGCCACGTCCATCATCTCCAGGTGTCACTCTCCGTCGCTGAGCCTGCGCAGTTACCAGGCACAGTGTAGCTTCTGTTTGGATCTGATTCCCATCGTACACTACCGTCTTGTTCCTTTCTGACATACTTGTACTGGAAACTCGTCCCTACTGGGAACGAGATCGTGACGTACCAGAGATTGTTGCTCGAAGTGTAGTTGTTCGCCGAGAGGGCAACAGCGTTGTCTGTGTTCCAGTTTCCGAGCTGGGAGACGCTTCCAACGAGGAAGACATTTTCGCCGTAAGTAGTGGTGGCGATCTCTTTGAAAAGGACGTTTGTCAAGGTCGGAGCAGCAGTGCATGTAGCTGAAGTGGTCGTAGTTGGAGTTCCGGGACGAGAAAATATACTCGTCGCAGTAGCGCATGGGCCAGTCGCAGAAGATCCGAAACAGCTGCTAGGGATTTTGACAGAGCTTGCCCCCCATGAAGCGGGCATTATGGCTTTCTTGGCGTTGAAGGCGGTCAGGAAAGCAGCATAAGACCAAGTGAGGTCTGAAGCGGAGAGAGGTGCACCGTTGCTGCGGGAATATTGCTCAGCCAGAGCACCGCTCGATGGCGTGTACTTTTGCGCATTCGCCATGTACGAGTCTGCGTATGCAGCGACCGCATTGATAATCGAGGTAAAACCTGATGAAGATGACGAGTAAGTTCCAACAGCGGCAGAGGAGTAAACGTCCTTGAAGAACGGAAGCGAGATTGGTGTGACCGTAATTGATCCTTGTTGCCTCCACTGATAGATGGCGTCGTAGAGCTGCTCTGCTGCAGCCATTGTGCTCAGATACCTAGCGTCGTTAGCAATGCGAGTCTTCAGAGCGCTCTCTCGGTTGACATACCATGGGTTTCCGCCTTGATAAGAATCCTCTGGGTATCGTCCCACTGCCACTCCTGTTCCCTGAGCGATGCCACTGTTGATAGAGTAAACCGAGCGGAAAGAGTCCGTGACAACTTTGTGGTTTGCCAAAGCTCTGTCGGAGCAGGGCTGGAAAGTACTTGCATCACATCCAACGGAGCGGTCGAACAAGTGGATCGATGTCAGAATACTGTTGGCATCCTTTCCACTTCGTCCACCACCCGTGTTGGATAGAATATACGATCCTGTCCAGTATGACTGCAGAAAACAAAGGACCTGAGGTGCTTGCGAGGCACAATTGGAGCAACTCTTGCCGATCTGCGCGGCTAGTGCATTGCCTTCGACAAGAGCGCGGTATTGTGCAGCGGTAGTGAAGAATGAAGAACTGTTGACTTCTTCCCACAGGTCAAAGCTGCAATGTAGTCGATATCAGTCACGGGATCATCTACTGTATGACAGATTATCTCACCCTGTTTGATTCCAGTACTGCGTAACGTAGGAGATGTCATTCTGTATGATTGGCCAAATGATGTTCGTGACGCTGGCTGTATCTCCTTTGGACAGAAGGTATTTGGCATAAGCAATCATAGCAGTGGCTCGCAAAGCTGGGCCATCTCGCTGAGGTCGTCCCCAAGCGCCTGTGAAGGCAGTCTCGTCCACGTTGAATTTGGGCTCGCCCAGGCCGCCTGAGCATAGACCTCCTGACGGGTTGTTGATAGTCTGAACGATGGTCTGAGAGTTGATGTAGTCCTGGATCGTTCCTTCGAGACTGGTTGCCTCCCCAGCAATGAATTGATCTGCCAAAGCCTTGACGGTAAGAGCGGCGTCACGGGTCCAGGTGTAGAAATAGTCAGGATTGCTTTTGCTTGGAGAAGCGACGACGATCCCGGATTTCGCTCCAGACACTTTGCTCCCACTGGCGCCGATGTTGTTCAAGACTCCCTGGAGAGCGACAGAGCTTTCTGTGGCCAGCCATGAGTCTAGCGATCCAGTTGCTCGCACCTCGTTTGCGGGCAAAGCCAGAACAGACCCGAGCACTGGCAGTAGGCTGTAGAGCGTTCTCATCATGTTGAGTATCGTCACGCTCTGGAATATCTCTCCAAAGCCACAAAGCCGGATGTGAGCAGATGGAGTCCTTTTAACATCTTCTTCTCCTGCCTTCTTTGGCAGGTGCTTGCTGTGGTCGTGCATGTTGGTCTCCTCGGCTTCATGATTTGAGTTTGACAGGCATTTCGACACCCAGAGAATTCTCTTCAGACTTCCGGTTCAGGTCCTCGCTTCGTGGTTGCATGGGACTTGTATGCAAGAGCAGCTCGTGGAGATGGTTTATGCGAGAAGATGCTGCAAGGTGGATTGTCTGAAAGCCATTTCATTGAGAGTGAGCTCTTGAAAGCGGAGGTGGCCTTCCGCATCACATGGTACTAACTTTTAGGCTCAAGGCTGCTGCCGAATGAAGCAGGGATCGACATGTGCTGCAGTCTCCGAAGCCACAAACTTGGCCGGCTGACTTCAGTGTCCACGCGGAAAGACGGAGAGCTTTGGCAAATTTGTCGCTTTGTCCGACGGTTACGACTTACGAACGAGGATTCAGAGGTCGATTCGAAGAGGGCAGGTGGTACTGCGTTGCAATACGAATTGAACGCTATGACTGTCAGCAACAGAAGCTCAAACCAAACACAGTTCGCTACATTCTCCATCAACAGTCACTCCCAGCCTTATTCACAGCTATACCTCTGCGCCTTTTGGTGCTTGGACAATCTTGTCACCAGCAAAGGCTCCAAAATCGCCCTGAGTCCAGAAGCACTTAATAGCAAAATGTTTGAAACGCCAGCTTTCGCCATCGAAGACGAGGTTTCCACTCCATTGATTTCCCATCAAGAAGCTCTGTTGGCATGTAGGCGACCGTCCCTGGTGTTGTCGAAAGTGCTGTGCCAAAGTGTGGCACGTCAGATGTGCACTCTTGTCGTCGTCTTTGGAAAGGTTCGTCTGAAAGTTCGACAGCATGTGTGTGGTATCCAAATGGCCGACAGCCTCCAAGATACTGGAGACTATGGAGGACCGGCCTTGGAGTATGCCCATCGGCATAAGGAAATTGAAGCCGCTGAGGTCGTACACTGCGTCCTCTGTGAAGAGCCTGGCGAGCAAGTCCGCATCGTTGTAATCGAGTGCTTGAGCCTTTCGGATGGCGACGTCGCATAGGGTTTCATGAAGGGTGAGATGGCCTTCTCGAGACGAGGCGGACATCATGACCGCAATTGGGTTAGTCGTAGCAGCGCAAAGAAGAGTTTCGGAGCAGCGGCGGCTTCCAGCAGCCACTATACGATAGCTATCAGTATATATAGGCAATCATGACAGAAACATTCTGCCTCTCTGCGCCCTACGTTGGCAGCAAGAAGTTAGAGCGTGGAAGTTAGTTCTGCGAAGCTTAGTAATCGGTCCATCATGACCGGTGACCGAAGTGCTGCTGATAAGGATCGGGCTCAGCTATGCGCTGAGAAGTCGTCGATTTGTGGAATCAAGCCAAGTGTTCGCGCGTTCTGTCTCGCTCGAGTTTCGCGACTGTAGCTCCCATCCGATGTCTGGAAAGAGAGAGAAGGAAAGCGAGAAAGCCCTGCTCATCTCTCATCCCCGCAGCCCGCGTGGTCTTCTCTTCTGCACTTGTACCAGCCACGGATATGGCGAGTCGATGTAGGGACTTCGGCGCATGCGTGATAAAGACCAGCATCAGAATATGCAATGCCATCTGAGGGTGGGTCCAGATTGGCTCGGGAGTATCCGCCGAGCTTCTCTGCCATCTGCTATTGTCCAGACGAATCGCTGTTGTCCTTCAGCTTGACCGATGCTTGCTGAATAGTTCTGATGCTGCAGTTTCTGACAATAGGTTCGAACAGTAGTGTTGTAGAGCCTTCAAAAGACATAAGAAGTTCGTCTTCATGGAGCTGGTCGGAAACGCTTCTTCCCCTCAACTATCTCCCACAATCACGACGCCTTCACTGCGGGCTCACAGATCATCTTCTCAAGCGATACTGATCCCGAGGAGCCGTTCGCCCTACAGTCTACGCAACATCCGACCAGCGCCACGCCTTCGAGTAGCCCTGGAGATATGTGCGGAATCCGGCGACTTTCGTACAAGTGTGGCCATCGAGTGGAGTATGGCAGCCAGTGCCAAGCATACTTTATCAGGCATTCGGTGAAGAAAGGCCACGGGATCCCACGGTGCAAGAGCAAGAAGTACATCAAGCTTGCCGTCCGGTCTGGCTGTCCCGCTTGTGAGACAGGCCTACCCATCTGCAGAGCCTCAGTTCATCTCCGGAAGTCAAGCTGCAGCCGGGCGGCTGATCGCAAGCGCGCCATATCGTTCAGTCCTCCCCGCAATGAGATCAAGCCAGAAGATATTCCAAACGACCTGCCGATGCCAGTATCCACGGACGACAAACCAAGGCTCACCATCAAGCTGGCACCACGAATCTCGAAACTCAAGTACTCCAATACTACAGGAGCAAGATGCTCGCACGAGTATTTTCTGAGAAGCCGAAAGACGAAAGTGGGATGATGGGGAGGATGAAAGGGATGAAGTTGGGATCGAAATGTGAAAGAATGCGGGCGCTAGCGGCAGGGGCCGCAGAAGCTTGATTCGCGTCGCGTGGCTTTGCGAGGCTGAAGTTCCGTGGCTGCTAAACGACGACTTCGACAACCCGGACATCCTCTTGTTTGCACTGCCCGTTTCTGCGCTTCTTCTTCTCACATCTTCCTCCAGCACTATGCGGTGACATACAAACGACATACCATACCACACACGATTCCGGCAACATGTCCGCCTCAGCCGAAGACGAAGACCAGCGCCGCCCCAGTGGCAGCGCTACCAACTCGCCCGGCAAGGATGGACTAGACAGAGTCGAGCTGAGCGACCTCGATGCGAGTCCGCCACGATTACCCGTTGAGCAAGATTTGATGCAGCTGTCGCGATTAGGAGAGATACGAGGAGTGCAGAGACTATTCGATTCTGGGAAATACAATGCGAAATCAACGGATGAGCAAGGAATTACAGCGCTACATGTAGGCGATAGCATATATCCAAATGAATGGAAGAGCTGTAGACTGATGTACAGCTCCAGTGGGCGGCCATCAATGGTCACTACGCCCTTTGTCACTTTCTCATTCAAGCCGGCGCAGATGTGAATGCGAAAGGAGGAGATGCGCAGGCTACACCTGTCCTGTGGGCAAGCAAGCGCTTCAACCTCGAAGTCGTGTCGCTACTTCTTTCCAATGGTGCCGATCCACTCATTCGAGACGATCAAGGCTATAATCTGCTTCATTCCGCGACCCTGGACGGCAATGTGTACCAGCTCATCCTTCTCCTACATCAGCCCGACATACCTGTTGATGTGCCGGATGCGCAAGGGCATACTGCTCTTATGTGGGCAGCGTACAAAGGTTTCCCTGCGTGCATCGACATGTTACTGCGATTCGGAGCCGACGTGCATGCAACAGACGATATGGGCTTCACAGCGCTACACTGGGCATTGGTGAAGGGGAGCTATCTCTGCATCCAAAAGCTGGTCGAATACGGCGCGGACCGCTTTACCAGAAGCAAGCCGACTGAGGGGCAGACAGAAGGCGACACACCTAGTATGACAGCTTCCAAGATGAAGAGCGAGAGACAATGGCACAAGGCGCTTGTGGACTCTGGATTCGACGAGGATGGAAATCCAATGGCCTTTCCCATACCCATGGTCAAGGACAAGCGGTGGTTCTTCAAGCGATTCTTCTTTCTGTGGCCATTCGTGCTTGGTGGCTTGCAGCTGCACATGTTGGCCTACTTGTCGATATGGGTCTCGTTACCAGGTGTGCTTATCATTGGATACGGCCTCCAGTTCCTTGTCCAAAAGCTCCTCCGCTGGGCGCCATCAGACATGAAGAATATGCACAGAACGCCGTTTCTCGCCGGAATCTTTGCCGGATCTCTTTTTTGGGTGGGAGTGCGATATGTCCTGCACATTCTTCCGAGTAAGTGGACCAGCTGGGCTTCACGAACGCAAGCACTAATAACTCTGCAGCAACGTTGTACACAAACTTTCTTCTCAACGTCTCATTTGCGACGTGCTATGCGCTTTGCACATACTTCTACTTCATGACGATGGCATCAGACCCTGGTTTCATTCCCAAAGGAGCGAGCCGAGGGCGAACGAAGAAGACGATCGATGAGCTCGTAGAGCATAATGCTTTCAACGAGACACACTTTTGCACATCATGTATGATTCGGAAACCGTTACGAAGTAAGCACTGCAGACGTTGCGGCAGATGCGTGGCGAGAGAAGACCAGTAAGTTTCCAACCATCAACAGCGGTGGTACTCTCACTAACGGTTGCAGCCACTGTCCTTGGGTTGATAATTGTGTTGCTGTGAACAATCACAAGCACTTCCTCCTATACGTAACGTTCATGATAGCTGGCCTGTGTCTACTGATACGCCTGACGATTGCATGTAAGCGCATCTTGTTGTCCACCATGAACAACGCGGCCGTTAACGTAATCCAGATCTGGAAGCTCTCCCGGAGCCAAAGGAGTTCCAATGCGCCATACTCAAGGACCCATTTTGCGCTGAACTTTCCAAGGACCCACTCACCATAATCACCAATGCCTGGGGCTCATTGCAACTCACTTGGACTTTCATGCTACTCTTTGTGCATCTTTTCCAGGTGGCTAAGAACCTCACCACATTTGAGTCGATGCGGAATACCGATCAAGTCAACCCTCTTCTCACTGCCGTCACCGCAGGCACGATGACCTTAGATGGAGCTCAAATTGCGGAGGCGGGAGCGGGTCCGAATGCCATGGGCGGGCCATCACATGCTCACAAACACAAAAAGAAGCAAGGATTCTTGGCACGATGGGCACAGATTCTCGGCGTGGATACTTTCATCGCGATCGCCTTCCAAGGCTACAAAGGACACATGAACAAGCAGCAGCGTCCGCCTAAGCGAGTGAATCCTTTTAATAGGGGCATCGTGCGGAACTGTCAGGATTTCTGGCTGGATGGTCCGTTCTTTGGTCGCAAGCAGAGCAACAAGGGGTTGATCGGCGGTCAAGAAGTCGACTATGCTAACATGTATGAGGTTCCAAGAGGCGGCATGTCATACGGCTATGAACAGGTTGCGACGGCAGACGATCAAGTATAGGCAGAACTCATGCATCGTGATTGAAATTCCTCCAACTCCCATCAGCTCACTAGCGCGAAAGATCATGACTGGTAACATGCCGGGTCCAGAGCGACCCAGAATTTCATCAAGCTGGCGAGATCTTGACCCGCACGCCCTTGGACTCCCTCGACGGCAGGCCGACGAACGTATCACGCTCAATCAACAGATCTCTCTTGTGATCAAAGTCAAACAGCTCCATATCGAACCGGGTTACCAAGGCGGCGAGCGTAAGATAGATTTCCGTATAGGCGATGTTCATGCCAATGCAGCTCCTCGCTCCTTTTGAGAAAGACACCAGAAAGCGATCCAATCTCTGGCCTGTCTCGGCTGCTTGAATCCAGCGATCAGGGTCGAAAGTCTCGGGATTCGGAAAGATCTTCGGGTCATACAGCACATTGTTAAGGGTCATGGATGTCGGCGTCTAACAGCAAGTCCCATCAGTGAGTCGAACTTGCTGAGCAAGTCTCGAGGAGAGAATGTTTTACTTACCCCTCTGGGTATAACCCAGTCACCATACACAAGATCTTCATTCGGGGCAATAAGAATGGGACGATTCGTCACTGGCGATGCGATTCGGGTGCCTTCTTGTGCGACCGCTTTGACGAGCGGAATCTCTGCAAGCATGCGGCTGGGTGGCAAGCCATCGCCACAAACTTTGCTGAATACTTCCCGCAGGCGATTGTAGAGAGCTTTGTCTTGCAGAAGATGCGCGAAGATAACCGTGATGACTCTCGCAGTCGTTTCGCCACCAGCAACGATCAACACGAACGCCTCGTCCGTCATTCGCTGCAAGCTTTTCTCTTCATTAGGCAGATTGCTTTGCAGGATACCACGGAAGATCGTCTTGGCTTTCTCACCGTCGTCCACTGGTTTCTCCGATTTGCGATCACGATTCCACTCATTCCAGATCTCCTTCGCCTGAGTCTCAATAGCCGCTCTCGCCTCGAACATCGGCGCAATGTCGGGGTTCAACACCTTCACCCACGAGTCTGGCAGGCTCGACATTATCTTCATCACGATCGGGTAATGCTTGGTGACAGGAACGCTCTCGAAGATGTCCGACATCAGCCGCTTCCATCTCGGCGCGAAGTTCTCCTCTCCCAAACAGCCAAGCGCTTTCCCGAACGAGTATTCCGTGATCACGTCAAGAGTCATTGCAGTGGCTGCAGCTCCCAGATTCACAACCTCCCCTTGGCGCGCGCATACATCCAGTTTCGCGCGCAACTTCTCAATCTTCTGCCTAATGCTGCCCTCCAGCTCATCAACCATTCTTCGACTGAAGAAAGGATTCAGCGCCCCTCTCCTCGCTCGATGCAAGTCATGTTCAACAGCGCTAGCCAACGATCCCGGCGATCCATTCGCGCGATTCGAGCGCTCCCATTTATCCCGGATATGCCCTGGCCCGGCGTACAGGGTCTCGTACCATTCGGAGTCGCGGATATGAATTTCTTCTGGGCTACAGCGAACTATTGGTCCGTATCTGTCGTGGAGGACGTCGAGGTGATATGAGAATTGGCCTCCTGGGGAGACAAGGATATCGTAGTACTGTTCGTAGAGAAAAGTGGCTGCTGCGAGCTTGGGGCCTGGGAAGCGAGAGAGGGGATGGAAGGCCAGGCGGTAGATGACTTTGCTGAGGAAGATGGCGAGGCAGGCGATGGTTCCGAGGAGTAGGAGTCCTGGAAGGGTGAAGGAGAAAGGAAGAGTCCACATGTTTGCACCTAAGGTTGCATGACGAAGTCGTAAGTCGATTCCGCCGTCCTCTCAACGGCAAAGCGAAGGGAACAAATGGTTCATTCTTCAACTTCAACACTCCTTGCGCATGCCTTTCCGTTTTCTGACATCTTTGCGATGAGCGTCTGTCAGCTGAAATCGTGTGTCAGCTGCAGACGGCATCTCAAGGCCGCTTACTCAGCTCTGCAGCGTAGCGTTGCTCCTGCAGGATTCGTGCTGTCGCCAATCAAAGACTTGCAAACTGCGACTACCGTCTTACGCATATTAGGTTTCCTTGGCCAGGGCAGCTGTGATACAAGGGCTTCTTAAAGGTGAGGTCGGATTCGGCGGTTAATCTGGGCGATCCGGTTGTTCGGGAACGAGAGCGAAAGGTATTTTCCGGCCTAGTGGTAGGACGAACTTCAACTTTACTCCGCTATGCTCCGGACAAAGGCATCACAACGACCGCAGAACACTTCGAGTACTCCGAGTTGGAACTGCATTCTGGACACGCAAAGCTGGAAACATCGCAATGCTGCTCGGGATATCAGGTTACGGTCCGAAAACCAGCGATTGGAGTACCATGAGACAACCGGCTAAGGCAGAGCTCCGGGGCCAGGAGTATGTCCCTTGCATCGGCGCCCTTGAGACAGCCCACGGCCTGTGATGACAAAACCCAACAATTTTCGGGCTGGTCAATCGATTGGTATCCTGGGAGACGGAATGAACAGGTCGCACCTTCCAAGCCTGGCACCGCTACTGTGACATGCCCTGAGCGTCTTGTGCGGCAGCGAGCTAGACGAGATGTGCGGATGTTTGAGATGGTTTCTTGAAGTGAGGAGCGGATAGGCAGCGGGGTTTTGTCATTCTCGATCAAGATCGGCGCAGCGCAGCGCAGCGCGGCACAGCGGCATCAGTAATCCAACAGGGCCTAGAATCCAGCAGACGGCTTGCGAGCAGGGCAGGGCGCAGTCGCTACTCAGCTCGCCAACGCGAGCGAACAGGGGAATGTACCATCTCACGCTCAACGCAGTTACGAAGGTATGCGCGAACGTGCAAGGCGGGCCTTCAAATGTCGTCCTTATAGTCTCGACCTTGGCCCGGAGATACTTCCGGCGGGTCTCATGAGTTGAGTGGCAAAACTTTGATGGCCTAAAATTTGCAAGGCACGCATTCCAAGCCGGGGTAAAAAATTAACGGTCTTCGAGCAGACAGTAACGGATGTCATGAACATCCCAAAGCCGGCATACACTGGCTGCTTGAGGTACTTACAGCGACAAAACCGGCCTGATGGGATGAAAGTCGTCTTCTAGATCGGTCGTGTGGCGCAAAGGCAAAGTTATGCGGAGCGTAAAGAACATGAGGCACAAATGTGAGAACAATCTCGCGATAAATCGCTTGCATAAGGTCTGCGCGCCGCAACGCGGCTTCATATATACACTTCGACAGCGCGTCGAGTCCTGCACCCCGGGCACGTTTGAAGTTGAAGAGATTCAGCTACAGTGCTACGACAAGGTGGACTCGCGGACTCTAGTCTACGATGTCGGGGGGTCGGGCTCGCCTCCGAGAGGGCCCTAGAACTGTCAGGCTCAACGCAGTCGGGGCGCCGGGTGTGCCTCCGCGTCGCCTAATAGAGGGCACAACGGAATGGTTTAGTGTTTCATTCTTGTCGAAAGGAAGCTGATGAAACTCCATGCAATGGAACATGCGTTCGAGGCTCAATTCGCCATTGGGACTTGGACCCAACAATCCTCCTTCCGCTGCCAATACCTGCCTAGGGCACTACTCCTCAGCTCGACACTCATTTACTCCTTTGTTCAGAGTCACTACTGCTCACAGCACGCTCTTGAGGTCCGCGACATTATCTTGACCGACCGAAGGCAAACAATAGGCGAAGCAAGCACTGCATGGGGCGTAGGACTCACCACGGCACCTGATACGCTGTGCATCACCGGCTAAGTGGCTGGTGGACTGACAAAGCCCTGGAGCCTTAGCCGGTCTGTTCACCCTCAGCTTCTACGCCTCATGCCGTTGACATGACTAGCACCAGAGGGACATCCAAGCAATTGGGCATGCGCCGCGAACAGGTTGCCCACGCCTGCGCGCATTGTCGCGGAGCAAAAGCCAAGGTACGTCGCGGCGATGTCTCACTCCTTTCTTTGCCGAATCTGATCCCCCGAAGTGCACCGGGAAGAGACCTGCGTGCTCTCGGTGCATCAGCAAGAACCTCTCCTGTCAATATGCCGTCTCTGAAGAAGGCATGACGATGAGGGAGCACATGCAGCAGGAGATAGAGGAGCGACGGGAAGAGCTGGAGCGCGCAAACGCGGTCTTGCACGTCTTGCGAGTGGGAACCGACGTCGAGGCATCCACTGTCCTCGCCCGACTGCGTGTTGGCAACTCCATCGAGTCTGAGTACGAACGCCTCCAACAAGTCAGGGGTCAGCATAGTACCTCCGCGACTTCGACGAGCTCGCAGTGTACGAACAGCCCTCGGACAAGCCTTACTCAAGGCTTCGAGCAGGCGCCCGCGCCCGTGGATGGAGAATCAGAGAATGCCGACCTCTCCCCTACGAGAACGAGCCACGACGCGACATCCTTCTACCACCAACCGCAACCGGACCTGTACGACGCACCTCCCCACGTCAACGACTCACAGATGCAGATGAACAGCATGGCGGAGTGGACGTATCCAGCAGATCAGGACCCCAATGCCCAATACGCGCAGCCTAGCGCGTCCAGTGCCCTCGAGTACTTACCACACGGGGTTCAGAGCTCCCAACTTCCACAACAACAACCCCACGCGGGATCTTCTGCCTACCAGCACTTTCCGTGGACGGGATCACAGTACCATTGAGCTCGGACGATAGCAGTCTGCTTGCGGAGCTCGTGAGTGCCTCTGGCAAGTCGCAGCGGTGGCAGTCCGGAAGTATATCCGAGCAAAGCACTGAGGGGAGTGATGACAGGAGACTAAAGCGACCATGGCAGAATATAGGACGCAATGCGCTGGGGACGTTCGGACGTCATGCCAACAATCCACACGTGCCGACAAGCATACGAGTCAACTTCACGCGGCGCCTATATGACCCTAGACGTCGCGCAAGCCGAAGGCAGAGACGTGTGCCTTCGTCGACGCGAGCGCAGAGGCGACGCGAGCAGAGAAGCGAGCCGCTGCGAGAGTCTCAAGATTTCACTCCTCAGTCGCAGAGGCGCACCATATTGAGTGAACTGAGTAGGAAGGCTACACGAACTCTGCAGCGAGCCTGGGAAGAGAAAACTAACAGGACACTCCAATCTACTCGAGTCACTTCACAACGCGACGACCACGACCAACTCCCTCAACGACACGAATGAACGAGCTCGCATGATCAGTCATGCACTGGGAAATCACAGCAGGGAGGATGCAAGGCACGCTTCAGGATCTCGGCTTTCAAAGCAGGAGAAAGGAGAGAGTGACAGTCTACACAATCGGAAGACGTGAAGAGCAGGAAACAACAGAGAGAAAACGACACAAGAACGACAGAAATCAATCAATCGAAGCAAAGAGATCAGAAAAGACGAAGGTCATCATCACATATCACGCTAGTATAGAGGTTGGGGTGGTCAAGACTTCGAATCCACCCAGCAATATCACATCTCCTGCGGCATTACTTCCTCCTTCTAACTATCCATGACTGGCAGATGGCTGCGCTCTCAATTTCGTGTCCCATCTCTCGTCAATACTTCGTGATCTGTTCGCAGAGAGACACCCCAACCACGCGGGTCACGGCATACCACTAGCTCTTGATCGATCTCCCTTTCGTAGAGAAATCTCATTATGAAAAGGCCACAACACCTTGTCTCACCAAGAAAATTGCCACAAGCAGCTTCCATCAATGCGAGCGGATCTATAGGCTTCTACGAGGAGGCGTCTGGTGTTGGGCATGACATCCATGGCATTTTTGTCGAATTCTAGACCCTGCGCATGGAACTTCTAGACCAATCCGAGGAGAAGGGACGGCAGTCTTCGTCTCGGCGATCGTTCCACACTGCAAGATCTCGATTCCCGTCTACTCCGGGCAGCAGGCAGAGGAACAGACTTTCGGCGGAAGCGCCGAGGTGCTTGCAGTGCTTGGACCCCGTCTCCACGGTTGGTCGGCGGATACTCCGACACCGAATTGGATGCCAAGGCAATCGGCCAGATATTTCGAAGAGAAGGGAGAACATGAGAGCAAACCGGATTTTCCAGCTACTCAGGTTGCAAGGAGTATAGATGCGATGCAAGTTCTCTGTCCCAGCCAGTTCTGTCCATCCTCAAGCAATCAAAACATCAACAATCCCATCAACCCAACCCTCCCACTTTGCTCTCCTTCTACTCCCAGCAATGACTTCCAGCATCCTCTTCCTCCCTTCCTCTCCTCCACCACCACCATCACTATCAGCACTCTCCCCGCCTTTCTCCCTCCACTCCCTCTCCGCCCCCTCAACCGCTCTCCTAACCGCCTCCCCCTCATCCTCATCCCCATACAAATCACACCTCTCACACTCCCCACAAAACCCCCCATTAGGCCTGAAATGCTGACAGAAATGCGCGTACCCCTCTTTCAGCGAAATCTCTTGTCTGCAAACATAACACATCGTGTATCCGCAGTTACACACAAGTTTGTTGCAGCCGCTACTCTTGATGAAAGAGAGCATGCAGCGAGGGCAAGTCCGCTTGATAGCGGCGGTGGCGGAGCTTTCGAGCGCGGTGCGGAGCGAGGTGCGTTCGGATTCGAAGCAGATGTGGCCCGGGCGCCGGGGGCCGGAGCAGAGGGTGCAGGTTACGCTGCCGCAGACGGGGTTTTGGCAGGTGAAGCGCTGGGGGAGGCGGGATTTTTGGACGCGTTTGAGAGAATTCTCCAAGGGTTGGTGGAGGGAGGGGAGGGTTTGGGCGAGGAGGTACAAAGCTGCGGCGAGGCAGAGGAGCGGGATGGTGAAGATTGATAGGGCTGTGAGGAGGGAGAGGAAGAGGATTTGGAAGGCGGGTGGGGCTTTGGTTGTCAGGTGTTGCCAGATTGCCATTGGGGATTTGAGCCGTGGGCGAGGAAGTTCGTTGGATTCGGCGTAGTTGCAAGAGGGGCATCGTTGAAGCGGAAGGCCAGATTTCAGGAGTGTTTCTGTCGTGATTCGTGATTGGAAGTCGTGCCATGTGTCTTCGTTATTCGTGCCTTGGGTGAGAGATCGCTTTACCATGTGCGCGGGGATGCAGCCGTTGCAGTTGGTCGAAGTCGGAGCGAAACAGCGCACGGTACTTCTGTACAGATCTGCTGTCCGAGCCCATCCCTGGCCGTAGAGCGCTTCGTTCACGATCCGCCGAATGCAGTCCAGGCATAGATAATGGCATCCGTCGTGGCAGACGGCAATGTTCTCAAATGGCACCGAGCTGAAACAGCACTCGCAATCAAATAGCGCCTCAGCCTCTTCAGCTTCCTGTTCATTGATCTCAGCTGCCACATCAAAGTCCGCCTTCAATCGATCCTGGTTCTGTTTCGTAACAATCGGCTCCACGAAAAGGTAGTAAAGCTCCCGATCCAGCTCTTCACTCCCGGTCCTCTTAATCGAAGGCATGGCAACCCCATCAACACCATCCCTCCAAACAACAAACGGATGCTCCTCAGCCCCAACATTAGCCTTCCTCGACCAAAAACTCGAAATCGAAAACCTCCAACTCCGGCTCGCAACCTGCTGCAACACCGGTCTCGCCGCCGAATACGAGAAATTCCGCTCCGCCAAAACGCCTCGAATCGTCGAATGGGACAAGTTCCGAAATTCCGCATACAACACCTGCTTCACAGCCTTCTTATACCCCTCACCCCGAAACATTTCCTCCCTCTCCACAGCCATCACCATCCCGCCTTTCCCCTTCCCATTTCCAGCCACATCCCGCCGTCGCCCAATCTTCCCCTTCTTCTTCAACAACCCCTCCGCAACCAACTCCACCCGACTCTCCGGACTCACATTAACCAACATCTCCCTCAGTCCTTCGATTTCCGCGTCCGGAAAGACTTCAACTAGGACTTCAAGAGAATGATTCAATTCCTCAACTTCTACTTCCTTAGGCTCCGAGTGCTTCAAAGAAGGATCATACAGCGGCTCGATATTCTCTCCCGCGGTTGCAGCCGCCGCTGCCGAGCGGAAAGGGCGGAAGAAGTCTGCTTTGGATTTCCAGAGCCGGCCGCTGGGGCGAGGGACGTAGTCCATGGTAGGAGAGAAATAGTTTTTTGTAAGGGCTGTTGCTTTCGCCGTGTCGGATGTCGGATGGGAGACAGCTTGACCGGAATCGTGGCTGAGGGAACCCAAGCGGAAGGTCTGGTGACTCTTTACCTTTCCTCGGGAGTGGTCACATGGCAGACGAGCTCAGTTGCCAGAGAAGGGCCGATGATCTGCCCCCGTCAGCAGTGAAGTGCGACAGTTAGTAGGTCGATATAGTTGTTAGTTGTAAATGGTGTTTGATGAAGTCGACGGAGCAGGAAACGAGGTCGATGGAAAGGTGAAGTGCAAGTGGCACGGCTGCCGCGCCTCGCAATTGGCTGTGGGACGACGGGCACTAGCGGGAGGACGGGACCTGAATCACAAATTTCAGGTCACTTGTGCTTGCACAACTCACGGTGACATTTTCGCCTTGCTGGCAAAGACGAGGAAGTAATATAAGCAGATGCGCTGGAGAGAAGAAGCCGCTCTTATACGAGATTCACAGCAGATCAGACCTCATATCAAGTCTAACAGACACGAGACATGTGCACTGGTCATCAAAGAAATGGTGTGATTGCACGGAGCATAAAGTTTGCTTTGAGCATCCAGAAGCTGGCTATCTCATGTAGCCTTCAGCAAGGCTAGTGCCGCGCACTGCAGATAGGTTTCATCTCTCATGTCATCCCTATCGATGCTTTTATGATAATCATACCCTTCCTTCATAAACACCGTAAATGCATTCGAAGAGAAGCTTGGGTATCTGATGCCTGATGATCAAAAGCCACTCCGACAGAACGGAAGTCGTGGTCGCGTCTAGCTTTGGAAGAGAAGACCGGCAGCGTATTCCACGTTGCCGTTGCATGCGTCAAGCGCTGCGACAGCTTGCTGACGTGAAAAGCCGAGGCTCTGAAGCTGCTCAATCTTCTCATTGGAATGACCCTGCGCAGCTGGTGCACCTGCTGATGCTGAAGGCGTCGCCGGTGCTTTGGCCGAGCTGGAAGATCCTGAGCCGAGAGTTTGGCCCTGTCCTTGGAAAGCATTACCGCTTGTGCCTGATGATGACGCCTGACCATCGGCTTGCTTGACTGTGCCTGACTGAGCGCCGATTTCAGTTCCGTTGGGACCAGGGACAGTGGGTTCACCCTCTTCCATCATCTTGGGAATGTCCGCCTCGCCCAAGAAAGACACTTCGTTGTCGTCGCCGAAGACAAGCTTGTTGCGCTTGAGATCGATAGTCGCTTGGAAGCGCTTCAGCATGTCCAGGCCGAGCAGGAGGTCGACGTCCTTGCCCTCCATAACGGTGAATGAGCACGACATGGTTGCGTTGCCGATTGTGATAGGAGCGGAGTGCACTCGTCCAAGAATTTGAGCAGTGCCGACACCTTTGGCAATCCCGGAATATCGCTTGTCGATTAGACGCATGATTCCGCAGGATTCGGCACACGAAGGAGACATGATGGTCGTCTGGGCGCCCGAGTCGACGAAGGCCTTGACAGCGTGCTTGTTCACTTGGACCGGGATGTACAGCATGGTGACCCTGCCGAATACTACACATCACATTTGGTTAGCGTGATGCAAGCGTCGGATCGTCAGCTGGGACTACTCACCCTCGGGGCTATGCTCGTATGCGAATTGTAAGTTCTCCTGCACCGATTCCTGCCGTATCATTTCTTCGATTTTTCTCTGAGCCTCGACGTTGAAGGGGTCCTCATTCAGCAGTCTCATTTGTTCCATCCTCTCTCGCTCGCGATCCTCATCCTCCCGGATCATCTCCAACCACACCTCGCGGAACCGATTGCTGTCATTAATGGCTTCGGCCAAAGCTGGGCGCTGTTGGCGCATTTGAGTGATAGCGCCTGGATTTCCCAAGAGACTCAAGCGTGCCGTCTCGATCTCTTCAGGGCTGTTGGGAGCGCCCGTTCGTCGCTGCTGTTGCTGTGGCTGACGTCGCTGTGAGCCCATGTTGTTCTGTTGCTGTGGTTGGCGCATGAGCATGGCAATCATATCACCATCGTTGATTCCCGACTCTTCCAACGTCTTGCTGTCGTCTTGGATGATCTGGTTGTTGTGGAAGAATTGTTGGGATTCTTGCGGGATGTCGGTCTCGGCGTTAACAAAACCTTTGAGATCCGCGATGGAGAGGCCCGGCGGGAGGTCAAGATTGAGAATCTCTTGATCGAAGGCATGGTTCGGGGCGATGACGGAGATAGTTATACGCGGCCTGGAGAGGGAGACGGGGAATTAGCTTGGTCTGTCCGCCGTTGCACAGGCGCGAGTTGTGCGAGTTGAATTGGGATGGGTTGAGAGCGGTTGTGGGACTGAGGGAGGGTGGATATGGTTTGGCAAGTCCAGGTATGTACTCACATTTTGGGAGATTTGAGAAGGAGGCCTTGCTTCGAGTGGTGTTGATATGCAAGTCGCTCGAAGCAGCGTGGTTAGCGCAAGCTGTCGAGAATGCCGGGCTGGACAGTGACACCCGGCTGGGGAAGGGTCGCGGTCGGCGAGCGGAGCGGTGCGATGCGTGGACGAATCGCCGGTTCGTGTGCTCCGGTCAAGCGTGAGACTGGAGGTGAACGGGAAGAGGAATGGGAGGGGAGAGTGCTACAGAAGGGCGAGGTCGTGTGTCGGCGAGTGGACCAAAATGGACAGCGGAGGCGGAGGTGGACGTTACCGTCGTCCCATCCTGAGTCAGCGGCGGCTAATAAAGGGCAGGTGAAGATGGATTGGAAGGTGGCGGAAGGCTGTGGACGGCGTGGTTGGTAATGTGCGAGAGGCGAATGTGTAAAGTGTTGGTGGTGGATTCGGCGGCTCTTCTGGACTGACTGAACGACTCGAGGCAGCTGGATATGACGAAGCAACGGAGCTCGACGCTTCACTCGCCGGCACGGCACGAGAGGTTAATAACAGAGCCGCCGCGTGCTGTTGGCGATGATCATGAATGAATTCTCCACGCGACGCACTCTCGCGTGGCACTGGGCTGTCGTGCGGTCGCGATATTGCGGGCTCAGACTGGCGGTCTAGTGCCGGCCGTATTGATGCTGCTGCTCGACGATGCCGCCTGCGCAAGACCTCACGTTGCGGCCAATCGCCCTTCGCTCCGTCCCGTCGACCTGGCTCCGTCCCGCCGCACGGTGCAGTGCAGTGTGCAGTGGCGAGTGCGCGTGGTCGTTGCAGAAGCCGTCAGTCGATACGCTGCCGGCGGCGGTTGATGCAGGCAGACGAGACGCAGGTGATGTTGTTGTGGCGGTTGATGCACTTGAGACGTTCAAGTCCATGTTGTTCCTCCCCCACCATCATCATCATCGCTGCTCGGAGGAATCGGCTGTGCAGACCCCTGCCTGCCACGCGCGCCGTCCCGCTGCTGCTGCCGATCCGAGCCCGACCCGCAATGCGTCAGGTGGGATGAAGCTCGTCACATCATCTTCGGCGACACCTCCATACCAGCCACCACCTCAGGCACGCGACATCCAGAACATCTACAAAGAACACGGAACAGGACGCGCTACTACTTTGGGGTAATACCTCCCGCTCACACCTCCCCGGTCGCCATTCAAGCAGCTTCCTGCAGCTCACGATCATTTGCGCTCCTGCACAACGTCACTTGTCCTCTCGCGCCTGGGCCCCTCGTTGATTGTTGGTGTCACAGCTTTCATCCAAACACCATCCCGACACTCCACTCCTTCACCCCACCGGGCACTGCAAACTCCGACAGTCTCGCGACCAAAACCACCGTCCTTGGAATTTACATGCCGCGCGATCTGTCCTCCTTGGTCAACCAGACAACGCTGTCCGGCATGTCTGGCTTAACCCCCGACAAGGTCACGGCGGCTGACCGCGAGGCAAGCCCCATGGACGACGACACGCTCCATTCTTCGGCAGAGGAAGCGACTAGCGGCAACGCGCGACGCAACGAGCTCCATCCCTACGTTCAGACGCTGTCCATAGCAGACCTCGAGAGCTGCGTGCAACTCGAGGAAGCCGCTTTCCAGCCCCAGGAACGAGCCTCGAAAGAAAAAGTCAGTCTTCTTTTCTATTGTTCTTTTCTCCCGCCACCAGCTGCCGTATTGTCGCTGTGACATCTTGGTATCACACTATCTGCGGTATGCGTTGTCGAAAGCATTGCCCTGCTTGTCAACTGCCGTGTTGCCTGATCTTGCACGCTTCTACCTCCCACCTCACCCAATGCCTTCTCTTCTCTGCACATCTCACACAACCCGTTCCTCTCTCTGCACCACATCGCAGAACAGTGCATCACCACATATTCCCCACCGCGTTGGGCGCCTATGCCGCAGAACCCACTTGTCCAAGTCACCTGTACCACCACTCCCGTTTCATCTACACACCCACCCCTGCAACGCCACCACGAGCGCATCCAGAAAGCTAATCCAAACAGTTGCAATACCGCCTCAAGCACGCCGGGGAGCTCTTCATGGGCATCTTCACATCCCAAACGGAACCCACAACCCCTACCGCATCCAGCTCCGCGCCTGTGTACTCCGGCGCACCAGAGCGCAAAGCCGTCCTTCTGGGCTACATTGGCGGCACCAAAACGACCAATACCGTCGTAAAGGACGAAGACATGGCGATCCCTGCCGCCGAAAGTCCGGATCCAAAGCTGGGCCACAAGGAAGACGGGCGCACCGTGTGCATCCACAGTTTAGGAGTTCTACCCGGCTACCAGAAGCGCGGTCTAGGCACGACTCTGATGAAAGCCTACTTGCAGCGTGTGGAGAGCCATGGCGTCGCGGACCGAGTTGCTCTGATAGCGCATGATCATCTCATTCCGTACTACGAGCAATTCGGGTTCGAAAACAAGGGAAAGAGTGAGGCGCAATTCGGTGGTGGTGGATGGTACGATCTGGTGAAAGAGCTGAAGCCAGGAAAGGTCCTCAGCCCTTGAGGAGGCGTCTGACAGGCAGCTGTCTTGAGAGCGTGGCGTGGTTCACCGCAGCACTTACTCGCATGAATTTTGCTAGCGAGGTCGGAAGACTAAGTAACAACATTGCAGACTCCTAACATTGAGCTTTGTAGCAGTAGCACTCTAAGTTCGCAAAAAAGAAACAGTAGCAAGTAAACGCCATACGAGAGCCTCTCAACGCTGGATTCGACAAACAAGCCCAACGGCAGATCTTAGCAAAGGACGCCACTTGCACTCCAAAGGTGCAAAGGAGAAAAAGCAGCATGTAAACACCACAAAAGCACATCCGAGCGCTGGATTCGATGAAGAACTTGATGCCACCTGATGCTACAATTGGCATTGGAGGTAAAACTAAGAGATCCAATTCCACTGCACTTTCAAAAGTCTGGAATAACGCTGTACGAATCTAGACTCTGTTGCCATTGCCATCATCATCAGACCATCCAATCGAAAAAAGGAAAATAAGAGATCGACCCGAATCCCATTTCATCCATCCAAGAGAACACCTCGCCATGCCCAGAACAATCTCAAAGCAGCGTGTATCCAACCCAGCAGACGACTTTGTGCAAAGAGAGCGACTCCTCAAGAGGAAAAGAGGAAACCCCCGAAATTCGTGAATCCCGCTCAAAACGCCATTTCCCACACCTCACCTCACGACATCTCCTCTCCTACTTCGCAGGTAACACCTCATCGCCCCCTCTCCTCCCCACCGTGACCCTCTCCACCTTCCTGGCATTCTGATCCCTAACCGCCATCCCCCTCCAAACCAACTTCTCACTCCCCTCGACAAAATCCTCATCCAATTTCCCCAAACCCTCATTACCAACCCACTGCCCCACAACCTGCGACAGAAACTGCAACTTCTCCTGCAACTGATTCGCCTTCAAGACGCGTAGACGCACGCGGCCACCCTCATGTAGAAGGGAGGAGACGCTATCCTGGTAAAGTTGGCGGGCATTGACGTGCTGCGGCTGGAGATCGCCGTTTTGAGAGAGGTGCTGGGTGGCTTCGAGGCTGAGAGCCGTGAAGCTGAGGTGCTTGCCGTCGGCAGAGAGGACAAGTTTCGTGTGGTCTGGGAAGTGGACTTGCAAGCATCCATCACGGAAAGCCCAAACGCCCACACTGCCGACGCGCTGGTAGAAACGCACGAAATTGTCGCCTTTACTCAGCGGCTCGCTCTCGTCTCCATCCAGAGACTGGCACATGTAGCGGCCAAACTTGACCCAGAGAACGCTGAGAGTGCGGCGACGCTCGGCTTCGACGAGGAGCGGGCCTTCCTTGACGCTGCCGAGGCCCTTGTAGATTTTGCGCTTGATGCCGTCGTCGGCGCAGTCTTCGAAAATCTCGAGAGGGACTTGGTCGATGCCGGCGAAGTCTTTGTTCTTGCCGACTTTGGCGAGCCAGCGTTGGCCGTTGCGGACGAGGACGTGAGTGACGGGCGTCGGGGGCTGGTTGGGCTTTTGTGAGGCGTTGATAATGCAGCCGACTGTGCCATCGGATAGGACATAGCCGACGCCGTGTTTGCGGCTGTAGTCAACCCAGCGAGATACGAACGGTAGTCCGGCAGCGGCTTCGGTGTTGTGGTGACTGGGAGCAGTGGCAGTTCTTGAGCTCGTGGAGGGCTTCTGCAATGCGGAAGCAAGGTTGTCGCGGAAGGCGGAGAGTTTCTCAAGCACAGTCGAAGGGTCTGTCTCGGGGACCGATGAGTCCATTGTCTTTGAAAGTGGTCGTCGTGGTACTGGTAGTCGTCCTGCCATCTTTGGAGGTCGAGGCATTTGTAAGGCCGCTGATTCTGATGCCTTTTCCTTCCCCTCAGATTCCTGGTCGGAGAGTATCTCAATGACCTCTGCAGGTGCCTTTCCTCTCCTGCTCCGATAAGGTAAAGCATCTTTCATCTCATCGAGTGTGGCAAGTGGTCCAGGCGCATCCGGTGGGGATTGTTGTCGCTCTTTGGCAATCTTCGCAGCAGCTGGCTGAGCTGGCGCTTTCGGTACCTCCACAGGGGATATGGGCCTCTCCTTCAACGTCCTGGCTCCGCGCGGTCTTCTCGCCAAGCTCGCATCTGCTGCTCTTTTGGTCGTTCCAGCTCGTTGTGGCTTCTCCAGACTTTCTGCTGATCCTTCTGACGGCTGGTTCGACGGCGCTGTACGATATGCCTCCGAGATGTTCGACTCCTTGAGAAATTGTGCAGCCGTCACCGTCTTCGATGCGCTGGTCGAAGACATTGGCGGTGGCCTCGTTCTGGCGATTCGGAGAGTCGCTGAGTTAGAGGCGCCCGCTGCATCAGAAGTAGCCTTACCGCCCTCCGTTGATTTAGCGGACTCGTCACTGGTTGTGCGGACAGGTCTGCGTACTGTGCCTGATCGTGCAGCTCTTGAGGGTGCTCGTGGGGGAGGCATGAGCTCTGCATCCTTCGCTGCCTTCTCAGTATCAAGGCCAGCTCTCCTTGGTCTTGCTGCAGCAACTTCATTGTTGGATATCTCCTTCAATCCCCTGCCTGTCGCCTTCTTCGGCGGCTCCTCCATTGACGGGCTGCTTTCACGCGATCCATCAAAATCGCTCACAGTCGAGGTGTAGACAACATCGTTGGGAATTGGCATGGTCGGTTGACGGCCCGCCTGCGCCTCCTTAGTCATGTCGTGGACAATACTGCGCACTTTGCGGCCGCCATTGAGTGGGAAACATCTGCCTGTCTCGTACTCGCCGACGCCAGATTCCTTGCAGAGACTGAACCAGGTGTCACTGTATCCTCGCCGGATTGTCTCGGCGGAGGGCACTGCGATCTCCGGCCAGGTTGGCGGCTTCTCTCTTGCGGTTTCCGGGATACTTGATGGTACGTATGCAATGCGGAAGAAAGTATGGCTGACGATCTGGTCCGGTGCAGGTCTCTCCTCCTCAGGTACCAGCAGACTGGAGACGAGATCTCGCAAGTCCGCGCTCTGATTTGTCGTTGCACTGAGTTCCGGCCATGTGTATGTTCCTGACTTCAGCTTTTTGTAGATCTCCTCCTTCGTGCTTGCATGGAATGGAGCTTTACCGACTGCAAGCGTGTATGCAATTACGCCAATTGCCCACAGATCGACCTTCTCGTTATGTCCTTTGCCCTTCTCCAAGATTTCCGGTGCAAGGTAGTTTGGAGTTCCACACATGGTTGTCCTCCTCTTCACTTCCATCTCCCGCTCAGTGACCAGCAATGCAGCAAGACCAAAGTCGCCGACCTTGACATTCATGTTGGAATCCAGGAACAAATTTCCGGTCTTCAGATCGCGATGTACAATGTGTCTGTAGTGGAGATACTTGACTGCCCCGCACACTTGTATTACCAATCTCCGGATTTCGGGTAGTGTCAGGTATTTCCGTCGCTTCAGCATGTCGGCGAGGGATCCGTTCGAGCAGAGTTCGAGGACGACGTATGTGCTGGTCTGGTAAGAGAAAGCTCGGTAGAAGGTGACAATGTTCGGATGTGACAGCTTGCTGTGTATTTGCAGCTCCGTAACAAACTAGCTGCAGTCAGTCTTCATGTTCTTAGAAGCCGATGTTGTTGTTGTACCTTTTGTGCTAGCTTCGCCGGCTCCATTTTGGTCTTGACAATCTTCAAGGCGACAATCTGTCCCGTTGGTCTACCGCCATCATGTCTCTCTGCTCTATGGCAGATTGCGAAACCGCCTTTCCCAAGCGCTGGACCAGTGACATAGTTGATGCCATTCGGCTCGGAGACGACGGGCGGCGGAGGGTCGGCGTGGATGGAGGAAGTCATGACTGCCAGTAAAGTCGAGTATTACTGCTGTCACCGTCGCATATGCTGGCCGAACATTCGAAAAGGCTGCGAGGCTGGGGAGTGCTGCCGTATTTCGTTGCTTGAAGCTGTGCTGTGGTCGACTTTGGTGAAGAAGCGCGTGATGTTTACTTTGGTAAACTGACTTCCACGGCAACCAGCGCCGCCCCACACGCTGACTAACAGCCAACTAGCCCCGAACTATCGTCCCGCCAAATACCGTCACTTCTCGTGTCACTTCAGCTGTAAGTAATTATTGCACCTGCGCTCCCATTTGTTTTGGGAATCTTGCTTTCGACGATCAAATGGCTTGAACACCTCTGAACCGGGCGGTGTGCCCCGGAACAATCGGTCGATAACATGTCTCTCACCTTCAAACTGCTATCGCTTGGGATCCGCACAGCTGCAAAGCCAATCGGCGTATGCACTTTGTTGTCTAATGAACGAACATGAAGCTGATGGATTGATAGAACTATATCAAGAGACAGGCCAAAGAGCATGAGGGTTTCCGCCGATTCGCCGTATCGCAGGCGCAGCGAGTTCATCGAATCGATATGCGGATGCGACTCGGGATTTTGCACGACCCCGAAGCACAGCAACGAATGCACGAACGAGAACAACGAAAAGCAGAAGAGAAGAAACGCAAAGCAGAGACGCCGACTGTGCGAAGTGAAGCTGAGCAAAAAGCATACGATGAGCAGAAAGCGAAGGAGGGCTCGGGGGACGGAGCTGTAGAAAAGAAGGAAGAGGAAAAGGCACACAGACTCAAAATTCGGCCACTCTCTGAGGCCAGGGCAATAGAATTGGGCGCCAATTTCTTCTCGGAAGCTTTCATCTTCGGCGTTGCTGTGGGATTGCTGCTGTGGGAGAACTGGCGCAGCCGCAGGAAAGAGAGTGCGAGACGAGACGATGTGGCAGAGCGATTGGAACATCTCGAGGCCGAGGTGGAGGGTCTCAGAAGCAAGCTCGATCCTGATCTTGAGACTCTTCATGATCTTAGTGAGAGAATAAAGGAGGCCAAGAGAAGGAGAGATAGCGGCAGCTGGTGGAACCCCCTGTCATGGGCTGGACCGCGAGCTCCCGAAGACACTGCCATTATGGAGGAAGAGAGGGACGTTGGAAAACCGAGCACACCGCAAGAAGAAGAGCACATCACTCCAATCCGAAAAGCAAAGGCGATTGCCGAGAAGAAGGACGAGCCTGTAAAGGCCGTGGAAGGAAAGGCTGCAGAGACTGTACCCACAGATCGTAGCAAAAAAGCGGACCAACAAGAGGAGAAGGACAAGAAGAGTTTTGATGAGACAGGTACGAAAGTGGCGCCTTCACGAGTGGACTCGGTCGCCGCGGGCACGAAGGAAAGATGAATGTACAGTACGATCACCACTCTAGCGATTTGTTGAAGCTAAATGATACCCCACTTTGCTAGCAATAGAGCTCTCAGAAGGACTCCTGGTTCTGCTAGGAGAATGAACCCGTTGGACTACCTAGGTGCAGACGGCGGTGTGAGTGAAAAGTCCGCAGCGGGCTTGGGAAGGAGCGACCAGTTGCTCTTGTCTTCGGGCAGGAGCGAACCAGCATCGGACAGAGGCTAACCATCCACACTTCGCCTTGTAAGGTCAACCTCCACTTCGACTTTCCAGCTCAAGCTTAAACCGGCACAACATCCCCTCCCCAGCAACATGTTCTGCAACTCGCTCCGCCAACGATCAGAGTACACTTCGGTCGTGACGCGCCTGACGCAGTCCGATGTCCTTGGCTTGCGCGGTGAGCACTGAATCTGCCATCCAGATTGACATCGATAGGCTAATCAGCTTCGTTACCAGGCACCGACCTCGAGAGCCACGACATTGCACTGCCACTCGCGACAGAGAAGGATTCGATCACGTCTCACAACGCACCGGCCCGTCAGCTCCGCTTCATACTCCTTTCGCCGCTGGACGTCACGAATACAAAGCTCCCAGCCACCATCCAGCGCATCAGAACGCTCGGGAAGTTGACGGGCGGAATTGACGTGGCAATCATCTTCGTTCAGACGACGCCTCGTGACACCCACTTTCACTCCGCAAAGCAGCTCGCTCAAGAAACCTACGCCGATCAACGAGGGGAAGCAAACATGGCATCCATGGCAGCCTATGCTAGACTTCGGGCCGAATTAATCACTCTGGAGGAGGCATCCGGCATCCCGATCTTGTTTCTGGCCGAGCCGGAAGGGCTGCCAGACCTACTCAAAGAGCATAGGAATGCCAGGGCAACACAAGACCACCGACATCGCACTCACAAGGCTGTCCAATCATCGCCTGCATCTGCACGCGAGCTACTGCAGCTCTGTACCGCCAATCCACCCATGCCAGAGGAAACCGAATACTTGCTATCCGATATCTTCCCCAATCTCCGTGCTCTTGCCGAATCGTGCGTGTTAGTGAGCTCGCCGCCAACTTCGAGCTCGCCACGCCCATGTGCTTCCGAAACTCCGACAACATCACAGTACTTCCAAAATCAGGGCGAGGGTACCGAGCTCCGCCCGAGCGGACAGTGGCAGCCAGCATACGATCCAAAGATGAGCGATGCATACCGAAGGCTCACGCAGCTGCGGGAACTGGTGGGCATCGAACAATGCGCAGCAGTGATGGAATTCTGGAAGACAGAATACGCACCTGCATAGTGGTCTCGTGAGCATAAGTCTGGGGGAGTGAGCCTTGAGATTCGCCGACGAAGATGGGAATTCAACGTCGCTGGGTCTTAATCATTGAGTGATACCGGAAAGAGGGCTGTTTTTCTATTACGGCCAGGCTCTGATACGCATCACAAGCGTACTCGCGTGGGGTTGTCATTGCCTTTTCTCATCTGCGCTTCGAGAGGATCGGAACATTTTACTGAATGAGCCCGTACCCGCTACCACACTCTTTTACCTCCCGTACGACTTTCTTGTCCATAATCCTGGTACACGAGGGCAATACCCAATACGAGTATGTGCCGAAACACGCAGCATACACGATGATTGACATCGGGTAATATAAACCCAGACAAGCGCCACCGCGACGATAATACAGGTCAATGTTTCGGCCTGCCAAGCGAGCCGACTTTCTCCTGCTTGTGGCTCTTTGCAGGATCAGCTGATCTCCTGGAAGCCTCTCGAAACATCGTAAAAGAATCTCCTCCGGTCAAATAATAATGCCGACCCAATCTTCTTCTACGATCGAGCTGAGTTCGGTTGTACAAGACAGCAAATGGATTAGTGGCAAGGCGACATCAAGGCATCTATCTTAGCTGTCAGACGCTTGCAACCGATCAGCTAATGGTGAGCATTAGTTACACGGACAGCCCCTCAGCTTGCACGCTGTCTCTAGCAACAATGTACTCAAGAGTAGCTTGCTTTCCCTCGCTTTCAAAAAGACTGGTTGTACATGTAACCCTCATAGTGCTCACTTAAGCCGCGGATTGCCAGTAAAGATGGGCAAAGTGCTCTCCTCTCTTCGAACTTGCATCGACGACGACGACGACGCCGAATACCGCAAGCATGGACTAGTACCAGCTCGAATATTGCAGCATCCTAACGCGAGATATAACATCCATTCGAGAAGTCCGCCGTGGCTGGTCTACCGAGACATACCAAGTGACAGCGAGGAGACCATCAACGTGATACAGCCTCTGCCATCACCTTTGGGAGCACCAATCGCCAGCCTTGTGGATCCCAAGATCGCAGCAAGCATTCAGACAGAGACTGTACTCATTCCTGATATCTCCCTCAGCACTGCTTTGGCATTCAACATCCTCTTGCCGGCTGAAAGTGAAGAAATACCACTTCTGGCGACACCAACCACACCAACGACGATCCTGCTTGCAGCAACGGCTGTCTGAAACAATTCGGAACATGGGAAGCATTGTATCTCGGATTCTGAGACGCTTTTCTCACGAAAGGCATGAAAAGTCACCCAACTGGCCTCCAAGGAGATCTTCCAAAGACGTCAAAATTCCAGAGCCGTTCAGACCGCGACGGCCCACAGCACCAAAACCCAGACGGAGCAGTTCATTCACTGAGAGTATGGAGATGCGGGAAGTCGAGAACGCACCCGCCGTCAAGCCACCGATGAAACGGGTACGATTCTTGCGAAGGTCACCACCAAGTTACATCGGGTCGAACTATGGCAAGCGACAGGGCTAGGGATGACCAGTAAGAGTCTTGGCTTATATCGCTCTCCGAAATTCAGCACAAATGACCACTTCAACAACACGTGCGTCGTCCAAGCGTTGCATTCAGTCATAGACATGTCTTTGGCACAGAGTAGCAGCGGTGCTCTGGGTCAAATTCACCACGACCGACGGTTAAAGCCATCAATGCAACAACATCACAGCTGCGGTTCCCACCACGCCACAGTCGCACAAGCTCCAGCCCATCTCTACAACCCACCAAACCGCATCCTCACACCTCAAAGCTCTGCACCTCTCTTTCCGCTGCTCGAAAGCAAAGTCGACCCATCACCTGTCTCCCGTCTCACCAAGCATCGCAATCATCAAGCCACCGTCACACGGGCACGCGAACAAGCAGGACACTTTCAGCATGCTTCCATGCTCTGCTCCCTAGCTTAGCGCACGGGAAGCTGCTGATGGAACTTTTAATCCGGTGCACGGAGACGCTTTGAATGAGATGTGTGCGTGCGCGGCGTAACGGACAGGCTGAAGCTCGATGCGTGTGTTCGAAAGCGTTGTTTGTATGTATGTCGATACGGTGTTCTGCCATGGGAGAATGCATGGCAGAGCAACGAGCAGACAGGTGGATAGACAGGCATGAGATCGCGAATGATTGACCTTTAGGCGAACGCTGCTCCTTCTTCCATGTCGCTTCTCCTGTAAGCCAACTTCTTCCAACGGTGCATTTGTTTGCTCCCTCCCACTTCCGGTCTCACTACAACCGAACCCACCCTCTCACAAACAACCTTCCATCTGACAAACCGAACCAACACCCTCACCTGCGAACTCTCATCTCCACACCCCCATCACCACAGTCCAATCCAACCTACGACTACGACGCCGAACGCTTTGTACGAACAGTTTGGTCGAAGTACAACTGTCAACTCTTCGAACCGAACATTCCTCCCCAAAGTTCAACTCCCTTGTACGACAACGAAAACGCCAACAACCAGACGGTAAGTTCAGAATCCCTGCATTCATCAGCTCATGCTCATTACATACCTCCCTTGTACGAACAAAGAATTTGTTCTGACGCGAAGGCTTTTTTTACCCATTCCAGGATTCTTGAAGCTCCTCCTCTTTGAACAAAGAGACCTCAATCTGTCATTGAACAACACACCATCGCTTGCTGAAGGAGACGATTCGCACCGTCCACCAAAGACATCGCTATCTGACGACCAACACGATCGAAGCAATCAAGAACGACGGATTCATCGATCTCTCCCAATCAACTCGAAATCGATCGATTGATCCCACATCTTCCTGAATCACAACTCGACCGTAAGCAGAAAAGCTCGAGGCTTCAACTCAGTCGACCAACTCACTCCAAAAACCTCACAAGTTCCCCAAAGATGGCGATTCTCACCAAAGTGACCACTTTCTTCACCTCTCTCCGAAGCCACTCTCCCTCTTCCAAGTTCAACCGCCCAAGAAAGTCCTCCGACGCTTCAAGCTCCAGCATGTCCTCATCCGGATCCAGCCTCAAGAAGTCAAAGGTGACGGGCGCTCCACTTCCTTACGATGGACGCGCGAGGATGATGCCTGTTCTGGGCATGTGAAAGGAAGTGAAATGAAAGATGGGAAAGAAGTCGAGTGAGTGATGGGGGCAATGGGACGGACATGAGAAACAAGATCTGATGGCGAGATGGATGAGATGCGGTGATGGGTGATGATGGAAGAATGGACGGCCTCTCTGTACAATTAGCAGCGCAGCACTACAGCTTGACATGTTTAGTCACAGCTTCGGCAGGAAAGAAGATTTCGGGATACAATTCTTTCTCTTTTTCTAATCTCTATTGCGCTGGCGCTTGCTCTTTCTTCGCCGCCTTCGCCTGTCGTGTAGCTTTCAATTGCGCCATCGTCGCTTTCGGCATCAGGGGCTCCACGGTCTTGAGGAATTGCTTCTGGTCCGTGCGAAGGTACGTCGAGTTCAACGTCAATTGCGGCGTAGGGTCTTGGTCTTTTGGAATTTTGGACTCCGGCGGCGTCCTCTTCGTCAACGGCTCCCTATTTGTCTCGGACCGCTTGGCTCGAATAGCATTGGGTTGGTATAGGCGCAGACGTCGAGGTCGGAACGCAACACCGCCGAGTGCCTGCTGACGCTCCAAAGCCGCGAGCAACCTCGTCGCCTCCTGCTGATTGAACATCGGATCCGGCCTCTTCGGTCCTTGCTGTACTGGTGCTCGTCCAGATCTCTGCACCCATTCTTGGTGGTGTCCTGGGTTCTTTCCAACTGCTTCACCGCCCTCGAGCACGCTCGCTCCCCCCTCCGCGGGCTCCCCTACTCCTTGTCCAGTCCTGGCGCCTCGCACCGAGCTTGTCTGATCTTGCGTCGCATCTGCTCTTCGATCTTCGTATCGTAGAGGCCGCCCAGCTCCTTGTGCGTTGGGCCCTTCCCGCCCCATGCTTACATTCTCGCCCATCCTCGCCGTCGCGCCCCCAATGTCTTCCGGGTGCTCCATGAAGCCTGCGCTCGTCGTTGGCGCAGCAGGTGGTGCATGATATGTTCCCGTTGCGCTCCCCGGGCCTGTCAAGTCTTCTGATCCGAACGGAGGTGGGCCGCGTTGGAGCATGGAGATCTCGTTGGAGATTCTTGCGGAGCGTTCTTGTCGTGATGGTCCGCGCTTGGGAGCTGCAATGTCACAGTTCAGTCAGCTGATGTGTAAGATATATGATCGCAGCGACACTATCGCGTACCATTGTAGGGAGTTCCTTGGTCGCTGCCATTGCCGGACTTCTCGTCTGCGCTCTGGCGGAGGGAGGCGTGGAAGCAGCGGGCGCATTGGCCGCTTCGAAGATGTTGTGCTCGCAGCAGCTGGCGCTCTGATGAGCCCAGCGCTGTGAACGTACGTTTGAGTAGCATTGTCGGCGATTGAAGTTGTGAGGATGCCGCGGGAGTGAGTTGATGGGTTCGAGATGCAGCTTGAAGCTTCTCCAGCCGAACTAAGATTGGGTCACGTGGAGTTTACAACACAAGCATCGGGCATGGAAGGAGCTTTTCTGGTTGAGAATGGCGAAAGCAAGCTAAACGAAACGACTGAGCATACGGACTTCGGGTTCTCAGCCTTCTTGTGCTTTCAAATGGCGCACCTCTGGCCACACAGCCCAAGGTCTACGTGGATTTACAGTGGCCCCATCGATTGCGGCGTCTCAGATACGTTTTAGAAGAGCTAACAGATCGATGGTAGGTCTTACGTGTGGTGGCAAAGCCATCATGACCTTCCTCAGCCAAGCCGTCGACTACTGACCTCCGACCAAGTCATTTCCTTTCCAAAACGCCCTCGTCGATCCCGTATAATACATCAAGTGTCGTAAATGCTCCTTTGACAATATTGTCATAGAGCAGGAGGTGCAGGCGCTCCTGGGTCGACTGGAGGAAGTCCGTTGGCCGCAATACCTGGTAGAGAGCCACCAAAGCCGCCAGTCGAGCCGAATCCGCCAGCACCGCGAACAGTCTCCTCGAGCTGGTCAACGACGAGTACCTCTGGGGTGTAGATCTACCACTCCATGTTAGCATTGCATGATATTTGCAGTGGCTGTCAGAATCACGCGTACCCTCTCAACGATCAATTGAGCGATTCTCTCGCCCACTTTGACCTCAAAGTCGACATCGCTTAAGTTGAACAGCAGGACCTTGACTGGTCCTCTGTAGTCGGAGTCGATGACGCCCGCTCCAGTGTCGATGCTATGCTTGCTCGCAAGGCCACTGCGTGGCGCGACACGGCCATAGGTGTTTGCAGGGACCGCAATGCTGATGTCTGTGTCCACCATAATCTTCCCTCTTGCTGGCACGGTCGCATCCTTTGAGGCGTAGAGGTCGTATCCTGCCGCGAACGCAGAGCCACGCGTGGGAGCTTTGGCAGTCTCGGACAGGAGCTTGACCTGGACCGGTGGTGGTGGTGGCTCGAAGGACATGGGCGGCATCGTGGGGAGAGCGCTTGGCTGCGGCGGTGGTGGGTTTGTTGCGGTGGCCGGTACGTTGGAAGACATCTCGGAGAGTGGATTGGGTATCGAGGCCGTGTCTGGAGTGGGAGTTGGAGCTTGGTCGTTCAGAATTGCTGTATTCGCGTCAGATGTGTTGATGTTCCTTGCATGCAAGCGTAGGGGGAATACTCACAGGCGACGGTGAGGTTGGGAGCGGGCTCGGAGTATTTGGTGCGCTTGGGCAGAGGCGATGCTGGCAAGCTGGGCGGGTTGTGTTCGGGCGCGGGAGTCTCTTCGTCGGCCATTTGGTTTGTTTGCTTGTTAGTGTCAATGCTGCGAGTTGGAGGATGTGGAGCACCTCGTCCGGAAGACGCGATCGACGCGTCGCGATCACGTGTAGTAGAACTAGCGTGAAACCGATCAACTCAAATCCCAAGGAGAGACTTCACCGCAACAATAACAACATCGGCATCATCATAGCTCGCAAATACGCCGACCGCCATGTGCTCGCTGACAAGAAACAAAGTCATGTCCGTGAGAACTTGAAGCGGCCAGTCATGGTCGTGGCCCTCCGTCGTACCTTAACATTTCCTTGGCCTGGTCCATTGCTTCATCTTGAAATGAAACATTACTCTGCTGCCGGAAGTGGAGTGTCAGTATGTTATTGACGAGCGTACAGACATTTTGCTGTTCTCAGCCGAATGGGCACATGATGGTCTGCCTCTTTGCCGTTCCAGCTTATTCGGCGTTGCCATCCCATCGGCCTTGGACCTTATTAGCCCCTACCCAGGACCACAAAACCGATCGCAATGCTCACTTTCTCGGAAACGCTCACTGGACTCGCCGGTTGATGCTGAGAGGTGAAGTGCTTGCTTCTTAGACTGATCATATCGATCAGTGTGAGGATGGCGGATCCGAATGACTAAACTCTGGGAAGAAAACAACAACAAATCTGCGTTTCGCTGGTGACTGAAAAGCTTTGTTCTTGCTGCAGTCATGGTGTTGTGCGAGCTCGAGCATTTGCAAGGCAAAAGGATTCGTACTGCCCATGATACCAATTTCGACTCTTTACTGAAGCCACAATACACTTTGCGGGGTGAAAGATCAACATCAGCCACGCGGGTCCGTACAGATAGGCCGAAGTGTATTAAACGAGGAATACGACTTGGGGCCTCGGTCTGTACAGGAGCAATTAGATATATTGTCGATATCGACGTGACCTGTGGAAGCGCTCTCATGAGGAGCAAGCTCTTCTATCTTGACGTTGAACGCAGCTAGAGTCATGACTGTATTCTCAGCTTTGCTGGCTGCACTCCTATTGACAGTTCAGCTCGCTGAAGCTCTTCCAGCAATTCTTCAAGTGCCACAATCCGCATGGACTGAGCTTAACAAGACCATCAATGGCAACTTACATCTAGGCAAGCCTGAATTCTTGCCATGCTTCACGAGCTATGACGACGGACAGAACACACGTCCGAGCACGCCCAAGTTATCATCATGCCGTACCGCATCATCTGGTAAAACCGACGGCCCATCGATCGCGAGCTACTTTGGCGGCTATGAAGTTCCCAATTGGAGCCAATGTCAAGCAAACAATACCGGCTGCTCTATCAGCGCACTGCTGCCCCTTGAAGCTGCTGCACTGGCCCAGACTTGTCATCAAGGAAGCGTGCCGAGCTACTACATCGACTCGACAAATCCGAAGCACATGCACGCCGGTATGATGTTTGCGAAGAAGAATGCTATTCCACTGGTGGCCAAGAATACAGGGCATGATCATCGGGGTAGAAGCTCGGCACCCTTTTCACTCGCAATTTGGACGCACAATATCCAACCCGAAATCACTTTCAGCAACGACTTCTTGCCATCTGGATGCGCCAAGTCAACGGGCTTCGAGACGATGACCTACGGAGCAGGACATGAGTTTGGACAGCTGTACGATGCCGCTCATGCGAAAGGATACATGTTGTCTGGTGGTGCTGCGCTGTCCGTCGGGGCTGCAGGTGGCTGGTTACAAGGAGGTGGACATGGAGTGCTGGCTCCGAATTACGGTCTGGGTGTCGACAATGTTGTTGAGTTGAATGCACTGCTACCCAATGGAAGTGTAGTAACGGCCAATCGATGCAAGTATCAAGATGTATTCTTTGCCATGCGAGGCGGAGGCGGAGGCACGTTCGGAATCTTGCTGAACGTGACAAGTCACGTCTATCCGGAGGTCCCAATGCAGGTACGTGGGCCTTTTGTCATATTCGAGCGATACTGACGTGCTGCAGTTCGCATCCATAGCTTTTGGTCATCTCGGATTAGATCTTGGATCCGACTTCTTCAAGATCTTGATCGACAATGCTGAAGCCTGGGCTGCAGACGGTTGGGGTGCCTACATCCTCCCAGGAGCCCTTGAAGGCACTGTGGCCAGCTTTGGAGGCATTAGCCCCAAGCTCAAGTCAAAACAAGAAGCAGAAAAATCGTTGGCACCGCTCATTAACTTTGCGAAGTCGATCACTAACCTGACTGTTCCGCTCCAAGTCAACATTACGACAATCCCGCATGGATACTACGACTTCCTCCAGACGAACACTGCGAACACCGTTGGCGGGTTCACGGGTTTATCATACGCACTGGTGTCACGTCTGGTGCCCAGAGCCAATTTCCAAACGAACGAGAGTCGAGCAGAGCTACTGAGCACCTTGAACCAAATAAACAGGAAAAAGCTGGCCAATACGAACTTCATCTCATCTCTGGTGCCATTTTACATTCTGATGGTCCCCCCGTACAATTTCGAGCTTCCGCAAGAGGATATGCCGGGTGGATCTGGATATGCTTCAGTGACACCAGCTTGGGTGAGTCAAAGAAGACAACTTTACTTCCTTTCTTTTCAAATCAAACACAGTCTGATCTCAATGATAAGCGCAACTCTCTCTGGCAATTCGAGATGCCGACCGTCTGGGACCCTGTCGACCCCACTGCAGGCGGAGCTGGCAGTGTGTCGAAAGCATTCACCGATGCCTCTACAGCACTCGATCCTCTGCGCAAGATCACGCCCAGCAGTGGCGCGTACCAGAACGAAGCGGATATCTTTGAACCGAATTACGCGACGGCTTTCTGGGGGCAGCAGAATTACGAGCGTCTTCTCAAGATTAAGAAGCAGGTTGATCCGGATAATATACTCACTTGTCACCAGTGCATTGGATGGGATGGAACTGATGCGAGGTATGGTTGCTATCCTACGGACTTGTCGAACTAGACTGCCTCGAAACATCGGACGTACAACGATCGATTGTAATTCCGATGACTCTTCCTGTCAATCAACGGCCTCCACCCGCGTTCGATTGCCCCTCTGCGTCCACACGTCTCCTAGTTCCGTGATAAAAGTATGAGCGACGGCGAAGGTCTGCTTAATCTTCAACAGAAACTGCGTGATCCTCTTCTCCTGCTCCTGCTCCCAGCATCGAGCTCCAGCAATTCGGAGTGGAATCAGAAATAGCAGACCCGAGATCGAAGAATCTCGTAAGCCAAAGTCGGTCAGCTCCAAGATGGAATTCACGTGGATCCGCACAGCGTCTTCACTCAACGTTGGCACCGGGATCCGGAACTCGTTCCACACGACGTCGTAGTCGTAGATGCCGGACAAGTAGATTGAGATGGCGTGAAAGTACGTTTCGTGGATTATGTTCTTGTCGTCTCCAGCTTGCCATGGCGGGAGACAAAGTCTCAAGTTTTCGAGCTCCTGGCGCAGCCGGAAGCCTTCATCCGCGAAGCCGCGGAGCTCTGTCTGGTATTGTCCTTGTAATAGGAAGTATGGAGGGAAATGGACAAAGGTGAGCGTTCTTAAGTCCTGGTTGTCAGCTAAATTGTACCCCAAGTGTTCAACATGTCTAGACCTACCTGGAACACAGGCTGGACGCCTGGAGCATGATGTTCAACACAGCGCCCCTTGCAAGCCATTCTTCTGGCGTCGATAGGTCTTGATTCAAAGCAAGCCATTCCGGGCGCGCCAATGGACTTTTCTCTGACCACAAGACAGATCTCCCAATCTCAAAGACGCGGGTCTCCAAAAAGAAGCTCTTGGTAGCTGGCGATCGGCGGGCTGCATCCGGCCCCAAGACTTGCAAAATCCGAGACGTGCCATACATGGTGTGCGTTTTCCAGCCGAGGCCATCGGGGTCATGGATGAGCTGTTGGCTTTGATATGTATTGGCTCTAACAAAGTTCCTCATCATGCCGAGCACTTACCTCAAACAAGCCTAGAAGAAAGGCGGTGGACAAGAGCTGCGGAGCCTGCTCAATCCTGACGTTGGTGATACCCCGACGCAATGCCACGGCAGACTGCTGGTAAGCCTCAAACGCAATCTTGGCAAAATGCGGCTTCTTGGAAGCATCTGACGATAAAGCTTGTAGTGCCCCTAGAGCCACGAGCGCCTTAGAAAGTGGAGCCGACCCGGAGAAGTTCTGCTGTAGCTGCAGGATCCACGACTCGGAGTCACCAGTGAAACTATTCCGTGGTATGAAATGGTCGAAGAAGATTTCAGGTAGACGATCTTCCACGTTCATGATTGCATTGCTGGGACGAGGAAGTAAAATATGCCCACTGGTGGAGTGCTTGCCGTTCTCCATGGATATGACCAGCTGCGGCTTGCCTGGAAATTCGCATGTCTGGTTTCGTTTTGCACAGTTGCTGCAGGGGAATGTACCACTACACTGCCAATATCGTCAGTGTCGATCGGGTCGCATGGAGAGGCTTGCCGTTGACTACCTTGAAGTGACTCTTCGAGCAGGACAAGCACCTCGAGCGCTTCCGCCTGCCGTCTCGTGGCCCAACGACCATCTTGACTGACGCCTCGCGACCTGATGCGGACATGATCAAGCGATGTACGCGTGTATTCGACAAAGTGTATTCGACAAAGAACGGGCTTCTTGAGGTTATGTGAACATGTTCGCAAACCCACCTGGTAGCCAATGGCATTCACTCCGCGGGCAGGCTAAGCTCAATCCGGTGAGAATATCGCGGCGCCAACGCTATCACGAGCCAAGATCCAGGATGGGAAGTAGCCAACTTCTAATTTAGGCACGGTCCTCCTGGGGATGATAAGGCTTGTCAGAATCCACTCTTCCGGCCAACCGAGACATAGGACTGATCGAGGCTGATTCAGGCATGGTCACCAGGAACTCGTCGATGCCCCCTCTTATGTCTACGCTGAATCGCCGTTGCATTGCGATCAGAGTCCATGGCTGACGACTGCAGCAATCCATCGGTATGTGGCTGCCTAGAATAAAGACTATAGAAGAGCCAGGTCAATATTGTTCGATCACTGTGGTTCAGTACTTTGCCAACAAGCTCATTCGTTCATAATGTTGCCTGTTAGATTGGCCGTCATTGCTACAGCGGTTCTAGCCGTCCGCATCAACCTCAAGTTAAGCCAATATGGGGTTGGATTGCACACCTCCGAGCTCACAGACTATTCGAGAGGCAACCCGTTCGACGCATCGGATCATACTCCACGGCGCTTAATGCTGTCCGTCTTGGCTCCGACCGCAGCTGCGGATGAGTGCAAGGTACACACAGATTCTTACATGCCGCCAGCAACAGCAAACGAGTACGACGAGCTCTACTCATCTTTCGGAATCCCAAACGGAACGTTCGAGTCCATTGAGTTGCGACTCTGCGACAGGAGGCCCTTCCCACCACGCCCATACAAGGAGAGCACGATTATCTTCTCTCCGGGGCTAGGAAATTCTCGCCTCATATATACAATTATGGCGGCGGAGCTGGCCAGCAGAGGCTTCACTGTGATCACAGTCGACCATCCTCACGATGCGATCATTGTGCAATATCCAGACGGGTCCGCCGCGAGAGCTGCAAATATCAGCACGGATGGACAGATCAGCTCGGCTTTGGAAGCACGATGCCGAGATATATTTTTCATCATTGACCGGCTACATGATGACCGTGCCCGTCAGGAGCTCCTAGGGAGGAACAGCTTTGCTCTTCCAGGAATACTAGTTGCCGGTCACTCTCTTGGCGGTGCAGCCGCAGCGGCAGCCATGATGGCGGATGATCGAATTCTTGGTGGGATCAATCTAGACGGTGCTTTCCACGAGCCTTTCATCAATGGAGACATATTTCATCCCTTCATGCTATTTGGAAGGACCAATAAGACTTTCGAGAGCGCGCCGACTTGGAGCGAAATATGGCCGCACCTGAGAAGCACTAAAGTCGCCTTGAGCCTAGAGGGATCCAAGCACGGAACTTTCACTGACTTCCCACTCTTGGCAGAGGACCTGGATCTATCTGTCGAGGGGCTGAACGATGTGTTAGGTAGTATCGGGGGACATCGAGCGCTGGACGTGATCCTAGCCTGGATGGGTTCCTTCTTTGCCTATGCAGCGGCTGAAAGGAGATCACCAATTCCGAACCGCAGCGAGGGGCCATTTCCAGAAATAAGCGTATTGGCTCTGGAGCTCTAGTCGCCTCGCGGAGCAAAGGAGCTGCGTACAAGCTTCGATTGGTATATTGGAAAGGACATCCTCCATCCTGCACTGAAGGCATGTGCCAAGCCGGACGGACGAGGCATGGATTCCGGGGAATGTGCAGTCATAAGAATAGAACGTAAGCCTCTCTTGCCACTTTTGCCGTCTGAAAGCTCGTTCAAGCCATTCATATTGTCAAAGCGAGCTGCACTGGCCGCAAACAAACCCTCATTATTGACTCTCTGCACACGAGCAGCGGGACTGTACAGGCTGTACCTGCGAAAGATTATATTCTAGCCAGCATGTCGACTAGGGCCACACAGAGGCCGTCAGAAAGACCACAGACTCCGCCGACGGCCCACTTCGTATCACTCCAAGACTTTGGATGTATCCCGATCCCAGTTAAATCTTTCGAAGACGATGGAGCCCATGGTCGCCCAATGCAAGATGTGGATTCGAAACGGATGTTGTGCGTAAAGGTTTGGAGAAAGCTCGATCGGTGACAACGGGTTCGAAAGTACTTGACTTGCAAGCGGACCGCCGAGGACATTCTCATTGCCAGCATTGAGGACTACTCGGCCTTATGCCTCTCTTCCTCGGGCCAAAACTCGTGATGACTAGAGTCGGCGAATCGCAGTGACCGAAACATATCTCCAGCAGCCGACCTCGACCAATTTGGTGTCTGTCGTGGATTGCTCAAACTCAACAACGCTGTAAGTGCGACACCTGATCGCACGAAGTTGGTGTGATTTCACAAGAGACGTGCTGATTTTGCTCATCTTCCCAGTGATTGCTGGCTTAGATAATACCTTGCTTGGAGACGGAATCCTCTGCCGAGATCGTTAAACCTTGACTGTCCAACAAGAAGATCGCCGCTGCCCACGTTGTCTCTCCATCCCACGAAGGTGCGCCTCCGTATGATGCAATAGTATTCACGCCTAGGAAGTTTGAAAATGCACCTGACGCCAGACGCGACTTCAAAATGCCGTGAGTGAAGACCTCTCCTAATATTGTTCCCCATTTCACAAACACATGATCATGGATGCTGCATTCTCCCTCCTCTTTGCGGCGGGAGCAGCTGCCAGCACGCTCCCTGCATTCGGTGGCAATCCCTTGCCAGTCTCCAGCGAGTCGACATGTAGCGGCATCAATTACATCAATCGCGGTCTCGTGGCCTATGGCACAGTTGCTTCGGATGCCCGCGACAAGTTGGGCGATACACTGGGCGGCTTCGGCTCTGGAGTAGCTCCAGACGTTGGTTCCTTCCACCTCACACGCAACGGAACTATTGCCGGAACATTGTACGCTGTGCCAGACCGTGGATGGAACACCGAAGGCTCGATCAACTATCAAGGCCGTGTGCAAAAGTTCGAGCTCAGCATTCAGCCAACTTTCGGCAGCATTTCGAACGGGAGCGAGAACCTGGACCTGCAATACCAGGACACAACTCTTCTTTCCAAGGGCAATATACCTACGACAGGTCTGGATGCCATCACCACCATTCCAGCCAGTGGTGGCTTCCCGATACTGCCAGCTGCTCCGATGCCGAATGGTCAAATCTCGCCAGCAATCGATTTGGAAGGACTTGTAAGACTCCGCGACGGCTCTTACTGGATCTCGGACGAATATGGGCCTTATGTGTATCACTTCAGCAAGTCAGGAGAGATGCTCACAGCAATCAAGCCGCCAATCACCTTCTTGCCTTTCACCGACGGCACCTTGAACTTCACATCTGGCAATCCACCTGTCGGGTCAAAAGAGGATGCTGCTGGTGATCCAGATACCGGCCGAGCCAACAACCACGGCTTCGAGGGACTCGCAATCTCGCCTGACGAACGCCTCCTCACGATCCAGCTACAAGAAGCCCTGGTGCAGGATGGTGGCACCCATGCCACTCGCCAGAACAACACGCGCGAGTTGCAGTACGACATTTCCATCCCTGGGCATCCTCGATTGGTACATGAGTGGGTCCTCCAGCAGCCAGCAGTCTTCGATCCGCAAGAGAACAAGAACCCTCGCTCCACAGCCGCAAGCGAACTGCACTATCTGTCCCACGATCAATTCTTTGTCCTCGCTCGTGACTCCGGTCATGGTCGTGGCAGTGGCTCCGACACCCCTTCGACGTACCGACACATCGACATCGTGAGCACTGCGGGAGCGAACGACTTCGCTGCCCAAGAACAAGCCGGCTCAGCTGCGTTGGCGGTCGCGCCGAACGGCTACTTACTCCCAGATATCCAGACTGATGGATACTGCAAGTTCATCAACTTCAACAACAACACCGACCTTGCTCGTTTCGGCTTGCACAACGGTCCACCATATGCTGGCGAGCTTAACGAGAAGTGGGAGAGCATCGCGGTCATTCCTGTGCCACCAGGTGCGCCAGGCTATGGAACTCAGGAGTATTACATCATCAGCGTGAGCGACAACGATTTCATCACTCAGAATGGGTACTATAACTTTGGTAAAACGAAGTACGCTGATGCAAGTGGGCTGAATGTGGACACTCAGGTGCTGGTGTGGCAGGCTCATCTGCCCAACTACGTGGCTGCGCACTAGCACATCCAGAAAACTTCACACATTTAGCGACGACAGAGTAGATACATCAGATGCATACGAAAAGTTTCAGAATACTCCCATTCCAACCGCACTGACTCCCTTCATCATTTCAATGAAGCCGTCGACAAGCTGTTCAAGAACCTGCACAAATCTTCCAGTGTCCACTCTGCCGCTTCCTGCGAGCGACACGTCGGCTTCGCAACGATGGAGAGTCTGAGAAATTTTCCATCGTCTTCCACGGCGCCTGTAATGATCGAGTCATTGATAAGCTCCAAGTCCATCACTCTGTAGTTCAGCCAAACTTGCTGTCCGTCAATCTCGCTCTTCGGATTCCGATCAAAGCTCAAGCACTCAGTGAGAGCCAAAGTCAGGCAAAGCTTCCGGCCAGTCGGTGCAAATTTCTTTGATGTCGTCGAGGTCTAGCGTTTCGAAGGGGATGCATTCGAGGTATTGCTCTTGAACAGCTCGCAGCAAGGCTTGCAAGTCTCCATTGGGACTTGCTCGAAGACGAACGGGGACAGCATTCGCGCAGGGACCGGCGACGTGTCTGTATTCCTGAGGCAAGTTCTGACGTCCAGATACCACTTGGCCGAAGACAACGTCGTCGAAGCCGTTTTCTTTGGCGAGCATGAGTGCGCAGGCGGCTGTGAAGGCGGTGGCTGGGGTTACTCCTTCAATCAGGAAGGTCGACGGCATGCGCAGCATCTTCTCGGCTTTCGATGTCGTACTCGCGCCAGTGGAGGCGCTTTCGTTGAGCATCGTCATTGAGGACTTGTGCAGGAGTTCTCGCCAGTAGACATGGCCATCGACGAGGGTACTGTCCATATAGGCCATGTACCGCGCAAAAGCTGGCAGAAAGGGCGGTTGGGCTCCTGGATACAACGCACGGAGAGTGTGCACCGAGGTCTACAGCGGGAGTCGGTCGTACAGTGCGTGGGAGATGTGAAGCATCGGCCGCAACCCAGATGCTCGCATGTTGAGGATCGAGAACTTCAGCAGGGGTTTACCGAAACGCCAGTTCTCAGCATCCTGGACTACAATCTGTATCGAATCCAGGGAGTTTCCGGGCTCTGATAGATCGACTTAGTGAACGTCGATACTTGGGCTGGCAAGTGTCGTGACTTGCAATCGACCCAGAAGACATTGATCGCCCATGGGATGACGTTAAAAGGATTGAGCAGTCAGAGCGGTGAAACTGGCTTAGTCTGGACGACCCAAATAGGTCTCGGACTGGATCTTCACTTGGACTTGGCTCGGCTGTATGCACAAGAAGTCCAGTAGCGTTCGAGCAACATGGATCAATCGCAATCATAAAAGAGATCTGTGCTTGCTTGCTGCAAAACTTCGCTGTCGTAGAGACGACGTGTACCGCACGCAAGGTAACAGTGAGCGGCCATGCTGAGGAGGGCGAAGCTTTGATGAGCTCTCAGCAGGCGCACTTGTTTGATAGAAGTACATGTCAGACCATCGTGGGCAGCTTGCCCGGCTGGAAGCACTTCATGTTCCAGGACGATCTCTCGAGCGAAGACTTGAGATACGCATTCATCGCGAAGGTCGATCTCGGTCCTGGTGCAGGCAGCGGCTGGGGCATAGGTGTGGGTGCCGACCAGAGGCATGCAGAGTCGAGCGCAGTAGCATCAGCATTGCTAAGCCGCGACGACTGTTTAGAACTACCATACGTCCGGTGCGACAGCTTCATGCAAACCCCAGAGACTGCTGGATCGGAGTGCAGCACAGACTCGTAACGCTCTAAGCCGATGGGAGCGTTCTTGAAGCAAGGAGAACGAGATTGTGTTGTTGGTACGGATGAGGTCGGTGAGCATAGACCTTTATTGGTCATGTGGCGAGAAGGCAATTAGCTTTACCTCCTAAGAGGGTCGCGGCTAATGCGGCGGAGCCGACTCCGCCTCAAACCCAACGATCGTTGATTCCATTTCTTTAGTATTTCTTATGTCACGCCTACAATGCGACAGACAGCCAGAGCTAGCGGCTCGTTGCGGAGCCGAGACGATACAGATGCCTAAACTGGAAAGGAGCAGGCAATTGATTCCATCCTTAGTCACGGTTCCGATTCCGCTCTTGCCGTGAGTGGCCCTTACCTCCGTAACCTGTGGGGATTACTGGAAATAGCGCGACATCAATCACAAGCGTCTTCCTGTTTCTTACGACTTGGTATGCGACCTGACCTGTGTGACGTCCTTATGCTCTCCTAGCTATGCTTGTCGCCTCAGTCGTTTCGCCTCTGCTAGGTCTTGTGAATATTTGTTATTCCCAGCCCTCTCGAGCCCCTGGTGATGGCCCAAATACCGGCAGTCTTGTACCAATTCAACGTTGACTACAGCTACAAAATGGTCGACGTACCGGTCTAGCGTAGCCTGAGTCCGTGGTCACCCTAGTAGAGGAAGCGTCTCCTCCACTTTCTACCGCAACGTCCGGCCATCTAGTTTCTCCGGTTCCTCATCATCGCTCGCATCATTTGTTGTGTGACTTTGGAATCAAGCAATGTGGTAATTGGTAAGTGAGCCAAGTCGCGTTCAAGATTTCTGTCTACTTCTCACTTTTTTTTGTAACGGCTCCGTAGTAGCCGTTCTAACGCAGACGCCCGCTCTCCCTCATCTGACTAGCAGACATGGCTTTCGTGCTCACTATATTCCCTTTTCCGCTCTTCCTCGGACATCTGTCATGAAAGTCTTGACTAAATCGGCCTGGAGGATTTCGCTCACACACGTGGCGCGTCAAAAAATCGATCTAAGAAGTGACTAAGCCTTGGACGTCGAGGCTTATTCACTGCAGCCGTATTCGCAACGATTCCAAAGGTAAGCACGGATGTGTCAAGATCGAGATTTGGGAACGCGGCTGTCTTTATGTGAGCGAGCTGGGATACAGAAGAGTTAGCCTATTAAATGGCTCTCATAATCCTAGCCTTCGATCCCATCCGCTACTCATCAATCACTCTTGCATCTTGCTCACCGCCGCCAGGCGCATCGATCATTCATCAAGATGCATTCCTTCTGCGCTGTGTCCGTACTGCTCGCAACAGCCGTACAAGGCACTTTGGCATTTCCACACAACACGGCCGAAGATCAGAAATGTGCACCAGTTCCAGGTGCCGTGGGCGCTGCTTTTGCCCTCACCAACGCTCCGTTCAACAATGAAGTCGTTGCATTCTCACGTGCAAGCTCCGGAGCCTTGACACAGACCGGAATCTTCTCTACTGGAGGCGCTGGGCAAGGCGTTGACTTCGACTCGGACTACGGCCTTACTTTGAGCCCCGACCACAAGTACTTGTACGCTGTTAGCCCCGCAAGCGACATGATTACTGTGTTTGGAGTGCAAGGCTCTTGCCTCGATCAACTCCAGCAGATCTACGCTGGCGATCAGCCCGTGGGCATGACATACGACTGGGACAAGAAACTGTTGTACGCTCTCGACCAGTCAGTTGCAGGCCCCGGCATCTTTGGGTTCCACATACAATCAGACGGATGCCTGGCCCCAATAACCAACAAGACACTTGCCATCAGTACGCCCATCGGTGTGCCGGGAACTGTCCTCTTCGTCAACGACGGAAACGGCCTGATTGTAACAAACAAGGTCGGAAATAACCTCGACTACTTCAGTGTTGAATCGGACGGAAGCGCGAAAGGTCCCATCACCACCACCTTGTCATCCGGACAACGACCTTTTGGAGCTGCTCTGGGAAGCAACGGGACGTTGTACATCATCGAGTCCGGACTCCCGTACCTCACCAATGCAGCTGTATCCACGTACCAGCCCATGACAGACGGCGCTCTTCAACCGGTAACGAAGTCTGCTAAAAACCAACAAACCGATGGGTGCTGGATTGTTCTCTCCAAAGACAACAAATATGCGTACACCGCGAACTTCTTAAGCGGAACAGTCTCTAGCTACTCCGTTGGGTCAGGTGGAAGCGCCACGCTTATCAATGGAGTGGCTGCAAATCAAGGGAACAAAAGCGAACCAGTCGATCTTGCCCTTAGCAGTGACGGCAAATTCTTATACAACCTGCTCCGTGGCTACGGCTCCATTACAGCACACGCGATCGAAAATGACAGGTCTTTGAATCGAATTGGGATGTACGGGCAAGGACAAGGCCTGCCAGCCAACAACGGGGCGTCTGGACTGGCGGTGTACTAAATGCCAGCTCATCTTCTACTAGAAGCTCATCTGTCTCTGACTGTACTGCGACGATCGGACGGTGCTTGGATTTATTAGAACATAGCTTAGCAGGCAAATGCGCGCACAGCGCGTAAGAGAATTGTCTCACCGTCTGCACTTCTAATAGATGTTGAATGTGACCTGTTGTTCTGAAGTCTGTCTTCCTATTTCTGTCGTAACAACTGATGGTCCTCAAAGCTCATGGGCGAGTTTCTCCAAATCGACTTCTGGCGTCCGGCTCTTAATCATAATACTGGCTTTCGGATTGACCATCATGTTGACTCCATACGTCGTCGGCTTCGCCAAAGATGGGTCTTCCATCCGCATGTCATACTTCAGGAGTAGATGCAAGAAAGCAATCTTCACTTCGTTGGCGGCAAAGAAGCGCCCGGGGCAAGCATGTTTTCCATGCGCAAACCCAAGATGTTCCGGGCTAGTGGCTACCAGGAGACTCTTGTTTTCGTAGCCAGGAGTCTGTCGCCTTTCAGCGAAGCGGAAAGCATCGAATGTCTCAGAGTTCTGGTAGTATTCCTCGTTCCACATGCGGCTTGAGGAAATGCCCGTGTGCTCGCCTTTGCGGATCTTGATGCCTCCTGGTAGTTCGACGTCGGCGGTGGCGCTGCGATGCATGGTGGCCATGGTGATTGGCTTGAGTCGTTGTGTCTCTTTGAAGAAGCTATCGAGGAGACGCAACTCAGTCAAGGCGATTTTCTGCAAGCCATACTTGCCCAAGACCTCTGCGGCTTCCTGTCGAAGCGGAGCCATTGTCTCTGGATAGGCACAAAGATTCAGCAAGGCTTGACAAAGGAGGTCTGTTGTTGTGTGAATCGCCGCAACGGCCAGTGCAATCTGTACATCGGCATGTTCGTAAGGGCGTCCTTTCGCTGCGGATCGGAACCACTCGATTGAATCGTCCGGAAGCACCGGAGCTCTGTTCTCGCGCGCAGCTGCTGCGATTTCTTCGTCCCTGCGCTCAATCTCAGGCTGCAAAATCGCACGGGCAGCTCGATAGTCAGACCTTACTCGGCGGTTGAGTGGCGAGAAGAGGTCCACGAGAGGCCGTAGCACAGGGGTGAAAAACTTGGTCACACCCATTGCCATGAAAAGGTTGATGGTAAACGAAGTTGAGATTTTGATCCAGTCGCTGTTGCGTGCGAACTCTTCTCCTAGGAAGATGCGTGTAGATAACCGGCCAACCCAATTGAGGACTTCTTGCTGGGGTGATACATTCCGCCAGTCTTTGATGTAACCCCACGACTCCTTCAGGCATTTGTCCATCTCCAGTGAGATGGGTTTGGTAAATTTCGCTTCGAATACAATTAGCCTACTTCAAATCTTGACCTTTTAATATCATCTTACGGAGTGCGCGTGTTATGCCTTTGAGAACCGCTTCTTCAAACATGCCTGCTGGAGGCGGACGCATCGTGCGGAATGTTTCGTAATGGCTGAGATTTTCCTCTCTGATATATGCGGTGAAGCTCAAGTGGTCCTCAGCATTGATGGCGTCGATGAGATCCGCGGGTAGCATCAGAATATGACCACTATCCGTTATGAGGTTATATGGGCCCGAGAACTGAAGTTATCGCAATCAGTACAGTCTCTCGTCACGTACGCGACAGCTAGTCTTTTACCATTCGTGCGCCCTTGGCAAGCAGATTCTGCGCATTCTGGACATAGTTGCGCTTGGCCGCCTGGCGAGACCACCTTGTTGCGCCAGAGTCCAGGAACGGAAACTGGGTCGCCTTTGTACGCAGGAATGTATAGTAGAGAAAGAGTGCCGCGAGCAAGGAAGCGCCATAAGTCCATGCGCGAGACTCTGGAAAGTACTGATAGTCACCCTCCAACAAACCCATCTTGAAAATTGTACAACAATCGTAGATGAAGAGATGCAAAGTCGAGTATCGTGGCAATGCACCATGAAATACCTCCTGTGTTGATCCTCGTATTTAGCTCGTACCTTATTTGTTCGCAAAGCTCGGCTGGCTTCGTGACCGGCGCCAGGCGAATCCAATCCGGACTTGAGAACTGCAGCATGCAGATGACTTCCTCCAATAACGGGGTTGCCATCTCGGAATCAGGACACACATTAGCTTGATGAGATGTGATGCGCGAGCGTCGCCGCGGGCAGGTTGAGAAGTCGCAGAGCTGAGTCGACGCATTGTGGACGAGCTCCTGTCAAATGGCGAGCAATTTCCATTGTCTCCCTTTCGCACGGTCCGATATTGTCCATTATCAAGATCCGGCCGATCAACTCGATATTCTCATATGCGTGCCCGGTGTACAGCATCATGCGCAGCTCTTGACGTTACAGGTTGGCTCTTCCATTCTTGCGACACTATCTCCGCCCCACCGAATCAGCCGGATTGAGCATATCGAGGAGCTCGACAAACAATTGACGTCCAGGCTCTGAGCATTGATAGAAAGATCACCATAGAGATCATTGGATGGGAAGTTGAAAGAGGGGATGGGACCCTATGATTGTGTAAAGTGAAGGTGAAGTTGGAGTGTCAGGCTGGTCACGAATCGTGCAGCCTTAGGCAGCAATTTGCCTTCACGCCAGGCACGCTGCGTTGGTCGCAGCAGCAGGAAAGAACGAGTCGTACCTTCCTAGTGAATAGTCTTGGCGTTCGTGAGTGAATGTTCACATTGCGCTTATGGATACCTCCCAACACGACAGCACAAGATGAGCTGTCGGTCCCCGCGTAGCTCTCATACCAAATCGACGAGAACGAGTCACGCTAGCCGCACGGGCCACAATCGAAAGATCAAAATGGCGCGTCCGCTTCGCAACTCTCGAACTTCTTTTCTTCGCTCTCTTTGCCTTGTAAGTATCGACCCCCTACACTTTTGCATCGCGACGCATTGCTAACAACATAAATAGTTGGCTTAGATCAAGTGTAGTATCTGTTCTTTTCAGTTTAATCTCTGAAACTGGTCTACGGACCAATTCAAGATTATTCTTATTTTTGGCACTCGTCGCCAGGCCGCTGGGCTTGCCTATGTCTGGTGGCACCGTGTCGCTGGTATTGCACTGTCTCCAGCTGACGCGAACAACAACTTTTTTCATCAGTCTGCTGGTCTCTGAACAAGCGCCTGGAGAAGAGCCTCCTTCCACCAACACCATCCCCACACGCGAACATGGCCGCCGCACGCGAAGCCTGGAGCTCGTCACAGCGAAGAAATCTCAGTGCGGCCTCCGGTAGGAAATCTTGGCATTCCAAATCGACTTTCAGCCTGCAAACGCGCCTCGATGCCACGTTCTCGCGTCCAGCTCACTTCCCGCTCGCAAACACCTTGACACTGTAGAGATTCTGCACGTGAAGATACACAATTCCAGCCTCTGACTGCGCAGCATGGGAAGACGCTGTGCTGACCTGTGCGTGTGCCAGACATCTGCGAAGAAACTTTCTCCAACATCGCCGCCGGTGGCTCCCGACTACCCCTCTCGCAGGCGAACGACTGCTTCGACGCGGATACGTGCGCCAAATTTCGAACGACGCCAAACGAACGGCATGGATGTAGGCCCGGTCGATCATTCCAGAAAGCGGGCTCATAGTCTTTATTGATTGAAGGAGCTGCGCGGCGGGCGCCGGCTCCGGTAGAACGCCCGTAGGCCCTAAATTGGTGAAGAGCGGCAGCACAGGAAGACTCAGTTCAGATAATTTCTGATCTGGAAGTGAGGAAGCATAGGCCAGGATCTCTTCCACAGTGTTGGCGCCCCAAATAAGACCGTGGCGGAGGCCGTGCGCCAGTAGAAGGCCGGTAGAACACGTATGGTAGCACAGCATTCGAGCAAGGTGACGAGGACAACCCCTAGGCAGCGAGAGGCGGCGACGGAGCGATAATCACAACGAAGGGCCCCCACGTCTCCTCATTCGACGTCGATCAGGATGCAACACCTTCATCATCGGCCTGGAGGGAGAAAAGTGGTGGTACTTCCCAAGGGGTACACTGGGGGTGACGCGGAGAAAAATTGAGTGCTCTGTGCTCATTGGCACGAGAGGCCCGACAACCAGCTTAGACGGCGATGAAAACGAGTGATGCTCGCTCGTGACAGTGGCCTATCGTCAATGGATTTCTATGGACATCTTTGGCTCTGTCGCTGACATGATCTCCATCGCGACGCGAGAGGACTGTGGCATTAGAGAATTATTCGCGGTAATGTCGGCGTTGTAAGAGCATGGGATGAATTATCTGGAGATAACTTTCAATGACCACAGAGGAAGAGCTGCGCTAACATATGATAGCGAGGAGAGGGAGGGAGATTTTCCCAAACCTCTGGCGCCGCCGGCGTTGAATGCCGATAGCACCCTTGCTGAGACGGGCAGCAAGCTTCGGAGTCGTCTAAACAGATGGATTGGGGCCTTAGAGAGCCAACCGCAGAGTTACGCCGACCGACTCGACTATGTCGGATCTCAGACCTGTTGCCAGGCAATACGTGCCTTCCTGGCTCTGCCAGAAGGCCAGGCAAAAGAGCAAGAGTTGCTAGATAGCGCCTTGCCGTTACTGATGAAGCCAATGCCTGGTCAAGGCCGTTGGCTGGAAGCAGGAGCTATCCATGATGCGAGCAATCGAGGAAGGTCAAACTGCGATCGCTGTCGCAACATGCTCTCGAGCGCCAATAGAAGAGGCTATGTCGTTGAAAATTATCCCTGCTGATGTCGATCATGCGGAGGATGGAGATTAAAATGTTTGCACAGAAGATGTCGAAGCACACCCTCCCGCAAGTTCAAGCCCATCGCATGGCCAACCCTGATCGACTTCTCACAGATTATAAGCGCCACCCTAGAGCACATGCAAGGCAAGTGGGAAGAAGTATGCAATGCCGGCGTCGACGACGATTGTCACGGCCTCCTTCACGCAATCCTCACCGTCCGCATTGCATGGGAGCTCGCGAACTCGGGCCATATCGAGTTCGATCGCAGCATGTGATGCTTAAAGACAGATGACTTTGATGATTGAATAGCTTACGATGACGGACATCTCGAAAACTTCTGCAAGCGTCATGATATCTGCAGGCCATTCGTTGCCTCGGACCCTTGTCAGATTTCTGGAGAACGGAGCGCGAAAAATCTCACAGGTCGCTTGCAAGTTGAATGCATTGTTCGACTGTCTCTTTAGGGCTGACACCCTGGTCACAATATCTTGAGAGATCATTCAACGATCATGCATAGCGTCATTAGACTGCCGCTCTGGTTATAGGCCTTATACTCGGCTGAGTACCGGAGAACAACGTATCACCATGTCAGAGCAGTCAGCAGAGGAAGATGTTCAGGAAGAGAGATATTTTGCTCACTCCGAAGACTGCAAGCCTCTTCAACAAGATCTCTCATGTTCCGCCGATGAAAATGAATGAGTTACATGGAGTTGAACAAGGCCTATGCGAAGACGGTCATCCATGGCCTCGAACACTTTTGCGTAATTTGATGGTGCACCGAGCTGCAGCAGAAAGTAAGAAGTGGTCGCAGCTATCTGTAGGTTAAAGTGACAGGCTTGAGCTGCCAGCGATAGTTGAGACTGGTGCAGCAAGCGTAGTGGTGAAGAGTACATGTGAGACATCAGGCCTCTATCATATCTGTTGTGAGTACATACATCGTGTCCCATGCCATTTTGGATATGCAGATGAGCATGTAGAGAAGCTGCATAGATATGCCGGCAATGCTGGAGAACGCTCGTAGTTCAAAGTGCAGGAACGTCATGGTCAAATCGCTCCTGATCCCTCGACTTTCAGCCCCGCATCTTTCCATTCCTCCAACTTGAGCATCTTCTCGCATGCAGGGCAGACAAACTCCAGCTCAATCGGCAAGCCATGCTCCTTCTCGCCAACGAAGTCCTCGTATGGTAGAGTGCTTACTCCGACGATGGTTCCGCAGTGCTGAAAGAATCTGAAGTCCCTGAATGCGTGCCTCCTGTAGTCCGGCTTCCGCAATTCCACCATGCGAAGAAGCTCGATGGCGAGCTTTGGTTTCCGCAACAGGGTGCCGATCAGGATACCATTGTCTTGTCCGGCCAGAGCACCGATGTGGTCGCAGACTCGCTCCATGACGAAGTTTCGCATCTTCGCTGAAAGGTGCTGGCTGCTGTAAGCTTTGTCTGCTAGCTCGGCAAGGCCCTTCAGTACGCGCTGATCTATGAATTGAATCTTGATGTTATCGAAACGAGCCTCAGTCTCGGCAATCAGGTCGACGACTTTGTATTTGTTGGCGACGGCGTTCATGGCGACGGCATCTTCGAGTCTCTTAGTGGCGGTTGCCAAAGTCAAGTCGTCGTACGTCTGGTGATACATGAACTTAATCATTGCAGCGGCATGATTGGGGTCGATGTCCTTGAGCTCAGCTCTCGTGCCGTGCTGTGGAGGTCAGTCAGCTACTCCGCATTCTCATCGAATCCAGAGCGCACCTTGACGGCAATGTCATGAAGAACTTTGGAATTCAGATGGAGCACGAGTTTGTGCACCTTGAAATGCCGCGCTCCGACCACGAAAGTGAAGTCTGATTCACTTCCATCGTCGTGCAGCCTGCTGCGCGTCAGCCCTATGTAGGACGTATGTCGTCGCTGTGCGGTTTTGCGTACCACTTGAGCTTGTCGAGCATTCCAGACGCTGGTTCTTTCGTCTTCATTGCTGCTGCATCGCGAGGCGCCAGTGGAGGCATGGTAGGGAGTGGATTCAGTGTCGCGGAGGATGTGAGAATGAGTTGAACGAGAAGCAGAACACTTGAAAGAATCGAGATGAGAGAAGCGCGTGCGAGGGTCTCACAGAGGAGAAAGGCGCGACGAGGCAGCAGCGTCTTGGCGGCGAAATTAAGTTTAGCCTAGCGCAACATGTGAAGGTCGCTCCTTCCTCAAATCCAGAAGAGCGGACAACTCTGTTTCAGCTCATGATATCGCGGTCAACTGTTTCAGTACTCCATTCTACACTGGGTGTCACCTGAAAGCAATCTCAACTTTCAATAATCTGACATGTCTGAGTCGTCCTCGTCCTCGTCGTCGTCTGAATCGCCCTCTTCTCCCCATTGTTCCTTGTGGCTCTGCTCCTCGACCGCTTTCTCCAATACAAGGGCAGAAAACTCGGGCCAGTCCTTGAGCAACTGACTCAAATTGCGGATGCCATGCATTTGGCTGAATTTCTGGGAAAGGTTAGACCATCTTCCATCCGTCGTCACTTTGGTAAGCCATACGATACATACCTTGACCGCCTCGTCCACGAAAGCCTCGCGCACCTCCTCGGGCGTAGATGTGCCATAGACCTTCTTCAGCGAGTCTTCCAGTGCTTGCTTCTGAGAGAACGCCCAAGAGCTGAGGGAAGCAACCATCTTTTCCGCGGCGAGTGTCTTCAGGGCCTTGACGTTATACATCTCGGCGAGGCATGCGATGCCGATGTGAATCGCCATCGTTTCTGTGTGGGAGCGGCCAGCCAGTTTCGGTGGCGATGAGATGTCATAATCTGCACAGTAGAAATACTCGACCATAGCAGCGACATGTGTAGGGTCAACTTCCTTGAGCTCTGCACGTCCAGTGCGGGATTCCTGGAAGTGATCAGCGCTTGCCAGTCGCCATGGCTTATTGCGTACTTACGACGAACTTCTCGGAGGTTGCCATCCTGTACAACACATCCGAATAGGCTCTCAGGAGGAATGTGTGCACCTTAAACTCCTTCTCATTGCAGACCAGGGTGAAGTCACCCTCTCCTTTCTCACGCATCTCTGCGAGCATTTCGTGGAGAGGCACAAGTCCCGACGGTAGGCTGGTTGTTCGCATTTTGATCGTTTTGTCTGTGTTTCTGGGAGATGTGGAAAGAATGTGAGATTAATGAGTTGGGAATGTTGATTTTGAAGTTGCAGGAAGTCGCGAGCGGCTTTGTTTCCGCAGCAATCACATGCAAACATGAGGTGCATGAACCAAATTCCACTCTCCAACATCTCACACGCAACTTCTCGAATGCACCATACCTGTCTACGTCCACCCATACGAGCTCAATCTCCTTCCAATCTGCAGCAAACCTGGCCTTTCTACTCTTTCTGCACCATCCGCAGCGGTATTCGCACTTTCCATAGACGTCTTGCCTTCCTCACCAGGGCCCACAACTCGAATCAGCTTCTTCAAATCTTCTCTCCGCTTCTGCGCTTTATTCTCTCTCCAGCTGTCTAGCACTCCACCAAAGATGCTCGGTCTCCTCGGCGCAGCGCTAGTCGGACTGTCCGGCTCCGGATCGCCCGCACCACCTTTACTCGCATCCAACGGCTTCGCCGGCGCCACAACATGAGTGACTCGAAGATGGTGCACGGAGGTTACTGGGGAGTGCGCTTCATCGAACGTCTTCTTCGAGGCATCAGACCAGCCTAGATACGTTGCGAGCGGAGTTTTCGGCTTCGATAAAGAGTTGGAAGATGTGGGGCTTGGGAAGAGGTGGGGAGAGCTCGGTGAGGCCATGAGCGGAGAGATATGAGGGTCTTGTTGGGAAGACTTCCTCCTTGCCTTATGTGCGATCCGGAGCAGGAGAGGTTTCTTCGCAGCTCCCTTCTCAGAGCTGTTATTACTGGTGGTCCTCTCCACGGCGAGGGGATGACTTCCTAGTGGCGACTTAAGCGATGGCGACTGTGGAGAACTCTCTGGTGGAGTTTTCAATGCCTGGGCGATGATCTCCGTTGCCAGCAACGGCTTGCCAGGCGAGACGGTTGGCAACGGAGCTCCCGAAGCTGCGGCCGCTTGCTTTGCTTCGGACTTCTTGGGCTTCTTCGGCTTGTTGCGCGACATGACATGGGGATAGAACTTGCTTTCACTCTTCTTCCTGCGCTGAGCAGCAGCGCTCGAACTTCGCCTCGAACGGCTCGCGCTCGTGTCAATCTTCGGCACCTTCGGCTTCTTCAGGATGCTGTCTTGCGATCGCGGCAACGACTCATGCTGATCCGGTGGCGAGATGGGAATCATTCCTGTGGAGCTATTGTTGCTTGCTCTCTCCATCTTCTCCTCACGAGGCGTGTCCGACGACAATCTCAATCCAAAGCCCGAAGAAGATCTTGCGCTCCGCCCTGAGGCAGAAGAGAAGTTGCTACTGTCATCGCTCTTCACCCTTTTAAATGTGCTGAACGGTGAGACTGAGGTCCCAGTATTACTCGCCCGAGACGACACGACGCCCTCTGACAGCTTTCTGGAATGAGAAGGAGGCACTTTTCCCTGGAACAAAGGCTGTGGAACCAGTTTCATGTGCGTTCTGATACTGTCATCGGAGCTGTATCCGCCCCCAGGAGACGAGGAAGGCTGTCGTAGCGACGAATACTGTGGCGTCAGCACAGCTTCTGGGGCGAAGTCGTTATACTCAATGTCGTTTACGATCTTCTCGTCGCTATAGCTGGGGCTGTAGATCTTGTCTGAGAAGTCGTAGTGATTGGCTGTAGGATGTTGCTGATATTGCGATCTTCGTTGCATCGTCCGGCCACGAGGCTCGTCGCTCTCACTGCCATCATTCTGCTTGCTTGATTCTTGGAAATACGACACCATCTCTCTGACAGGCTCTTTTCCGACTGGAAACGCATTTGCAAACGACGGGCTGGCGGCTGGTTTCGAGGGTGTCCTCTTGAGGTCTGGAAACACTATAGCAGGCGGCAGCTTGCGCGACTGGAGAGGAGCCTTGGCACCGGCGCTGAAGATACTCATCGTCTCCGGCCTCAGCTGGGGCTTGGACTTGGACTTTTCCAAGTTCTGCGCTCGCAGCTCCTCGGGAAGGAGACGCACTGCTCCAGGAGCCTGATTTGCCCGCTGGGCTTGCTTCAGAGATATAGTAGGCACCTTTGGTCTAATTGATGTCTCAATCGATCGCGTGGTGGACGTAGGTGACCGAGGTGGCTCTGTTGGACTGGTCGTTACAGCACTCAACGTGGGAGACGGACTTGTAATGAGCGGCGAGAAAGTCCTTGGCTGGAGAAACTTTGTGTCGGCGGCCTTCTCTTCTTCTCGACTCTCTCCCTCAGCATTCTGTACCGGGGAGCTGGGCGTGCTTGGATCATAAGCGATTGGCCTGAACACCATTGGGAAGGTCACCTGTTCCACTTCATCATCGAGGCTCTTCCTCCGCTCCCTGGATCGTGATCCAGCGACATCGAACTGGCTTGGGGTCCTGCTGTACACACTCGACGAGCGCCTGTACACATCCCTCAAAGATCCCTCCGACCTCTTGAGAGGCAGTGATGCTGTCGGCCCGGGTTTCATGGACTCCACGGACGGCGTATGCTTGACGAAGCTCAAGAAAGACGGAACTGGACGCTCACTGAGCGAAGGCGGCGACGGCGAAAACGACGTTGACGGTCCGGCATGCGTCTGGCCAATGGACGTGGTTGATTTGCCGTTGTTGCCGATCGGTCGTCTCTTGAGGGGAGGAGATGGTAGGTTCCAACCTGAGGTAGGCCGAAAGGTTGAAAGCGGTCGGTCGTCGACGAACATCGTAGTGGCGTGGCGGCTGTTGTCAGCTACATCTCCCTGGAAATGATGGCAAAATCTCAACAGTGAGTCGCAAAAGATGTAACGCAAGAACAAAGGGAAGTACGACCCACTGCGAATGCGGAGAGAGAATCCATGGAGGATAAAAGGAAGTTCTAGATGGCGGACAAAGAACAATACCGACGCCAACATCTCCATCCCCAATCCGGAAAGTGCGTCCCGTCGTATCTGCGGAATCTCAACCTCGTCCTCTTCATATTCGTGTGCTCATCGTGTTCTGCTTGGTGAATGGTATCTCGAACGCAATCATAATCCAAAAGGTAGGTGAATCGAAACTCCGGAATGCCGCTCATCGTCCAAATCCAGAACTAGAACGTCGCTTCTTCATGCTTTCTTCTCCTTCGCCTTCGCTCCTTCCTCTCCGGTCTCAGCAGCAGCCTCCTCCAACTCCTCCGGTCCAGGCTCCTTGGGTATATCCACCAGCACGGCCGGATTTGATTGGCGCTGTAAGATCAATTTCGCTCGTCGCTGGCACAGAAATTAGTCTATTCGCTCCGAGGCTATGATATGAAAGGGTTGAGATTACTTCGCGCTCCTCCTCACCAATCCCCCTCTCCGCATGCAACGCCTCTAAGGCGAGTGCTTTACTGCCCCGTCGTCCCGCAGCCGCGGCCGCTGTGGAAGACGAAACGGGCTGGGAATCTAATTCTGCGGGCTGGGCGTTTACGGATGCGGAGTCGAGTGTGAAAGATGGGCCGGAGGGGGTGAGGGGGGAGATGGGAGGTTGCGATTGCTGGTCCTGAGTGTTTGACATTGTTGCGATAGACTGGGAAAACGCCTGGGGCTAAGGTGCTGAGCTCCGCGGAGCTGAAGAACTGAGGCGAAGTTCCGAGGAGGTTTGGACGTTTGTTTGAGGGATACTAAGTAACGGTGGAAAGGATGAGCCTGTATATGTTGCGTGTTGCGTCTTGGATGTTTGAGGATGGAATGCCGGGAAAGGGGAATGCGAGTTAGGGTGAGGTGAGGTCGCTACAAGGTAACGTTTTGCCCCGCCTTGCCTCGCAGCTCGAGCCTAACGCAAGGCATAACTCTGATGAATCAGCTGCCGGTGTGCCTGATAACCTTAGCTGCAACGGTGATATAGACAGGGGTATGGAAGCACCGCGTGGCGCGTGCGACGTTGAATGATATTTGGATGAATTCGAAAAGCGCTGTCTATTGATCGCTAAATCTTTGCTCGCTACTTATGTGGTATTTCGCGGCCGTTACATCAACATGAAAATGCGAAAGATCCTTTTACTCCCCGCTGACTGCAATCATCATTGCACAGCGTCCTTTGGCGGGTCGTGCGGTGGGATACTCCGAGAACCCACGGTCTCTATCGTATGGTCTTCGTGATGGCCCGAATTGCTGTGCACCTGGATATTGTGGATGGCGCTTTGCACGGCGGATGTGAGATCGATGTGGAAGAACGGCCTGTTAAGTCCATGCACCACAGCGACCTTCACTGACGACACCGTCGAGTTCGCTCTCGACTTCTTGCGCATAATGTCGCTTGAATGCGAGTCGTTCTCGGATCGCTCAATGCTTTCGACGCTCTCGTGTGGTCGGGCACGTCCAAGCTCTGGATCTTGCGACTGTTGACTACGGAGCTCGCGCCTTTGCTTCTCCTCCGCTTCAGCCTCGGCGGCAGCGCTAAATGAGCCACCAATCTCAGCGACACTGAAAATGGGCTTCCATCGGCCTTGCGATTCATCGTCGTGCGCCGGGAAACCGAAGCCTGCGGATGCCAGGGCACGCTTCGTCCAGCGGTTGTTGATGCATGCGAAGTGCCATTGCACACGCTCAGGTGAAGTGTATCGGTCGAGCTGATTTCTCACATCGATCAAGTTTTGCACCGAGGTGAGATCGACGTTGTTCACTGACGAGAAATCCAGAATGACAGCTTTAAGTGTTGGGCGATGATCATCAACTTGGATCTCTTTGCCCTTTCTTGGACCTGGGTCGTTCCATGGTCGGTCGCCGGGACGTGGGTAGCTGTAGGGGTTGGTGCGTTGTGTCTCCTTGAAGATGGTATCTGTCAGGTAGTCCAGGTAGTGGTTCGCGTTGGGGTAGTTGAATCCTTCAGAGAACCTGTAGATGAAGACTCCCGGGTACGGGTGCTCAGCTCTGATGGATGGGTTGGAGCCGTCACGGTGGTCGATGGGAAGGAAGATGTTGCGTGCCGACTTCTCTGGGTCGCTGCTGTTGTTGATCTGAAGAGTTCCTTTGCTGTCTTCGCCCTCGACGAGATGGTCACCAATGACCGAGTGGACCTTCACTCGTCCGAGGAAGCGACCCTGCGCCTTGAAGACGCGGAACAGCAGAAGGGCCATCGAGGATGTGATCGTAACGTAGACTCCAATCTCGATGGTTGAGAAAACGGTCACGATCACACCGGCGAAGAAGATGACCACCTCAATTGGCGAGACCAGCCAGAATTGGTAGACCGTGTTTGGCGGTGTAATCAAATCGCCGACTGCGTGAATGATGACAGCACTGAGAGCTGCCTGTGGGATGTAGAAGAACACCGCGGGCAACGCGTAAATGGCCAATAAGACAACCACGGCAGTGATTAGACCAGCCAACGGTGTACGGACACCAGCCTTCGATTTGATTGCGGTACGCGAGAAAGATCCAGTCGCTGGGTAGCCGCCCAAGAAGGGTCCAAGCAGGTTGGTGACACCGATGGCAACCAGTTCTTGCGATGGGTCGATGGTGTAGTTGTTGACTCTGCCAAAAGACTTGGAGATGGAGATGTGCTCAATCAACAAGACGATAACGGATGCGGGAAGCTCGCTGCTGAAGAGCTTGATGATGTCCGCCGTGACCGTTGGCACAGCTGCGTGCTGGAATCCTCGCGGAACGGTGCCGAGCAGTTTGACCGGCGAGAGCTTGCTGTTGTGGTTTGGCAGGTGGAGATTCATCAACCAGCTGATGAGAGTGTAAAGTAGGATGACGAAGACCGTGCGAAGAGTATTGCAGAAGAACCAAAGCTTCTTCCTCTGCGGCTGGTGCTTCGCAAGGTAGTTGAAGGCGAAGCGAATCAGGTACAGCATAGTCAAAGCCGTAAGACCGAGAGCTGCATCCAGTTTCGTCTCGCCCAAACTCCTCAGAGAGTTGATGACGACTTTGTATGTTGATGCGCGATTGTTGACAGTGCTCAGACCCATTAAGTTGGGCACCTGTCCGACTGCGATATTGATGGCAGATCCAGTCATGAAGGCAGAGATGGCAGTGAGAGAAATCAGCTCCACAAGCCAACCCATTCGAATCAAGCCAATGAAGCAGACGATGGCGCCCGCGATGATTGCTAGCGCAGATGCGATGACATGGCCTGGGATATCGGGATTCTTATCTCGCGCTTCGAGGACGACGTTGCCAACGATGGTGGACATGACTGCGACAGGCTGTGGTTTGTTAGCAGAGGCGTGAACCATGAGAAGGAAAGACTTACGCCAATAGTGATATCTTTCGAGGTAGCGAAGAACCAGTAGATCAAGACTCCCATGAATGAGGAGTAAAGACCGTACTCGACTGGGAGTTCAGCGAGCTTGGCGTAGGCCATTCCTTGAGGGACAACGACGGCGCCAACAGTGACACCGGCGATGAGGTCTCCGATCAGCCATTGAGTGTTGTATCGCAAGATCCATCTTGTGAAAGGGAACAGGTTGCGGACGTATTGCCCAATCTCCCTGCCGTTCGGTGTTGTCGATTTGATCCATTCCCAAACCGTAGGCTCCTCCTCGAGGTAGCTGTCAGAGCTGTCGACCGAGAAAACCGACTCGCCACGAGTGACCTTGGATGCGCCAGCATTGCTTGGCTGCTCAAGCTTGATTCCAAGAACCTTAGCCAAGCCGTGGCCAACCTTGGTGCTGGTAGATGCCATGTTGATGGTAGAGATGAAGGTATGGGGACCTGAGTCCGACGGAGCTCGTTCGACACCGATATATACCGCTCGATGTAGAAGATAGGTCGGAAGCGGTACTTCAGGTTACGCTGGAGGCGTGCGCCTGATTGGGCTATGGCGTCGCGCCCCGTGGAAGTGTGTATGTTAGTCGAGAAGTAGCGAGCACGGCATTGATCGGTCGCGAGGTGGGAGGGAGAAAGGAAGCGGGCCGGGCTGGCCTTTTGCGATGATGTGCTGAATCACGACAGCGCTCAAAAGCAAAACGCGGCGTTCTGCTAAGCCTCGACCAATCGATCAGTTCCCACGTAGGATTGAGCGCCGACGTGGCACCAGGATTGGGCAGTACGGTCTCGCAGTCGTGGATATTGTATCTCCGGAGCCGGTACCAAGAAGTAGAGTCTCTTCGAGGCAGACCCTAAGGGCAATGTGTTATGAGTGCCGCAGAAACTTGTTTGTAATCCAGGTTTTTGCTGAATCAGGACGAATTGCTGTATGTAGGGCTCCTGAACGAAGTGAGCAGCGGAAGTCCGGAGTTGGTGGTACAGGGACGAGGGCCCGGATTAGAGTTGTTGTTCGAGGTGAAGGGGGATAGGGTGAGGGATCTGGCAGTAGGAGTGTTACCACTTCCACGCGCGCGGCGGATGAAAAGAAATGGCACGTTTTGGGTTGACGTAGCGATGTGCAGTCGTGGGACGCTTCCAGATTTCTTCGACGTCTTGGAGCGGGTCTGAGGGTGGGCAAAAGGGCACAAAGAGGCATGGCAGCGGATTGCGTGATCGGTTCTAACCGCGCTAGGGTCTCACGCCGCAGCTTTCACACATGTGGCCGCATCGGTAGGGCTCGAGCAGATAAACGAAGCGTCGCGCGTACTCCAATTGCCAGCGCGCAATCTTGCGTGCTCACGAGTGGCCGAATGGTGGCATCGCAGAATCTGCAAATTGCTGCAATCTAGACGCGGACTGCAGATTTCTGGTTTCTTTGAACCCGGTCGAGGCAAAGCCAAACGCCGCCCTTTGACCTTGCACGTCTCAGGGTCACCCAACCGTAGAAACTAAAGTGCTGCAGCAACAACGCTCACTCCATGCCATGTCGGGGGAAGCGGTCGCATACTTCCCGGGTGGACGACAGGCTTGCGTCAGAACAGAGATTGAGAGCGTGTGGACGGTGGGACGCGAGTGCGTAGTTTCGCTTGTGCGGCCGCGGCAAACCCCTTCTTCGTGCGAATGTTGAGACGGAGCGTGGTGCGGTGAGGTTGAGGCCATGATGCCAGATTACCCGCCCGGCATGCGGTTCATCGGGTGCGAGTCCGCTCCTGCCTCAGGCTGCAACTGCAACAATCAAGCATCCGCGTCTGGCAGGCCTGCCCTGGCTGGCATGCACACATTCCACATTCGTTGGTTGCTGCATTCTTGATACCAAACAACGACAACACATCGACGAAGCTCTGCGCCGCTGGTGATAATCGTCGAGCGCGTGCATTCCACGTGTTGAGCAGCACGTGTCGACCAGTCTTCGCTCTGTCGCGGGCTGTCGCTTGGTCGCTTAACAATACGCGAGGGCCCGATCAGGCTGTTTGGCATATATCCAGCGACGACCGCCTTTCCATCGACCCGCGCAGGATGACAGCGACATGTTCCTTCGACGCAGCGCTCAGTATCCCGCCAAGCGTAGCATGTGATCGTCGCGGTGCAGGGAGATTGATCGAGTCAGGCTGATGCTGGCATAGCGCCATGTAGAAGGGCAGCTGAGAGGTGTGGTACCGGTACTCTCTGACCGCTGCGAGCGAGGCGTGGGTTGGGATGGAGCGTTCCTTCCGGCGCCGAAGAAAAGCAGAGTCTCAAGAGGCGTCGTGGTCGAATAAAGAGCGTTCATGTCGTTTTCACGTAGACATGTCGTCGGCCGGATCGTATTTCTTCACGTGAGTATGTGCTGCCGTCGGCGGCAGAAAGCCGAGAGGCGGGGCTTGCCTTGCCTTGCCTGCCTGCCTGAGGCTGCTCTCTCCTCCACCAGAGCATCGCCGGGCCAACTCCAGACTTCTCCAAACTCTGCCGACGACGACGACACTTCTCGACGACGACCACGAATTGGACGCGTCGCCCATTCAATACCGTCTGCAGATCTTCCATGTACGCGACATTTGCCATCTTTCACCCATCCCACGCGTCAACATGACCCATCTCGACCTCTTCCTGCAGAAAGGCCCGCCCGATGGGAACCACGTCGCCGGCCTCGAAGAGTTGCGGCGCGTGGTCTTGCTCGACGGTATACCCGCCAACGCCGACGGCATGGTATGTCACGAGCACTGATCACACCCGCCTACATTTCCACTAACGCTGCTCTAGTCTGAACTACGTGTCTACGTCTGGTTGATTCTTCTCAACGCACCACCACTCAAGTCAGAGCAATATCTCGACCTCGTCCAACTGGGCGCCTCACCAGCATACGCCAAGATTCGCAATGACACCTTCCGCACCTTGACCACTGATCCTCTCTTCCGCCGGCGCGTGACCGAGAATAGTCTCACCCGAGTCCTCAACGCGATTGCCTGGAAGCTGCACAATGCCAATGAGGCCCGCGTGAATGGCTGGATGTCCCCTCCCACCCTCGGAGTGCCAAAAAGCCTCGATGGCACCGATAACCTCTTCCATTCGCCAGCTTCTGTTACATCGAAGAATACTCTGGGCTCGGTGACGGGGACTGAAGGATCGGAGGCTGGCGACCCAACTGCAACTCACATCGGCTACGTGCAGGGAATGAATGTTATGGCCGCTCCTTTCCTCTATGCCGCACGCAGTGAGGCCGAAGCATTTGCCGCGTTTGACCGCTGCATCACGCAAGAATGCCCAGGATACGTCCGCGGAAGCATGGAAGGCGTGCACAAAGGCTTGGCGCTTATCGATCAGATTCTTGCGATCGTGGACCCAAAGCTGGCTTCCCACATGATCAGCAAAGGCATGAAAGCTGAGATCTATGCGTTTCCGAGCGTCCTGACGCTCTGCGCTTGCACGCCACCTTTGCCTGAGGTTCTGCAGCTTTGGGATTTCCTCTTCGCCTATGGACCTCACCTCAACCTTCTCTGCATTGTTTCCCAGCTGGTGCTTGTCAGAGACTCGTTGCTGAACAGTCCGTCGCCCAAGCCCGACTTCAAGCCTCTCCAAGCTCGCAAGGTGATTGACTACACTGTCAACTTTGTGCGCAAGATTCCAGACGACCTGTACGAGCAGATGCTTCTCCACGCGAAATGAGCGACTACATATCATAAACCATACAACTCAATGGTTCATGCGCCGGCTCTACAAGATCGACTGGTGCTCCACCGACTCGTACACACTGCTTGGACCTTGTCAGGACTCACAAGAGGGCAGGAGCTCCACGAGCTTGGCCAGTGTCACCGAGCTTTGATAGCATTGTGGAAATGCTGGTTGGCAACCCTTCCGAAACACTCGGACGCTGTTTGTCAACATTGACACGGATCGGACTGCGTCGAGTGGCTTGTTCAGCGATCCATCAATTGCTACCCATACCTGGAACTTAGTTCCAAATAACGCCAAGTATGAAAGGTAGAGCAATTGAAAGAAGCCATGCCATGCAACGCAGGACCTCTTGCGCGCCTCCAATGCGAATGCCGACCCGATTGATCCCTCGGCACCGCTTTGGCAGGAGAAGATTGGAGACGAAGCTGTAGGTTAGGGAATGGGACGATCTGCTTCAGACAGCGGGCCCGACTCGGCGAAAAAAGTTGGAGACCGTGAAGATCTCGACATCGCAACTGCAATTGCAAGTCTTGATCATGGCTGCATTGTGCATGGATGAACAACGTGCTTGAATAAACCATTCGTGTGAGGTTAAACTCAAAAATACCTTTACCTGATGTAAAGCCACCCTTCCTATCTACCCTCCACGAATCATACACATCTATTCAGCTGATCAGGACCCCGCTTGCCCATCTCAGATTTCTTTGATGCCTTTCAAATCGCAAGAGTGGGATAGCAAAAACGCCTTCTTCAAAAGTGGTGGTCGCCTTCCTCGTGCAGGGATCGGGCCGTGAGCTTCGCCGGACATGACGGCATTGGGAAGGAGCAACTCCATCACCTCTACCTCCTTCAAACAGCATCTCCCCTTTCACTTTACATAGTCTGAACCAATGTCAAGTGAACCAAACATGCAAACAAGCGAAGGCCTCCTCATCTGCGTCGCCTGCGGCACCCAATTCGACGTGCCCGCCTCACAGCCGTTGAAAGCATGTCGTATCTGTGATGTACCATCAACACTCACCAGCAAACATCCAACACCCAAACGCTAATACCTTCAGGACCCTCGCCAATTCGTCCCTCCCACCGGCCAAGCATGGACCTCCCTCTCTCAGCTCCGCGCCACACACAAAAACACCTTCACCCAAGACCCCGAAGAACCCCGCATGTGGTCCATCACCACTTCACCCAAATTCGGAATCGGCCAACGCTGCATCTTACTCCAAACACCTTCCGGAAACGTTCTGTGGGACTGCATTGCCTACCTGGACCAAGAAACCGTGGACTTCATCAACGGTAAGGGTGGATTGAAGGCTATCGTGATTTCGCATCCGCATTATTATACTACCCATCTGGATTGGGCGAGGACATTTAAGTGTCCGGTGTATTTTTCGAAAGATGATGCGGAGTGGGTTTGTCGAAAGGACGAAGGGGCAGTGAGGAAGTTGTTTGAGGGTGGGGAGGTGGAGGTTGCAGAGGGGGTGAGGGCCATTAAGGTGGGCGGGCATTTTCCGGGGAGTTTGGTGCTGCTTTGGGAGAGGAGGTTGTTTGTTGCGGATTCGCTTGTTACGGTGCCGGTGAGTTGAGCTTTAACTGTATTTTCTGGTTGTGAGAGGTTGGATTGGGAGTCTGTGAAGCTGACGTGGTGGCGAAACAGAGCGCGCTTTATCATGTCGATCGACCGCCTGGCACGACGTCGTATGCTTTCATGTGGTCAATTCCGAATATGATTCCTCTGCCGCCGAAGGAACTGATGAAAATGTGGCGAGCGATGAAGCCTTTGGAGTTTGAGAGTACGCATGGAGCGTTTGTCGGGACGGAAGTGAGAGACAAGAGAGTGAAAGAGCGAGTCCTGGAGAGCATGAAAATCCAAGCCAGAGGTGAAGGATGGGAAGACGTCGAAATCCTAAACGAAACCCTGTGAGCTCTCTTCTTAATTATGAACACTTTACCACTAACAAATCCTCATTCTATGCACAATCTATCCCACCCAAAATACCCCTCACCCATCCCAATATATCAGGGTAACGTTCACGCCAACTTCCTCCTCCTCAACATCACCTCCTCTTTCCGCCTAACCTCCTCCCGACCTCTCTCCACCGCGCAATCCAAACTCATCTGAATCCTGCCCGCAATCTCCTCCACCGGCGTCTCCATGCCCACCAGCCCAATAAACTTCCCCACTTTCCGCCTCTTGATCCTGATCCTCTCCTTATCCGTCAATCCCGCATACGGATTCGCGCCCCCATTTCTCTCTGTCGCTGCGACGGGTGAGGACAGGTCCTCCACCGTCTTCATCAAGTCTTCCAGCCATAGATCCTCATCCTGGCTGAGCTGGCGGGAATGTCTGCGCGCCGTCGTCGGGGTTGGGGGGATTCTATTCGGGGTAGTGGTACCCGCTGGTCGAGCAAGGAAGTCTTTGTCCCAGTTCATGGTTGCGGGATAGTGGTTTGTCCAGGGACCCGGGGTGGATTGGTGGTAGTAGTGCGCGATGCTGTCGAGTTCGTCCTCGGTCAGGAGGTGGAAGGCCATCAGCGTTTTGGGAAAGGCTGGGTGTGGTGGGCCCGCTGGGAGGGGCACGAGGGGTGCGAGGCGGAGTTGGAGTGTGGCGATTTTCTTTGCTAGTTGGCTGTTGCGGCGGGTGGAGGGGGCCATTTTGAATGAAATGATGAGTAAGGTGGGTATGTGAGATAGGGGTTTTGAGCGTGTGAGTTGTCTTGCGGCCTGCGTAGGAACGGCTGTAGTGGAATGTGATGGAGACACCGAGCGGATGGGAATGCAAGTGAGTGAGTGACGAATGTAAGAGCGTGGCATCCGCTCTCCAGGCCGCTTCTGATATAGCTTCCTTTGTCTTAGGGGAGATGAGGTGTCTCTGAAGTTGAGATCCATTTCCTAGACAAAGCGCCGCAAATAGGCGACTCCGAATCTCTAACTTCTTTCTTTGCAGTTGCTGGCGCGAAAAGGGCGATTGTTGTCAGCCATTGTATAAAGGATTTGTAAACGTTGAGAATGTCTCTAGCAGTCTTAGACTTTAGTAGGTAGAAAATGACCAGCCAACGTCTATGGACTCTAGACTAAGGCTGGAGGCATAGCAATGCCCATTTCATTAGTGAGTAGGGCGACGAATGTGCATTAACCCAAAATCGCCATGCGAGCGTACATTACCTACTGCTTCGTGAGGCTTTCCTGGTAAGCGTTTACGGTGGTGAAAAAGAGTCTCCGCCTTTTTCTGTGAATGACCTGTCGGGTGTCTCGGTCTCTCCTCCACCAGTAGACATCAGCACTCAAAGGATCTGCGGGTACCAATGGCCCCCTCCACTTGCTGCGAGTAGTGAATGAACAGCAACTATGGCGGCACATGTTGCTGGCTCGCAAAGTCGAAAAAGTGAAGAGAACGGGGTAAGCACGTCACAAGCTTCATCAGCGATAAACAAACCGCATTAATACTTGTCTCGTCCCATAGATCCAGAGAAGCAAGTAGCATCGATAGTATGTTTCGATCCGCCTTCGACTCTTTCCGATGCTTCGCGGCAGCTTGGTGGTCGAAGCAGTGGTCTTTTGTGAGCGCTGGCGCTCGCGAGTTCTGGGCTGGGGGTCTGCAGGTTCTGCGCTCAAGCATTGCTGATTTTTCTCCCATCTCCACGGCAAAGCGGACTTTTCATGCTCGCAAGAAATCTCCACGGGTAGGTTCGCTCTGCTGAAGAGCGAGAGTGGAGCTGGCAGAGCAGGTGTCAGCAGAGCAGATTCGTCGCGAGATGATTCAATTCTTTGTGTTCAGAAACGGAGTCGAAAGCTTCCTGCCGACATCAGACGGCATTGGATGGGTATCATCGAGGTACATCGTGCATTTGATGAAATGCTCGTGCTGAGTTCGTTATTCGTGGTCGTTTCTATTGGCTGAAGCCCGACCCTCAAACTTGGTTCCACAGCAAAGCTCATGTCGTGAGGACAACATGGGCAACTCACGGGATAAAAGCTTTCAACACCTGCTGAACTTGGCAATTCTCTCTCCTCCTTCATCTTTCGACACTGCAGATTTTCAGAAAACTCCTCATCAAGTGGAAAGTCATGGCTCACCCAACTGGCTTCTTCGATCTGCCCCTCGAGCTTCGACAGATGGTCTACGAAGAGTTGTACGACGACAAGGCCTTCAACTTCCGGAGCCCGGTACAATGTCGAGGCGCAATAAGGAACCTCTGTGCGACCGACCCCAGAATCAAAGACGAAATCCTGGACTGGCAAGATCTTCGCTACCGAGAAGCGCACTTCAGTGCCTCCCTTTACAAGTGGCGGCCTCCACTGGAACGGTTCATTCCCAAAAGGCTTGAAAAGATCCGCATATACATCGAGCACTACTTCTACTACGACAGAGCGGACGACACGGAAAGCCTCCAGCAGCTGGTATCGCAGAGTCCGCAGGACACGCTCAACAGAATTCAGTGGACACAAAAAAATGTGGTCAAGCTCGTGAAGGTGCTCAATAGCTCCTTTGATGGCCCGCTGCCTCGCATTTATGTCATCTTCCCGCATTACTTGGGAGGCCGCAGAATCTGTATCGATCCCTTCTGGTGCACAGATCCTGGCATAGACCTTGTGGGAGGGCCTCTCCGTACCATCGACGGCACGGACCGCAGCAAGACGATGTTCCAGTACCTTTTGGAGCCGCTGATTGAGCTGAAGAAATGCCGAGAATTCAAATATGATGTTCCAACCTGTATTCACCTCCAATGCAGGCGGGGCGATACAGAGCCGGGTGTTTCGCGGAGGACCCTGAGGCGCGATATATTCCACGCAGAGACTTTTTATGAGGCCATGAAGGACTGGCTGGAGGGGCGAGTGGTTAGGGAGCAGATACCGTTTCATTGGCACTGGAAGAAGCTGTTAGTGCAGACGCGGTATGGCAAGCGATGCGGAAGAGCCTTGAATGATGAGGAACTGAGGAGCTTTGGGGTCAGGGGCTTGGAGTGAAGATGCTGCGCTGAGCATGCTGGGGAGGTAGCTGATTTGTAACTCCTTGTACAGCATACAAGTCTCCCAATCCCATACATGTGATGGACCCAGGTGCCAGGTGACTGTGTCCTTTCCAAACCCTGATCTTGATACGACAGATGCGCCTCGTGAGGCCAGACGGCACAGATCGGAAGCCGTGGCGTGACGCGGGAGGTGACAGGTTGGGCGAGATCTTGGGACAGATCGACAGCGACTAGGAACTTCCCTCCGGAGGCGTGTCGAGAGACGGAAAGGGTAAGCTCTTCGCTTCTGCTTTGCTGTATATCTTGTGTTGGAGGCGCCTGGAGTCGTATAGATAGTGGAGTCTACACTCGGATATGAAGGTGAAGTCGATGTCGGCGGCACAGTGCTGCACAAGGTGCAGTTGTTCCTGCAGACGGGCGTTTTCATTTTAAAATAGAGTGGCGTTTCTCCCCACACTTTCAACGGCTGACTGGCAAGGATACTTTTCTGGAAGAAAGCTTATTGAACATGGCTTGATCGCGGTCGCTCTTTCTCCGTTGGCGGATTGCTGTTCACGCGTGCCTTCCACGCGCGTCATGAAAATTGTCCAAGAGGCAGGAGCGATGTGTCGCTGTCGTGGTTGGCGGGGTGGGAACAACCGACATTGGAAGGCGCGACTAGCATCTGAGAGCACTTCCGCCGCAGATGTGCCTGAGTGCCGATTGGCCAGAATGGGTGGCTTGGCATGCCGTGCCGGGATGGACCGTCTCGTGTTTCGGCGGCAGAGCCCCTGGCCAAGGGAACTCTCTTCTCGCGGTCGCAACAGCAGAAGCACAGGAGCACACAGGAGCACAGCACACCAACACCGCAGCTCCCCGTCCAGCCTCTGTTCCACGCACGCATGTGGCGACTCGTCTGCGCAGTATCGCCATCGCCAACGCCCACGACTGCAATGAGAGAGTCTCCGTCCGTTCTTTACTACCACCACATCCCCAACAACATCGCCTCGCCGCCGCCGCATCTCAGTCTCCCCGAATAGCTCCCACGCGCCCGCGCCGACAACAACCACCTCCAACTGCACCGCCCTCCGCCCACCCGCTCCCTACCCTGCGCCCTACCGGTCTGACATCCATTCACCTCCGCCGACGAGATCTTGCCGCCCGCCCGAGATCCATCCATCATTCCGTTGCTGCTGCACTTGACGTGCGTGCATGCGCTACCAGGGACCAATTGCTATACGACACAGCATCGCCGCATGAGCATTCCTACCAGCTTCGAGCTTCAACACCTTCACAATGGGTCCGCGACCCGCCAATCTGAACTTGGCTGAGGGCAGCAAGGACGCCTTCGATCCGCCCAAGATGCCCTTCGCACACAGAGACCTTCCGTCGCCGCGAGCGGGCGAGGTGCCGCCTGCGCTGTCGCCGCTTGATGCTTTTGCCATGCACTCGCGCATGTTGGCCAGGAAATTTGAGGAGCAGGGCGACAATGGCAGGAGGATGAGTAGACTACCGCCTACAATGGTGGCCAAGGAGATGTCGAATCGGCCAGGATACTTCAGGAGCATCAGCAATGAGAGCAAGATGAGCGATCTGCCAGAGGAGGAACAGAGTCCGCAAAAACCACAACGCGGAGGAAATGTAGCTGAGACCAGTCCCTCGAAAGAGAGGCCAATCAGCCATTACCCAATGCTCGACCGCGCAAGCATGGCATCGCGCCCAGACGACGTGCCGGCAATGCCTACGCCCTTCTTCGATGCGCACGAGCAGCAGCCCAACGCTGCGCCGAAAGATGCAGGTCCTGATTATTTCGGCATTGCGCCACGAGCTTCTTCGCCCGAGCCTGTTGACTCGAAATATGTCAATGTGCAGGCGCCCTCGCCGAGTGACTACCCAAGCTTGACGAACAGCATTGACTCCGTTGCGACGCACAGAAGCCATCCAAGGACAATGACGAACGAGTCGCAGAGGTCACAGCGCTCGCAAAAGTCGGATCGAGGACTCGCCGTTCCGCAATCGCCGCGATTCCCCAAGTCGCCGCGTAGCTTCCAGAGCATCAGATCCGTGCCGCCAGACAGCGACCACGAAGACGCTGCATCGAACAATGGCTCGCAGCAAGTGTCTTCATCACGCAAATTTTCTGGCAGCAGTGGCTCAAGACCACAATCGCCATTCTCACCATGGATGCAACCGGTCCACAGATCGCCCTCAATGACTTCCGAATACTCGATGAACGGATCACAGCAGTTCCCGAGACCCACAGCCAACTTCTCAAGACCCATGAGCAGCTCTGGAAGCCGACCCTCGTTTGACACGAGGCCATCTTTTGACAGCAGATCATCGCTAGAGCGACAGCGATTGCCACATCGACAGGCATCCGGCGCCAGCAGCAGTACCGAGCACTCATCAAGACCAGCCATGTCACGGCAGGGTTCGGGCGATGATGCTCCGGCAGACTTCCACGATCTCGTTACACCCAATCAGCAGCTTTCAGCAGAACACCTTCCGGATCGAGCTGGCACGCCAAATGGCAACTCTCCCAATTCATACATTTACGCGAAGTACGCTCTGCCGCGCGGTAGGTCTGTGAAAGGCGAATCGCAGGAGTTTAGAGATTCGTGGATCCAGAAGCAGTTTGAGTGGGACAGAAGGCATGATGCGAAGCCTCCTCCGCACGTGCAGCACCTTCAGCATCAGCATGAGAGAAATCGTTCTGATATTGCGGATGTGCAGCGACCTCGCGTGCCTCCAGCTGTGGCTGAGGCAGAACGATCTGGTCGCAGCCTCACACCCGTTGCAAGTGAGGCACGAAGCAGATCAGCGGATCCTCGAGGCACCTCTTCTCTACATCGGTCATCGCCTTCCGTGAAAACAGCTAGCACAGACCGCACCATCAAGGCCACCCCCTTGCATAAGCGCTCTGCATCGGCCGATCTGTCTGCAGAGGAGCATCTCGAGATCGGAATTGCTGCGCACGATGCAGGCGAGACGAACAAATCGACCTACCATCTGCGGCTTGCCTCGATCGCTGGCCTGCCAACAGCAATGCTGCTGTATGCGCTTGCATGCCGGCATGGCTGGGGTATGCGACCGAACGCCGAGGAAGGTGTCAAGTGGCTGCGAAAGGCGATTGATACATCTGGACTCGATGTAGCCGATGCTGAGCAGAAGCTGAACTCAGGCAATGGCAAGGTCGATCCTGCGGAGCGAAAGAAGCGAAAAGCTCAATATGCTCTGGCCATTTACGAACTCGGTGTCAGCTCGAGAAATGGATGGGGATGCAAGAAGGATCCTTCGCTGGCTCTGCGCTGTTACGAGATTGCCGGTGATATGGGCGACGCTGACGCTTTGGCTGAGGCTGGATATTGCTATGCTCAAGGATTGGGATGCAAGAAAGACATGAAGAAGGCTGCTGCTCTCTACCGAAAGGCGGAGGAGCGAGGGATGTCGATGGCTGGAAACAGCTGGTGAGTCACTTTCTCTGAGGCGATATGGCCCTTGGTGCTAACAACTGCGACAGGATCTACAAACCCAAATACATGGACGACTCTGCAACCAAGGATAAGAAGGATAAGCGTCCTGATACCGCCGTGTCCAAGGACAACGAACGAGAGTCGCGAGGCCGAGACAGCAAGCCTGAGAACCGCGCTCGCTCCAGGAGCATCTGGGGACGCTCCAAAAAGGAGAAGCCGCCTGCCATGCCCGCTTAACGTGGACGACTTTCGGTACTGGACTCCAGTTCTTTTTCCTTTTATGTACCAACTTTCAACATTCTGCTTTGTGCTGCTTTCTCCACTGGATTCCGCTGGGCGCTGGGCGATGGATCGACTTACTATTACTGCCGCTACCTACCACAACTTTGCACTATTGATCACACCATAGAGAAGGAGAGAGAGGAAGAGGAAGAAATATGCGACCCACGGATTAATGTATATTGTGACGGCCGGGACTTGCTACTGCTGCTGCTGCTGTTCTTTTGTTGATTATTATCTCTTCGGTTGATTATTTGCGGCTGAGAGAATGCCCCTTTATTGTTAATCGCAGGTCGAGGGGAGGTAGAAGAGGTGAATGGGGGCTTTGATTGTTAAATCCTGCCTCGTGGGGTCAGGTGGACATCTGCTGGCGTTCCGAGCAAGCGAAGCGGCATATTTTTGCATAGTTGGGGAGGCTTTTTCAGTCGGCGATACTGTGATAAGTGTGAAGGGAGATTTTGGTGGATTGTAGCATCTTCTCCTGTGTATGAAAGGAAGGCCGAGAGGCGTTTTGTGCGCACTTCACTCATTGAGGGCAAGGTCCATGGTGTTCACGTGAGGTGTGATGACTGCTGACTAGGTTGAGGACTGGGTGCGCTCCTGGAGCCTATATACCAGCGTGGTGATAATGCTCATCTAGCGAGGCCAAGGACGCTGCCAGGCATGTACGCACGTGCTTCGTCTGTCTAGGATGATCTATAGTGTGCGAGTCTCCGCCCTCATCATGCTCGACAGCGACGTGTCGTGTTCATTTGTGCTGATCAAATATCTGGAGACATTAGCTGCTGTCTTCATATCTTCTCTCCTTCTATAATATGCTTCGCCTCTTTGCTCTGCCACCAACTCACGCCTTCCTTGCCTGGGAATTCGTACTCGTCCATGCTCTGCGCTTTCATCTCGACGGAGTAGCCTGGGTTTGTTGGGGTTGTGTAATAGCCGTTCTTGATAACGGCTGGATGCAGGAAGTGCTCGTGTAGGTGGTCGACGTATTCCAGCACTGAGAGCTTTCCACTGACGACCACGTAGTCTATCGTTGAGAGATGTTGGGTGTACTCGGGTAATCCGACGCCGCCTGAGTGTGGTACGATGGGCACGTTGTACTTCTTCGCCATGAGCAGCACGGCTAGTACCTCGTTTACACCGCCCATGCGGCAAGCGTCGATCTGACACACGTCAATGGCTCCTTGCATGATGAGCTGCTTGAAGATGACCCGATTCTGGCACATCTCCCCAGTTGCAACCCCAATGCCGTACTGCTTGATTGCTTCCCGAATCGCTTTGTGTCCGTAGACATCGTCAGGTGAAGTGGGCTCTTCGATGAACCACGGCTTGAACTCGGCAAGGTGCTTCATGTACTCGATCGCTTCTGGGACACTCCAGACCTGATTGGCATCCACCATAAGCACATTGCCCTTGTCATATCCAATAACATCCCTTGCGATCCGTAACCTCTGCCGATCTTGCTCAATACTGGTGCCAACCTTCAACTTGAAGTGTCGGTATCCCTGATCTACCGTCTCTTGCAGAAGCGCCTTCATCTTCTCCTCGCCGTATCCCAACCACCCTGCACTTGTCGTGTATGCCGGCACAGCCTGATTCCTCTCTGCATCCTTCATCCTCTCCGCTTTGCCCTTCTCCAAATCTCTCAGCATCTGCACAGCCTCTTCCGGCGTGATGGCATCCGTGATGTACCGGAAGTCAATACACTTGACCAGCTCTTCCGGGCTCATCTCAGCCACGATCCTCCAGACAGGCTTGCCCAGCACCTTCGCCCACAGATCCCATATTGCGTTCACCAGACTTCCCAATGCCAGGTGTATCACGCCCTTTTCAGGACCTATCCATCGCAGATGGCTGTCCGAAACCAAGTATCTCCACGTCTTCCCCCAATCGGACACGAGAGAGTCGAGGCTCTTGTTCTTGATTCGCTCCGCGAGCAAGGCAATGGCTTGACAGACAATCTCGTTGCCTCTGCCTATTGTGAAGGTCATGCCATGGCCAGTGAGGTTGGGATCGGAGGTATGGAGGATGCAGTAGGCCGCCGAGTAGTCTCCAGCTGCGTTCATGGCATCGCTGCCGGTTTTGTCCAGGGACGTGGGGAAGCGGACATCCCTCGTCGTCGTATGCGTGATTGTCACCATGGCTGCTGTGTCAAGAAGTAGGTTTGGTCTACTGTGCCAAAGAGACTTGTAGAGCTTTTAAACAAGAGCTGTGGAGGGTAGCTATCATGCACTGGATCTTACGTCGACCTTACCTTGGAGGTCCAATTCAAGACAGCGTTCTTCGGATACGACGGACACTCCACTGGAGCAGCGAAAAGGGTTGCATCAAAGGCGACCGTGGCTGTGATAGGTGAGTATGCATTGGAAAGCCTGCAGTCGCCGACTGGGTGAAGTGATGTTGGAGCCGATGAAGGTGTCGGAAGCTTGCCAGGTTTATCCGGATTAGCCGGCACAGGTTTGGGGTGCGTGGGGGCGTTAAAGAGGCCCCCATTCTCTGTTCATTAACCTGTCTATGGGTATACGCAGCTAAAGCTCTCCGGTCTATTCGGATCGCCCCCCACATACACTTGCTGCTTTGGATACAAGCACACGTCTCGAACCATGTCGCTACCGTCCTGAGCGAGCGCTTTCAACGTCTCTGGAGCCTCGCCATCTTCGACCCACCTGACAACATCTCCCAAAGTGTCGACTGGCAGAGGACCCGAGCCGCCTCTACAATGGGCCACTCCAGGTGCCTCAAAGAATCTGTAAAAGTCTGGCGCTTTTGGATCTAAGTCCAAAACTCGCTCATAGTAATTCGAAGATCCATTCGGGAAGATGAGTTGATCCGCAAGACCATGCCATGTAATCATCTTGCCCCCGTGAGCTTTGAACGCAGACAAATCTGGGTCGTCGGTGCCAATAATACTCGTGTACTCTTGGACCGATTTGTGGACGATTGCAAAGAATTCAGCATCCGTCAGATTCGAGATGTCCGCGCTTGGGTCCTTGAGTACGAGCAGCTTGATGTATTCTTCAGAGATATCGAAAGGTGAGCTCACGCAAGAGGTGGCGCTGCTGTTCGAGCAAGTTGTGCCAGCAAGGCCTCCGGATAGGTCAGTGCCTCGAGTCAATCCATACCAGCTGTACTTGCCAGTGGGATCAATAGGTCCTCTCCATGCCGCGTTTGCTACGGCTGCACCTCCTGACGAGACGTTCATGCTCTCGCCGTCGCAATTGAACTCCATACCAACGACATCGCTTGCGTCGAACTCGCACACTCCAGGTAGCGAGATGATGCCATCTTTGACTCCATCTAATCCATCACAAGCCTTCACTGCGGCCTCTGTGATCGCGTCCAGCTCACACCGTGGCGGATAGTATCCGATCCTGTTCATCACTTGCTGCGGCCAAAATTCGGCAACAAGAAACCTGGCCCAGTTGATAGCAGGTGCCAATGCTGTAATGCCATCGAAAGCATCTGGGTACCGCTGTGCGAGCATCAAGCCTTGTCTTCCTCCTGTACTGCACCCAGACCAATACGATTTCCTTGGCTGCTGCTCATAGAACAGAGCCGTGGCCTGCTTTCCGATCACAGCCAAGTCGTTCAACGCCACACTTGCAAAGTCCTGGAAGAGATTCAGATTGACGTTTCCGGGACTATCCATCACCCAATCCGCTGCAGTTGTGCTGTAAAGCGAATGTCCACCATTCGTGGTAGCAGCAGCGTAACCCTGTTGCGTCAAAGGAGCGAGTGTGTCAGGCGGCTCTCCTGTGACCCATCCTCCACCTCCGACGCCCAGAAAACGTTGGTTCCAGCCTTGAAAAGGAAGAACTAGGTATACGCTGATTTCATCGTCTCGGCCAGGGTGAGTATATTGCACAGTGACGTTACAGAAGTTCGTTCCAGACCAGGTTCCATTGATTGTGGTGCCTTGATATGCGGCCGTGTAGGAGGTGTGATTGAAGATGGGAGTAGCGTCGACTGACAAAACTTTGGCTCCGAAGACGTCCAGGCCATTGAAGGAATCGGAGTTGCAGCGATCGATGAGAGAGGCGTTTGCCGTAGCAGCTGCTGTCGCAGCAGCTCCAAGCACCATCTGTGGTCTCATGGCGCCGTCGGCCAACGCAAAGATCTCAGCCGCCGCTGCCATTTTTGGCAGACAGCGATGAATTTATATGGCCCGCCGAGCCGGATACCAGTATCCCACGGGGTAGCCTTCAAGTGACTTGTGCCTCGCTGATTCGTTGCTGAACAGACAACAAGATGCAAGATCTCTGCTCTCCACATTGTCCCACAACACCCCGCACACTAAGTCGAGTTGGGTGGGTCACATACTACATTGTTAAGCAGCGGCGGCACGCGGTCTTCATGAGAAATTGTCAATTGCAGGGAAAGCGGATAAGTGTCCGTCTTCTTGATGCCATTTTCTATTGCCGACCATACGTACCGCTGGAGCACACTGGCTTGGCAATCGAATAGACTGCCATCCAAGAACTACATTGACGCTTTGCGTCGAGCCGTCGTGCAACATTTGCACGCCGTGGCAGGCGGTATCAGTATATTTGTGTTGCCGATACACGTATCCGACATGCTTTGGGCTCAGTTTTGAGCTTGATCCTGGCGATCGAGAACTTTCTGATGGAACGCTGCGATTTCAGTCGTCCTCAGGCTCGTCCTTGATGACAATCACTTCGTCTGATTCCCGCCGTTCGCTGCCGACTTCGTCAACCTCGTTGCCGGCGACAGTGGCACGCTCCTCGTCGACAACCACGCGTCTGGTACCACCACCCTCCCTTTTCACTTCAATCACTTCGATGTTCCTACCCGCTCTGGGCCTCACTTCGTCTGCAAAAACAACTGTCTCGATGCCTGCCGGTACTCTCTCGTCTTCGGGGCCCCATGGCAGGTTGTCGACATCGATTTCGCGATTCAGCAGACTCTTCAGAATGACTTCGGCTCCCGCCTTCGACATGACCTGGTTCGCTTCTTTACATCTTTCACTGCAGCAACATTCCAAGCAGCCTTCTAGACAGTGACAGGCTTCGACTCGTTCGCAAGCTTGGCTCAGTAAAAGATCAATGAACTCGAAAGCTTTGGCTGCAATTCCAGACCCGTGCTGCCCACCTTTGTCATCGTAAAACGTGAGTCGCGCAGGCCTTTTTCGAGATGTTTCTTTTTTTGCAAACTCTTTGATGGCGACCTTGCATTCAGTCTTGACATCGCCTGGCATCGAGATGACGAAGTTGGGCATGAGACTCAAAATGGCATGCTCTGCGGCGTGGATGCCCGCAGCCAAGTTCAGCCTGCGTGAATTGAGAATCTCGATAGCTGAGCGAGGCACGTCGAGCCACATGCCCTTGCTGTGGATAATGATGGGTGGGTTGTCGACCTGCACTGCGTCTAGGATACGACGTTTCTGGTCCAACTTGAAGAAGCCAAAGACGTTCTGCAAGATTTTGATGGTACCGAAGAACGCTCTACTGAGCGACCCTGGAATGCGCCGGATGGCCTCGGTTTCAACAGGATCGATGTCTGTGAAGTCACGTTGCTGTGTAATCCAATCGACTTTGACGTATTCGACCTCCGCAATCATGCGCTCTGTGATCATCCGCTTAACCATGTACTTGTGTCCCTGGTGCAAGAAGATACCTCCTTCATAGATTGTGAAGAAGGCGCGGCTGGCCTCAAGCTCTTCCAAGACGACGTTGCGACCATGCGTGATGTCTACAATGGCGAAGTGGTTGTCTTCTGTATCTCGAATGGCAACTGATCGAGATGGATGAGGGAGGAAGCGGTCTGCGGTATGGAAGAATCCAAGCTCGCCTTTACGTAGGCGGTCGTCACAAATTTCTTGGAGCTGCTTACCAAAGTACTTCGCGTCGTCGTCTGCATTGATAGGCATCTCATAAGCCGCGCATTGAACGTGCCCTTCCAAAACCAGCAAGTTGGTTAAGTCGACTTGCAGTTCGCAATTTGGTCTGGTGAAGATTTCGTCAGGATTTGCCATGAAATACTGATCGGTCGGAAAGCAGTCTCCAACCAGAATGGATAGGCTGTCCTTGTTCCTACGACCAGCACGTCCAGACTGTTGGCGTAAGTTCGCGATCGTGTAGGGGAATCCGTGGGAGATTACGGCATCCAAGCTGCCAATATCAACACCTAGCTCAAGCGCACTGGTTCCGATAATGCCCATAAGCTTGCCCTCGAACATTTCTTTCTCGATCCGTCTTCTGTCTTGCGGTGTATAGCCGCCACGGTAAGCCATGACCCGCGCCATTATCTCTCCGCGGCCCAATGCCTGCAGTTCATTTTGAACGGCAGTCGTCAAGATCTCGCACTGCTTGCGAATGCGACAGAAACAAATAACCCTCACGCCCCGCAGAATGAGCTGGCAGAAAAGTCGTGCCGTCTCATAGAAAGTGTCTCCTCTGCCGCTCGTTGGATCTCCGGGGTCTTTGTATGGTGTGTTCCAGCATACAAACTCCTTGCGCCCGCATGGCGAACCATCAAAGTCGATCAGCTTGACATCCTCGATTCCAAAGATTGTCTTCATGTGCTCCTCCGGATTGGCAACGGTGGCTGAGCAAGAAATGAACTTGACCTTGCGGTTTCCCACAGCGGCGCAAATGCGACGCAGTCTTCGCATGATGAATGAGACATGCGCGCCAAAGAGACCATTGTAAACGTGAAGCTCGTCCATGACTACGTAGCGCAGATTCTTGAGAAAGCTTCGCCAGCTTTCTTCTTGAGGAAGTATCGTGAGATGTAGCATGTCCGGGTTCGTGAAGATGATGCGAGCTTCGTCTCGAATGTAATTCCTGTCCGGGAAGGCAGTATCGCCATCAAAGGTTTCGCAGACGACATCTTCCAAGCCTGGTAAATACCCTAGCAAAGCTTTGAGACTTCGTCGCTGGTCTTGAGCAAGAGCCTTGGTTGGAAAGATGTACATAGCTCTCGTTTGTGGGTCATCCTCTAAAGATCGTAGTACAGGGAGCTGATAGATGAGAGACTTGCCGGAGGACGTGGAGGTGGCCACGATTACATTTTTGCCGTCATGAAGTGCATTGATAGCTTCGGCCTGGTGGCTATACAGCTGTTGTATGCTTCGGGTGTTGTACAACGCGTTGACTAGATCCTGGCTAAGCTCGAAGTTGAGTTCGCCATATACAGGCTGTTGCGGGTCGAAGACACGATGACCGTCTGGAACAATCTGCTCTGTATACCATTCAAGCCCTTTCAGCTCATGAAGGATCTCGGGTATGGTCTTGCGCTCTTCCGGAATGCTTGCAGGAAGAGTGCTCAGTTGCTCTGGCGCAGGCGTGTCGACCTCGCTGGGCTGGGGAATGTACTGCGTGTGTTCATCCTCTAGCCGCGCAACAGGATCCATTTCTTTCTCTGAACAGTCATTCAGCCAGCTTTTTATCGCCGAAGTGAACTTGACATTCCGCTTCTCAATCAGATTCATGAGCTGCTTCTGGCTGTAGACCGGCATCTTCAGCTCCTCTTCACGTAGCTTTCGAGTGGCTTTTGTGGCCTGTCCAGTCTTGGGATCTGCAACCTGCCGTTTTAAGTCTCCATCAATGAATTCAAAGAACAGCACTTCGTTGTGATCTTGCTTGCCCAATCTGTCCCGCACGGCACGCTCTTCGGCAGGCAACTGCGTGAACAGATCGCCAGTTGCTTTTCCTTTCCTCAAGTCCTCCTCACCCATCAGCGCTACCTCCAGCATCGTCTCGTCGACATACTGAAAGTTGATTGCATGTGGCACGAGAAGCTTTATCTTTGCTACGTCCTCAATCTTCAACTCCCTCTTGATGTTCGATTCTACGGTACTCCGAAGGTTGTCGATGGTCGTGGCAAAGTGTTTTCGCGTACAGCAGAAGGTGTATACGAGGTTGAGCGCCCTGTGGGTTTGGGATAGCTGAGCGAATTCGGCAGGCCATGGGATCGCGCTTTCGACCACGTTGGAGGAGTTCTTGCGCTTGAGGCTGGGGTTGGTGCCATCTTTCTTCGTGCGACGTGGCTTCTTCCCACCATCATGCGTCTTAGTAGATACAGTGCTGGTTGAGGTTTCATCCGCCGCAGGCTGATCATCCGTGATCTCAGAATCCTCCTGATGAGCTTTGCGCTTTCGCTTCTTGCCCACGATCTGAGGTCCGATGGTCGCCGCCTGCAGCTTGACCATCTTGTCTAGCCCGTGTCCAAGAGACTGGTGTCTGGTCGACTATACCGGGAAGATGCGGTGCTCATGGCAGAGTTGGCGTCTGCATGTGAAAGTCGCGACGGCGGAAGGTGAATGAATTGTTCGTGACGACATCGCGGCGCGCGAGACGCCACCTCGACGCGTATCACGTGCTCTCCACGTTGAGGCCGAGATTTCCGACTGCACCCGCCAAGTTGATGACCAAGACGAGGCAAGAGGAATCGCATCGTCGGCTTCTTTTAAATCGCGCTCTCCGCCATCACAAAATTCGCATGTCACATATCGCCTACGCTCAAGCAATGATGAGCCTGTCTTGAAGTACTCTGCACAGTTGTCATCGCTCGATCCGTCACCTTAAAATCACCACAGCACTCCCACACACTAGGAACCTTGGAGGAACCTACCCGGAGAGTCGATTTTAGCATCACTGCATCTTCCGCGAAGCTATTCGACATGGCGGTCAATCTCAATGATCTGGACAAATTCGAGCCGTCCAAGTCCGGCGCGTACGATCCTGGTGCGATCAGAGTCTTCTACGACAACAGGACATTCAAGGGGTTCGATGACAAGCTACCGATGTGGCAGAGCTACTATCTAGATGGGCTTTCGCGCATGAGTTGGACTTCGGTGTGGCCTGTAGACGACCTCATGCCCGGATTCATCCGCTTAGTATTCTACACTGTACGCTTAGTGTATTGAACACCAGACTCTGTGATTTTTGCTAACTAATCTCTCAGCACACGGGTAATCGAGGTCAGAAAGACTTTCCACTTCACAAAGCCATGGCTGTCAAAGATATGTTTGACTCTCTGTCAACCGAAGGTTTCCGACCCATGATACTAGGTTGGTCCAATGAGAATCCCTTCCCAATGATCGGAGGAGTCGAGCCACCGCCTCCACCAAAGAAAAAGGAGCCCAAGCGCGCGACAACTTGGAGCGGCGGCGTCAGTGGTCATAGTGCAGGAACGCCTCATGACCGAGTGATGGCCATCATCAAGGAAGACGAAGAACAAGAAGCAAGGGCGCGAGAAGCCGAGGTTCGCGAATTTGAGAAGGAGAAAGGCGGCGACGTGGTTTGATCAGACAGATTCTACCCTGCATTTTGCATTCTCGGAGTTGGTGATTGAGCGTTCGGTACGGCGTCATGTAAGTTGGATTATCCATGCACCTCGCGAAGCTCTCTCCACTGTCGCTTTGTCGATTTACATCTACCTCGATCCCACGATCATCTGTGCTATTAATAATTGAAAAAATTGATGAGCAGCAATGGTACTGACAACAAAGTCGCTGTCGTCTGGAGGTCCGCAAGGGCAGTGGGTGCGCGGTCTTTGAACCTCAAAGAGATGCGAATCTGCCTCAACTGTCCTCGGCGAGATTCTGAGCTGCCTTCATTGGTGCTGCTTTGACGAAGCTCAATCGTGGCTGCCAAGCATTCGAGAGGAGCGCGGCGGAAGGGCGGTCCGGCATGAGATTTTGTTGATGCCAGGTGTCCTGAACTTCATCACTCGCGAGGTACAATGCTACAGGACTTGCTATCACGGGTCCAAACTCAGCTCAGCGGAACAACGCCTTCCACTTCTCTTCTCATTTGGCCAGCTCATCACGGACTTGGCGATGAACAGGCACTCGCAACACCCGATGAGATTACTAGGGTGGTCTCTCAAGCAATTTCGGTTACCTGCCTTCAGCCTGAACTAGATCCGAGAGAAGATCTTTCGGATACCAGATTCTCAAAGCCTCGCAGCCAAGTTCAAAATAAGATCCAACGACCCCCCAGGCGGAACCGCGCAGAAGGCTCTCTGCCACGACCCCAAGCTCGTCATGATGCGAGCGCGTACCTGGCAGGCATTTTACGTCTACAAATTCAATTCTGTGAAGAAACATTCATTTGAGAAGAGTCTTGCGACTGGCAAATCAAGACCTCTGTTCGGGTGCATCCCATATTGAGCTATGTTCTGATCAAGCATGGAAAGAATACCTCCGCATTTGAGACACCATGCGGCAGGAAAAACAAGCGTCCTGCTGACGGTGATGGACATCACTGTATTTTATGCTCCGATGCCTTCGCTTCGAGCGAAATTTGGGCAGGTGATCGCAGTGCAGCGTCTGCCTACTGTGAGCGCGACAATGGTGGCCTCGGTGATCAGCACGCGCCCGCTACAGCAAGCGAACGCGAAAATGGCAATAACTCCGCCAATAGCGAGATGCAATATCCCTCGAAGCACATCAAGCGACAATGCTACCTTTCTACGTGGCGGGTCTATACGTGGTAATGTGTACCTGAACAGCGTCTTCGAAGTTGCTGACGACGGGCTTATATAAGAGTCTCAAAGCGGCACTCCAATTGACGTTGGAGTAGAAAGCAAGAGTCTTTCATATACTTTACCGCCACATTTGTTCAAACCCAAACATGTGGCTCTCAGTACCTATCTTAGTTGCGATCGTCTGCAATTATGCCCATGCTGTACCGTCGACGAGGAGAGCTACCGGACTGCGGCTTGTTGGTGTCAACGAAGCAGGTGCTGAGTTCGGCAGCGCTCACCTACCGGGAGTCTACAACACCGACTACAAATTTCCAGATCCAGACTCCATCAGCACCTTCATTGGGAAAGGGTTCAATATCTTCCGAGTCCCTATTGCCATGGAGAGGTTAACTCCGACCGGGCTCACAGGAGCCATCGACTCCGCTTACTTAGGTCATTTGAAGGACACGATCAACTTGATCACAGGTGCAGGCGCATATGCTATCATCGACCCTCACAACTTTGGCAGATTCAACGGTGCTATCATCTCGTCAACCACCGACTTCCAAAGTTGGTGGACCAAGGTGGCTGGACAATTCAAAGACAACAGCAAAGTCATCTTCGATACCAACAATGAGTACGTAAGAACTGCAACGACGTGCTAGAATTGCTAATTCATTGGTATTGCAGGTATAATAGCGAACCAGGTCAGCTCGTTGCCGATCTCAACCAAGCTGCCATCAACGGCATCCGTGCAGCTGGAGCCACTTCTCAGTACATCTTTGTCGAAGGCAACGCTTGGAGTGGAGCCTGGTATGAACATTCACGCCTATTGATGTACAGAGTCTGATCATGCTTCAGGACCTGGACAACCGTGTCGGGCACAGATGGCAAAACGAATGCGCAGACCATGGGCAACCTCACTGACCCTTCCAATCTGATTGTGTATGAAATGCATCAGTACCTCGACAGCGACGGCAGCGGAACATCTCCGACCTGCGTGAGCAGCACCATTGGTAGCGAGCGCCTTGTCGCAGCCACTACATGGCTTCGCTCAAATGGCAAGAAAGGCATCCTTGGCGAGTTCGCGGGTGCTGTCAACAGCGTCTGCGAAGCCGCTGTCAAAGATGTGCTGAACTACATGCTCAGCAATACTGACGTCTGGACTGGTGCAATCTGGTGGGCTGCGGTATCAATGACTCGCTGCAATCTCCTTTAGAATATCATGCTGACATGCTTCATAGGGGCCATGGTGGCCAGACGACCAGTTCTACGGTCTCGAGCCTTCCAACGGAGTCGCGTATGATTACTACGTTCCTGTCCTGCAGTCTGCTCTTTCAGGATCAGCATCGCCAAGCACATCCACAAAGTCAATTAGCATTAAAACGACTTCTTCGTCTACTACCACAAGAGCAACGACCATGAGCTCGACGACACAAGTCGGTGCTAGTCCCACTCAGACACAGTATGGGCAGTGCGGTGGAAGTGGGTGGGGTGGCCCGACAGCCTGCTCTTCGGGCCAGAGCTGCCACTATGAGAATGAATGTGAGTATTCTGTGATGGAACATGTTTCTGCGCTTCGGCTTGAATCTGACGGTTTTCCAGGGTACTCTCAATGCTACTGAAGGGCCTTTTCAGCTCCAGATCAACGAATCTATGACTGCACAGCTCCGGAAGACGGCTACAGGCTGATGAAACAAATTTTTACTCACTAGCAATACGCAGAATGTACGCAGATATTGCGACTGCAACTCGGTGCAACCTTGCAAGTTGGTACCTCAGGCATCTTCAAATGTCTTGGCGTTTTCGTTGAAGCTCACTTCATCTTCTTGCTCGCAGCTGACGAAAGGCACCATCTTTCTACTTCATGCTCAAGAAGCTGCTACCGTCATCGTACGGACTGGAGTTCCACTGATCCTCAATAGGCTTGTTAAGAGTCACGTCCGAGCCCTCTTCGGATTTCGGGCCCACTTTGGACGCGTATGCTGGCTTGCGAAGTGTTGTGGTCCACCTTTGGGGCTTCTGCGACCATGCGACACATCTTGACAGCGCCGGGCAAGACCAATCACGAATCTGTGAGCAAGGAGTTGGATTCTACTTGCCAAGAAGAGCCTGAAAGCATTGAACGACTGCATCCCTTCGACTTCCATGTCCAGCATGCCGTTTGCTGAAAGTCGAAATTCTACGACCATGCTTCCAGCTAAGATCGATCCCAGTACTTGCGGAAGATATTGCCGAAATATCCTGGGGTAATAGAGACCACGGCGCTCCCACTACCGTTCTCAGAAGCAAGCATATGCGTCCTTGACCTTGATAGCACGTCAGCTGCTCACTTCCGTCGATGAGCCGGCTTCTGGACCAACTCCCATCGAGCGAGGCGTGACGCTGGTTCTTACGTTTGCAAAGAATAAGGGAACGGCAAATAAGATGGCTGAGGCTGAAGCACATTCGTCAACGGCCCTGGAGCCAAAAGTTCGGCTTTGGCACAAGTCTACTGTATTGGAGCGCACCCGTCACGTACCGACTGACGACGCCACGCACAGAATTGCTTATGTACGCTGAACGCTATGTGACCTGTTCTCCTAGCCGAAGATCCTACGGACAACGGATGGGCTCCCATTCGTACCGCCTTGAGATCAAACTCGCCGTGTCTAGGAAGGCGATGGAGCAACAACGTCAAATCTGTTGATTCAAAATTTGAGAATTGCTTTGGATGATCGAATTTCCTGAGAAACAGAGACTATTACGACAAATTGACAAGGTCTAAAATGCTATCTTTGGTTATCGGTTTGTCCATCCTCTCCGTGACTGCGCGAACAATGCTTGCAAGGGGCAAAGCACATCATCCATCTGACAGCAAAGCAGTGACCACTCCACGCGGCGCACTGCGACATCCTATGCATCATCTCCCTAATCTTGAGATCAGCGGAAAGGAGAACGCCAGCAAAGAGCAGATCCAGCAGACATAAAAAGCAACGATATCGCTGCCTCCATGGCTGAAACCATCACTCGCTCATTCTATCTCTCTCCAGACAACACTTTCGTTCTCTTACCCATACACTCCCTCGCAACTTCATCATGAGGTTCTCTGCGCAAGCGCTCGCCACTCTACTGGCTTTGAGTCCCGTCCTGGCATCGCCAATCGACATTGGAGTCGGTGTTGGTGCCAACGTCGATGCTCCTGCCGGACATCCACCGAACGATCCTGCACAACGTCCGCACGGCAGACGTGACGATGGAATGCCACCACCAGTTAGACCTTTCGATGGCCCGCCAAAGCAGAAGCACTCTTCTCGGGATGTGAAGGGACCAGACGGGCCTCCTCTGCCAAAGGACCCAAAGGCGGACCAGCCTCATCCACGCGATGTGGTTCCTCCTCCCAACCACTCGGAGCAAAAGCCTCCAAAGCATCAGGCTCGGGACATCAAGAATCCAAAAGGCCCATCCGAGCAACCACCTCCACCTCCACCTCAGCCTCACGCTCGTGGCGTGAAAGATCCAAAGGGACCACCACCAGGCCAGCAGCCTCCACCTGAGCAGCCTCACGCCAGAGACATCAAGGACAAGCAGCCACCCAAGGATCCCAAGCTTGCACCTCAGCAGCCTCACGCCAGAGACTTGCCGCCTCAGCCGTCAAAGGACGGTCAACCGCCAGTTAACCCACCACCGCATGCCAGAGACGTCAACGAGCCGAAGCCAGCTCCAGAGGACGTCCGCCCACCACTCGACAAGCCCCACGCCAGAGACGTTGAGGCTCCAAAGCCAGCTCCCAAGGATGCCAAACCACCTGTCAATGGCCCACCACATCACAACTAGAGAGGCAGTCCGGATTTTTGAGCTAGGAGCGAGAGAAAATCTCACATTGCTGCCATTCCCTCATTTAATTTTGGAGCAATTTGAACATTGTCAGAATAGACACACACACACATAATTGTTATATTTTTCATCTGTTGGAAACTTTTCTATCCTTGGCCCCCGAACTCTTCTGAACGCTGTTCATGATCTATTGCCGGCACAGGATGATACTGCTGCAGTCGATCAGAAGGCATCTGAAGCATCGCGCATCGATGTTTTGCTGCTCAAGTACATTTCCGAAGCCATCATTCAGGTGCAGGTTTTGAAGGTCGGAGGTGCAAATGCCTGAAAGTCAGATGTTCGCGCTTGCTTTGTCACCTTTCTCTCTGGAGTAACCCTCAGGTAAAGCTTATGCATCTTACCCTAAATGCTTAGCCCGAAATTGTATGCTACTGATTACGATGATTGTTGCATGGCTTGGGAGGAGCTTGAGGATTAGCTCCACGCTAAGCTCGAAGCAAGCTTGTGAAGTACCGAATTCGGAAGGAGATTGGATCTCACTCGATGATAGGGATGTTATGCTTGGATACTGCACACTAATCGCGCTTGACTGAAAATGCGCATCGGGGAGTCCAATCCACCGTTGGCGTTCGGGAGAACTGCGCGCAAGCTTGAGTGATCGACACATGCAGGTGGGTCCAATAGCAGAACGGCGCTTAGGATCTGCCAGGCTGTGCCTCACCCAACATCTATTTTCTCTACGTTCGTCGCACTCGTCGAGAATTTGCTCGAATTTCTTCAACGATGCGGGTCCAGTGTCCATATCCACATTCTGCTTCTCGCTCCTTCTTGAAATGACTAGATTGACGACCCAGTATCTGTATCGAATTCTCGGAGGCTGCTTCATTGTGCTGTTGGCATTTTCAATCTTCTCTGAGTGGGAAAATTCGCAGCCACGACCGCTGAGCGGCGATGAGATCTTTCCACTCCTTGAGGACTCGACTGTGCGGACGTCTGCGCACTCAGACGTGGACATTGTTGTAGCCAGCCAACAGCGAGACGATACCAAATGGCTTGAAATCGACTTTCCGGCTTGGAACCATCACATCTACGTGACCGATGATCCTCAAGCATCGCGAAGAGTACCCACAAACAAAGGCCGGGAAGCGATGGTATACTTGACGTAGGCCTCCGAATCCGCATTTCTGTTGAGCATCTCGTACTGATCGTCTTCCAGCTACATCATCGAAAATTACGACCGTCTGCCTTCAGTCGTGATATTTCACCATGCCAACCGGTATCAGTGGCACAATGACGATCCGCTCTATGATGGCAAACGAGTTCTAAATCGCCTTAATGTCTCATACATCGAAGAAGAAGGCTACACAAACCTTCGCTGCTGCTGGACGCTGGGCTGCCCCACGGAGATCCGGCCTTATGTTGAGGACGCCGAAAAGCCATCAGCTGCGGAAATTGGTGACAAAGATCCTCGGGCGGGTTGGTACTACAAAGAAGCGTTCGAGGCCTTGTTTCCTGGAGAAGCGGTTCCTACAGAGGTTGGTGCACCATGCTGCGCACAATTCGCAGCGGCAGGTTGGAAGATTCGCCAACGACCGAGACGAGATTATGAGCGGTATCGCCAGTGGCTTCTAGATACGGAACTGGTCGATCATGTCAGCGGGCGAATATTGGAGTATTCGTGGCATAGTAAGTCTCCATTCTGAATGAAGCAAAGTGCGCCGGGCCCTAACGCATGGGGACTTACAGTCATTTTTGGCAAAGAGCCAGTCGCATGCCCAAACGCATCACAATGCTATTGCAAGTTGTACGGCCTGTGTAATTTGGACTGTGAAGAAGAAGGGGTCTGCGAGTCCCAGTATAAACTGCCCACGTACTCTAGCATGCCGGAAGGATGGCCAGACTATGGCTGGAATGGCGAGTGGCAGAACGCAACCGAAATGTGATCTCGAATATCGATTACTGGCCGCAAAGATTGCCCTCTTGAATCTAAGGAGAGGCCAGTCACATGGCTCGTCTGAAATTGTTCAGGAAAGCAAAGGCCACCAACCTCTATCACCAGAATTAGCAAGGACCTTGTGCCGGTGGGGGTATCCTTTGGCGCTTGACCCCGTCATCCGAAACCCCGAAATATCCTCAAACACAGCCATCCCACTCACATCCTTATTCCTCACCATCCACTAGTGCGCATGTCGATCTCCAATCGCAGGAGTCTCTGAGCCTGTTGTAGAACAGGCGCTTGAGCTCCGTGTGAGTTGACGACACCGACCAAGAACATGTGCATGCTGTGGCGCAACTCCAGAAGCGCGCCGATCATCCCCTGCATCCACATTGGCAAGCCGCTGTTGTTGCCTGAAGTCATCTGAAGAGATGCAGAAGCGGTGGTCAGAGCTGCCAAAGCAAATGCGATGGATCTGCCGAATGTGGGAGAAGCTGTGCTCTGAGAGGCAAGCTGACTAACCGCAGCAATGCATTCGGCGACAAGTTTGGCTTTGGAAGTCCAGTCGGGGTAGTCAAATGGCGCGGTAGGCAGAACGCGGGCATCCAACTTTCCCAGTTCTGCGAGACTGGAGTCTTGAATCGAGATGATGGGCTTCGCGTCAAGAAGGCGAAGTGGGTAGCAGGCCGTCTCCACGAGTGGAATGATGCTGCTCTTATCGCCGGCAATGTGAGGGTACAGCTCGAGTTGAATTTCAATATGTCTGAGCCGGTGGTCATGCTCCAGGAAGCATGCGAGAGAGTAGATTGTGTTGGCGACTGCTGGAATGCGTGAGCCAAGCGGGTAGGTGATGAAGCCGTTAAACCACGCCCTGTTGGACATCGACACGCGCACGAATTGTGCTTTGCGGAGGTAGGTTGGCCAGACGAGAGAGGTGAAGCTACGCGTGTTGCTGCCAGGGCTGTAGTTGCCGCAGATTTTACCGTGGGTAAACACTCCGTCGGGCTCGATGGCGATCTCGAACAAGTTGTTGCCGTACAGGATATTCGAGGCTTCTATTTGGACAGAGTGGTTTGTCGCCAAAATTTGGGGGTGGCAGTGGTAGGAGTTCTGCAGAACCAGAACTTCATCGTAGATCATCGTTCGAAGCTCATTGACGGTCAGTACCTCTGCGCGCGAGAAATGCCTTGCCCTAACGTCTATCGCTTACCTCAGGAGGAAGGTCCAGGAAGCGGAATGTGGCGTCTTTGTCCGCTTGTTTGAGGGCACGGACAAAGTCGCGAACGAGGGGCCCTTTGAAAGGGGAAAGGCTTGTTGATGGGACTGTGATGCCGCGGTCCCGCGCGAACTTGGCCAAGTCGGCCTTCCGGCAGGACTCGTACTTCATGGCCGTTGTCCCTGGCTGGTGGAGGCGGTGTGTGACAGATCTTGGAGAGTTGCAGAATCATGACTGCTTTTCAAGAGCTACGTGCCACGCACGGACCAAGAAGCGTGAATGGAGGGAGCGCGCCGGCATTCACTTCCGGCTCGCGGCATTGAATGGACGAAAGGTCAAGAGTTAGCAGCCGATTGGAGAGGCGCTTCAAGCGAAGCTTCCGCTGAGCAAGTACCTGAGCTCATCTTCCTGACCCATGGATTTCTTGGATTTCTTGGATTTTTCGATTTTGTCCATGATGCAAATGTGCTGCATGGCCTCGTGCGCCGCATCTTGCACAGGGAAACAGGAAGCTGTATGGATTCTGAATCGCTATCGTAAGGCCAATGAATTGATTCAATTCCGGCACTGCATCGGCAGCACTATGCTCACAATGTATGACAGGTCCACAGACGAGGAGCTGGGCCCGAATGTAAAGTCTTTGAGCATGTGACACGCCCCGCTCAAGTGAATGTTCGGGAGAAGGCGTGAGGTCGAAATTCGGCGTGGAGTTGGTGGGGCGAGGCGCACGGACTCCACGCTAGTGGTGGCCTGTACCTGCCAGCGACTGCCATTCATCCACCTCACAATTCTTTCTGGAATTGCGGCCAGCAACCACAACAAGTGGTCGTCGTCCACCATCGCCACGAACCACACAAAGCCACGCCCTGCCACGGCTTTGCACTGCGTCTGCGAGAAACTTCTCGGCGGATGGACCGCTAACAACATCACGCAGGACAACATCTCACTCTCTACACTCGCTTACGCTTTTGCGCCCTGCAAGAAGCAGGCAAAGTCGCCATCGACATCACATGCCGCCTACATTCAACCCGATTCCTCGCAAGACCCGTGGCAGCATCAGGCACATGGGACGCGCCACACAAGTCACCTCTATTGCCGATCTCGCTCGCGCCGAGGAGATGGCGATGGACGGAGTGCTCGAGTCCGCCATCGATCAGCTCGAAGCTCAGAATCGCGATGACGGCTCAGTAAAACTAGCAGATCTGGTTGTCCCGTTTGGAGATCTCGGCATTCAGAAGACCACGCGATTCGAATTCGAGCCATCGGCAGACCACAAGAAATGGCCTGGCCCATCTCATGGTGACCATCCGCTTCACGAGAGCCTTGAGACAATGTCAACTTGTCCGAAGCCTATCGGTCCAAGCGAGAGGTGTCGGCGGCTCAAAGCCAAGGCAACGGAGGGGACAAGTCGGCTAGGAAAAGCAAAGCTATTCCCTTCCGTCTTCAAATTGAAATCAAAGACTCAGCAGCAGCCGGCACCTCCCTCAGATCGGCGCAGCGTCGCTTCTCGGGATCCGCCTCTCAACATCTTCAGCTTGCCTGCGGAGCTGCGCAACACAATATGGGCTCTGCTGGCTGTACGGAAGGAATCGATTGATGCTCAAATTCGCAAGATCCGCTTCTGCAAGCCAAAGCGAACTCAAACTGGCACTGCTATCCGCAAGTATCCGCAAGAGCCGCGCGCAAGCATGGTGAACCGCCAGATGCGGCAAGAGATTTTGTCCATCTTCTATGGATCCAATTTGTTCGCATTCGAGAAGTACGCCTTTACCCTGTTCAAGGACTTCTCCATGACCAATCCGACCAACATGATCAAGTGGAAGCCAGGCAACAATTTCGCCAGGTAGGTCGATGTCCGCCAAACACAACACATGTACTTCTTGCGCGTTTTCTTGATTCTTTGCTTGTTTCTTTTTGTTGCATATATTGATCTGATGAACAGCTACCTCAGCCGCGTTGACCTGCGCTTCGCCGCGTACACACCCGACAGGTCCCTGTCAACAGCCTTCGTCGTTTATCGCCTGCGTCGGGCCGAGAACAAGACAACCGTGACCATAAGCGTCGAAAAGAAGTCAGCGAAGTTGGACTACTGTCTCTGTGCCGAAAAGGTCTCCGTTAGAGACGACCTGGACCTGCTCGAAGTGGCAATCAGCGTGGTGAATCAGCGACTTGCCTTGGGTATCTCCGATCGGTCGAAGGACGGGAAGCTCGTGGATGAGGAAGGGAAGTGCTGCAAGTGCAGGAAGGAGACGCTGCAGTATGCTGGAAAGGGACTCTGAAGATACGGATTGAGGAAGCTTGGCGTTCGATGGACACTAAGATGTACAGACTTGGGATTGCAACGTTGAGATGGGGCGGTGACACGGGGCTGCTGCGACCAAGCTAGATGCACGCTTGGGCGTCGGACGCTGTTGAAGACGTTAAATGAGCATACGACACCTACTATGATACCCCAATGAGAGTTCTTGATCCTTGGTGATAACACAACGTGATATACCTGGCTGTTTTCCGATGCTACTGTCCCTTTCTTGTGAGATAAGTGCATCTGCTTGTTACTTGCAGTTCCGGAGGGAGTCTTCAGGAAGAAGAATGCTGTAATATTACAGCTCGCGTTCAGCTTGCCAGTGAGGCCGGAGGAAAGCTGGTCGGTCGCATTGAGTTAGCGGCCTCTTCTTCGGCTTGAAAGAGTGCATTTACAGCACGGAGATGCGGAGATCCAGAAGATGCCAATATTGTAAGACTCTAAGAGCTTCAGTTGCATATTAATGAAGAGCTTAACAGAGAGACGTAGGTCTGTCGAGCAAAAAGAAAGAAACAGCCGCTACGAGCCATCTTTGAAGCATCAAGACATGAAATGACTTGCAAAAATGTGGTAATATCGCTGGACGAATACACAGTACATGGCATTATTTTGCGTTTGCTCCGCCTCGCGTGAGCTTTGTTGAAGTCAAAGATCGAGGAATGCCATGATACCTTTGAGATTGTATACATAAATTCACCATATCGGATCAAAAATGTGAGGATTGCTGGCACTTGTCATTGTATCTAGTATAAGATTGTCACTGAACGACAGAGGAGCAAAATTTGAACCGACAGAGGGGCAAAAGTTGAGGGTCCAACCGGGATTTGAACTGGTTGCCGTTAGTTACGAGCGCGGAAGAATATTGAAAACATCATGCTTACCCCGGGGCCTGTCACAAACGAGTAGAGGAGCTCTACTGGGCATAACCCGAAGCGACAATCATACCACTAGACCATTGGACCGACTGGATATGTGCTAGAACACCCACGGGATGTGGAGGTGGCGCAAGTCATTCGTATATAAAGGTTTTTGACTGACACACGAGCTAACTACATCCGGACGGCAACCCTATCGTTCTATCTGCTACAAATGCCCGCTCATAAGCTACGAGACCATCAACTTGGACTACAAAATGGTGCAGAGGCGCCGAGTAGGGAAGTAGAGCGGACAATTCATTGGTGAAAGCTGCAGTCGAGCGGTGAGGCAGTAGCGAGCATCGGAACACAAGCAGCAGTGAAAAGCACTTAACGGAGACGACGAGCCAATGCCGTCGGTATATAAAGCAATAGATGCGATTCATAACTGAAGGTAACGGCGCAGACAGTATCGTCAATGCAGTTGTCTCCACTCGGAGCTCGACTTCGGGAAATGTCCCACAGTTCCGAACGGATCCCCGAATATATCAACGAGACGCTCTGCTCTGCAGACCTCACTTTAAGTCCCAGTCAACTAATAGAAGTCTAAAAGAGCCAACAGTAACCAAAAATGGCCAATACCAACCCCTTCGACTACGAAGCAATCCGCAACACCCTCTCCAACTACTGCATTGCCTTGGACTCCAAGGACTTCTCCCTCCTCACATCCGTCTTCACATCCGACGTCGACGCGCAATATCCTTTCGCACATCATACTTCATGCGAAAGCATTGCCGCTGCAATTCAAAAGCGCCTCCAACACATCACCTCCCAGCACGCTCTCACAACACAGATCATCAACATCTCCGGGAATGGAAAGACTGCAAGTGCGACGACGTATTTCACAGGCATCCATTTTGGTCAGGGCAAATGGAAAGGGCAACAGGTGACTGCTTGGGGAAAGTATGTGGACTCCTTGGTGCTGACGGAAGGTGAGGAAAAGGGTGCTCCGGGGGCTTCGGGGAAATGGCTGGTTTCGAAGAGAGTGGTGGAGTTCATGGGACGGTTGGGCGAAGAGGGCGTTATGAAGGGCGAAGATGATTGAAAGGCGTAGGTTGGGCAGTTCGAGATTATTTTTTTTTTCGTAAGCGTTAGCAAACGAAGTCTGGTTGCTGCCAAAGACGGGCCTCCCTGCTTCGTCTGAATCTGCCATGGTGCTGTTCCAAGGCGTGTCACCCATTTCAACCTGAGGTAGTTGGTGGTGTATCCGGTTTTGCATGTTATTACACCCATGAGACTCTTCAAAAGCTTTTTACAGGTATTTATATCCTTCAAAGCCTGTCTTTCCCATGCCACGTTCATCCACTTCCTCTTTATGCGTGACCCAAGGCCACTCTGATACCAAATTGACCAACCCGTCTCTTTCCGCCAGAGAAACCGTGTTGTACATGAGCTTTCTGGAAGCCTCTCAAAATTGGTCCTGCCTCCTTCGCTGTTGCGCCGTGCCTGGCCATCTTCCGCTGACTCCTGTTGGCGGTCAATCGCTTCGTGAGACGACCTGCGGCTTCCACCCCAACCGATGTGACCTGCGACAGCGCCACCTTGTCCAGGATCGTTGATGAATTGGTTTGCGAAGTATTTGCCAGCGTGAAGTCGTCCCATCTGAACCTCTCAGGCTGTCGTTCGTGCTTCGCCTGGATGATGTTCGACACAGCCTGAGCATTGGGCAAGGCCGCTCTCCACGTCGCATCACGAATGACCCTTCGTGGCGTGTTCCTTCGATCCTTCAATTGCTGCGCGACAACAGCGGAGAGAATGTCGGCGTCGAGTTGCGGTTTGCTCAGCTTGATGAGCTTCAAATCCACCGGCCTCTTGTAGACTTGCTCCATGATGCGCCTAAGTTTGGTCGTCTGCTCCTCTTCAAGAAGAAAGTCGACCTGACTCTGTCCTTGTTTGGGCTGCGGAGCGCTCTTATTACCGAATCGTTCTGCTTGTTTCGCCCTGGCCGACGCAGCCGCCTCTTTCGCATCGTACAAGAAAGCCGTGACTTGAACCTTCTTCCCGTAGTCTTTTATGCGCGGCTTGCTCACATACACCTTCTCGGCCGTCCTCCTTCGCGCAGCAATGGCAGCACGAATGGCTCTCTGTGGTCTGTTCTGAATGTTGACATTCCGGACAGTCGCATAACCCTCAATCAACTTCTGGACTGTAGTCGCTGCGACCGGCAAGTTCTTCTCATTGTGCTTATTCCAGTAGTAGGCACTCGTCTGCCACTCCATTCCGCCGGTGATGGCCTGGCCAAGACGAGTGTTCTGGTCATACGTTCTTCGCCATGGCACGGTTTCAGGACGAGGTATCGCGGCGACGGAGGCGTGGCGTCGGGGTGGCAGTAGTGATTGATGGTTTGGACGATATGGGCTGAGTACCGATCGCGGTATAGGAGCCCTTCGTGGCGGCATTATGATTGATTTGTTGTGTTGTTGAGATGATCTGGATGTCCTTCGACATGAACATCCCAAAGGAGCGCTCTCCGCGGGAGTCTGCACGTGACCTCATTTCGCAGCCCGTGCACAACTGCTTTCGCGTCGCGTGCAACATAAACATCACTCCACCTCTTCTCTTCTTCACCATATCTCAATCGCATCAACTGGCAACACTCTGGCTATCGAAACCACGCTCAAAACACTCTGAAATCGTACTCTCGTGCCGTTCCTCGAACACAAGACGTGGAAGATGCTTTCAGAAGGAGTTCTACCGAGAAGAAAATGGCTCCTCAACCGCAGCACCAGCCTGTTGCTCTGTCACGGAGCCGACCATCCTCCGAGGATATCTGGAACTTTTGGAGAGAGTACAATGCACGTATACGTTGCTCGTGCTCAGCCGCATATAACCTCTACGCTTACGCCTTCTGGATCTCGGCCTTCATTACATCCACCGCCTCGTCTCTCGCTTTCTCATTGTCGAAATCTACGATGAAGTCCCATCTCGGCGCCAGCGCCTTCTTCAGTTTTTTGGAATCGAGGCCGCTCTCTGCGTACTTGCCGGTGAGGATGCGGCCCGTCAAGTTGCTGGACTCGACCAGTCGCTGTGTCCGTGGTCTCCGGACCTGATCAAAGACCTTCAAGGCCACTTGAGCCTCCGCAGGAGACTTTGCGTTGCCGAGCGATGTGGACATGACCATGCTGTCTTCAATACACATGCCGCCCCCGGAGCCTTGCCATGGCGTAGTGGCATGCGCTGCATCTCCAATCCTAAAAGCGAAGGGCAGAAGGTAAGCAGATGTCTCAGACACAAGAGGATGCCTTCCGGCCTTCGGTATACTTACACGGCCATAGGGCCGTCAGCATATGTGCGAGCGGGTAGATGCTCCCAGAAGTATATCACTCGTTGTTCGGGCTGGTCGCACAAAAGCTACGGCACAATCAGTCTTCCATATCAGGATCCATCTGCACCGTTACACTTACATCGACAACGGCCTTGTTCAAGTGAGGCGGGTGGTCTGGCTTCGTGAATATGCTTTTGATCTCTTCCGCGCTCACCATCTTCTGCCACTTGTCTGACCCCTCGGCATCGTCGTCTTTCGAGCAGACACTAAACTGCACAATCTGGCCATGGCTAAGGATATTGTGCAGCATGAAAACATTGTCGCTGACCCAACTAATCTCCCTGGCATCTTCAACGTCTACGGGCGCTGCGCCGATGCTGTTGCGGGCCTTCTCGTATGGCTGGAGGGTCATTAGTGCCCACCAGCCTGTATTCTTGGGCACAGTTGCTGGGTCGTTCTCTCCGAGAATGAGCTTGCGTACCGTCGAACGGATACCGTCGGCGCCGATCATTATGCTGGCTCATTGCGTCAATCGACTTACTCTCGCGCTTGGAGGCTCTGAAGTCAACTCACTCGCACGCATGTGTGCTCCCATCAGCAAAGTGAAGCAACAGTGATCCGTCCGCTTGCTTGTCAGCCTTCTCCAGCTTTTTCGATGCATGCATCCTATCCTCGGGAATGTCTGCTAGCAGCTCGTGCAGGAGGTTTGCACGCTGAACAATCGTGGTAGTCTGCTTCCCTTGCTGTTTGTTGTCTGCTTCATAGATCAAGTCTCCAGCGCCTTTGCCTTGAGCGAGGAAGAAGCGGACACCCTGCATCTGAACGCCACCAGCTCTCTCCAGACATTTTGGGGCAGATGGTCCCATGAGCTCCAAGGCTTTTGACGCATTTCGCGTGATTCCGAACGCGACTCCAGCTTCTTTAAATTTCGGCGCCGATTCGAAGATATGGGCATCGATAGGCGGGTATTTGAGAAGGGCATGGAGCACTGACGCCCCAGCTACACCACCGCCTGAGATTGCGACTCTTATTTTCCCGGACATTCTCTCACTTGCGCTAGGCGTTGCACGTCTTTGTCAATTTTTAAGAAAGGAGGTCCAAGAAGTCCGAGAGAGCTCGCGAAGCTGTAAAGCCTCCGAGCAACCTTCTCAGCTGAAGATCACCTTGGGCAATTCATGCGGTACAAACATTGACCGGCTTTGAGGTATTTTTGAACAAGTCCACAAGCCATTCGACTGTGCCACGTCAATGGACAGCTCTCATGCTACTTTGCGGCGCGAAAGGCCTTCTACTGAGTAGATTGCATCCTTCGAATCCTTCCAATGTGGCTCACGGGCGGCTAGCGAACCTTACCCGCTTGCGATCTGCGTTGTCACAACCGCAGCATCCAGTGACAGCTGAAGAGGACAGACGACGCAGGAGCTTAGCAGGTTCGCGAACCTTACCACCACGTTCCACCATCATTCCTCCAGTTTTTCCGAACCCCGCGGCGACGACCCTACTACGAACAACGCCAAAGATAAACTCATGATGATCTTAAAACTTCCGATCAGCTTCTGTCGGCCAGCGTGACAAGGTATTGGATTCGACTGCACCGATGGGAATTCTGGCTGGCTCTTCAACGATGCTGGACGCGCCATAATTGGACCTGAAACCCGCCCACAACTTCCTGCTTTCTTGGTAGCCCCGTCTGCCACGGGGTTGTGGACCAACTCTTCACAGACGTCTGGCAGAGTACCGACACTTCGAAGCAGTACCGACAACTCGAAGGCCGATTACGCGACGGAGTTAAAGCTCTCGGGAGGCCAGCAAGAGTCCTTCAATCGATTCGCAGAGCTTTCCGGACCCATGGGCTCTCCAACGAATAGCGCTGTGACTGCGGTCGGCGTTTTGTTTTGTGTCATTGCAATATTCTGTCTCGGAGTGCGCATCTACAGCAACAGACGATATCAGAAGAGTATTGAGCTCGATGACTTGCTTATAGCTCCTGCATTTGTGAGTTTCTAAGAGCTCAGATCAAGCGAAAACGTTAACCAAAAATAGCTGCTCACCGTAGCTGCTGGTGTTGCAATGATAGTAGGCATGCAATTGCTGGGTGACGCTTGTCCATGCAGGATTGACTAACAGCGTGCTCAGGTGCCCAGCTAAATGTCGTCGGCGGTCATTCCCTCCCAATGATCACCCTGGAGCAGAATGCTCGTGTTGGAGAGGTACTTTCATGCAGCTTCAAAATATGTTTCTCACTGACGGTTGAATAGTTCGAGTATGCCTTCTGGATGGGGCATGTCCTGACCATTTGCTTCATCAAGCTTTCCATCCTGCTCTTCTTTCGCCGTCTTTTCCGTGGGCGCACAAAAAGGACTGCCTTTGACGTCGTTAACTGGATCTTGATTGGCTTGGTCATTTCGTGGACCATCGCATTCATCTTTTGCGATGCATTTGCATGCAGACTGGATCCAGCGGCTACGTGGACCACGAAGTACTGGCTGCATGACCAATGTTTTGACATACCAGCGATGATGTTGGCTTCCTCAACTAGCAATTGGATTCTCGATCTCGCAATCTTGGTTGAGCCTCTCGTCATGGTATTTGATTCGCTCAATATGGTCTCATGGATGTAACTGACCAGAAGACAGCTTGGAACGCTCCACCTCAACACTCGAAGAAAGCTACAACTGAGCGCCATGTTTCTCTTCAGTGCGTTGTGAGTACTAGACAGTCGCAGATCATAGTGCTGCTCTCATGCTCACTCACATTTAGTGCCGTAGTTGCGGGTTTGCTGCGAGTCATAATCTGGATTGGAGTGTACACTCATGGAATGGAGAATGTCGAGTTTTTCGACGTCGTGCTATCCACGGGCGATATCCAGGGTGAGTACCAATCTCTCGCCCTTGGTCTACCTTGCTGATATTCATTCCCCAGCTGTCGCGGCGTACTGTCTGTTCTGGACCTGGATCGAGATTGCTGTAGGTTTCATGGTCGCTTGCCCTCTCCCTGCTGCCAAGGTCCTCGACGCAATCTCGATAATGGCTCTTTTGTCAAAGATTCGTTCGATGTCTTCCAGCATCTTCACCAGAAGCCGTCGTTCAAGATTTTCGGCAGAGGAGAAAGACTTGGAAGCAAATTCGATGTCCTCGCTGTCATTGCACGAGCGAACAAGGAATTCGAACAATATGCGGCACTACGACGATGAGCTTGGGCAGATCAGCAGACTCGCTTCGACAATGGATCGCTCTGGAGATCATTCGAAAATGGGGAATCATTCAGTCATCAAAGGCGGAAAGGCTGGGCCTCAGCTGGCGCAAGATTGTTAAAGGCGCATAGCTATTCGGCTTCATCTTCGCGGATTTCAATGGTCATCAACTGCCGCATTGAACTTCAACCGCAAAGGTGGAAGTGAGGGAGAGACTTCGCGGCAGTAGCGGCAGTCTAACCGTAATCGGTTAGCTGATTGGAAACAGACTTCACTGCCCAGCTACGCTTCCGAGGCACCGAAGGCGAGCGCATTCATCCATCTTCAGCTTCAGCTTCACTAGCCGAATGCTTCGCCATGAGACCTTTTCTTAACATCGACCCTAGTGCCGCTTCCTCCGGCCATGTCCAAGAGCTCTTTGGATCTGTTGAACCCGCGCCCGTTCGCCTCGCGAAATCACGCATGGATCAGCGAGACAGCGAAGCAAATCGAGCAGACATCGCTTGAGCTGATTCGTCTTGCATCTTCACGAGAATGGAAGAACCCCGTGTTCGAACACATCACTCCAGACTACAAAGCCGAGTTCGATCATTCCGATGGGGTAGATCTGGACTCTTGGGATGCTTACGTCAAACATCACGAACGACTTGCCACAGCCAATCCGGAATATCAATTCGAGTCGCTGGACTCTGTCGCTGACATCTACGAAAATACTGGCACAGGATCTGTCTATATTCTGCTTAGAGTCACCGGACATCCCGTGAACGTCGTTCGGGAGAGCATCATCGTCATGTACTGGAAGCGAGAACGTGAGGAATGGAAATGCCACGGTCAGAAGGTCATCCGAGGCATGCTCTGGAATGCGTGATTCCGCGATAACTTGACGAGTTCAGTTTGGCTTGATACCATCAAAGCAGCTGCCCTCAATCTACGGCTACCTAATGCCGGCCAACGCTTGATCCGACGTACCTCCAGTAGGTCTTGGCCGACATCCTCCGCAGCGTCTTGCCCTTCCAGATCATGAGCAGGAATGTGGCCATGCATGCCAGCGACACGAATCCGGCTGTGATGAAACAATTCTGGAGGCCCATGCTCGTATACCAAGGCGTGATTGCATAGCTGAAGCCGAAGCCGATCGTGTTCCGTATGACAATCACAGAGGCCATGGACTCGCCACTTATCTCCTTGAAGCAATCGACAGCATACGAAAGCCCAATGCTTCCGCCGATCACTACCCCAAAGACCATCATTCCAAGACCAAACGCCAAGGCCACCCAGTGCACGTCATGGTAGGCTCCGACGCCCCAGGTGATGAGCCCTGCGCTGGAAAAGATGCCAGCAACTGCTAAAGGCCACAAACGATGTTCTGGCTCTCGAATACCATTGTTTCGGCGAGCAAGGTAGATTGCTAGCTTGTCGGCTACCAATCCTGCCCACAGACAGCCAAATATTGCGCCTATGATTGGGCCGACGTATATCGTACCGACCAAGGCTGCGGACCAGTTGTATGGAGCTGCTGTAAGGATTGGACTTGTGGTGCCATTCATGACATTGTACCAGGAGAGGTTGATGCCATAGATGAAGCCAGCCCATGCGATGTTTGGAAACTGGATAATGATCATCAACGGGCGATACATCATGATGCCCACCTGCTGCACTGAGGGGCGTCCTGGCCAGAGCATTAATGGTTTCAACTTTGATGTGTATAGTCTTGGTCGAGGCGAAAGCGGTGTTGCTGCATCGCTCAGCTCCGAAATCGCTGGCGATGTAACGGACTTCGGCTTTGGCTGCTTAGGCCATTCTTCCTGCTCAGAGACCTTTTCTGGTGTGGGCGCGGCTTCAATGCCCTCGACAGTGTTCCGAAAGTACATCGTCTCCTCCATACCAAGGAAAAGAATGATGAATGCCCCTGCAGCAATTACAGCGCCGAAATACATTGTCCAGCGCCATCCAAAAGCGTCATCAAACCATCCGGCAATCAGCGGAGCAATGAAATTGGATCCAAACAGCACGAGAACGTATGTGCTCATCCAGGTGCCACGCTCATGTGCCTGTGAATCGTCAGTTAAAACCACACCAGCTTTCTCGAACGGTATCTACCTACGAAGAAGATGTCAGGAATACTGATTTCTGGCAACGCCTCGATTGGGGCACAAATGATGCCGATGAGCACTCTGTGAGCGTACCACACACCGGCAGATGAGGAATGCGCCGTCCACACCATGATTGGCACCGTCAGCAAGGTCGATGTGAGATAAACTCCTCTGCGTCCATACGCCGTCGCAATCGGCTGCCACAACAAGCATGCCCACCCGAGGAACAAGAACATCACCCCATTGCCTTGCACGAGATCTGTGGTTGAGATGCCAGTGTCTCGTGTGATGTCCGCGATCACCGAATAATGCAGGGTAGTTGGAATGCCGACTCCTAGAGTGTACACATACACCATTGCGAGAGACCAGAACTTGCGCCTTCGACTCCAGTTCAACGGATCTTCAGGATCCTTGCTTGGCTGAGGCACCAGCACAATGTTTGACTTGTTAGAATCATGCTGCCCGCGTGTCTCTTGCCCGGCAAGATCGACAAGATGGACTGTTCCAGGGACGACGTCAAGGTTGGGCGAAGCCATAGAAAACGTGTGTTGCTGGAAAGCAGGACTGGGAATGTTTTAGAGGTTCAGGTGCCGTTTCAAGCATGTTGTGTGTCGAATCCGTAATCTTGGAGGCTTGGGAACTGATAGGGCAACTTTACGGATTTAGGGTCCTATCACGCCGCCGGCCAACTGACCGGGGGAGTTGCTCAGCTGTCGGCGCCTCGCACAGAACACATTGTGCGATTGAGCTCGCATTGAAAACTTCATCATCTCAAGATACCGGCAACTCTTTCAACTGCCGCAGCTGCTTCGCTCAAGAGCCTGGCCGAACTTGAGGGCGGTGGTTTGTGCGGCACCAGCTCAGGTCGGAGTGCTCGCCTCTGAAGGATTAGATTCTGAAAGATAAGAGGCTTGCTTCAAGCGATAAAGCTCGCTCATACATGAGCAGTCGCTGCTTTGGTTATCAGATTGCCTTTGGTTCAGAAGAATACCTTGGTACGAAAAGTCAAAATGTTCCTCATACCGGGCAAGAGGATTGTGCAGCGACGTTTGTTTACCTACCAGACGAAACGACTGTACTCCGCCGTCAATGGTAGTGGCGCGCAAGATCTCAAAGTCAATGCTGATCGATTATGGCAAGTGACCGGCTGCAATCTCTCGCGGTGGAAAAGTCGCTAACGATATCCCAAGGAATGATATACACTACACGGCGCAATGGTCGGCACCCAACAAGACAACAGAAGCTGGCGGCCTATCTAGGCTATGTGGAACTACTTACGACAAAATGGCTAGAGATTGGTTCGCAGAACAGGTCAAGGCCCTCGGGGCCACAGCCTACACTGTCAATGCGACTGGATCCCAATTCGCTACATTTCCAGGACAGAACAACAAATTACCACCTATAGCTATGGGCTCTCATTTGGATTCAGTTGCTACAGGTGGACGCTTCGATGGACCTTTGGGTGTTATTGGAGCTCTCGAAGCCCTCAAGACGATTAAAGAGCATGGCATCGCAACGTTTGCGCCCATTGCTTTGATCAACTGGACAAATGAAGAAGGCGCAAGATTCTTCCCACCACTGGGCTCTTCGTGCGTATATGCTGGCCAGCAAACAGTCGATGCGGCGTACGCGAGCAAAGCCAATGACGGAGGCGAGGACACTCTCGGTGCAGCCTTACAGTCTATCAACTATGTCGGCGATGGCCCAAACACATTCCAAGAGTTCCCGATCTCGGCGCACTTCGAAATCCATGTTGAACAAGCGACAACTTTGGAGAAAGCGGGCAAGTCGGTCGGCTGGGTGGAGGGCTGGCAAGGCATTTCGGTGTTCGAATACACCTTTCTAGGCGAGGATGGCCACGCAAACACCTACGACATGCAGCACCGAATGGACAGCGTACTAGAAGCAGCGAAGCTGATCACAGATCTCGAGGCCTTGGCTTCCAGATACGATGGCTTCACCACCGTCACCAACATTCAATCTGGCCCGGTAGGCAGCTGCAATATCCAATCTTGGACCAGAGTCGTCTTCTGTCTCATGAACCCAGACTCGTCGAAGCTTGCTGCGATGGCAGAGGACATCCAAGCGACTGTCGGGTCTCGAGCGAAAGTCTCAGGGCTTGGATGGGACTCGCATCGTATCATGCACCTGGAACCCGGATCTTTTTGGCCCGAGGCCGTCGACTGTGTAAAGCGCGCATGTGGAGACAAAGGCATCGGAGCGCAGACTTTGACTGCACATGATAGCACGATGACGACTCTCCTCTGTCCGACTGCGATGGTGTTCGCCCGGGCAAAAGACGGCATTTCACACGCCGCGAAGGAGTGGACGAGCAGAGAAGACTGCGCTGAGTCGGCCACAGTTTTGGCGAAGGCTGTACTCAACTTTGACGACTTGTTAAGGCAGAGAAGCGCTTAAGATGTACGCGATTCAATCAGCAGTTATACTGGAAACGAAAACCGTCACCACCCTTACGTTGCTTAGGCGCACCTTTGGCACGTGCGCGCACAGACCTTTTAGCGTGGCTTTCTCGCTTGTGAGTGAATGCTTTCAGGGAGCCCCGCGTCAAACGCTGCAGCCAGAAAAACTTTCCAATTGATTCTACGACCTGTACAGAATTTCTCCGACCGCACAATCGCTCTTTCAGCACCCGACCGCAGCTTGCCTCCGATCTTGGACTCGACCTCCCTCAACATGGCATCGGTACCTTTGGTAGACACATACAGACGGTGAGACAAGACCTTTCAGCTCTGAATGTCTGGATGAGCGCTAACAATCCTCCGCAGGTACAAAGTGGGAACGTACAAGGTCATCAAATGGCTGCTCGAGTCCGGCGAGCGCTGTACGCCACCTCTTTCCAAACCCACCGTGGCCTTCACGGCATCTAAGACCAAAGTCGACGACCTGCTTCCTATGGCAACACGTATCGCAGCCAGCACGGAACCTAAGATCGATATCACGCTGGAGCTGCTCGACGTATTGAAGGACGTGATCAATGGAAGGCAGCTGTGCGCGGACTGGTACGCCGCCCTGGCAAAACAACCTCAGCAGGGAGGGAGCGAGAACGATAAGACGCATCAATACTTCCTGGATGTGCTCAAGAAAATCTACGAGATTCTGCAGAAAGAGCATAAATCGAGGCGCCCGAAGAGAAAGAAGAAGATGCCGCAGCTGCCAACTGATACCGGAGATTTGACCAACCTATTTCAGCACCTTGGCCTGGAAGAGACAGCTGAAGAAACTCCAGAGGCAGTCACCCCACTGTTTGACGGAACACGAAAGGTGAAGCAGCCGACGGTAAACGCAAAGCTCGAGGACTCGAAACATGAGCAGGAAGAGACGATGTTCGCGGTCTGGGCGCTGCTGCACGACTTCCATGGAATTCGAAAATCTACCCGGAAAACCATGAAGAGATTTGTAGACGGCAAAATCTCTTTCATGGCAGTTGCACAGGCTACCATAGATGCAATGCATGTCAGTGCTAGCATCGCCGACCAATTTCGCCAAGAATGTCCCAAATTCCAGGGCTTTAACGATATCATCAGACTTCTCGGCGTCGAACGGTTCTACGGTACCGCAAACGCAGCACAGTACTGCGAGAACCTGGAACCAAGCTGGGAGGAAGCCAACAAAGAAGCCGAGCTGCTATGTGTCGATGGATGGACAGTGGCAGCGACGGCGAAGTCAAAGTTGTCTCTTAAGCTTGTCACTGAGATACCTGAGAGGACTGCACATCTCACCCATGATCTGGTCCCGAGGCCAGAGACGCCACTTCATCCGCTCAGCCGTTACTTCGCTTCGGCCTTCTCTGAGCTTGAGAGGCTGCAGGAATCAAATCAGTACGATCGGTCCCCGGACTCCTTGGCGAAGCTCTGGTGCTGCACTGATGTTTACACCTTCACCCTCTACAACTTTTTCCTCAAAGTGATGGGAGGGTGTGTCGACTTCGGTGTAGTAATTGCAACATCGTTATATTGCGATCTTCATGACGCCGTGAAAGGCAATATGGAGGTTGGTTTCAACATCTGCAGCTCCCTCATCACCCAACAGACGACTGAGATGTTTGACCATATGAAGACTCTATTCGAAGATGAGGTACAAAGTTCGTCCCAAGTTCCTTCGGATGTGAAAGAATGGCTGCGTAAGGAGCAAAATCTGGTTGCTCCTCACACTTCAAAGGAAGGAGTCGAGGGCTGGCTCTACCAAATAGGCGAGGAAAATCGATCCTTTGTTCCAAGGACGCTCCTGGAAATCTTTCCGCTCCTAGCTGCAAGTCTTGCGCGACAGTGTTGCGAAGCATGGGAGAACTTGGGAGTCAATTTGTGCAACTTGAGGCAACATGTACTAGCCACTGCACACCTCCACAAAGCACTCGCCGCTGGTCACCAGGCCAAGCAATGGCCTGACTTGGACTTCCTCGTAAAGGCGCAAGATAAAAGCTCACGACCCTTCCTCCGTCAGAACGAAGTAGACGTGGACATGGTCTTCAAAGAGTACGCTCTGGCCCTGGGTTTCACACTCAACCAAGTTCGGGGGACGCAGAAGCCAAAATTGAAGTCCAGCCTCAACGCCAGATACCCAGATGCGCTTCACTTGCGGCCCGCAATTGTTAGTACGAAAGAAAAGATTGAGACAGGCTTTATGAACCATCGACTGGGTTTCAAATCCCGGTTTGGAGATCTGAGCGCCATCTACAATGGAGTCAAGAAATACCACACCGCAACTGGTATCCAAGACAAGGAGATTTGCAATCAGTGGGAGCAGACGAAGAAGCTCTCCGCATCTCAACTTCTACAGGTCTTGCATGAGATCGCTTTGCACGAGGAGCGCTTTGCCTACTTTGACTACATCGGCTTCTACCTGCTCTGTCTGGATCTCCTGAAGTTTGCATCTACATGCATCGAATTGAGCGGCCGACAAATAGGCAATAAGTCCGACCGAGGCCTGTGGCTTTTTGAAGTTGTCTTCGAAATACTCTCGGACGCTGCAACAGATCACAAGAGAGGCTTGAGCAAGGAAAACTCGGCCTTGGGCGAGATCGCAGAGTACTTCGACGGGGAAATTGCCAGACACGCCAGCAAGTTTGTCGATGGCAGTCGTGCGCAAGTCCAACGACAGATTGATGTGACCCAAGCTACTTGCCGGACGCCGGTCGCCTTTGAGCACGCGGCCAAAGAGTTGATGCCGTATTTCGCGGTCAACTGGAACGATTTCCTCGCCGCAATCCGAGGGGACACCATTTCTGACGCCTCCCTACAACATGCCGCCAGAATATATCAAGCATTCCACCTTTGATGCAACGAGTCTCCGCGACGGGATATTGGTAGCTGTTCAACGACGCATTGTATACTTGAATGTTCTCAGGGCGCTTTTGCACGTCGAATGCCTGACTGCTGGAGCCCTTGTTTTTGGAGCATTCCTGGGAACAAGGCAGCCCTTGGTCGGGTAAAAGACCTCACCATGAGCTGGCATCATTGCGGGAAGACAGAAGATTCTTAGAGGCAGAAGAGCCTACGACAGCAATTCATCTTGTCGAGGTGCAAGGACATTGGAGAGAGTGACGGAGCTAATTGCATCAATCGCCGCAGGAAAGCTTGGATGGTGTTCGGAGCACTTGGATCGAAGGACTGCAAACGAGCATCGGTAGCATTGTATTCTCAATCCTTCACTGCCAATACACCTGCCCAATGGACAATCAACTCTTCCTTGAAGTGCCATGAAGTAGGTAGCCCTGCTCGATTTCCCAGTAAATCGAGGATATCTTTCTGTAGCTCCGACGCTGAAACATTGCCGTCTTGAGTCAAAGCCTCCCTCCCAGACAGACATCCCCAAACAATGACCAAGAACTGCACGATCGGAAGCTTCGCAAGCATGCCCCGATCGAAGCATGATTGCACCGTCATCAGCATACGATATATGATCTGATCGTGGGTCTCTAGCAGCGACTGTGATCGGTCCAGGCTCAACCAAGCATGTCCTCGTCTCGTTGAAGCCTTGTTCAGGAGGATTGAGAGGCGAGTGATGGTCAGTAATGCGCACCAGTAGCGTAGCGCAACCATCCAGTTCGCATTATCGAAGTCAAAGGAATCTGTAATGTACTTCTTCAATCCCTCGTCCTGGGTTGGGACCTTCTTCAAAGACTCTAACATCTCTTTCTCCGCGTCTTGATTCTCCCAACCCAAAAGGGACTCTGCTAGTCCAATAGCTTCGGAAATTTCGACCGTTCGTTCATTGGACAAGTCCTCTTGCAAATGTCTCACTGATCTGGCCAGACGAGTGAGCCTCACAATCATCCGTTGCGCGGCAAATTGTAGCTGGTCCCAGTATACTTCACGACTTCGAAAGCTAAAAGGTTCCATTGAAGCCCAATTCTCCTCATCAAAGGGTGGATCGAAGCCTAGCGTCTCTCCACTTCCATCGACGAACGCACGAACGAATTCCCAGCGATACATGTCTTGCAGCAAAGCCCTCGACACCGGATCCTCTGGCCTTCCAATCCGAGACTGAGCAGACAAAAAAGTCTGTGAGATCCGATGGTAGAACGATTGAGCGTACATGAATCCATTGACATCAATCAGAAGATCAGAGTGGCCAAGCAGCCAAGCAACAGCAGCAGTCGTCGCAGGAATTCGTCGCTCCAATCCCGAAAGGTTCCTTCTGAGTAGTCTCAGAGCTTTCGCATAGTTGATCAAAGCATTCTGCAGGAGGAACGTATTTTGAATGCCAGATATTCTGAGCATATGCAATTCAATTGCTTGACTGAATGTGAGAGCTGCAGTGTCTGTTCGCAGGTATTGATCAGCTAGCCTGGAGTGTAGGGCTGAACTGTTTGATCTTACTCAACATGAGGTCGTGGCCTATGAGGCTCGGTGCCAAAACGATCCACGTGAATTCCAGATTGGTTGCACAGATGGCATATATGAGCCTCTGGGAGAGTAGTGCCTCCTCGGACGATTTGATTGAGCCTAGAGGAGCGGCACGCCTCTGCAATCTTCGATTGATATCGCCAGACCCCTTCGCAGCTTGAACTTCTGATGGGTCGCATAAAGGATGCGAGGTCGAGACGCTGGCGTTGGAGCTGGACTGCTGTCGGCGTTTGGAGCCTGTCGGCGCTGTCTGAGATTTTGGTAGCCTCTGTCGCTCCGGCGGTGCACTGTGACTGCAACGGAACCAATTTTTCTCTCCAGGTGGTTCGTATCTGCGCTCACTCACGCGGTTTGGCACCGATGACGGTCTCCTCTTCAACCTGGATAATGTGAGGATATTGGAACACTTCTCCTTCGAAAGCTCGCTTCTCGAAGGGCTGATGTCGTTCTCTCTCAGCACTTCTCGTAGCGCAGCATCCAACGCGTCACCGCCTTCTTCTCCGGCAAGATTCTCCATCCCTGGAAAGCATAGGAGGAAAGGAACAAGGAGCTGGTATCTCGAATACTAGCGATCGGTAAGTAAGAAGAGTGTTCTGGAGTATTGGGTCCTCCGTGACATTGACAGGGACTTTGCTCGCTCAGTGTCATATAGCTGAGACACGCGGTGTGGTATGAGTAGGAGCTGACCTGTCAGTTTGAACGTCCAACTGAAAACAAAAGCAGATTAAACGAAGTCGATTCATTGCACTAGCCACTTGGAGGGCAACAACAAGCGTGCCAAGAGACACCGTAACTTGATTAAAGCAGGGGTGGCTATCGTGGCTTCATGAGTAAGAGCCTGAGCTTTGGAGCCTACCCTCTCTGCAAGGTACGGTCAGCCGCAAAAGTAGAAAGACATCTTCTCATCGAAGCAAGAGATCCCGCGTATCGTTATCCAGGCCAGGGGTGAGGTAAAGCATTGCAATAGAAACTCGTTCCTGACGCCGTATTGCTCGTATAGATTGCTTATGCAGCGGTCAAGAGTACTCTCAACTTCCGAAAGTCAGAGTCGGCGGCGTGCACAAGGACCCTCTAACCTTAATCGATGTGCGAGTCAACCAACAGGAAAGGCCACGAAGGATTGGGGAGTCCAGCTGAGTCTTTGATGAGATGCTGTAGGTGATGAGGTAGGTGAGGTGATCGTGCCGAGAAGGCGAGAGGACCGAATCCGACATCACAGGTCAAGCAAAAATTTCGCTTCACGCTCCGGCGCATTAGCGGCCAATCATACATTGCAGCTATATATATTGCAACATCGATCACCTGACATCAAGCAATTGCCTTCGCCGGGGTAGCTCAATCGGTAGAGCGTGTGGCTCTTACAAAGAGTATGATTACCTCAAGGTCGCGGGTGTAAGTTTGAACTCTTCATACGGCTACTCGTATTATGATTCTAACTTGCTTGCAGTCGAGCCCCGCCTTCGGCTCTTCCTATACAAAGGCAGAACATTGGCTCATTTTTTTGGCGATTTTTTGGCTGTATCGCCTAAGAAATCAGTCAGCCCTGCATTTTGACTTTCTACGTGAGTCTTGGCGCTTCCTCTTTCCACCTAGCAACAGGCTGTTTTGTTGTGCATCGTTCACGTGTTTTGCAACGTGGATACCATTGGCATCCGCAGCCGTCTTCATTTGAACTGGTTGAGATAGATAGTAGAGTGAGTTTGATTGCAATTATCGCTTCCAAACGTATAAAAGTCCGCTATCTATCGCGATTGAGGTAGTATGCAAAGAAATCAAGAGGGTATCGATCAAGCGTTGCCCAAAACATGTCCAAAATGTCCACCATTGCCACTTCCAACATTACAGCCCAGTGTAGAAAGGCGACACCGATCCCGGAAGAGCCGAAGGCCAACCCATCGAAGCACCCCTGAACGCCCTGCAGTCAGAAAACACCTCAGCATTGTGCGACAGACGTGGAATCACATCAGTCTAATCTCGGAAAAGCGTACCTTCCAACAAATGATCCAACGTCGGAGTACATGTGCGTGCACTGCAGAGAGCGACGTTAGTAGATGTCCTGCGAACCACAATGCGAAGCTGTCTGGAGGCTGACCTTGGCCAGGTGCTAGATGAAAGTCGGAAGATACACCTGTCCTGGTTGAGGGACCTAGAAGAGACACTGATCGTTCATCCCCACCATCCGCTGAATCGCTCTCAAACGGCGTCGTATGGAGGACACGAAAGGGAGATATGGCGCTTACCTCATATCCCATGCTCATATTGCGCCACATGGCGTTTCTCTCCCTCGATTTTGCTTCGGCATCCTCTTCATCGTCGGACTCTGACGAGCCAGAGAAGATACGCCTGAGCCAGCTGCTCTTGTTGGATTTGGTATATTTTGACGAAGTATCGCTAGTCTTCCGGCTGGATTTGGTGCTCGTTGTCTTCAGAGATGGAGTTGAGAGACCGGATTCTGTTCGGCTGCGGAGGCTGGAGCCTGTGCTACTCTTGGTGTCGACGGGCGCCAGCTCGTTCTTCTTTGACGAATGCTTTCGGGAGAAGCGGCGCTTTTCTTTCTTTTCCATGCTCGACGAATGGCTTTGTGATGAGTAGAGCTGGTCGTACGAAGGCGGCAAAGGGTAGCAATTCATCTTGTACGTTCCGTATCCTGGGTCCAGCATAGAAGATTGGGAGTTTCTCGCAGTCGATCAGTTGTTCAGAGAGAGATTGGAAGTAAGCACGGCCACCGAGAGAGAGAAGTAGTTGGCGGAGGGCAACGGATATCAGTCCACAGGGTTGGACATCGCAGGGTCCATAAAGAGCAGTTGTGACCTGCCCCTCGTTCCAAAGTCCTGGTCTGTCTGGGTAACAAACTCAAGAGCCTTGTCCTATCCTGGATTCCCTAATTCCATACCACGCAACGCTCCGTAGATCCGCGCGGTTTTCCACCGTTCAGCTGAGCAGCCTTCGCGTCAGACAACAGGCGCCTGAGTGGCACCAGTGGTATCGTCGTGCTCCTACCGTTCGTATCAGCGAATCGTACCATGTCGCCAAAAATGCCACATGTATCATGCAGCTTCTGGTAGGGAGCGATCGACAGCAATGCCATCCTGGCTCGAGGGCTGTGCGCTCTGTCAGCAGAACCCCAGCTTTGCGCCCAACTTCGATTCGCTGCTTACCATCTCCAGCAAACAGTCAGCTCGGAGGTTTCCGGCAGACGAACTGTGATTCGCCAATGCAGCGACATACCAACATAGATCATCGAATCCTTCTAAATCCTTCGCGATCCTTCGCATTTCCCTGTGTGTAGCGAGGTTAGCACAGCTTGCTCTACGCAGTCAAGACTACGAGGTTTTCTGGACAACGTGTGCGCGCGGAACGAGAACAGAGTTGGGAACGCTCAAATGTGAGGCTCTTCGTAAGTGAAAAGGGTGCATTGCTGGCGCGGTTGGCTCGGAAGTGGTGTCATTGAAGAAGCATTGTCCTCATCGAGAGGCGCTGATGATTGATGAATGCGCTTTCTCACGTCGAGAGCGCTGATCATCTCGCGTGTCCAGCTCGTGCACAACGTGCGACTCTTTCCACGTCTGACCAGCGCCCAACGAGATCTCCTCCAGTTAGAGCCACGACATGTTCGTCGCTGTTCTGAGCCACGATGCGCATGACCTTCTCATTCGCGAACCGTGGCAGCTCTCCGGACAAATGAAGGCAGCGTAGCCAGGCCAGCAGTCAATACGCATCCCAGTATGCTCGCGATCAGTGCGAACTCCACCATCGTGCGCTGTCGCACGAGCCCCTCGTAGCGACGACAGATGGTATCGAAGGTCTGCTCAATTAGACTCGATGCGCCTGTGGATAACTGCCGTATCCAATCTTCCCAGCTCGTTCCCTCCAGACAGACTGGCGAGACGAAGGATCATGTAGATGTACGGACGATGCGATGGGTGTGGCAGATCTCACCTATCGTGGCTCGAGTCGCGCGTGCAATGGAATCCAAATCGAGTTTGTGTTGGAAAGGGTCTCCTCTCGATATATGTGCCAATCAAAGTGGGTATCTTCCTGCCACAGCAGCATCCTGTTAGACTTTCTGTTTGAGCCATCCCGCGCCGCTCTTACTTCCTCGACGCCATCGATATGCATGATCATGTAGTGGTCATCCTCTTGTACTGTTGTGCCGTCTCTTGACTCTATCCTCATCCCTCCACTTCCTTGCTTCTCTTTGCGAGGAAATCTGCGAGCCAAGCAAGTGGCTTCTCGGGCTCGTAGACTGCCAGGTACTTCATACCTTCAAGTAGATGCGGCGTGACGTTGGAGTTCAGATACTGTCTCGTCGGTCCACCGTGAGCTACAGGCTTTTCGGGATGCTTGACAGGTTGAGGGGGCATGGAACCGGGTCTTGCTGTCGCAGTAGACGCTGCAGGCGGTGTCGCGACGGCTGGAGTAGGCGCTGCGGCCACCACAGTTTCCGGCTGCTTTTCGGAGGCGATAGCAGCGTTATCAGGAGCAGCATCTTGAGACTGCGGCGCCGGATTTGGGTCTGTAGCATCTGGTGCCGCTTGCTGCATACTGCTGAGTGAAGCCTGGAATTCCATGAGCATGGCCTGGAGGCGATGGGCGTAGGCGGAGGGTACCTCGAGTGGAGCTTCTTCTTTCATCTCAACATCCACACCGTCCACAGTGCCATTAGTTAGTTCTTCTGCCATTTTTTCTGTGGTGAGGTGGAATTTCTGTCGTAAAGTCGAGGTTGTCAAGTTCAATGTCGCAGGGCAAGAACCGCGTCCAGACGCGTGCATGGATCGCAAGTGCACTAGCGTCTTGGCAGAATCCGACACAACTTCACCTCACTTTCACATGCCTTTATCGAATACCAAAACTGGACTCAGCAACGCCGCTCGTGTAAATCCTAATCAAGAAATGCCAAGAAATACCATGCAGCCTCTCGGTCACAACGCTCAACGACTCTACAAGCTGAAGGGCCGAAAATTTGTCGGCGATAACTTATAGACGCTCTCCTGCGACTGTGAAGACGAAAGAGCTCGAGATGCCAGCGGCTTCCAAATGATTTTCATCGCTGCGGGCCATCTTCTCAATTTTCGCATCGAAACCGCCTAGACTGGTTGAATTGCGTGCCAAATCTGCATTGAATATCATTCCCCCGATCACGGATTCAGCAGCTGGAGCGATTACAGAAAGTAGCGGATCGAAAGTTCTGGTTGTCAAGAGGCCTCTGATCGAACCAAATCAGTTCCTACTTTCGTGGTTGCATATGATTCACCTAGTCGCCGAGCACGAGCATGCGGCGTCGGCACAACATATCCAGAACGAGCTTGTGCAGTCCCAGAGCATCAATCATTCATAACCATACCTCCTCCTGCTACTGATCGTTCCTGTAAGGGCTTCCTTCGCCTCCTCGAAGTCATTCCCCACTCAGCGTTTGTTCCTTCGTTTGCTCGTTCCTGTCGATCTGGTAGCGATAGCTCATCGCCGCTTCACAATCGCTGCCGCTTCACTTGGGCTGCGGCTATCACGAGCTTTAGTGCCTCACCCTTCGGGTTGCAGGTGAGCTCTGCACAGGTGAGCTTCAGTATAAATCTGACACAAATTCTCATTCTCAACCTCTACCCACTCTACCCACCCACTCTCAAACCTGTCTCTCTTCCCCAACACTCCCACTTCGTTCCACTTTCGTAAGTCTTTGAGCCCTCACATGTCTTCATTGATCTCGGCTCACGCTTGCTAGGTACTGCGCTGCTCCTCAGTCCACTTCAGAGCTTCTTCTGCCTAGCCTTCGTCCAGCCCAGACAATCTCCAGAGCAGGCAATCCTCAGCCCAGACAACCATCAGCCCAAACATCCTCCAACCAAGACGCGATGCCACCCAAAGACAGCAAGGTGAGCCAACCGACATCACATCCTAGCGCAAAGGCAGTTCACTGACGACAGAAGTAGAAAGCGGCGGAGAAGAAGTCTGCTGCTGCCACGCCTGAGAAAGCAAAGGCCAAGGCCGACGAGACCCCAAAGAAGCCAAAGGCCAAAGCGGCGGAAGAGACCCCAAAGAAGGCCGCCGCCAAAGCAGAGGACACCCCCAAGAAGGCCACAGCAACACCAAAGAAGACGAGTGCGGCCACAATCGACTGGAAGCCCCTCGCTGCGGACACCGGTGCTCCGATTCCAGTGAGCGTCAAGACCGAGGGCGTCAATGGCCTGGCTGTTGCGCGCAAGACGGGCGGATACGCGCAGGTCCTTCAACTTCAGGCTGCCGACAAGTTCACTGTCTTGAAGACGGTAATTCTCACATCCTCACTGCACCTCAACGCCGACGACTAATCCTCTTTTGCAGATTCTCATCGACGATGGCCCATACAAAGGCCACCAGGCCATCGTAATTCAACCAGCCAAGCCCTTCCGCTTCCTCGACCTGAAGCCCGAGATCCGCAACCGCATCTACAAGCAGTACTTCGCCATGAAGGGCATCATCAACGAGGACATTGTGTTTGACGGAAAGCGCAACATCAGCAAGGAGGCATACGCCAAGTCCTACGCGCAGGGTTCGAAGGACCGTGTCGCCCTGCTCGCGGTGTGCAAGGAGGTGAGACATCCAGAGATATCCTGTGCTTGTACGACAACTGACTGACGTCTCAAGATCAACAACGAAGCCACCGAAATCCTCTACGCTCAGCACCTACGTTTCGACAACACTGCAACTCTCATCGACTTCTTTTGCTCGCTCGACACGGCCTTGCGCGCGCGCATCCAGTTCGTCAATGTGAAGCTCTACCAGAAGGCAAACGCACGCAACGCCTTCAACCTGCTGTCCGAGGCACCAAACCTCAAGAAGCTGAAATTCGAAGCCGGCGTCACTTCAGAGACCGACCCAGCGAAGGCGGCCAAGACGTTCTACTCCGAGTGCTTGAAATTCCTCAAGACCATCGGAGCAGCGAAAGGCGACCCGCCTGCCGGCGTGGACATTCTTCACTTCACCAAGGCTGCCTTCGCACCCAAGGAGGGCAAGAATACGTGGACAGACGACATGGTCGCCGAGTTCAAGGAAGCGCTGAAGGAGAAGGCGAAGTAAGACTCCCCCAGTTTGTTCACATCGTCTTCTTCCCTTCCCTTCTGCGCTCTTCGCTAACGCGCTGCTGAGAAGGGAGTAGAGAACAAATGACTCCCACACCCCCAACCTCACCACTCATACTACCCTCATTGCACAGAGGCGGGTACACGAACATGCTGCTGTACTCAATCCACGATGCTTCGTTCCGAAGCTTCGCAGATTGAAAACAGGGGCAACAACAAAAATCACGAGATCATGTTTATTTTGCTTCTTTGCTGATTCTTTCTGTCTTGTTTTCAAAAAGATTCGAACTCCTGCACTCCTGGTCTTGCATTTGCGGCTCCGCAAAACCGGGACACGTCTGCTCTTCCACGGCAATCGGCGAGAGCCCAAACAAGAAGCGATACGAGGATGAGTGGAAGCACATGGGATTCGGTGGTTCGAAGGAGATCATGGCTGCTGTATGAAATGGGGTTTTCTTTGAGCAAAGGCAATGCGTTTTGAGATGTCTCTTAGAAAAAGGGCCTCGACTGGAAACAATGGCACGGGACAGTGTCAGTACTGAAAATGGACTTTTTCATTCCCAGTCCCCGTCCCCCATTCGTTAAAAAGGCTATGAACATCCTCCTTGCTCATTATGAACCAAGAGTCTCCCCAATCATTCGAGCAGCGAATAGGAAAAGCGTCTTATTCACATCCCACACGCCCCAAACGCCATGCACACGCTTCGTAAAGCCTTCCCATAAAGACAGATTTCCGAATCACTGTACATTAGTAAGTGGAATAAGAGATCCATCAAACTAAATAAAATCACACTCGCTCATCGTTTACGAGTTGAAAGCCGCTCGCTGGAAGCTCTCAATCGGCACATCGCCCTGCTTCGTCTTGATGAGAGGCGGCGCTTCCTTTACACCAGGTGTCTGCTTCTTGATCTCCTCCTTCTCGCGGTCGGTGATCTTCATGGAGTTGGCGCGGCTGCCAGCGGAGCTTGCAGTCATAGTGTTGACGCGGGAGTTGGTCTCGCTGCCAGGTGCGCTCTTGGCCGCGGTGATCTGACCCTGCTGTGGTCTTCTCTGGATGGTTTCCAGGTATGGTGATGGGAGGTATCCAACACCACCGTCTCGCGCGCGGCATCTCCACCATTCAGATGGCTGGCCATTGGGGTCTGTCTTCGAGAGAACGGCCACCAGGTCGCCCTTCTTGACGGCAAGATCAATACCTTCCTGGAAGGCTTGGCCTGGCTGAGCTTGTGGGGTGTAGTCATAGATGACACGGCAGAAGTCCAGCTTGCTTGGGTCCAGAGGTTGTTGCTGGCCATCTGCACCAAATGGCGAGTTGGCAAGTTGTCGCTGTTGATCTGACTCCTGCGAAGCTGCAAGCGCACGGATGAGCTTGCCCATGAGCCAAGGTAGTCCGAATACTGCAACGACAAAGAAAATGAAAGGCTTCCTGCTCGGTTTTGGCTGTGGCTGGCCATCTGGTCCGACTGTGGTGCCGCTGAAGGCTGCAAAGTTCGCAGGCGTCAGCTCGGTCGAATTCGCCGGCGGTGGGCGTCCAGTCAGCTTCGCGATAGCTGTACGTATCCATCTCATGATCGTAAAGATGCCCAGTACGCTTCCGAGTGTTTGCTTCAAGTTTCCAAACTGTTCCGCAACGCTGACCATGGCGAAGAAACTCGAATGTGTGGCCATGTAGGTGCTCTCCAGCATCTGCGCAAACCCGCCAAACGCTCCAACGATGCTCTCGATCATCTGGAAGGTGGCTTGAGTGCTGTTCTGGTAGGTCTGCGTGAGACTTTGCTCCTGTCCCGGCTGTCCGTACATGCCACCGCCGTACATGCCGCCCATGCCGCCCATTCCTCCCATGCCTCCGTAACCACCCATGCCGCCGTACATCCCTCCCATTCCTCCTCCGTACATACCACCGCCATACATTCCACCGCCGAAGCGGTTGTACGGCGAGCTGTAAGAAGACATGCCGCCGTAGCCGTATGGAGAAGAGTAAGGAGAGGTGCGGTTGAAAGGCGTCGAGTAGTTAGAAGCGGCTCGTGTCGCGACTTGGTTCAGCGCATCTGTTCGGGCGGGCAAAGCGGGTGCTGCTGCTGAGCTAGGGGTCGCTGCGGTGGCGGTTGTTGTTGCTGTCGAGGGCACAGCGGCTGCATTGTCGCGGTCAGTCATACTGCGCTGCATGCGCGATCGGGTGAAGTTGGACGACATACCACTTGAGGTACCACCGGCGCCTGCTCTCTCCCAAGGTTTCGGCGGTGAGCCGGACATAGTATTACACGACTAGATGATGCTCCGCGCCCTTGTGTATGTGCGCGATCGGTGGGTTGGGTGCTGTATCGCAGCCGGTCGGCGTCTTCAACGGGTTGCAAATCAAAACATCGCTTGGCGGGCGGGCACCCAATGCGACGATCAGGCCGCTCCGGCGCCGTACTCGGTATCCTTAAAGAAACAGTGAGGATACAGGGAGTGTTTTGACGCCTGTTTGGTGTTTGTCGCGGCCGAGATAAGGATGCAGAGAGGGTGTGTGAGGTCGAAGTCCGTGGGCGAGTGGCTGACGTCTGAGCAAGCCGAGTCGGTCTCTGGCAATTGCCTCGGCCTGCCGCTTTCATCCATCTCACACCACCATGACATCCACGAGCAGGCCTACAGATCAGACAGCACTTCATACCCCTCGTCGTCGCCATTTAGAGCGTCAAAGCAGTCAATTGTAACCGTACTTGATATTCATGACTACGGTAAGTCCAAACGCCATTCCAAAAGGACAACTGAGAAGATAGAGTGGGAACATCATTCGTGAACGAAAGCGGTATTCTGTACGCCTGGCTAGTTCTGTGTGTACTCATCACGCACTCGGGTGCCGAGGCCGCCTCTAAACTACTGACATCGTAGGCAAGACACTCGCAACATCTCCAAGCGCGGCTCGTGCTATGTACAGTCACATAAGCAACGATTTATTCTTCTTGTCGCAAGAGACTCAAGAAAGAATCGGCCCAACGCAAGCGCAAGAGCGGCGAAGGGCAAAAGAGCGCCAACCAAATGCAACAACATTCAAAGTAAAAAAGGACTCGCTGGCACGGCCGTGGCCGTCCGTTGCCTCTCATCCAACTCCGACAACTCCACTGCTGCTACAATCCCTATCTCGTCGCTAAGAGAAGCGGTTGTACGGGAATGCTCGGTTGTGCTCTGCTCTACGAGCCAAGCTTGAAGAGGGAGACAAGGTTGGACAAGCTGTCGATGAGGGTGTCCTGGCAGATGTCGTCCACGAAGGTGTTGCCCATGGTAGCACCGAACTCAGTGCTGTCGTCGAGGACCTTGATGTGGATGTTGTCGTTGTAAAGAAGGAGGGCAGCCTTCATGGTTCCGTTGGTTGGGCGGGCGAAGTAGTCAGAGTCACCACCGGCAACGTTGCTGTGGAGAGTAGACTTGCAGCGGGCGTCACCTGGAGCGAGGACCTCGAAGATATCGAACTCACCGCAACCAGACTCCCAGCAAGAGCACTCAGACTTGCCGTACTGGAGGGTGCGTGGGATCTGGGCGTTCAAGAGCCAGATGGCGGGCATGTTGACTGGGTCGTACTTGCTGGCGGCAGTCTCACCAGAGTCAGGCATCTCGAACTCGAAGAAGAAGGCCTTGCTTGGGCCGTCAAAGCCGTGGTAGGCGACAGTGCCGTCACGGTAGAAACCGCAGGAGTCGCCGGAGCACTTGGAGTCGCTCATGATGACAACCTCATCGGAGGAGCCGAGCTCGGTGTCGGCAAGAGTCTGAGGAGAAGAGGCGCAAGACTTGCCGTTGGTGCTGGAATACGACAGGGAGTTGCCGTAGGTGTAGTCGAAGGTGCCGGAGCCGCCACCACCCTGGTGGTTGAGGAAGACGACGCCGTCCGCCTGCTGCGACTCGGCGTTGTAGTAACCCTGACGAGTCCAGCCGGTGCCACCGCTGGCGCCGTCAGAGGCAGGAGAAGAAGAGCCCGACGAGCCCGACGAGCCCGACGAGCCCGAAGATGCAGACGCGCTGGCCGAGGAAGATCCAGATCCAGATCCAGATCCAGAACCTCCCAAGAGGTTGCCCAAAAGACCACTGCCGCTGCCGCTGTTGCTGTTGTCGTAGCTGGCCGGGGTGGCCGCAGCGGCGGGAGCAGAGGAAGAAGAGGTCTGTGGGGACTGGCCGGTGTACTCATTCACCCAGCTCTGGACTTGGCCGTTAATGGTCGCGTAGACCATGTCGCCAACGGCACGCTCCTCGTGCTTGTGAGCGTGAGCGTGGCCGTGCGCGTGACGCCTTGCGTGTGCGCTCATGCGACGCTCGATCTCGCGCTTCTCCTTGTAGGAGGTGGCGGTGTCGTTGGATGGCGCGTAGAAGGCGAACTGCTTCAACTTCAGAGGACCACGGAAGTGCATGGAGACCTCCTCATCCAGAGGAGCCAGGGATCCACTGTAGGCCTGTGGGCTGCTACCACATCCACCGCTGTTCATGCTGGTGACCTTGTTGTAAGAGTTGCTGCTGCCAACGCCAGTGTAGGTGATGGCCTTGACCTCCTGGCAGTACCAGTTGCCATTGTCGTCGGTGCTGCCGTGGGCGCACAGGTCGGCGGAGACAGTCGCTGCGAGCAGCGCTGTGGCGGTAAGGGAGTACTTCATTTTGATCGTTTCTTCGCTCGAGGAGTGATCGAAGTCGATGTGTCCTCGTCGGGGTTTGCGACAAGTTTTATACGGCCAGAAAAGATTCTCCCAGCCCTTTCAGCCCCTTCAATAGGTGGACCGTGGTATTATTGTTGGCGGCGTTTGTTTATTGTGGTTGCTAGGCGGCGCAGGTGAAGCGAGCGTGGTGCAGCGCTGGCGAAGCGCGCGTTTGAATGACCGACTGGGGTGAGTTGATGATGATGTTGGTGGTAGTAAGGAAGAAGAGCGACGCCGCAACAGAACAGTAGTCACCGCACAGTAGTACTGCCCACCCGAGTCGTGCGTGCGAGATCAGGGGTTGCGCCGGCCCCAGCGGGTTATGAAACTTGGAGGCTGAGAGTTTAATTAGCCAGGAGAGGCGCGCTCCTGGCGAATCAAAACGCGATCTGGTGTCCTTCCCGCAGCGCTTATGCAGGCTCAATTTCGATATTAAACGGCTGATCGCTGGCTGCCACGACGCCGCGCTGCTTGTCGAGAGGAGGAGTGGAGGAAGAGACGGAAATGCAGTCGAGTCCAAGAAGTCCAATTGTTTGTCTTTGCCACGTTCCGGTGCCCTTCGCGCGGTGAGACTGGCGCTGTCATATGTGTTCATCAGCTTGCCTCTGTTTGGCTTATGCGCCTTCACTGGAATGCGCAGACCGCGCGAACAACTCGCTGAGTGCTTGGCATCTTGCAAGGTCCTCATCCGCACAAGAGGCCAGAACGCCATCGACGTGGTGAGGGTTTGAGCGTTGCAAATAGATCCAGCCTCCTGCCAATCACGCGAGCTCACCTCCTACAATCTGTTTAGAGTTCTCTATAGCACACCTAAGAAAAGCAGCAACAAACAACAAAACTGCAGGTCGAACTTCGAGCTCCCTTCCTGCCGCTGCGGTTCCTGTGCATCGGATTCCACAACGCGTGATGATCCTGCTGAAGTGACGTATCTTACTGTCGTCCGACCGCCGAGTTCACCGGCACTGTGTGGTCCTCTGGTTCGCTTGGCCCACCAACTCGGATGTCGGCCGCATGTGTGTACGTACCGCCTGTCCTTTCGTCAACGATTTCAATCTCCAGCAATCCTCGTCGCCGCGCGGCCTGAGAGATGAGGACTGTCGATTGTCCAGAGGCCGTCTACTGTCTATTTCGCCGAAGTTCTTGGCTGTTGAAGCTACATTTCACACTCCGCTGATCTTCATTCGGAATATTTCAAACTTTCTCATCACGTGTTGTATGTCCAATGCGAACGACGCTGTGCATGTGAACGGAGTCGTGAAGTGAATGAGTCTGGTCCTCTTTCTATCAATTAAACAGCTCTCCGCTTGACACGTATTCTGTGAAGCCGGAGACAACATCAATGCCAGCACGCAAGGAGCTCTGCGGCGTGAGACGACAGGTGCCACGGCCTTGTTTTTCAAACTGGACACTGGGCACGGCATATGCACTCGGCTGAAAGAGTCACAATGTACTCGTGGGCCTCATGCTGAACTCAAACGCCTGAAGAAGACCTACTGGAGATATTCGTTAGCCAATATTCCCACCACCAAGCCGGACGGAATTTTCAGTTGAAGAGGATTTTGATCAGAAGTCCATTTAGATCATTGCACAACAGAGCTGTGCTGACATAAGAGGTACCAGAAAATAAAGTGATTGGAGAATCTCATCATGAAAAAATGCAGGTGTTGTGGAATGCTTGCGATGTTGGACTTACCATTTGGTGGAGGCAGAATTGTCGCGGGTGTAGCACTCGGTCCTTCCTCGTAGTCACTCTCGTCGAAAGTTAAACATCGTCAGCGAGCATGTCCCTTTGTCACTGCAGCAGTGCCGATGAGTCTGGATGTTCAGGAAATTTCTGATGAGGGTGTGGGATGGAAGGAGAGTGGTTGTTGGTGATGGTGGTTTTTGAAATTTCGCATTTCGCCCGAGCTTGCCTGACTCAGCGGTGCATGGGTCCGGCTGCGAACCTTGTTCCAGGCCGAACACCAGTTGATGCAATAACCTGCGACTTCACCTAGCTCTGTTACAAGACTCCTTTCTGGGAAGGGCGTTCGAAACGTCGATCGTGGGCATTTCTCATCGCGGCGACTTGAGACGTTCCGAGCTCGAGCATCCTGGACGAGGTACACTCACGACCGAAGGAGTTCCATTTAGAACGATCTGGACGGACATCAAACAGGACTTCGCTTTCAATGCAGGTAAAAATGTTCTGTGTTCGCGTGGCGCGGTCTCGTGAATCCGAGTACGCGATGGAAAGAGAGCATCGGCAGAGCTCAATTACAGACCTGACATCAAGCACCAAGAAAGCTGATATCGAACAATCCATTGTTTCGACTGCTTGCTCATGGACTTTATTGACACTGTTCATTGGCAATATGGCCTCACAGAACTGATTGCTTGCTGCTTCAGATTCGATCGCGAAACTACAATGGATTTTCGGGGCGCAAGAGCTATTCTGTGAAATCTGTATGTCAAAATCTTAGGTCGAAGAATCCGGGACTGTACAGCAACAAAGTATGCACTCAATCTGTGACTTCGGGTTCTCCAAGAATTCAATGCATAATGCGTTGAGCTCTCGACGTCTTCAGATTCGCACTTTCCTGCTGCGTGTAGAGAGAAAGTCTGCCGTCCTTTGGACGGCCGCGCCTTGCCCCTTGAATCGCACTTTCCTATTTCTCACCGGCCGACTTTCACGTCAAACCTTCAACATTCCACGTTCTCCAGCTCTTTCACCGCAACATTGACAAAAATGGCGACATACGATCGCCTGACACTCGCCGCATGGACGGTAATGCACGAAGATCTCGACTTGGACATGTTCTTGTCAAACTTACAGCAGAACAAGGACGATGTACGCCGCATCTTGGGCCAGATTCGAGAGCCACAGTCTCGCGATGACAAGACGTTGCTTGATGCTCTCGCCATCAGTGTTGCTGCCGATATGACCCACAGAAAGTCGATCTGTGAGAAGCTTGCATATTTGGATCAAATCGATCAACCGTTGGCTTCATTCATAAGATCAGTGTATCTGGAGCGGCAGGCTGCGCGCAAGCTCGCCCGCGAGCGGTATACTCCTGGATCTGATGTCGATCAAATCAGCATGGCGACTAATGGAATACTTGTACTGGTGGATGCGTCGCTTTCGTTCTCCGAGAATGGAGCAACTGGGACCTCCATTGAGAGAGACGCTGGAGCCAATCAGACGAATCACAGCCCAGCGACTCCAGATACAGCAGGTCATCAGAGTGGCTCATCTCTTCGGAAGCTTTCCAGTGAGGAAAAGACCAACGATGAAGGTCGAAGTGATTCCAGCAGTGCAGCTTTGACCACCGGCGGAGAGTGTACAGGCAAGGAAGTCCTTCAGAGCAATACAGCGATTCCGGATATTCTGGCAACGGAGGAGATCATCTCGAATGAGGAGAAAGCGACCACCGATTTGCAAGCAAGAGCTCTTTGCGAAGCCATTGATGCGGCTGAGGACGATGGCACGTCAGTAATGGCATGAAGAGGAAACGTGGTCAAGATGCACAGAGTTGATGCTCGCCAATCAAATAATATAATTGAAGTGGGCTTGGTGCATTGACACAGATGCACATATTCACGAGATCAAAATCTTGGGCAAATGCGGATCCGATTTCTTCAACGCAAACGCGCCGACTTCGTCCATCTCCAATTGTGGCATCTCCTCACATCATCTCCACCAGCTTCACAGGCTGCTGCAACAAGAACACCGGCCCAGCAACCACGCTCTCCCTCGTCGGCGCACCCTTCTCTTCCGCAATAACTCCCAATATAATTCCCTTCTCCTTATCAAACTCCCCCGGAACTCTCGCCGTGCTCGTCTCCACATCATACCTGCAAGAAATATTATTCAGCCCATGAAAGAAAACCGCCCAATACTCCCTCCCCGGCTCAAACTTCGGCTGCAACTCCCTCACCGGCGCCGGAAACGTGAACTCCACCACCTCTCCCGGCCTCCCCTTCGATCGCTGCCGATTGAAATCCATAATCGGCTTCCGATCCCTCGGATCCGTTGGAAAAGGCGGATTGCCTCGCGGACAAGACCCTGGCACTTCGAAGTTCGCGCTGTTGGCGAGGATCATGAGCGGGTAGGGGAAGTAGGTATCTGCGGGGCCGGTGAAAGGGCTGTCGTTCCAGATGTCGAGGAGAGCCCAGACGCTGTGGCGGACTTCGACTTCGGTCACGGAGGTGAGAGTCGCTTGGTGCAGAGGGTCTTGAGCTTGGGAGGTGAGGCCGGGCAGGAAAGCCGTGCCACTGGCTTCGATGGCGATTTGGCGGGCCAGGAACTCGATGGGCGAGGTGAAGTTGTAGGTGTATTGGCAGGGACCTGGTTTGGTGGAAGTAGGGGAGATACGCTATGCATGATGGCTCAGCTGTGAGAAGAATGAGAAGAAAGAGGATGAGGAGCATACGCTTGCTAGAATATTCAAATGTCCTGCTTCGTTATTCCGTATCTCTTGCAATCGATCCATTGTGTCATTCGGGAACCGCAGCTTCGTGAATTCTTCGAGGGTGAAGTGGTCGACTGCATACTGGTAGAAGGCTACAACGCCCCATTCTGCGTGAAGCAGCTGTTGGAAGAGCGCATCGTCCGGACCAGGCGGACCCTCTTCAGTCGGAGGCGTAGAGCCTCGCAAGTTGCCTGGAATGGGAGGCTGCCCGCCTCGAGCAGTGTTGTATGGTTCGTATTGTCCTGGGATTGGAAGCTCGGCGGGAATCTGTCTCTTGACAAGCTCTTGGGAGGGAAAGGCGAAGGCAGAGGAAGCAAATAAAGCAAGTAACAGTGCGAACATCTTGAAAGCGCGCCTCACTCAACAGTGAAGTGGTGCGATCAAAGTGCGACTCACGTTTTTAAGTCAAAAGCGCATACGACGCCATAGAGGCGGAGCGCTCATATGTATTCTTGTTGCCTCCCGGATCTCTCTGGAACTGGATGTCATCGGACGTTAGGTCACCGTACACGTGCTTCAGACTGCGGATTGCTCGTAAGTCAAGGATAGGCTTGTCTCCGACAGCCCTTAAATCAAAAGCTTGTTCATCGATATCGCATCAAGTCCAGAAATCAAGGCTTCCGGTGAGATGCAGTAGGGAAAGTCGATAGCCACCACTTCAGCAAAACTGCACATGTCAGCAATCTCATTTCGCAGGCCGTTGTCCAGATTTCATTCCAAGGATGTCGAGCCAGCGAGGTGTGTATCTTGAAGCTTGTGAACGATGTTCGGCACAGCTTGCTCTCAAGCATTTTCCCGATTTGGGTATCATCAGTTTTCATACGCAGTGAATCTAGACGAAGGACTAGTATCGTCCAGTCTCCCTTCTCCGACTGGGCTCAAGTCCGAAGCCGCTGCTTTCCCCCGGAGTGCTCATTCGCTTCAAACCACTTCCACTTCGCCTCACGTCTAGACCATCGCGAGCTGCTCTCAGTTGATTGCCACTAGCCGTCTTCCTCAGTGGGCTCGCAACGTGGTTGTAGACGCCCATACTTCCCCCATCGCCTTTCATAGGACTCCGTTCACGCAACCTCTCGTGGTGCGGCTTGAGCGGAGATGAGAGATCTGGCACGGTCGGTCTCGAGAATGTTGATTGGGTATGTGAGTTGACGTAGCCGCCATTTGTAGGGGTCTCAATTGTTGGCGTGCCGAATCCGGACTGCCGCCGAGACGTGCTTGCTTGTCCAGCCAGGTTGTCTGGGTCATACTGGCTTGCGTAGTTTGGATTTGGGTTTGTCTTGAACCCTCGCTTGACAATCGTAGTAGGCGTGTAAACATCCACCTCGCGGGTTTTGGTTCCTCGCGGAGACGTGGCGCTCTCGCGAGTCTGGATTCCCACGTCACGCACGGGTCTGTTTAAGTTCGGGTGCACAAATTTGGTGTCGTACTCGCTCATGACCTCGCCGTGAATCAGTGCGGTATCTTTGGTCTGCTGGCTGAAGGAAGTCCGGAGGAACCAGAGCTGGACAGACAGCAGTGCACTGAAAGCAATGGCCGTAAAGACCGTGACTGATGGCCTCGGATCCATCGCCGCCGGCGGTAGTAGCAGATAGTAGATGAGGATGTGGCCGGGAGAGAAAATAGTGAAGATGGCCAGATTGAATGGCTTCGGATCCCATATGCTCAGCTCCCAGACTTCGCGCTCGGCATCTGGATACGCCCTAGAAGCAGCTGTGCTAGATTGAATCACGTTCTGAAGAAAGCGCAAAGGCGAGGAGGAAGCAGGTGAGCTGTCGACCCGCACTCGATGCGCTGAAGGGGTTGCTGGCGCTATGTCGACAGGCTGCTCAAAGAGGCGGTAGTGTCGTTTCCGCAAGAAGGTGTAGAGCGCATTCGCGACACATGCCCAAGTCAGGCAGTGTACAACAAACGTGCACTATTGCCCATACAGTCAGCCATCATCCTGCAACTGATATTTCCCAGCTTCTGCGCACACATACCAGCCATGAGAACCATCCACTTCCTCCACTGCCGTCATCGCCAAACACATCGTCGCCCTTCCCCGAGCTCTTATTGCTGGCGCCTCTTGCTAGTATAAACAGAATGTTCAGCCCGGCACCGATTGGCGTCGCCCACAGCTTCAGCCAATCGTCGTAGGTGTCATCGTTGAGCTCTTCGGAAAGCCAGAGGAGCAGATCGTGGACATCGAGGTAGGCTTTGATGCGCTCCAATAGAGGCTTTCGACGAACGAGGCGAGGCATGTCTGCGGAGGATGGTGGTGTTGCGCCCAGAGCGCGAGAATCCAGATTTATCCCACGCGTCTTCTCATGTGATGTTCTCCCATTGCCGAAAACGATGAAACGTGAATGTCGAGAGTCGTGGTTGCGCGAAGATTGTCTTCTTCAAAAGTTGCACTGTTTACTACCGCAAGCAGACTTTCTCGGGCGAACTGCTCTTAACCCCGATGCAGCGCTAGTCCCCATTTGGAGCGCGTGTCACTCACGCGTCGTTCTGTTGACACCAACACTTCACCTCGCCTCCTGCAGATTGACTGTTGACATCAGCTTTCTCCAGACGGCGCAAGAGGTACGATCAAAGCTGGTAATTTGCAATTGTACGAGTACTATTGTGTCAAGTATCGGAGCTGAAGTCGCGACTACGGTGAGCCTGATATTCTCACACATGCAAAATACGCGCTGGTGATCAGGACAGCGCTCCATTACAAGGACGCTATCTGACTTGTGGGAGATCAATCAGTCCGAAAGATGCCAGCAATAATGGCCGCCGCTCCATCGCCTGGTCTGCTGTCGATCCCCGTGGAGCTGCTTCATCGCATCTTTGCTCACCTTGATCCCGAAGATGTGGGACCCGCTCGTTTGACTTGCGGCCTCCTGGCTCAAGTAGGAGCCGAACATATGCTAGAAGAAGTTGTGACCGTCTATAAGCGCGACAGGCTCCAGCGTTTGGTCGATATCGCACAGCACCCGGTCTTCTCAAGACATGTCAAGTCATTCTATTGGCAAGCACAGCGATTCGGGTCCTTTGTGGGCTTCGATGAGTGGGACAGAGAGCGTCGAGATGTGCAATTGGCCGAAGAGACCCGAAATGAGCGATGGCTCGAGATCCGCGAAATTGCGGAGGCTGCTCAGGCCGATCAAGCTGCTGAATTTGCTGAAATGAACGACTTTGCGCAGCCTACTGAAACGGTGGTTCCCGGCGAGAGCGGACGACACGAACGTGCAAAAGAAGTCGTCGAAAAATGGCGGATTCGAAGACAAGGTCAGCATTCTGATCAGGCAATCCAAAAAGCATGTAGTGTCTTTAAGGAGGAGTCCAGCGACGAGGCTCAAATCCGCCGCGAAGGGTTCGACACACATTGCCTTACACAACTTTTCCACGCATGTACAAAACTGGACACGGTAACACTATCGCTAGGCCATGGAACCAAAGGCCGTGTCAATATGCTTGATTTTGCGTTCAAAGACTGCATGTACACGCCATCCAGCGACAAGGGAGACATGATCGGAGTTGATCAATTCTTCTCCTTGGTAGAAGCACTCCGCAAATCAGGGCGGTCGTTGAAATCTCTCACAGTGACAGATGTTTCGCCACGCATCGTGCCTCCCGACGGAGGACAGCCTAGTGGACCTTTTGCTGAGACACAAGAACTCGCTCCGCCGCCTTTCCATGTCTCACTTCGACCTGACCTCAGGAGACTGGGCGTCCTTCTTTACGCGAATGAGTGGCAAGCTCCACAAGTTACGCAAGGCTAAATTGCGATACATTTTCAGCGAACTGGGCCAAGTCATCCACGAATTCGACATTCCCGGTTGCGAGGATGATATGCAACATCCGGTTCGGGATGCGTTTGAAAACATGCTCTTGCACGGCGGTGACTTGCCGGATATGGAGACATTGTGGGAGCCCCCAATCCACCAAGGCGAGCATGGACAGACGGGCAGAGAGGATGAAGAAGATGCTGGGTATACTACTGACGGTTCTGTCATTTCCTACAGCTCCGACGAGTTTGACATGATAGTTTGAGTTGCTTACTTTGTTTTCTTTACCGGATTGTCACTTCACTCAACCCGCAAGCCATCGCTTTCTCTATCCGAAAAGCCGCCTCCCTCAAATGGAACTGATCCAATCTAGTAGATATATCTGAAATTCTGCGCACCCAATTTGTCAGCGCACGCACAACATCACAACAACTCAGCAGAAAGAGAAGGATCCTCACTCACCAAATTCTCCCGATCCGTCATATCACTAAACGCCGTCGCATCCAAATCCCTCCCCTCCAAACCCCCTTCCATGGCACTCTGAATCCGATCCCGTTTCCGATTCTCCCACGCCAACGCCGTCCTCAACACCAAAATCAAAACAACCTCAATCAAATGAGACACAATCATGCTCCAAATCCCCAACTCATACCTCGGAGCCTGACTGCTCAAGTAGAAGAACGGCCCGACAATGTTCCCCGTACAGTAGCCCAGGAAAATCACCGCGTTGGTTAACACTTTCTTCGTGTGGCCGGCTGTGTTGGCGGTTGTCATGCTGAGGATGAGGCAGAAAGCGGCGTTGTAGGGGCCCGTGAGGTAGTAGGATACGAGGCGGCCGGCTCGGTTGGATTCGGGGAGAAAGCGGAGGCCGAAGGCACCGGCGATGTTGGGGAGGAGGAAGAGGAGGATGAAGTAGCAGCGAGTTTGCGCGCCGCGGGAGGAGAAGTAGTCGTTCAGGTAGACGCAGGTGAGGATGGAGATGGCGATGATGACACCTAAGAAGCCAAGGATTAGTAAGGGAAAGGGATGGAAGGGGAGGGGAGAAGTACCGTAAGGAATCTGCATGAGTGTTGTGACCAAGGTGGAGAAACCGAAGCCTTGAATGATGATGGTTCCGAAGTTGGAGATGCCGCCATTTGGAATGTTGCAGACGATTCCAAGGAAGAAAAATAGGTACAGCTTGTAGTCCAGCAGGGCTTCACGGACTTGGTACCACTTGAAACTGCCATCTCATTAGCACCAAGAATTTCCCACCCTCATGGCAGATGTCGAAGGAAAGCTCTGTGGTTTCTTCGTAGAACCTACCTCTTGTTCTCCACCCCCGTCTGATCCGCCCTCAACCTCTCCACCGCAATCCTCTTCTCTCTGAAACTCAACCCCTTCGCCGTAACCGGACTATCCGGCAAGAAAACCATCATCACAATTCCCCAAACCGCACACAGCGCGCCAATGATCAAAAACTCATACTTCCAACTCGGCAGCGCTCCCTTGATATTTCCAATCCCAAACCCCAATAACCCACCCAACGCAATGCCAAACCCGTTCGCGGTATACCAGAGACCCATGCGGATCGGCTGTTGCCTGCGCGTATACCTGGAAGCCAAAGGGGAAAAGGTAAGCAAATGTCTTCGAACAGAGCATCGTGGCTTCTGGCCTGAGGTATCCTTACCACATGGCCGTCACAAGCATGAACGCCGGGTCAGAGCAGGCTTCAGCTGCTCCCGCGAGGGCGCGCAGGGCGGCGAGAGAGGAGAAATTTTTCGCGGCTGCTTGCAGCATGAGGAAGAAGCCCCACATGAAGATCTGCGAGCCTAGGTATTTGCCTACAGGCAGGCGTTGCAAGAGGAGGTTCGTGGGGAGGGCCCAGGCGAGGAAGCCGAAGTAGAACTGTTTCCCCAGACATCAGCACGATATCACACTCCACGAGCAAGCCTGATATCTCTGACTTACGATCGAACTCAACCAATTATACTCCGCTCCTTTCAGATTCAAATCCTCCCTGATCCCAAAAATCGCCGCGTAGCTGAGCGTCGTCTTGTCGATGTAGAAGAACGCATAGCAGACTGCGAGATATGGTAGAATCATGAAGTCGATCTTGCGAACGATGCGCTTTTGTTCAGCGGGATCGACAGGCTCGTGAACTTCATCTGGAGAATTGAAAAGAGCCATGGCGGCGTCGCCGTCGCCTGCTTTGTTGAGTTTCCATTTTTGCGGCGCTGGGGAGGCAGTGGTCTCATGGTGGATAACATCGATTTTGGCGTCGTTTGATGGCGACGGTGGTGTGGCGGGGGAAGAGATGTCGTCTGCGTGGGCTGCAGACCGCCTGAAGAGGCCCATGATGGGCGGTCGCGTGGAGGTATCTTGGAAGCAGTAAGTGCAGGCGACAGTATCTATGCCGATACAGAGCAAGGCGATAGAGATAAAGATAGCAATTCGTTGGAGAGTAAGAGAAAAAGATCATCCATCAGAAAGTTACACACCGCACACGGCAACTGCGCAAGACATATATCATCAACACCAGCTCCTCCTCCGAACGGGAAAGCTTTGCAGCGAATTGCCGACGCAAGCAGCCCTAGGTATGCATACACCACAGCTGATTCTCATAGACATGTCTCTTTTGGGGGTATATGCCACTCCACAGTTGCAAGCAAACCCCGCGTAGCCGCCTCCGCATTGTAACACTCTTCCCCACAGGCCAGAGTAACTTTTGAGCTCCTTGGTTAAGCAATAGATCGACATTCGGCAAATGGCCGGCATATGGCGGCGTAGATTCGTCTCATTGGTAAGTGATATTGCAGAAAGAATATCCGTCGTGATGCTGCTCCCAAAGCGTAGCCGGAGAGGTATACAGCTTGTCGTCTCATCAAGCACGTCGGAACAAGGTAGGTGCCGATAACGGCACTCGGCCTCGCTTGTTCGGGACGCGCCGGCGCGGCCGTTCAATGCGTTATATCTTCGTAGTTCAGGTTTCAGCCGTCTTCGTCTTCCACATTGAGTATCGTGTCTGAATGCAACAGGATAGGTATCCGTCAGATGCGAGTGGGTGGAGTTTAGAACTCGTTCACCGGTGTGGACCAAGGCCGAGACACCGTGTCGCATGTGAAAGAGCTGCTCCGAGCCGAGAGCCGATGCGCGACAGCGGAAACAGGTGGTCGGATGTGCTGCCGCTTGTCCATGGCGTCGTGCGAGGATATGCCTCGCAGCAGGCATTACCTTGCTCTCTGCATTTTCTTGTCTCACACCACATGCAATCATCATTCGATGGCGAGTCTGGCCGTGGATCAGTTTTACTAGTGACGGCTCCTGCAGTGCAAGGCCAGCTCACCAGCTCAACCTCGCCGTTTATTGTTAGAATAATGCCCATAGGCTGTGTGATCCACACTCGCCTCCCGGTATCTCTTTTGGCCATGCCCAGAGACGTAGGCACTGGTGAAGGCGTCTTGCCACATGACCGGGGTGACAGTAGGCTGCATGACAGGTGGCGTTGCATCTGGTACGACGGAGTTGGGGTTGACCGGGAACTGCTGTGTACCGTAGATCTGCTGTGTGTTGATGGGCGACTGATTTGGCATCATTGGCGCAGACGTGGGTTGCATCCGGCGCGGATCGGGAGGCGAGGGTTGCGACGGAGGTGCCTGGGCGCCACCGAACGCCGTATTCCATTGATTGAAGATGCCAGATGGGTCCCAAACGGGAGTCTGCTGCTCCCCACTGATGACAGGCTCGAGCGCGTATCCGATCTGTGAAGCAGAGGTCACTTGGGGTATGCTCTGCCCAGAGTAGGCGCTATGTCCGTAGCTGCCGTTGTGCGGAAGAGATGGTCGACCTGTCATACCGTGGCCGGCCATATTGTCGAATGGAGGTCCATACTCCGTGGCGGGCGTCATTGTTTTCGAAGAAGCCGCGTCCATGTTCGACCATGTCTGGTTGGGAAGTGTGGTCGGAACGCTGGTCGGGGCGGAGTTGGAGCTACCCGGTGTTGAATGATCCTCCATAGTCGGACTGCGCAGGCCCAGGGTCGGCTTCAGCTCGAAAGGCTGCGTCGTGTCCGCGCTAAAGGCTTCCCGCAATGCATTGATCTGCACTCGCATCTCGGCTGTGGAGGAGGGCAAACAGTGTTCCAGGACTCGCATGTGTCGAGTGAAGTATTGTCTGGCTTGCGTGTTCATGTGAGGGTCTGGACAGGTGATCGCGGCCTGCAGCGGGTTAGTATCTGATCGACTGAATGCGCACGGATTCGGCTTACCAGGTGCAGCATCATGCACGTCAAGACGCAGTAGATGGTGAAGTTGACGCCTCGAATCATGAATTGAAGGCCGTGGAATCGGAAGTCGCGCCACAGCGCTTCCTGGATGCGGCACATCTGCACTGCTGAGTCGAGACAGATGTCCAACTGGTTCTTCCATCCAGGGTCCCTCTTCTCCAGTAATGCCTGAAGCTGCGGTCTGTGATGCATAATGACCACCAGATGGTGATAGCAATGCAGGTATGCGACAAAGTGCTGCCCTCCCAGCCATGGCGGGCTGCCATCCTCTGCGAAGTGGAGCTGAAAATCAGCAGGGAGGTTCTTCAACCAATTTGGCAGATCCTCGTTGTGTCGTACAAACTCCGGATCGAGAGCCCAGTCCTTTTTGAACTTGCGCATAGTCTGCCATAGCTGGTTGGAGATCTTGATGTTCTTGACGGCCTGCGCCATGAACGTAGATTGCCGTGACGTCTGATGCTCGAACGCATCGACGTCGGCAGCAGGGAATGGCAGACTAAAGTCCACAGTGTCTGGCTCGACCTGAAAATCTGTTCTTCCCAACGGAGCGCCGACAAGAATCTCCAAGACGGACAGATTCTGCCATACCCGAGTTTGCGCCGTGCATTCGGACCTGCTCAAGCTGCAAGCGCCTTCGATTCGGTGGCGATCGTGGTGCTCGTGAAGGTGCAGATCGATCGCCATGGTAGTCATGTATTTCACTGTCATCCAGGAACGATAGTAGTAACCTCGTTTCGAGACGCTCTCTCGCGCCTTCATCAAGATGATGAGAGCTTGGATCGTGCTGAGTCGGGGGACGTCTTTGAAGCTCTCTTCATGCCTCGCTGTGAGCGCTAGCCACCTGCGGAACACCTCAGGCTCCTCCAAGTATCGAGATACGCAGGCAAATATGGCTTCCAAGAGCAGCGGCGAGATGGAGCTTCGAGCACTCCTCCACTGTCGATAGAATTCGTTCCTGTTTAAGACTGGCGTGTACGGGTGCACGTGGTCGAAGAAGTAGCCAAAGTAATCCATTGCGCGCTCCTCTGAAGGCATCATCTCGGATGGTATACGGACTTTGGTGTCCGTATAGACGGAAGCTGGCAACGGAACTTCTGCATCCTCCATAGCTGGTGCATCTGCTGACAGGTTTGCATTGGTGATGTACGGCGCTGCAGATGTAATGTCGATCTGGAGATCTCCCATCTGCTCGGACAATTCTCTCACAGACGCATCAATTTCCTGTGGGTCGCCGCCGGAGCTCCTCGATTCCACGGTGTCGGCGCGTCGAAATGTAGGTGTGCGAACATTCGGTTGGTAAGGCGCTGTGGCAGCTGAGGGAGCATAATATTGCCCTCCATCGGGATACGCGGTATCCAGACGAGGGTTGAGAGACTGTTGGTGGAAAGATTGCTGTTGGTAGGCGCCAGTGTCGAAACCATTCTGCAGAATTTGGCTGGAGTTGGTAGAGCCAGCAGTCGGGATGGGAACGGAAGAGGCCCATTCATGGACCATCTGAGGCTGGGAGGGAAAGCTGTTTTGGGATTTGCTGTTCACGGGACTGGTGTTGGGGAAAGTGGTGTTTTGGAAGGAGAATTGATGCTGTCCCGGAGCGGTGTCGGGAGTCTGCTGGTCGTCGTCCTGATCCAGCGTGGGCGGGACGCACTTGAGCTTGAGGCGAGTGCAAGCTCCGCAAGGCCAGGGACCGTTTTGCAGAGCGCCATCGCAGCGGATTTTCCTCTTGCGGCAGCCATCGCAGGCGCGCATGACCTTGAGGCGTTTGTGGCGGTTATACTCGTCCACAAAGACATACTGCTTGGTGTGGCCCGTAGCCGGCTGAGCCGGCGCATTCGGAGGGTGCTCCATACGAGCAAGCCAAGCTTGGAGCGTTATTCGGCGAAGAAATGGTGCGTTGATGAAGATGCAGAGCAGATGAAGTAGTAGTATGCGGGCATGAGAAACATCGGGGTTGGAAGTGGTGGCGGCAAGGTCAAGCTGTCCAGTCCGGGAACACCGATGCGTGGGAATCTATGGACAGCGCATCCCACTGCGGAAGCAGATGTTCTATGTCGAGCGGCGGCGGCGGCGATTCGGCAACAGGCTCAGACTCAGGCTCAGGTTCCAGCTCAGCAGCGATCGGATGAAGCAGGTCGGTGATGCGGGCCATTCCCTCGGATCAGGTCCTCATGGCGGGCGGAGCGAACGGGTGTGGTTGTGTGGTATGCGACGGGTAGTAGTGGTAGTGAGGGAGAGGTGAATGGAATTGGGATGTGATAGAAAGAGTTGGTGGTGCAGTGTGCGGCGTGCAGAGAGAGGTGCAGGTGCAGGGTGGCAGCGGCGGACGGCAGCGGGGTGTCGCTCCGTGCAGTAGCGGGAGTCAAGTAGCCTTCGCAAAGTAGTGGGCAGTCAGTGGGCAGAGCTGCTGGGCAGAGGGCAAACGGGCAGAGGCGCAGGTCCGAGCATCCAGCAGCAACGCACACTGCAGCAGCCAGCAGGGAGAAGCAGGTCAGCGAGCCGGCAGGGCAGAAACCCAGTTGCTCGCCAGTTGCCAGTTGCCACCAGCTGCAGCAGAAGACGTGCGTCGGGTGGTGCGTGTGGTGTGTGGATGGATGGATGGATGGATCGCCTTCTCGGCAGTGGAATACTCTACTCAGTCGCTGTCTTTGTGCCCAACCTACGCCCACTGACCGCAAACCTTACCACTCCATCTCTGTTCTACCACCGACTACCACCGACTACGACTGTGCCGTCGCGGCTTCTTCCGCACCAACACCTGTCCATCTGAACATCGGCGACATTATGATCGCGACGATGCAGGGCGTAGCGGAGTGTTGGGGACTGGTCTCTTCGCGGCCAAAAAAACACCATTAATAATGCACACTGCGGTACCCTCCGCGCGGACGAGCAGAAAATCACCCGCGCCTGCCCACAAGTGGATTGGCAGGTGGATTGGCTGCGGGTAGGGTGGGTAGGTGGGTCTCCGGCTTTTGCCGAGCGAAACGCGATGTCCGTCCCTCTTTCACACTCGACTCCATCATCACCACTTCCATCTCCTATCACTGTAACATCCACGCCACCCACTCCCATCTGCCGCATCTTCTCTTCCTACCACCATAATGGAGGCCGGCAAAGACAACGCCAATCCCACCATCCTCAATCCTGACGATCTGCCTCGTCGCCGCCAGCGCCCCGCCGAAGAACATACCCAGGCCAAGCATGGACTCTTCGACGCCCTGGTGGCGCCCCAATATCCCACCCTGTCCCATGAAGGCCTCTCCTCACCCGAGCTCTCTGCCGACAACATCTCCTCTTCCTCATCCGACGTCGACAGCGAACCCGAGCCTCGCGAAGAAATCGACGAGCAAGAAGTCTACGACCTCATCTCCTCCATCATGGACCCGGAGCACCCTCTGACCCTCGGCTCCTTGGGTGTCGTCAACCTCGAAGACATCAAAATCATCCCGCCGTCATCTCCGCGCTCGCGTATTAGCTCCGTGCGCGTCCTCATCACGCCCACCACCTCCGCCTGCTCCCTGACCACCGTCATCGGCCTGGGCGTCAAGGTCCGCCTGGTGAACGCCTTGCCACCGCGCTTCCGCGTCGATGTTCGCATCAAGGAAGGCACTTCTTCCACCGCCGACGAGGCCAACAAGCAGCTCGGCGACAAGGAGCGCGTCGCCGCCGCCATGGAAAACCGCAACCTCATCAACATGGTCAACCACATGCTCTCCTCGTGCGAATGATCCGGCCTTTACAGTGTCTCTGCGTCCCTGCATTAGCTTCGTGTGGGATATGGCGGATGTTCGCCGTTCACCAGAGAAGGAAGCTGCGAAGCCAGCGATGGAAGGCAACCAGAACCGCGACGTCCAAGCCACGCCATGCACCGACATGCATGCGTACTGGCTCCTGCTCTCTTACCAGCTTCACTACTGCAACCTGCTACGTACGTTACGTGCTGCCATCCTTCGAGAAAACTCGGGGTTGCAATGATCTACATCTCGCGCTTCTGGGGTCAGAGGTCGGGAAAGTGGAGCAACCCGAGAAATCATCGTGATCAAGAACTTCGCTTCTCCAACGCAAGAATCCGAGACGCAAAAAAATCAAAATTTGGCAAGCGAAGAAGTCAAGCTCATGCCCATTAGCCGGCAGTACGCGGTAGGCGAGAAGCGAAGAATAAGGGCGCCATGGTTTTCTTCAGCCGGCATTGTCCCTTACTTTCGCACCCTCTGCCGAGGCACATGGAACCCACGTTTTGCACGTGTCAAAACGACAAAGCACAACGCCACTATGGAGACGGGAACCGGTTTTGCAATCTATCCGCATCCGCACGAGCGCTTCTTGAGACTTGGTGCGTGGAGAAGTCGCTTCACAGCTCCCACGGCAACCTTTCCCATCATGAATCATGAAGCATTGACAAGGGGGACGGGCACGGGAAATTTGAATCTCGCTTATAAAGTGTGTGTATGTGCTTGGATGTCAGACGCAACATGGGTATTGATTAGGAAGGAGGGGAGGATGGATGAAGTGACGTTAGGTTAAGGTTGGGAAATGGAGATAACTTCTAGAAGGCCAACACCATTCGCTCTCTTCGTCCACACGTAGAGTAGTTATGATGTACCCTGTATGTCACTCGTCCGTGTACCTGAACCGGTTTTATGCCCGGGAAAATCAGGCTCCACCACTTGAGTTTCATGTTGCGTGCCTGGTAGCGTTTGCAACTCCGGGCGAGCAACAGAGCAGTACCTCCTTGTAGAACGCCAGGTACAATGTCGAAGCCAATTCCATCCCTGCCCTGCCTTGTCTTGCCCTTCCATTCAGCCCATGACGAGCTCCCAGCTATGCTGCCCTCAGTGTCCCGATGATATTCCCCTGACGCCATTGTAATATATGCATTCTCGCTCGCTCGCTTCTTCAGAACCTGGACTGAACTCCTCAAAGGAAAAGACCTGCTCACTGCCTCGCAACCGGCGGCGGCGGAGGCGGCGCCTGACTTGACTCTCCCTCCCGATTCACCGGCGCCGAATAATTCTGATCCGCCATCGCCTTGCTGCCTCCCTCTGGCGGCTGGTACGCCGGCGGCGGCGCACCGAACGCATTGTACGCAGGTGGAGGTTGTGGATATCCCGGCATCGCGTACCCAGCCGCTTCGGGTTGCTGACCGTGATTGTATGGCGGGAACGGTTGTTGTTGGTAGGGGTTTTGATGGCGGTAGCGGTGCGAGCGTCGGATCATCCAGGCGTGGTAGGAGAGGGGTGGGAGGCCGGCGCGGAGGCGGCGCTGTGCGTGCCAGTAGCCGCCAATGAAGTAGAGCAGGATTGCGGCGAAGAGGATTGTGATTACGGTGTAGCGGACGGCCATGCCGGTCTGTTGTCAATGATTGTCAGAATGCAGTTTACGAGTTGCAGATTTCGGTGATTGGGCCTTACCGGCGACCACCACCAGGATTCTCCATATCCCTCGTAGTCGTCGTAGTTGTCATCGTAGTCGTATTGTGGTGATGACGAGCCCAGGTCTCCGTCGTCTTGATCCCGCTTCTTCAAAAGGAGTGCTGCGAGTCCCATCTTCGCTTTGCGCGGTCCGTGTGTCGTCGCAATGCGCGTGTGATGGTGGGCAAGGTGAGAGGAATGTCGTCTGCCTCGCTATCCCTGTTGCGCGCGCGCACGCGTGCAGATCGGCTTTCGCTCGAGTCGGAGTTGTGAGGTGGTTGGAGTTTAGGAGGAATAGTCTAACGAACGGACGACGGCCAGTTTGCCGAAAGGAGTGAACAGGTTGAAAGGAGCGGCTGGTTCGGTAGTGGTGAGGTGTGAGGTGGTGCGTGGGCGTGATGTGTGAAGGAGAGCTGGAGTGTAGGAGAGTTGAAACATGTGGCAGGTGAGAACTAGTGTGAACTTGCGGCGGCAAGGGCCAACCACGCTGTAACTTCCCTTCCCAAGTTCTTTGCACCACGATCGCCGGATTCTCGCCGTTTGTACGGTTCCCCAACGTGATGAGTCTAGAATCGGAGTTTGTCGAACTTACGAGCAAATATACATGTTTCTGGTTCTCTGCGAATTTGGCGACTTCTGTTCGATATTTAGAGGTGAAGTGCATGTTGCTCCTGCAACCAGCTGCAGTCAACAGAGCTCCCAGAGCTTGCCCTCAGGATCCGCCCTGTCCCTGAACTTCACGGCATAAACTTCGACACCAGTGTTTTGGCAGCATTGCCGCTCAAGCCACAGCTTGCGTGGCGTGTGGATTTAAAGCTTTCTCACGGGCCTGCACCAGAAGTCTGCTAGAAGAACTCTATATACCCGACCTGATGACAGTCCGTGCTGCGGCCAAGCAAGCAGAACACAAGTTCCTCTGTACCTAGTACCGCGTGGGGGTGTGGTATGAGATGCATATGCATGCAAAGCCGACTCGTCCAGAACAGCAAACCTGGTGCGGCATTTTGCTGGCCCTGCTCGGGATACGGGCATACGACTCGCAGTAGTTCCGGCGATAGGGACATGTTCGAGGCCGAACGCAGCGAAGCGTGCGATCTTGGGCGAAGCCGGTCCTGTGGTTGCAGTTCCATGCTTTCCTCCTCCCTAATTCTTCTCTCAGAGATATGATCCTCCTGAGAACTTGCTCGAGAAGCCCGCGGCCTTGTTAAGCATTTCCCGTTTCTGTGAGGAAGAGATACGGCTGCCGCTAGCCATGTCCTTCTCCTTGTCGAACGCACGCTTGCTGGGATCATCTTCTGCTTCCACGCCTTTACTTTGTCTGTGCTGTTCGAGCAACGATGGTCCTCGGGTCTGCTCCTGCAGATGGCATTAGCAATGCTACTTAAGACAGAACAGGCAGGTACAAATGAACTTACAGCATGTTCCTGAATCTTGCGGTGGGCGGATTCGTCCTTGGCTGGTTTCGAAGCACTGGTGTCTGGCCGAGCAGGACCAGCCTTCCCAATGCCCATCATCTCGTCCTGTAGACGCTTCTGCTTCTGCTCCGGTGTTTCGTGCCATGTCGAACTGTCATCCCCCAATGTATTCGGTCCTCTTGCACCTTTTCCAGTGTTGAAGCCTTGAGGTCTTCGCTTGGTGGGATCCATTCTTGCGGCGAGATCGTCTTGTTTGGGAGGCATCATCATCCAATCGTCTCTCTTCATCTTCTCTTCTGCATGCGGCTTTGTCGGTTCTGAGGCTTGAATACCATCTTTTCCATCCTCGTTCAGCGTTTGCTAGTTCCATCAGTGTGTTTTCTTTTCATTGTAGAGGCCACATTCATTACAGTGACAGCACCTCCAGTGGGCAGCGCAGGGCCGAAATCGTCGTCTTCGCTGCTGCTATCATCGTCTGCAGCATTCGGTGGCTCATTCGGTCGTTCGTCCAGTGGTGCAGGAGGCATCGCTGGGCCCATCACTTTGCGTCTTTTCTCTGGCTCCTCTGGGCTTGCAGAGCGCTTTGCGCCGGAGGCTGTGGCAGGCGCATCTTTGCTCTCCTCCTCTTGCTGTCTTTTCCTCTTTGCCAGCAGATGAGGTGGAAGCTCTGCACCTATGCCCGACATAATTTCCAGTAGATGTGTGGTGTCGTGATTATTGAGAGCAAAGAGGTCGCAGGAGTATGTGAAGCTCTGTGGAGCCCTCCAGCTTCTGTGACGGAAGGTTGTGGCTGCTGTGCGGCGTCCACGCAACCTTGAACCTCAGTAATCAACAATTTCCACCTGAACTCGCAGTAACACCGCGTAGGAGCCCAGGAACAACAGCACATTTTGGTCATCTGATCGCGATTCTCAAGGCCAAACCTTTGCCCACGACGACGCCTGTGTCCCGCGGAGCTAGCCACGCCGGAATTACGAAGCTCGATCCTACAGTACACAGCCATCCGAATTCCAATACCGCATGCGACGCGAGCTACACGTGTCCACCAGTGCCTGTGTGGCCAGGCTCTGAGATATTGAGGGAATCGAGAAAAGAGACATGCGCGCGAAAAGGGTGAACCGATGAGCTCCAACTCTGGAGAAGGCCATGAAGGCGGCAAGAATGAGGATGTGGAGGCGGACGAAGCCATACGAGATTCGGAGGCCAGGATAGGAGATGAAGAGGCGGAAGGGAACGATGTGGACTTTGGGGACTACATGGAGCCTGTATCGACCGAGGTTCAGGATGTAGAGGAGCCGGACGATGACCAGGACAGAGCGGGGGATATTGTGCGGTCGATAGAGGATACTGGCGATAATGATTTGGAGCCTACAGGAGATCGCACTCAAAGCCTGCAAGATGTTGGTCCAGACTCTGTTCCTGCTACACCGGTCGCCAGAAGCCCAATTGCAAGTCCAGTCGACTCTGGCTCTATCCCTGACGATACTCCTTCAGTTCAAGGCTCTCTGGCTTCATCGCCTGGGCGAATACATTCTCCCGGTCCCCAGAAAACGGTATCGAGAACACCTTCCGGTGCTCTTCAGCCTTTTGAGCGTCGGTTCGAGACGCGTTTGTCTGCATCCCCAACCGGCTCACCCAGAGCGCAATCTCCTGCTTTCTTGAGCCCCCACTCGAGACAAATATCTGTGTCGTCTAGGCTTTCTGGTGTCTCTTCTCAGGATGAAGGCTCTGGTACTGACACACCACAAGCTCCGTGGGATGTCATCAGATGGACGAAACTGCGGAAGATCACTGGCCAGGCATTCTCAGAGGCTGGCAAGCGTAATTTCGGTCGACCGACATGCATGGCTGTATCTGCACTCATTGCGGTGGGCACTTCGAAGGGACTAGTTCTCGGTTTCGACTACCACCAGACACTTAAGATCATCATTGGGCAAGGGACAAAAGCGACGGAGTGCGGATCAGTAACTGCTTTGACCGTCTCTGCGGACTACTCAACAATTGCAAGCGGTCACGCAAATGGTCATATATTCACATGGGAAATCAACAGACCCGCAAGACCTTTCTTGCAAATACCGGCACTGGAACGCAATGCGTTGCAGCAACAACAGCACCCTGATGGGCATCTCTCGGGAAGTGCCATTCTACACATTGGATTCCTTGGGACCAGGCATACTGCTCTGGTATCCGCCGACGCAGGAGGTATGGCGTTTTCACACCTTGCCACGCGAGGCCTTGGACCAGTCACTAGGACCATCAAAACCACTCGCTTGCTAGGCCGGTATCCATCTGCAGATCCTCAAACTGAACGCGCGCGAAAGCCCAGCTCTGTTTTGGCGTTCTCTCCTCTGCCATTGGGCAACGTGGAGCAAGCTACTGACGGCATGGGCTTGACCGCACTGCTGACGCCATATCTGCTGGTGATCGTATCGACGACGCCAATAGCGCAGACTCAGCATAAGTCCCCCCGGCCAAAAGAGATTTCGCCCCACAGTACACTTAGTGGGTGCCTGGCTTGGTTCCCAGCGGTCAAGCTGAAGAGCACGAGTACAGATGCAGAGAAGGGCAACTCGGACACGAAGCTGGTTTACTGCTGGTCCAACGTCCTTACCATTCTCGAGGTCAAGATCATCGAGGAGAAAGATGCAGACTCTCAGAAGCCTCCATCACTGGAATTCCATCCAAGAAGCCGGTGGCGTGCAGAGGAAGCTATTGTAGCGGTCCAATGGCTAGGCCGATCTGTTCTTGGGGTATTGACCATCAGTCAGAGGCTTCTCATTCTGGAAGACGGCACGTTACAGGTGACTGATTCAATCGACTTGCTGCATCGGCACATCTACCATCAAGATTTGTTTTCGCATCAGCTGCACGCTGTTGTGGAGCAGCTGAATTCGGAAGATCCCTCGCTCCATGGAGTCGTTGCTGATGCCTTTTATATGAGCTATAAGGTCTACAAAGGCAGAACCTTCTTGCTTGGATTCAACGATCTGACAGTCGGTACACTGTCAAACTGGGCAGACAGGCTGGTAGCCCTTATGGAGACTGGAGATCACATCGCTGCCATCAGGTTAGCGACTGATTATTATTCCGGGAGCGCCAACAACGTCACAATCGGCCTACCTGATAGCGACAATGCTCGCCATGAGATGGTAAGAGAAAGGTTGATTGCCATGATCTCTGCCTCGATGAACTACACGTTCTCACAGCAGGATAATGAGAGAGCATTTCGACTCAAAGAGCTTGCCGAGGTATGCTTCGAGGCATGCGTGACGATGAAGGAGACCGACTACCTCTTTTCGAGCGTGTTCGAATGGTTTCAAGAATCAGAAGAGGATGCAATATTTGTCTCCACCTTGGAGCCCTATGTTATCGACGGAGAAGTCCAAATGCTGCCTCCAGAAGTAGTCAAGACCGTAGTGGCCCATTTCATTGGAGAAAACCAGGCTGCTCGGCTGGAAGAACTTCTGTGCAGGCTGAACCCGCACTCCTTTGATCTTGACGAAATCACATTGCTGTGCCAACAGCACGGCCTTTATGATGCCTTGGTCTACATCTGGACTCAAGGTATTGGAGACTATGTGACACCCCTCATACACATGCTGTCGCTGGTGAAAATCATTCAGCAAGGCGACCAGGACGAAGATCTGAGCGATAATCCCTTCTTCGAGTCTGCTATTAAGATCTATCCTTACTTGGCATACTCTCTGACTTCCAGACGCTACCCCAGCGGAAACATCATGGATGATCTCGAGGTCTCTCGAGCAAAGTCAGAGCTCTACGGCTACCTCTTCTCCGGTACGCCGATGGCGTGGCCAGACGGCAGTCAAAAGATCTTTCGGACAGCGGAGGACCCTGAAGACGAGCCAGCGTTCCCATATTTGGACATGCTGCTGCAATTTGATGCGTCCGCATTCATGAGTATGCTCAACGAGGCATTCGAAGATTCTTTCCTCAACGAATCGGAAGAAGAATCTGGTGCTAATGGAGCTTTGTCCGTAAACGGAACAGCCAAGCATGCTCACAAGAAGAGTCGGCAGCAGATCATTGAGATCATGCTGGATGTCATGCGTCAAGGTGACTTTGAACCAGTGCAGGTAATCTACCTTGACATGTTCATCGCACGCAGCTTGCCGAAGTATCCTGGACAGCTGATCCTATCTGGCACGCTCCTGAATAGCGTACTTCAACGTCTTTGCACACCGCCTGCGGATGCGTTGCGAGACGATTGCGAGCTTAGTGTGGAATACTTGCTGTCAGCTTATCATCCGCCGGATATTCCACGCCTGATTGAGGCGTTGAAGTCTGCCAAGTTCTATCGAGTCTTGAAATCTGTATATCGGGGAGAGCGGATGATGACCGAGCTACTCCAGACCTATTTCGTCGATCCAGAAGACAAGGAAAAGGTGTTTGATTGCATCGCGCTGTGTTTCCGAGCTAGCACGGCGCTCACTGAAAAGCAATTGCGGTCACTGAAGCAGGTCATATTGGAGCATGTTGAGGATCTCGCGGCAATTGATGTAGTGCAGACGGCTAGGACTCTGGCTGCATCGTCTCCGGACCTCCTACAAGCTGTCATCGGTGCGCTTTCTGATTCACATCATCAGTTCGTCTTCCTACGAGCGCTGCTGGAACCAGGATTGATGAGAACTCATCGGTTCTCGTCATCACCTCTTGCTCAAGACCAGCAATCCGCTTACACGGAACAGTATGTCCAGCTCATGTGTAGGCATGACCCGATCCACGTGGCAGACTACATCAAAGTGCTGCCCACCAGCGACTTGCGACTGGACGAGGTGTTGCCTGCGATGGAGACCAGCGGCGTCATTGATGCAGCAGTCGCTCTACTTGCTCGCGACGGGCTTGCCCGCGATGCTATGGATCGTCTGGTGACACACATGAAGAGCCTTGAAGATGCTCTAACAAGCTTGATTGACACCGCTGCAGCCAGAGAAGACGTGACGGTACCACAAGACACCGCAGAAGAGCTAGTCGAGGATATCGAAAAGTACACCAAGGTTGGCATATGGCTGTGTCAAGGACAGAGCGCTACGACTCAGAGAAGACCAAGACCCCGCACCAATCTGGCATGGGAAGTCAGCGAAGATGACCTAGACCTGGATGAATACCTCTGGCTTAATCTGGTTGATGTTGTGGTGCAAGTTACGCAAAACGCCATCGCTGCATTCGAAAACCTCGACAGCCATCCTACCAATGCCCAGGAATCCTTCGACAGCTCCAGACTGGCTTCGACACTCCGATCGACCGTTCAGCAGTCTTTCACCGCCCTCATGGCTGCGACCGCTACGCCAAATATCAAAAACGACAAGCAACCCAGCCAGCCACAGGCTAAACCACCTCAAGACCACATGTCTTTCCTCCGCATTCTTCGCGCTTTCCTCACTCGAGCAGCCAAGACTGCCCCTTCTCTCGCCGACCTCCGCGCCGTGCTTCAAGACATCTTTTCTGCCTACGCTTTCGAGCAAGGCGTTCTCTCCCTCGCTAACGAGCTTCTCGGCCCCGACGTCTTCACCGACATCCAAGAAGCCCACGACCTCCGTCAGCGCGGCTGGCGCCCTCGCTCGCAAGTCTGCGAGCGCTGCAAGCGGCGAGCCTGGGGCACAGGGATTGGAGAGGTCGTCTGGGACGAATGGATGACGAAGGAGCAGGAGCGGGAAGCTGACAAGACGAGGAAAATGCTTGAGCGAAGTGGTGGCGAACAGGCGAGGCGGCTTTCTAGGGGCAAAGCGAAGGTCCCGTCTGCACCGGGGAGCAGTGGTGCTGGTAGCGGGGATGCGGAAGAGACGAAGAAGTTGACGTTGGTTGTGTTTGCTTGTAGACACGTCTTTCATCGGGTATGTTTGGATGAGGGATATAGGAACGGCAGCAGCGAAAACGCTGCCAGTGGAGGAGGGATGTATAGGTGTCCTGTTTGTACAGAGCGAGAGCGGTAGATGAGAGATTCAAGAATTACAATTCCTTTTCGTGATGCCTGCCTTCGCTGTCTAGGATGTTCCTCTCTTATTTCGCCATGTTGCGTAGCTAGTTGATCGGCAAGCCAGCAGATCGACCGTCCTTTATAGTGCGGCGCGTACCGACGTAGAGCTCCACGAACCGCAGCTGAAGCCACAATTAACTTCATCTTCAATGTTCAAGCGAACTTTGGACTGCCGGCAGAGCCTACTTGACTTTCCATCGTTCTCAAATTTAGATCCACAGGATGAGGCATATTGGCATGCCTGCGGTAGCTCTGAACACAATGCTGTGCCGCATGTCGAGCTCAGGCACATATATTCTCGGGATGTATTCGTTCTAAATGCTCTGCTAATCTAACCAAACTGCTCAACATGAATACAGCGACACAATGCGACTACATCATCGTCGGAGGTGGCACAGCCGGGTGTGTAGTCGCTTCTCGCCTTCACGAAGCTCTGCCACATCTCTCAATCGCCCTCATTGAAGCAGGCGAGGATGCATCCAGCGACCCGAGAGTTAAAGATCCCAAGAGAGCTCAAGAAATGCACGATACAGAGCTGCAGTGGAAGTACACTCCCACCCCGCAAGCCCATCTCGATGGCCGCACACTTCCAAATTGGGGAGGCAAATTGCTGTCTGGGAGCAGCGCTGCTAACTATACCGCGTGGACTCGAGGCCATGCTGCTGAGTTCGATCGATGGGCCCAGATGGTGGCGGACGATCGTTGGAGCTACAAATCATTGTTACCGGCTTTCAAGCGTTCAGAATATTGGCATGGGAGTCCGTCAGATCGCACGGCAGACCAGCACGGCTTTGATGGGCCAATACATACGCAGTCTGGAGATTTCGGGTATCCATTGCGAGAGCCTGTGAGGAAGGCCTTCAATTCTGTTGGTTTCAAGGACAATCCGGATCTCAATTCTGGAGACCCGAATGGTGTTGCGCCCCTGGTTCTGAGCTGGCGGAATCTTGAGCGCCAGCATGCTTCGGCTTGCTATCCCATGGAAGGTGTGCAAGTCATGTGCAACAGCTTGGTGTCGGAGATACTGTTCGATGAAAATGATAGAGCAATCGGGGTCCAGCTTGAGGGATCCGGCAAGAAGCTTCGGGCGAGCAAAGAAGTGGTGAGCATCTCCTTGTTCCGAGATTATGCCCTTTGCATGCTGATCCGCAGCAATAGATCATCAGTTGCGGTGGAATTCGGACGCCTCAACTTCTGCTCTTGTCTGGCATCGGTCCCAAAGCAGAACTTGAAGCTCACGACATCCGAGTAAGAAAAGACCTTCCAGATGTTGGGAAGAACTACCTGGACCATCATGCGGTAACCATGTTTTGGAAGTTGAAGGACCCAGATCAGGGTCTTGCTCTAGGCGCGCCGTCGTTTAACAAGCCGTCCTTTGAAAACAGCCTCCCGATGGACTGGATGGTGACCGGAAGCGCTCCAGATACAGATCTCGAGAGGGCGGCTGCGAAAGATGGCACCGAGTTTGACTCTGTTCCTAGGAGCGACTACGAATTGAACCTGATGTACCTGGTTAGTTTCAACTTGTTGCATCCCAAAGTACTCAGCCAGGACCTGCTGACCTAGAACAAATAGACAAATGGGGCAGTCCCGTCCCCATGGCTGCCGTTCGACGGCAGCTACGTCTCCTGTGGCATCATGGGCCTCTCTTCAACATCGCAAGGCAGTATCAAGCTCCGCTCCACCGATCCTCGTGAAAACCCCATACTCGATCCGAACGCATTGAGTACAGAGCACGACCGAGCAGTCCTACGCGCGGCCATGCGAGTGGTCATCGACGCCATGTCGTCCGCTCCAATGGCGCCGTTCCTCGAGGCGGGCGAGACACCTCCGCCTGGAGAGACTAGTCTGTCCAGTGTTTCGACCGACGAGGAATTTGACAAGCGTATAAGATCGCTCGCATACCCATGGTTCCACGCCGCTGGGACCGCTGCTATGGGTCGCGTCGTTGATACTGAGTGCCGTGTCAAGGGAGTCGAAGGTCTTCGGGTCGTCGATACGAGCATCACGCCGTTTTTGCTCACGGCGCATCTGCAAGCACCCATGTATGGTTTGGCAGAGCAGGCGGCTTCGATGATCATAAACCCTCAAGCCTGAGCTTCAGGATCCACAGCGATGCCAAGAGTACTCTGTCACGCAGGGATGATATCCAGTCCGTACAACCCGCTTTTGTCAGCTGCTTCCACTTCAGCGTCAGCCTGCAGCCGTGTAATAGAAAGCCTCCAGAACTGTGACCAGAGAAGATCCCTTCAGCTTCAAGTACCCCAGTTCATATGCATAGCCGCAATTCACTCCTTATAAGTACACTGGCACACCTGAATACAGCTACAGCAAGCATGCAAACTTCCTTCAACGCCTCGCTAAAACAATCCATATCTTTTCCTTCCCATGTGCTGTGCCTCGCGCTTAGTATTCTTAGTATTCCGTGCTCTTAATCCCTCTTGCCAACTCCGTACGGTCCGTATCCATTCATGCTCGAGATACCGTAGCCACCCAGACCACCTCGCTCGATACCACCCAAACGCTCCTTTCCATGGCTCCGCAAGCGCTGAGGCAAAACTACGCCTCTATAGTACGCAATGCACAGCGCCGTTGCTGTGAGGGCAGACAACAAGCAGTACACCATGGTACTGAAAGTTATATGTCCGCCGTACCCTGCCCATCCTGAGGGGAGCTGCGTGTTTGGATACCAGCGCACGCTGAAGCGCAGCGGCAATGGGTCTCCAATCACAATCCTCGAAGGCGGCTCCCTCGAAATCGAGTACGCCGTCGCCGCGGCGATTGTTCCTGGCGAGATGCTCTTTGGAACCGCATGCAGCAGCACATTCAGCGTGTTCGAGACATGCAAGTGGCTCAGTTGCAATGTTCCGCTCAACGCAATCACCATGGGTGTGTATATCTCGCTCAGGCTGCCTTGTCCGTCCGTTTGATCTTTTGTGCCCTTCTCGTAATCCTCCTTCATGACGCTCGGTGGAAGGGGCTTAGTGGGAATGCGGCAGGTAAGAGGGGCATCGTTGTGGACGTAGAATTCGAGGAGGTGGAAGAACGGGTCGTCGATGAAGTCGATAGTGCAGTTGATCTCCTTTTCGATGCCGAAGTACAGCTCCAATGGCCGACCGGTCTCGTTGCAGGTGAATGCGGGAATGTATGTCAATTGACCGGAGGTAGGGTCGGTGATGTGCTCGCCTGTGTCGCTACAAGTACAAACGAGGAATCGTTAGTTCGCTGTTTCTCGTGGTTGCTGATCTTGAGCGGATTCGTACATCGATCGGTTCAGACAGCTCACAGGAATGGGCTGTCCGACCTTGTAGCCCGGCTGCGTATCTTTGGCGAGAGTGCCGAGAGGTTCCTGGTTTGCAGCAGCGACCAGCGCTGTGAGGAAGACGATTAGCAACTGGAACACCAGTGGCATTCGCAAGCACGGAGACGAAGGCATGGCAGGCGGCAGGCAACGGCGCGGGCGGAGTAGTCGTCGTCGAGTGTGTCTGCTACCAAAGCAGCATCAAATTATGTACAAGAAACCCAAGTGGTAGTGTTTGGAAATGAAGTTAGAGTGAAAGAGGTGCACGTGTCAACCGCATCCGGAGACTCCAAACTGAAGTGAGCTTCACCTCATTTCAGGGGTCCAGCGTTTCATCTGAATGCCAAGCTTCCCTTTACCCAAGATTTCATGGCACCCTATCAAAGTTTAGCAGGCCCGATCACCTTGATGGACCTCATCCATCCAACCTACATATGGTACACAAGAAGATGCTTAAGAGCCGTGCTGCAAGCCGCAAGCTCGCTGCTTTCGCTCCTAGGGGAATCCTACGGCAGCTGCGCAAATATTACAGCGAGGCTTCGCAAGGTGTATCTGTTAGTAGAAGTGTTCAGATCGGGAGGCGTATTTGAAGCGCTGTAGCATCATTTTTGGTCGCTCTCATACAGCCTTTTTCGGCTCTTTTGTGTCGTGTCTTAGTGACATATCTACTGCATCTTCCATCGTCCAGATCCCAACCCGTTGAACCGGAGGCCATGTTGGTCCTGCTCGAGGCTATCATTCTCATCATGCTCGATGACTCTCTCGAATCGAGTCCTCTCTCTATGCTGTGGAGCCAGTGTCCGTCCGACCTGCATCCATAGCGGCGCAGGTAATGCTTTGGGGCGAACCCAATGCCGCGCTTGGGCCAGGATACCTGTCGTACCCTGAAGGCTTGATTGATTCTCTCTCAATAACTGCACTCTTCCTTCAAGCACCGTCCAACATGCCTGTCTCCCTCAACTGCTTCATGATCTCCGGCTCAACGTACTTGCTGACTGTAACATCTTCTGCGAGACCTTTTCTCCTCCTAGTCTTAAGGACGAAGTCTCTGGCAGTGGCCTGTGCCGAAGCAGGCTCCAGAGGTCGAAGCTTAATGCTCTTGTCTAGTGGATCACCAGGGACAATGCTCCATCGGTCGAACACCAGCGAGAGGGTGGCTGCGCCTTGAGTGTGGATTCGGAGGTCTGTTTCGAAACCAAAGGAGTCGATAACCTAAGAGTGAATCATGTCAGTAATCTGTTAATGCGGATTATGAGAGGGTGTAACTTACTGGAATCAAACCCTTGACAGAGTAGAGTGGTGTACCAGGCACAGGAGCATCGCTGAGCACGTGTCCACGTCGGCGTGCAAGGACGGTGTATAGCGCGGAGACAGAGTTGGCCTGTCCAAGCATTGCGCATGCGTACATGGGCTCCATCAGGCGCGGACCGGCCATGAGGAACGATGAGTAACATGCACGTCTTGCTGTCGGAATAATCTGTCCACCTCCGCGGAAGATGGCTTCCTGCGCCAGCTCAACGTCTGTGATCTTGAACTTGACATTGCGAATGGGTTCCTCGCAGAGCGGTCCTTCTCTTGTACCCCATGCGAAACCTTGGCGAATGGTGTCCTTGACGCTGCGCAGTAGCTTCTGGTCGACATCCGATGGCAGAGTGTCGTTCTGCAGGATGTTCGGACCCATCTCGTCAGGTCCAAAAGCCCAGATGTTGCGGCTCGCAAGAATGTCGTAGCCATAGTTTTCCTCAAAGAATTTGCCAACCTTTCGCACAGGATCCTTGATGCTCACCTTGCCCGACTCGATGTCCTCTGCAATGCCATCGTCCAGGGGCTCCGCGACGAATGTGAGCTTATTCTTCTTGTTGGGAGTCAGAGCATAGCACTTCATGGCACTCTGATCAACACAGGTTTCACAGAACCTCGTGACAGGATCTGAAACCTTGATCTCCATCTGCGCATACATCCTCCGCAAGTCGTGGAGTACGCAATTCATGTAAAGCTCTCCCGTACCAAGCACTACATGCTCGCCGCTCTCTTCCACTTTTGTCGTTATGAGTGGGTATGACTTGTTGATTTTTCGCAGTCCGTCTAACATCTTCGGCAATTCTGACGGGTTGATGGGCTCGACAGCAACCTTGAAGACGCTCTCAAAGAAGTGCACCACTGGTTTGAAGATGTACGCATCTTCATCATCAGGCAGCTTGGCTGCAACGATCGTCGCGGTCTTCATGATGGAGTTGTCGACACCGCCCAAAAGCACAAAGTTTCCAGCTGGCACTCCTGAGACTGGAACATTGTACCTGCTTTCCGCGATCCAGACGTTCTCGAGTGTTGCGTTGACCATGTCCTCTTCATCGTCGATGCTGTAGTTCTCACCAAGCACTCTGACCTGGTCTCCCGGTCGAGCAGTCCCGCTGAGAACACGGCCAAAGCTGTTGAATCCTTGAGCATCTTGCGTGTTGAAGAGCTTGCAAATCTGTACCACCAAAGGACCATCAGAATCGCATTCGAGCATTGATGTCGCAGTCTTGGAATCAAGTGGGCCAGTGTAGTATTTCTCCAGCTTCTGTTTCGCGCCTTCGACTGGAGAGGGAACGTGCTGTACGATCATGTCCACGAACCCTGCAGCCGGACCAAAGAAACGAGGAAGGAATGTCTTCAGCATCTCTGCAGCGTTGCCCCTCAGTTCGCTGGGCTTGAAGGGAATACATAAGCTGGTCAGGGTCTTCTTGAGATCGCTCGTCGATTCCGACATGATAGTCGAGTATAGCTTGTAGATCGGTTCCATGACGAAATGGACGAAACTCCTCTTCGCTCGCTCCTCGACTGGTTTCCGCGTGAATGATCGCTTCTTTGGGTTGAAGTATATGTCTCCCCATAATCTTCGACTGAACTCTGTCACGTCGAATTCCGCGTTCGGGTAGGTCTCAGAGTACATCTTCGCAAAGCTGGGTAGAGTGAAAGACCAATCCATCTTGCTGCATGCAAACGCAACATTGCCGCTCTCCGGGCTGACTCGGAATTGCTCGCCGCGACCAGGAATTGTGTTCTCAATGTGCGTGTTGACCTCTTCTACAACGTGCTTGAGCTTGAAGTACGCATCCGCCGGAGGCAGTCTAAGTTCATTCACCAATCGATCCATCTTGTTGATGAGAAGCACAAGCGGTAGGCCGGCAAGCACAGCATGCTTGATCGCAAGCTCCGTCGAGGCTTGTACTCCTTCGACCACATCCACCACCAGAACCACTCCGTCGACTGCCCGTAATGACGCAGCTACTTCATCCGCGAAGTTGACGTGCCCAGGTGTATCGATCATGTTCAGAAGATAGCTCTTTCCTCTTGTTCCCTCTAACAGTAGGCTCATTGGACTCGCTTTGATTGATAGCTTTTGCTCCCTCTCCAGCAGGTGTGTGTCGGTATATCTCAAGAGCTCATCCCGAGCCTTGCCCGTCTTGCCTTCCATGTACGGGGAAATGTCGTGTGTCTGTGCCACTAGTGTGTCCATGAAGCTCGTCTTCCCGTGATGCAGGTGTCCACAAAACGCAATATTTCGTATTTGGTCTGGGAAGTTCATCAAATCTGTGAGAAAGCCTCTGTCGAAGTAGACCTCTGGCAGATTCTCCTCTTCTACTGTGAATTTCTTGTTCTCGACCGGCGCGACAATCGGCTGCTGCAGCGTCTGTGTATCTTCTTCCTGAACCAAGGTTTCCACGTCTGGGCCATAGACTTGCGACGCTGACGGATAATACTGCTTGTCTTCGTGGAGCACCACAGCATTTGAAGGACCCTCATCGTCGATATCCATTACATCCTGCCCAGGTGCACCAGCGCCCGCTTCTTCCTCATCGTCGTCCAGGTATTGCGCGCCATCGTATGCGCCAGAGTCTTCCTCTTGACTATCCTCCTCCGGCTCGCCAATGAAGTTTCCAAACTCGTCGTAGAGGTCGTCCATGGTCGCGAGGGTGTCAAAAACAAGGAGAGAGCTTTGGTTGACGCGAAAGGAAACCAAGTCGCACGACACGCGATCGCATGTGAAGCTCTCCAGCACTTTTGAGATTTCGCGGCAGATATGCACGCGAGTCATGCAGCCAGCGTCGGGGACGGTGCATCGGCAGGGGCCGACAAGCGAAGTGGGGTCATCCCGCGTAGCTCGCTCAATGTTTCTTTCAGATGGTTCGATTTGGATAGAATTGTTCTCTGCCTTAAAGAAAACTCCCCGAGCACCACGTTCACATTAAAGACTTCCTCTTGGCCTCCATCAGCAAGACTTCGTCTCCTCACTTATACAACCTCCAATATGGCACCTCCCAAGCCCGTCTACATCGTCTCTGCCGTGCGAACGCCGGTGGGCATGTTCCAGGGCTCTCTCTCCAGCCAGACCGCCATCCAACTCGGAGCTCACGCGATCAAGTCGGCCGTGGAGCGAGCAAACATCAAGCCTGAAGAGGTGGAAGAAGTGCTCTTCGGAAACGTCCTGCAAGCAAATCTCGGCCAGAATCCCGCCAGACAATGCCTCATCCACGCTGGACTGCCCGAGTCGACCGTAGCAACGACGATCAACAAAGTCTGCGCCTCGTCCGTCAAGGCGATCTCTCTGGGAGCCGCCACAATCCTCACCGGTGAGGCAGACGTCGTTGTTGCGGGTGGTACGGAGAGCATGTCCAACGTGCCCCACTACCTCCCCAACATGCGCACTGGAGCCAAGTTCGGCGACCAGAAGCTCGTGGACGGCGTGTTGAAGGACGGTCTGACAGACGTCTACAAGAACGAGCACATGGGTCTGCAAGGCGAGGAGTGTGCAGCAGACCACGGCTTCGGCCGAGAAGAGCAGGACGAATACTGCATCCGCAGCTACAAGAAAGCCCGCGCCGCGCAGGAGAACGGCTGGTTCAAGGAGGAGATTACCCCCGTCACGATCAAGGGCACAAGAGGGAAGCCCGACACGACCGTCGAGACAGACGACGAGCCCAACAAATTCAACGAGGACGCTACTCGCACCCTCAGGCCTGCCTTCAAGAAGGAAGGCGGCACCGTGACCGCCGCCAACGCCTCTCCCCTCTCCGACGGCGCTGCAGCAGTCGTGCTCGCCAGCGAAGAGTACGTGACCAAGCACAACCTCAAGCCGATCGCAAAGATCCTGGGCTGGGGCGACGCCGCCAAGAACCCATCAAAATTCACCACCGCCCCAGCACTCGCAATCCCCAAGGCCCTCAAGCACGCCGGCATCAAGCAGGTCGACGTCGAGGCCTTCGAGATTAACGAAGCCTTCTCCGTCGTCGCACTGGCAAACATGAAGCTGCTCGGCATCACCGAGGACAAGGCCAACATACACGGAGGAGCAGTAGCTCTGGGCCACCCGCTTGGCGCAAGCGGTGCGCGTATCGTTACAACCCTGCTGGGTGTGCTTAAAGAAAAGAAGGGCAAGATTGGATGCGCTGGTATCTGCAATGGTGGCGGCGGTGCCTCTGCCATTGTCATTGAGAGACTGGCATAAAAGAGAAGCCTCTCCTGAGACCTTGAAAGGACACAGCATAGCGAGCGTCGTTCACAGCTTCGCGTACATTTATGAAATACCCATCGTCCATAGACAAGTTCAAAAGCATGTTTTCAGCATCGCCTACACTTCGAAAATTCCGCATTGCGTAGGAGAGGAAGCACTGTACGCCTCTATCTGTTGTCCCTCAAGGACCACAGCAACTAATGATGAACAAATCGCCTCAAAACGCTCCAACGAGACGCCTCCTGTCGCTATGTATGTCTTCACTCAACAGAGAAAAACGCTATGCCTGTGGAAACTTCATCGATCCAATGCGCGCCAATGTGATGCAGGTCAAGCAAGAAAAATTCCCTCGTTCTCATCTCCTCCGTTGCTGCCACTGAGATTGCGGCTGTCCCTGATACCCAGCCTGCTGATATGCCTGCTGCTGCTGCTGAACATACTGCCCTCCGTAGCCGCCCATCGGCGAAGTCGCCTGGTTTACATTGTATCCAGGAGGAAACTGCATCGACTGCGGCCTGGACTGCTGCCCTCCATACATCGACTGCCCTCCGGCCATCGACTGACCTCCATACATGGACTGTGCTCCATACATCGATTGCCGATTGAATTGTTGCTGCTGCTGAGGCTGCATTTGCTGCTGGGGTTGATAGCCCATAGCAGCCATCTGCATCTGCTGTTGCTGGCCCATCATGGCCTGCTGATAAGCCATCTGCTGATACTGCTGAGCTTGGGCCTGCTGCTGTGCCCACTGAGCCTGAGCTTCCTGTTCCATTCGGAGTTGCTCCTGCTGCCTTGCTGCGATAGCTTGCTGTACGGCAGCGCCTCTGATGCCCTGCTTAAGATTGTCTCTCTCCCGTTCGCGGGCAGAAAGAACGCCCATGAGACCCGGTTGCGTTGGATCGTTTCGGTCTTTGCCGTTGGACGCCATGCTGATAAGCGGCGTGCCTGTCGCTCGCGCCACGTGCATTTGCTCTTTAGCCGACAGAGTTGTAGCCGAGTTGCTGTTGAGAAGGCCAGCATGCGGATTCAGGTACGTCCCTGCTCCTCTAGAGTTGGGACGACTTGGTGGTGTACGATTCTGAGCCTGTTGTGTCCAATCTCCAGAAGGTGTACGCGTGAAAGGCGGAGGCGTTCTGGACAAAGATTTCCTCAACTGCTGAGCATTATTGGATGAAACATGCCGTTGGTGCGGAAAGTTTTGGATCGGCGAGCCTCGTCGGGGTTGGGAAGCCATCTGAGCACGGTGGAGGACCCATTCTTCTGGTGTGAGAGTCTGTCGCTTTTGGTGTGCAGTGCCAGGAGTTCCAGGAGAGTTCCCCTGAGGAGTCCACACCATGCCCTGTCTGTTCCCAGGGGAGTCTCCCTCAATTCCAGTAGGGGTTGCTCTTCCTCCAAAATACGATTGACGATTGCTCTCGCCTGGACTCGGCGTCGCAAAGTATCCGCTCAATCTTGATCCTGAGCTCTGGCGTAACCTGTCTGCCGATCGCGACCTCGAACGCCTCTCCATGTCGCCAGGCGTCATCGTTCCGCTTGTGCCAGGCCGGCTGTTGGGCTTGTAGGTGTATGTCGGACCGAAGTTGATCGTGGGCATTTCGGCGGTTTGCTCTGCTAAATCTTTGTTCCATGTGTCGTGCTTGGACTCGATCGTGGGCATGTCGGGGTCGCCAACAGTTTTCAGCTTCCCTGGTCGCACCCACTCTTTCGGCTTTTTCTGCTTGACTTCGTGCTCGCTCTCGACGCTGGCATAGTCAGGAGTTGCTGAAGTCGCTAAACTGCTGGCTCGGTCGCCCTCGTTCAAAATGCGTTCTAATGCGTCCTGGTCAATCACTGCATCATAGTAGTCGCCCGCAGCCAAGACTGGTGAGCCTGGCTCGGCGGGATCCATTGCACGCACCTGAGATGCCTGTTCGCGACGCGAAGAGTTCTGTTCCGCTTCTGCAGAGTCATGCGACTGCTGATGCTTGGGCACTGGCTTCCTCAAAACGCTGCCGCTTGAACGCGACTGCTTAAGTTCAGGCCGGCCATCGCTTCCTTTGCCCACTACACCATCCATTGGTGCCATCTGTGCCTGCTGTGATGGATCAAAATATTCACCGCCATGTCCGTGAGCTGCATACGGAGAGCCGGGAATCGTGCTAAGTCTCTGCTTTTGATCTCGAGACCAACCGTTCCCGTACTCAGGAGCGTCAACAAATTGCTGGGTGTGGTCCAGCGGTGGGCCTAGACTCTGGTTGCGGTAAGGCAGAGCGCTACCATCTCTGCTGTGTGGAGGATCTGAGCCATCATCATCTTCAGTTGGGTGAGCAGCGGCTTGCATTTGATAAAGTGTGGCAGCATCAACGTTGGAATGGGCACGTCGAAGCTCAGGAGCCGCGAAGGGCTGGTTCGGAGGACGGCTGTTGGCGCTGTGTTGCATAGCTGGAGGCGAGACAACAGGCTCTGGGGGAACCAAATGCTGGGAATTCGCTTCCTTGGCCGTCTGTTCGTATGAAGACACATCAAGCTGAGATTCCGACTTCTGCGCAGCACCCAGGACGCCACCATGCCGAGGTGGAACAGGAGGCTCATCGTCCTCCTCCCTTCCTTGCTCATGCGACAATCGAGATGGGTATCGGCGATAGCCACCGAGAGCCTCAGAGACGGAGCGCTTGTGCGGACTTCCCATCATGGCGCCAGGAGGAGCAGAATCAGTCCTCTTTGGCGGCGCGAATGCGCTCGGCGTCTGCGTCTGCGTCGGAGAGCCAGATCTCGAGCCAGGTGACGAGTGTATCCCTTGCTCATTGAATGTGACCACGCCATGGCGTCCAGGAGGCAGAGAGGATCGGCTAGTCGTGTTACGACGCTGACCGATCTGCCGGCTGTTGCGAGGCGAGTCGTCCATCTGATTCATCATTCTAGTGGATGTGAGCTTCTTCAACTCTTTACGCCATTGTCGCTCGCTCCAATCCTGGCTTCCAGACGTGTGGATGAGGGCAGAGACATCCAGGATGTCAAGGTAGCCGTATCGTCTGCTGCTTGGCATGGCGAACATCAAGCCACGCTGGTCGAGGGTATCCGCAATAAGTCGATTTGGGCGTCCGTACAAAGCAAATGTGTCGTAGACGGGGAACAGCCACCTCAACATCATCTCGAATCCGCTTACGGCAGCGTGCACCTCTGGCATGACAAAGACAAAGCCCTCCGTAGTCGTGTCTTGCTGGCCGTGGACAGTGATTATTCCCTCAAGTTTCACCAACGTCGACTGATCAATGAGTGGCTTCGACTGCGGGTAGATGGCGTAGGCTGCGAAGGCATCTTTGATCGTTGCAATCGGCTTCGTCTTCTTCGTGACTTTCCGCGTGTCGTAGAACTTGATATCACCCTTTGGGACCTGTGGACGGCTGTAGGAGGAGCCCTTTTTCAAGGTCTTCTGTGCCTTCTGGTATTCCTTCTCGTCTGGCGGAGAAATGACGCACCAGCATCGTCTCCACGGTGTGCCAGCTCCAAATCGCACTCTTGCCCAGTCATCGTGAATGAATTTCGAGCGGTCCATTATAGCCTTGATGTTATTCAAGTACTTGCCCTTGCCTGCGATCAGAGAGCCCGTGTAAGCTTCCTGGAGCGTCGAATGTTCGAAAATGGCGAGCCTGATGCCTGCGGTCCACTGAGTGAGCGAGTTCAGAGAATTGAAATGGAGCAGGTAGCGATTGTTGGCTGCAGTGGACACACTGAGCACATTCTGTAGGTTACCACCTGAGGCTCCGTTCATGGGCAGAGATTCGATCTGGCTCAAGATTAGCTTCGATCAGCCTGGCATTCACATGGTCATCCTCACCATCCTGATCGAGGCATCGCTGAGGTTGATGAAAGTTGGCACGACCTCGCCATCCTCGCCTGCCTGGTCTAATGCTGCAGCGTCCCATAGCGAGAGCACTGTTCCCACCAACTGCGCAAAGCACTCGGTCCACACTCTATCGGAGCTCGGCCTCCCTCTCGTGTCAAGATCGTGCAGCTTGAGGAAATAGCCCTCATTGTACAGCTTGTTGCTGTGGCTGTTCAGGAAACTGAAGATGGGCTGCAACTCAGGCGGCGTGTCCTGAGCGACCTCCACCTGCGGCGGGTTGTATGTCTGGATCATGCTGTTCGGACGGGTCGTGGCGCGAGAGTCGGCTCTCGCTCTCGAGGGAGTGGTGGGCGAGCGCGGCGAATGCGGAGCATTCGCGTCCAACTTCTTCTGCAGGACGGAGGGCGAGACGGTGTCGATGGGCGGAGGCCTATTGGGTTGTGTGTTGTTGTCGTTGGGCTCGGGAGTGCGAGATCGTGGAGAGTTGCTGCCGCCCCATTGCGACATAAAGCTCAGGACTGCCGAGCGCACACACGGTCAGCGTTGCAACAATTGGAATGGGCGCGGCCTTGACAAAGCGGACGCCTGCTGGCAGTACCACGGCACCGGCGCGCAGCAGCAACGCAAGCAATTCCACCAGCGGGAAGGCCACTCACCTCGATTCGTTCGTGGCATGATTGTGCGACGATTCGGCCGGTCTGGCAACTGCTTTTCTCCCTCTTTTGGCAGCCAAGGACACAGCCCGCGGTGGAGTGTGGTGCAAGGGCGGGACGGGACAGTCGTTCAGTCACTGCAGGGCGGTCGAAGGTACTGTACGGTATGAGTTTCCCGTCGACGCTCGCGTTCCTGCTTTTTGGGCGTGCACTCTTTCTCAAAGTTCGGCGCAGGCGGATGACGCGCTGCCAACTCAATCTCGCTTGACGTTGCCGGTTCACGTGTCCGGGCAGACTGACGAAGCTCTTCCTGTCATGCGGCCGGGGAAACGACTGGAGGAGTGCGGCGTTGTGAGCGGGAGAAGAGTGTCAGAGTCGTAAAAAGCCGCTGAGATGCTGCGGTTTCCGGCGGATGCTGTAATTGTAAGTATGGAGGCAACCCGGCGATCTTTCTCCAGCGCGATGGATCGGCCTGGATGATGTATTAGCGCTTAGGCTGGCCCCATTCCCACGGCAGAGCCTCACCCAAAGTCGGCGGCGGTCTTGCGTGTCTCGCGGCAGATGTGCACCGAACTGATGTCGTCTACTCGCCCTTCCGTGCAAGATCAGCTCGCGATGGATGCGATGAATGCAGGAGGAAGAGGTCGGCCACAGAGAGTGTGACAGGCACACCACGCACACCTGCACTACTGACTACTAGTAAGAAAACTACACCACTGCCGCCATCTTCCTCCCTCGGACCACGCACTGGTCCGAATGGCTCGTCAACACCACTTGCTTACGCGGAGGCTTTGCTGTTCTCTTGGCGGCGTCTCGTACGGGCCCAGCACATGGCATCTCACGGCCTGCACTGGGCGACTGCACCTGCTTCTGCACTGCTCTCTAACTTGTTTCGATGCGAACACGCACGCGGGCCCGCGGAGAGGCGTCAACTCTGCGCGGCATCCCAGTCTGACGGGTATTATTAGGTCTAGCGGCTATCGGCCAGAAGACCTGATGCGAGACATGGGTGCTTCTTCCCACCCAACTCACAGTGATCTTGCCGCGGAACCGTGCTTGGCGCTCGTCACCTATTAGTGCTATTGAAAGCATCTCAAATTGAGCCACAGGTACCGCATCCCATTCATCGCCACTCCTCTTGGGAGAGCCTAAGACAGGCAGAGACAAAAGAGGGGCAACATCTCTTCATCCCACCACCAGACGTGAATGGAATCATCACGAGCCAGCAAGGTTGGTGGCGACTCGCCGGGCCGTGCAGAGACCGGCAGCCGGCGACCTGTATTCATGCCCTACCACAGTCCTCCTACTGTCTGAAGATATCTCATGTATCCAAGCGGTAGGAGATACTGCCTTGTTGGAGGCTTCAGGCCATCAAGGTGGACACGCAGAGTATATCTGTTCACAACTTCTCTGTAGAGGTGAGCTTCATTGCCAGAGTTTTCGACCACAGCAAAGGAGAGATGCCATTGGGTCGCTCACCATGTACGTTCCAGCTGTCAGCAGGAGCGAATCTCTTCTTCTAAGCACGTGCTGGCGGCAATGTCACATGCCAAACGCGACTGATCATGCGCTCGGCTACTATCATGGCAAGTAGCGGCGCCCATTCGCTCTCATTGCGACAATTGAACTGTGTTTGCGCGAAATGGCTGGTTGTCTCCGGCCTTCACCTACGACTTGAGCTCGGATGCACGGCTGCCACGTGCGCCGAGCAAGAGACTGTGGAGAGAGCTTCGCGCCTGCACGCGTTTGCATGTTCTTGCCTCCAACTTCTCCACCGCAACTCCGATCCGACCACTGAAACAACCGCACACCGGCTCCGGTCATCAACACCACCTGACCATCCGCCGATTAATATTCCTTAACATCACCCACCTTGCGAACTCGAACTCGACTCACCGAAGACATCCGAGCCTCACGCGCGTGCGAAGCAAAGTGCTCGAGCTGCCTTTCCACCATCATTAACACACCCGCGACACGATCTCATCCTCTGCAAAGTCATGAGGATCAAGAAGATTCCGAAGAAGACCGCGAACGGCGATGTCACCACCAACGGAAGGGGGGTCGCAGCGCAAAACAATACCACCAGCAAACCGAAGACTTCCGGATTCACGAACCAACCGGTCTTGACCGCGGAGCAGGCAGAGAATTTGAAAACTTGGCTTGAAGACCCTCGCCGAGCACCTTTCAGAGTGAAAGTGAGTGCTTTGAACAAGAAGCGCAAGAGAGACGATGACCACGTGGAGAATGACCTATGGGAGAGCCGGCTCGCGTGCGAGTACATTGTGCAGCCTAAAGACAAATGGGACAAGCTGCGGAAATATAGAAAATTTACCGTTGGTTCCGAGAGCATTTCGACAGGCGCATGCATCATGGTGAAGTGCGACGAAGAGGACGAGGGAGAAGCTGGCTTTGATGCGGGTGCGCAGTGGAAGGGCAAGGTCCTGGAGGTTCGCGCTCTTGATACGGAGCATGTATACGTTCGGGTGGCCTGGCTGAATCGCCCAGAAGATCTCGAGGGTGGTCGCAAGGACTATCATGGGAGGAATGAGCTCATTCCCACCAATCAGATGGACATTATCGACGCCCTGTCCATCAATGGCTCGATCGAGGTCTATCGTTGGGACGACGTGGGCGAAGAGGATCATACCGTGGACGAGGATCAATACTTCTGGCGCCAGACTTACGACTATGCAGGAAGCAAGACGTACTCGGTAAGTTGTATTTGGCTGCCAGCCAGGGATAGAAGGGTTAACATGAGCATCAGAAACTGAAATTGATCTGCACCGACAACAAACCCCACAATCCGGACGAATTAATCTTGCAATGTCCATCCGAGACATGCCGCGAATGGATGCACGTCAAGTGTATAGGGAATAAGGCGATAACTGTAGCTGGTGAGTGAAGCTCGTAACGCATTGAGGACAGAACTGACACATTCACAGACAGCCAGGCAAAGAAGAAGAACAAGAAGAACTCGGTGCCGGAGCAGAGAACCACTCCGAAGAACGCGACTGATGGCAACAGCGACTCTGCCACGGTCAAGGCCAAGCTCGGTAGGCTCATATGTGAAGTGTTCCTCAAAGACGTCGTTGCTGGAGCTGGCGCACCTCCCCCAAACGCCAGCGAGATTGTGATCACGCACTCAAACGGCGAACAGTACGCAGTACCGGTGAGGTGTCTTCTTTGCGACACGGTGATTGAGGACGATTGAAAGACTCCCCTCTTCCTCTGTCTGGAGCGGTCCATCCTCGACCACAAGCCGGCGGTCGATTGGCGGACAGTCTAATGCAGGAGCGCATGGCCCGGCGCACGACGCTACAGGAGCAAGCAAGATACCAATTCTTAGACGGCACAAGAGAAGCAGCAGGAGCGCGGATTGGAAGGTTCAATCTATGCAGAGCAGCGAGAGCGAGCTGCAGTGACTGCTCCTGGGTTTGCAGTATTGTTATCTGATAATTCCGCGCCCAGCGCCGACAGGGCCAACAGAAGACGGAACTCGTGAAGCAGGGAATCTCGGGCTTGGGGCGCCTCGTGGACTCCGACGTCTAGCGTCATGAGCGGTTCTTCGGGACGAGGCAGACGGCACGGCGCGGACTAGGACTCGCTCGAGCACTGATGAACCTGCTGTGGACCTGATGTCTTGATCCGTCTGAAAGAGAGCACGTATTGACATGAGACCAATGATACCTACGAGATAGCGAAGCAAAATTTTGTAATCTACCATCACCAACATCACACCCTGTACATCTTGGCCTTCAGAAGCTACGTCGACCGCGAGGATTACCTCCATGGATGAGGACAGAGAACAGCTCTGCAGAATGAGTGCATTTCGGCCCCGCGAGGTTTCAAATTATCAAAGCGGATGGTTTCAATTCCGTGGACACTATCTCCGCCGAGCCTCACTTTTCTTACTACCCACGCAGCTACTGTGCGGTCTTGATATCGATCGAAACTCAATTAGATAGGATATGATGCAACGCCTCTCGCTTCCGCTACGAGGGGGACAGGATATCGCTTACTTTAGGCAATTCCATGCAGCTCCTGCAGCAATGTTGCCGTTGCTGATACGAAGGACAGCGAAGGAGTTGACGGGACATGATTTCAAAGATTGGGCGTTTGGCTACGTAGCCTGCGTAGGCCGAGCATCTCCCGGCAGTTCGTCCGCCCGCCGTGGCAGCAACCAGGTTGTTAGGGAGGATCTGCCGGGACGACTTCTGGAATCGAAGGAGTGGAAAAGACGAGATATCTTTCTTGATTCATTATTGTTCGTGCGCTTTGAGCTCGACAGTCTCGCCGAACTTGACTGGGTTTCCTTTCTTCTTACAAATGCCACAATGATGAAGTCTTGTCTGGTGCCTCCCTCCCGAATGAAGTTCTTGCTGCCAGACCCCCTGCATCGGAAGCTGCTGGCCTCGCATATGCACGACGCACAATGCACAACGCAATGACTTGCCGTCTGCACGAGCGAGAAGTTCGGGAGAGGATATGCGGGCAACGCAGAGGGGAATAATAAGGAACGGACGATGCTTCCTCGCGGTCTGCACAAGCGGGCGTAGCTACAGACTAAACGGGGGCCCTGGCCAGCCATGCTAACTGCGAAGCGTCAAGGGCAAGTGTATCTGCTAAAGGCGATAGTGGACATGCTCGTTTCGGATTTGCAATTACAACACAGCTGGAGATATTGCCTTTGCATTTCAATTGCGTTCCTTCCTCCCCCAATTCCCCCTCACGATTCCTCTTTCTCCTTTCCTCTGTCCTCGCTTGCGGGATCGCAGCCATCGATTCCGTCGAAGCGATTGTTGATTTCTTTTTCCAACGCTCGCATCGATCCTTCGTACCTGTCTCTGCCCAACCCAACGCCAACAGACATCGATTTCGTCACGAGCATCGCGGTGATCGGTTGCAGTGCAGCGCGCGAGTCAGAGGTCGCAGCAGGTTTCGAGTCGTGCAGCGAAATCCATCCAACCAGGCCAACCGAGTACCCTTTGTACCTGTTCCGCCGTCTGTCCCTGGACCTGGTTGTTTCTTCGTCACAGTCCTTACCTCACTCCTGCAGCTCTCTTTCTTGTCCAGGGACCTGCAGCTCTTCCAGACGCACGCTCGATACCTGCCGGAATCTCTGGGACTTTCAAAGGGAAAGCTGGCATACGACGAGCGGTAGTTGCTGGCCGGTTTCTTGGTTCGCGACATGGCCGATACGACCGAGCCGCAGAGCGGGGCTGGAGCGGAAGCTGTTGAAGCTGTCCCTCCGCCAGCACCAGCGGAAGCAGCAGCAACAGCAACAGCTTCGGAGACGACACCTGCTGCTGCAGCTCAGGCAGAAGAAGAACAACAGACGCAGAACAATCATGAAGAGGCGAAAGCTCCTGCAGGACCAGATCCATCAGACACTCGACCAACCGTCTTGATCATTGGAGGACTCGGTAGGCGCAACAGCAATACTCAATACCTCGAAATCGCAGCATACTCATACCGCAGATAGGATACATCGGCCGCTTCCTTGCCTCTTACATCCACGGCAACAAGCTCGCTTCGACCCTCCGTATCGTCGACAAGCAGCTCCCGCAACTCGCCTCCCTCGCGCCAGAGCACAAGGAAGCTTGCTCCGACCCGCACTTCCTCCAAGCCGATGCCTCGCGCGAGCAATCGCAATCTCGAATCTTCGATCTCCCTCCCTCCGCCGACGGCTCAAAACGCGAATTCGACTACGTTTTTAACTGCGGTGGAGAGACCCGGTACTCGCAGGAAGATGAAGTCTACAAGCTGCGTAGCTACCAATTGAGCTTGACGGTTGGCAAAGAAGCTGCGAATCGGGGTGTGAAGGCTTTCGTGGAAGTGAGCACAGGATCGGTGTACAACCCCAACAAAACGCCGCAGAAAGAGACAGACAAGACCACGAAACCGCATACCAAGCAGGCGAAATGGAAAGCTTCGGCGGAAGAGGAGCTCGCGAAGATTGCCGGGCTGAGGCTAGTCGTATTGAGATTTCCACATGTGTACGGACCGTATGATCGCAGGTGGTTAGGGACGCAACTTGCCTTGGCGAGGGTATATCAGAGCCGTGAAAAGGAGACGATGAAGTGGCTCTGGAACGGCGACCTGCGAACGAACACTCTCCACGTGGAAGACGCGGCACTCGCATGCTGGCAAGCAGCTCAATGGAGATCGCAGAACGACTCAATACCGGACGCCACGAACGACCGCATCATCTTCAACGTTGTCGACAAGGGCCAGACGACGCAGGGGATCATGGCGGGCATTATCAAGTCCATCTTTGAAATCGAGACAGGTTTCCAGAATGCGTTTGTCAACACTTTCGCAAGACTGAATTTGGAGCACGTCGTGGATGAGGTGAATGATGATACTCTGGACGACTGGGCGGATCTTCAGGAGGCGGCTGGGATTAAGGATAAGGGTGGTCCGCTGAGTCCGTTCATGGAGAAGGAGATCTTGAGGGATGCGGACCTTTCAATAGACGGCAGTCGGTTTGAGACAGTTGTTGGCTTCAGGTGAGTCTACCTCAAAGCAAGTCGTATTGGAGCTGGACTGATGACTTTGGAACAGACCACAGCATGAGCGGATCAGCCAGGAGGAAGTCGAAAAGGTGATAGAGAGCTACAAGACCATGAACTGGTGGCCTTGATAGACAGGCATCGGCGGGTCGTCTTTCGATCGTGGCCAGGTGTATGATGCGTTGAATTGCCGGATATCTTCTTCTTCTTGTAGCATAGCGATTTTTCTGTGTTTGCTGTTCTTTGGCGGAGATTCCCATGTGAGATAGAAGGAGAAAGATTTGAGGGTGCATGTGAGTGAGAGGAGAGTACATTGTGTTTCTGCTCTGGTATCTGCTGTGGATGCTGAAGGTACTCATCTGCTTCCTGCTGCTGCACTACTCATTCTGAAGACGTATTATCGCTGCCCGACGCACGCTCTCTCTCGACTCGTTTCAGTGTCGCCATGTAATCACATGTTCTCGTATACTCGTCTTTCCTGGAAAGGGTGAGAGCTCCAGCCACATGTCGCATATTGTTTCAACTTTGCTTCGACTCTCCCACGGTCCATCCGCCTTCCTTGCTCCACTTGCCATAACTTGTTGAGGTCTTCTGGAAGACATTATCCCACGAGAGGTCGTTCCACCCCAGGCTCTCTGATGAATTGCCGATGATGACCTCAAAGCTTGATGCACCAGTGAGATCGATCAATGTGGTGACTTTTTCCAAAAATTTAGAGCCTTGTCGACCTGGATTGTCGGGATAGTAGACAGGCTTGGATCTGATGAGGCGTAGCGTTATGTCGACCTTGGAGAGTATGCCGAATTGGTTCTGCATCTTAGAGACCCACTGGCCATGATGTTCCAGGTCGTCTGCTTGGCGAAAAGCACTGGTTTCGAGAAGGTAGAGCTTGGCGTTTGAGAATCGTGTAAACAAATGGTCACTCAAAGGGGGAGCCCAACCATTCTTGGACTCGCAGCTGAGGTACTCATCGTAGAAATGAATCTCGGCTTGCTTTTTGACGATGTCCAGGTACTCAGAGCTGAACTGGCGGCTCACAAGCTGCAAAGATCTTGAAGGACCGCGTTTGCAAAGGACTTGTATGTCGAGATATTTCTCGTCGTCGTCGTCGTCGTCGTCGTTGTCGTCGTCGTCGTCGTGTGGATCCTGCTCTTTACCAGTGGCGGTCCGTGGCTTGCAGTCCTCTGTAGAATAGAGGTAGATCTCGTCACTAGATCTAAAGTCAGCAAAGCTTCTCGACAATACTGATGTGTTTGTGCTCACCGTAGCTCTCGAGGAAGCTCGAAGAACGGAAATGGTCGCTCGCCCGGCGGGAGGTCCGCCATAATGAGTGCGCGTGGTTCCTGGGCTGGTGCTGTGTGGTTGTGGGGATGTTGTCGTGTGGTGAAGTCAAGCTGATGTTGAGGGGAAAGTCGTTCGTGGCCGGCAGTGTTTGTCGTGGAAGGGCAAGCGCGCTAAAGTCGGATATCGGCCGGATAGCTGCCGAGAAGCCGCTAGTAAGCGAAACCTTAGCATTTGCATGTGAATGTGGAGAGTGGTGGTCGGCCGCTCGAAAAGTGCGATGCTTCTCAGACCTACGCTTCAATTGTCATGATAGTTCGCCTGGACTCGGAGGAGGGCCTCTGCCGCCGAAGTAGAGGTAACAGGCAAATGCTCTTAATAGTGCACGCCTTCATTGGTTTCTACCTTCCGGCCGAAAGAGGCCGCATCGCAACTTCCGCCGATTCATACCCTTCCCATGCTCGATCCTTATGCAAAAGAGTTGCAGGGCCTCCATCACATCCTGCGTGTATAAGCCGGCTGATGGCGCTTTGGCGCTAATGCCTGAGTGAATCTTCCTTTGAGCAAGGCTTAGAGTCCCGCAACCTGACCTCGCGTCAGAAGCCGGCCATGCAATTCACGGGAACTGTGGATTCAGACCTCTTCCGTGATTTTCGGGGCAGTCCAGCCATCGGCCTTGTTCCAACATCCATATAGACTGGACGCCTTGTAGTACTCAGGATGGATGGAAGCAAGACTGCATTCCACACCTGGTACCCGCTTTGCGAAGCGAACCTCCACAGATGTGATCGTAGAGACTTGCAGAAGAGAGGTAATTTCTGCCAAAAGTGTGTGTGATCCATCTTCACTTCGCACAAGATCGAAGTCGCACGGCCACACCACTGGCTCGTCGAGACGTAAATAGAGTGTGGCGCAAATGAAAAGAACGACATGTAGCCGAGAGAAGTGTTGAAGTTGAGCTTGAAGGCGCTGAATCCAGCTGATGTGGGCCTGAAAGTCCGAGATTCCGTACACCATTAGGTAGATGCCGCCCCTTGAGAAGTTTTTGCACAGGTCTCGGCTCAAGATGCTCCGAGCGTTTTTTCAGTGTATCCTGGTACTCGATGTTGAACTGACGGGTAACTCTTAGCATGGCTGGAAGACAGGCGTTCCTGGCCATCATGCCTATGTCATTGCGATCACTGTCGAAGTTGTCGCTGTCCTTGTCCTGCGTTAGATCCAGGTAAATCATGTCTCTGCATTTCCGTCAGCGAATGCAAAGATTCGCAGAAATGAGTCCAACTTATTTACCGTAGCTCTTGAGGGAGGTCAAAGAATGGAAAAGGCCTCTCGCTCGGCGCAAGATTCGACATATCTGCCACGGGTAGTAACGCGGTGCTGTGTTGATTGTAGTTGCGATTTGATGGTGTTGATAATAGCTCTGGTAGTGTTGAAGAGGACGACTTGAAGCCACTAAACTTTTCGTGGTGCAAGAAAAGCGCGTTTGCTCCGAAAGCCGGTAGAACTCAGCAGGCGAGCGAAAGCTTGGACCTAGCATGTGAATTTCGAAAATCAGCGAAGGCGCAGCACTTGGCTACACATGTGATTCTCTGCCAGCTCTCAAGTTCGGCATCTTGGTCTCGTGCCAAAACCGATCATTCGAGAACTTTACGCGCGCAGCACTTGCTGCTGGAGACATTTCCGTGTCGTCCGTTTCAACGGCGTCATGTTCAGGTCCGAACGGCCGCTGAATACAAGTCTGAGCATATGATCTTCCCAAAGAGCTTGGTATGAGTATCTGGAATCATGACAACGACTTCCTATTGAGCACTTGACAAGAGCAAAGCCAAAATCCAGGAAGGTGAAGTCGTGTCTCCCGAGCTTCTGCCGCCGCGCTAGCCATCTTCCCGAACTCTATTCGCTCTCCTTCCAACAACTTAAAACATCACAACATCGAACCTCAGATTCTTTCCGGCATTCAAATCCTCTCTACAATCATTCAAGAAAGGGAAAGAGAATACTCCCAATGGCCACTCGAAGGATTGCGACCAACGAGAAGACTCACCTCGACCAAGATGAGATCAAATCTGAGCCCGTCTCAAATATATCTCCCGCCGTGCCATCGTTGGTCTCTCCTGCCTTCAATTTTGCTGAATACATTCACTGACTCTATACGACCTACCAGATCCGTCATAGCCAAACTCCTCGGCTTCACCTTCGCCATGATCACGCTTCCGATTGGAAGCTACTTCTTGAGCGTGAACGCGCTGTTCGGAGGTTCGACCCACATCAAACCCATGCGCTCATGTCAGTTCTGGGAACGATACTAAGTTTCTAATACAGGCAACACAACATACGCCGGGGGACTTGCAGCTCTTGTAGCAAACGTCGTGCTCATCGGATACGTAATCGTAGCCTTCAACGACGACAAAGCAGAACGGGAAGAAACGGCATCAGAGGAGAAGAAGAAATCAAAATAATCCAAACGCCCGTCTTCTATCCCTTTGCAGACCCTATTCCAAAATCCCCCAAGACATGCCACCCTCTCCAAGACTTTCAGGATATCATCCCCTCCACGCCCCCAGCACTCATCCCAAAACTCCGTACACACCACCACCTCTCCCCCTCATCCCGCTCCTCCCTCTTCTTCACAAACTCATAAACAATCATCGTCTCCGTCATCAGCCCCTCTCCCCTTCCATTCTTCGTCATCAAATTCAAAAACACCCTCGCCCGCTTCTTCCTCCCGGCTTTCCCGTCCATAATCACCACATCCACACTCTTCTCCTGCAGTTGGAAACTCGGGTGCTCTTCCACCGCCCGCGCCACCATACTCAGATACGCCGGCAGAAGAATCTTGGGGCCAATCGCTTCCTACGATGCATTAGTAACAGATGCGCTCGGTGAGATTGGAAGTAAAGCGTACAGAAGTCTCCCCCTCCTTCGCATCCAAATACCCTCCCACCTTCGTCACACCAAAATAATTCGGCGCCATGAAACTCCACTCTGCCGCCGCAGGGGACAATTTCCTCTCATTGAGAGCGCGCATGAAACCCCTCGCCGCATTGGCAAGGGACCTCTCATCTTCATTCCACTGAGGCGAAGTCTCATTCCTCTGCGGCGACGTCGACCGCCTTCCTCCTTCTGATTCTCGCCGCACAGAAGTCTCCCGCACCAATTCAGGCTCAACGGTACTAGCCCGACTACATCCCGATGACATAGCAAGCACCTCGTCCAGGAACAGGCAAAGCCAACCTAATCGATAAGCGCTGGCATGGGTGAGAACCGTGAACCGTGAGGAAGGATTGTAGGGCTGTGTGTGTCTGCCGTGTCCGAAGTTCGCAGGCGCGCATATCACAGACAGGAACAAGCAAGCAAGACGAAGCAACTTCGCACACCTACCTGCCTACGGCGCGTGGGAGGCACCTCCCTCACCCTTCGGATCCTTCGTGCCTTCCCACAGTGGTAGGTGGGTGATGTGGCGACGTGTAAGCTCAAACTCTGTTTCACTTCTGCCTCAAACCATCGAGGCATCTTTCACCTCTTCTGTCGTACATGTAGTTGCACGTGTGGCCGTTAGTCTAGTCAAACCCATCAGCTTTCCACGTTCGCACACTTCGCTTTGAAAGCGAGGGAATACGGTCAACACCTTGATCACAATGAGTAACATTGAAAAGAAGTCAAGGAGGCACCGATCAACGAAAACATTACGTGGGGTTCCACGCTTCCCATGAATCCATTCTCTCCAGCTACTATGAAGTCTCCATCATCCACAAGCTGCTGCGACTGCGAATTACCTCCCCTAGAAGCAGCAGTGTACAGCTTCGCGCATGAAACAAAAGAAATTACCTCCATCGAATTCTGCCGCAAGCACACTACCTTCCCAAAACGTCTCCTCGTAGCCCAAGTGTATGCGTTCTGTGCGTGCACGCGGCAGATGCAAATTCGATGCGTGTGCGTGCCCGCAGCCCATAGCTCGCTTTTCTTGTTCTTCCTGTGTTCGTCTTGTTCAAATGTCGTTTCCCATGAAAAAGAACACCGCGCAACGTCCCATCAGTCCACCCAATCCCAACCCAAAGAAAATCAACGCCGTATTGCCGTTTGAGAGAACGTTTTGGGGTGTGTCCTCCTTTTCTTCCCACAATCCCATTATTCATTACAACATTATGTGCAATCGAAGTGAACGCGAGACTGATGTTGCAACGCTGCTCAAAATGCTCTTTCGATCGCTTTTGTCCAAGGCAATCGCGTGTGCATGTTTCCATACGACTTAACGAAAAGCTTTGGAGCCGATATCTTTTCTTCAAGACTTCTTGCTGAAACGACGAGACAGCCAGCTCTTCCTCTTCTCAGGCTCGGCGGCCGGGCGCTTGGTCGACGGAAGCTCGGTTATCGGGTTGCCAGAGTTGCCGAGCGGAATCGGGCGGCGAGAGGAGGGCGGTGCTTGAACGGCCGGAGCGCGACCTGGGTAAGCGCCATCCTCTGGGATGGGGCCATCGACAGGTCCTGCGCCGTAAGCGTTTGGTGGGTAGCCGCTTGGTGGTCCATATCCGTTGTTGACAGGGTATTCGGGGTACGGCTTCATGGCGGTCGGTCCTTTCTCGACAGAGCTGTTCTCGCTGGATGGATCGGTGCTGTTCGCCCACGGACCGGTGCTATCGGAGCCGTAGGTCATGCCCGTGTGCATCGTGTCTTGCGAGGCTTGGTGTGCGTGCGGATATGGGCGCTGGCTGTGTCCGTACAGCATCGGGTCGGATGGGTTGCGTGGAGGACCGAAGCGGCGCGAAGGACCCGGAGCGAAGCTGTCCGGGCGCTGGGCGCCGTAGTAACCTCCGCCGTTCGACATCATGTTCGCGTTGGAATAGCGATTCTGGCTGTCGAAGCCTGTTGTGGCATGGTTGGCCAATGATCTGGTAGATGGTCGCGCATCGGGATCAAGGAAAAGGTTGCTGGACTCACCATAGCCGCTGTTCCTCCTCGAACCAGCATACTGGCCGTCTTGTTGTCCAGCGAATGATTCTACAGAAACGTCAGTGCGGGATGACTGAATGCTTTCTGGGCGTTGAATACCTGAACGCATGTAGCTGTTGCGCTTCTTGTAGCCATTCTCAATGTTCTTTTCAAATGATCGGATCGTGTCGAGTGGTCGCTCTAGACGAGGACGGGTGGGGTTGGAGCGATCCGGGTCGGCTGAAGGGCGGAATTAGTGGATCCGCAGAAGGGCGCATGGAGAACACTCACTGATCGGGTTGCCGTTCACGTCCTTCCAAGCTGTACCGCTCAATGAGTTGAGGGTGCTCTCTTCGTAGATGGCATTGACTGGAGAGGAGGGGTTAGCGATAGGATCCCTCGGGAGCTCCGTAGCCACGGACATGGCGTCGGTTGAAGAGCGGCGGTTTGATGTAGAGGAGGTGGGATGTCAATTGATACGAATAACGATGAAGAGAGACAAATGTGGTGTAGGAGGGCAAGGCAGAGGCAGTGGTGAAATGTAGGCAGGGACGCACCTCCAGGCTGGGCCTCAGATAAAGCGGCGTTTGGGTTGGACTTGCTGCCGTTCTTCCAGAAGTCATCCCTGCGCAGGTCTTCCTTGGTCTTCTGTGATCCACCGCTCTTATCGCTGCGGAATGAGAACGAGCGCGAATGGTGCGACTGGGCGCCGGGCGACTTGGGGCCGGCAGAGAGATATTCGCGCTTGATCTGCGCTCCGTCCATGGCGGGCAATGGATATATGCGTTGCAAATTGATTCCTATCGGCAGAAAGTATGCAGATTAGAATAGGCAATCGCGATCGGTGTGATCAGACCAGCGGCGGTCGACAGTCGGCGGTGGCACAGGCGTGGCCGTGGCAGCGAGTGGCAGTGGTCAGTGGACAGTGGACAGCCGGCGACTTGCAGAGCAAGTGGGTCGCGATGTTTTATTGAATGCGGAGTGGTGCGGATGTCGAGCGAAAGAGTGGGCAAGGGCAGGTTGCAGCTGGTGTGTGCACTGCGCGCCGTTGGAGGTTAGGAGGGGTGGTCGGAACGAACGTCACTGCCGTGTGCGACAATTGATGCAGGCGCGATGGAGGCGGCGACGATGGTAGTGATTGTTTGAGGACAGGTCAGTGATGAGTATGAGGTGTTTGTCGAGGTGCAGGCGAAAGTCGACGAGATGTTGGAGGTGTCGGGTTGGGGTGCGCGAGAGAGCGAAAGTCTATTTAGTTCTGTTAGCGAGGCGCAGTTGCATCTTACGTGGCGGCCTGGAGCTTGCCAGCAACGAGACCCTCTCGCACGTCTTTTGATGGCTGTCCGACATGCGCGTCCAGCGGATGCTTGCGTACATGTCTTGACCACCCGAACAATGAGCGCATCACTCAATCCATCGCGAGCACCTCTAATCCACCGCCAGCTTCTCATCATCGTCGCCGTCTTCACCACCGCCAACATCACTTCAAGTTCCTCCTCCGCCGCGGCGACGCTCCATGTCGTACTGGGCCGCGGGCAGCATCTGACGCAGCTCGTCGACACAACCCGTGGCGCACGGCTCAACGGTTCTCATCCACCCGCCATCGCACAATCGCCGCCTAAAAGCGGATTCGAAAATACATGCCAGTCCATCCACGCCTGCTTCTCTTTGTCTCGCCTGCCACAAGCCCGCTTCAATGCTCGCGAGACCAGAACCTGCTTCTTCGCCTATCCGCCTGCTTCCTTGCGACCTGAACAACCCCAATAATCTGCGCGCCGCAACTCAAATTCCCAATCCGATGCACTCCAGTGCCTTGCCAGAACCTACGCGGAGCGGAACGCTGTGAGACCCATCCAGCCCGACCCAGACAGAGAGCTTGCTGAGGGTCGCCTGCATATGCGACCACTACCGACCCAGCGAGCCAATGCCCGCCCACCGAAGGATCGCTTGAAGATATCAAAAGACTTGCGCTTTCGCCTTCCTCTAGCTGCTTTCGACATGCTCATCGGGTGCTCCGATCAGTTTCCAGTCTGCTGTTCACACACAACTTGAGACCATGCTGAAGTCCATCTGACTGACAACACGGTACAACCCCGATCAATGCCGCAAACTCCACCACGGCCGGCATTTGTGGTTGTTTCACACAAGCAATTGTGGCTTGACACGTCCGTTCGGGTCTACAAAAGCTCCCGCTCCGTCCTCTCCACCTCACGCCTGATGATGCGACCTGCGCATAAGCACCGGAACCTCGAAGAAATGATTCTGGATCCGCTGGAGCGCTAGACGGCTGACTGCAGCTTGTGCCTTGTCTCGTTCCACCTTCAAGATGCCTGTACCAAGAGAGGCGTTGTGAGCATTGACGACTACTGACCAGCGACCAGGATTGAGAGGAAGTGACGACTGAAACAGACTTGACAGCAGGAAGGATTGAACTGGCAAGCTTTCTTCTCTACAAACATTAAGAGCCTTGTGACCGCACCTCATCTCAGACCGGAGCTACTTCGTAATGACCGTCACATTGTTCGACAGCACCGTGCAATTATACGGCATCGTCAAGGTCGGATACCCAAACCCACTCGGATTCGTCTCGTACAGACTCGTCGAGTAGTTGTACGTCGGCGACAACATCATAATCTGTCCCACGGTCGTTCCATACTCTTCCGCAAGGTCCTTGTACACACCGGGAGAGCTGAAAGAGAAAGGCCTGCAATGCCCGTTAGCCAAACAAAAACCCGGAGATGGTCTCGTTGAGGTGATTAGGAACTCACATCATCCCACAATCACTCGGCTCACACAATGGAATCTTCACAAACTGCCCAGCTTCCAACTCATCCGACGCACCCGTCAACGTCGTCGCTGTGGAATTGCCCATGACCGCTGCGACGGTGATGTTCAACCGCAATGCAATCTTCTGGTAGGTGTCACCATTCACGGTGAAGTACAGCCTCGGACCACCATTGATACATGTCCTCGTGGTGTTGGCATTCATGAGGATGCAGCTTTCATTGTCTGGCGTGCAGGTTTCGGGCGGGATGATGAGTGATTGTCCGACGTTGGGGACGAGGGAGACGTCCGCCATGAGGTTTGCGCGGCCTATGTCGCAGACGCCCCGATTCGTTGCATTGGCGACATCTTGGACGGTGGTGCCTGCTACCGTGATTGGGTATGTGCCCATGGTGGTGTTGAGAGTGGCGTTGTTGCAGACAGCGGCTGCAGAGACCAGAGCGGCCCAGAAGGAGAGGGAAAGAATATGCTTGACCATGATCGATAGCGAGCGAGTGAACACAACTGAAAGAGAAGCAGAATGGAATCAATCTCAACAACAAGCAGATTGGCACTCCTTATTTATGTGCCTCCTCATTCCTCGCAGTACCGCTTCGCCTATTGCAACACCTCGCACTCGGCGCACATGTCTCTCTTGAGAAGAAACATACTCAACAATTGCTGTGAAGATCATCGAACGCGTTGTCTAGTGCATGTACTCCTCTCTTGAGTCGACCTGGGTTCAAAGTACGGTAGATGGCGACGCAATCCGAAAACTGTAGAAAAGCTCGGCCGACGGATGTAAGGGCCGCTTTTCTGTGTGAAATCGGCGACTGATGGGGCGCGTGTAAGATCTTATCTCTGCTCTAGACGTTTGGGTTGACGAGGAGTCCACGAATACATCTGTGTAGCGTCTGTAGGGTGCTATAGGGGTGGGGACAGGTGCGGAAAAGGGGAAAGGGCTCATCGGAAGCACGGTGATGGGGCAATGCAGGTGTCCAGTCGCTCATTGGGGTCGCTTGGAAGAAGACACACGCTTGTTACTTGTTCCTGAAAAATGTGGTCTGGGAAAGGAAGTTGAAGGCTTAGAGGAGGATTCTTGGTGAAGCTTGATAGGGATCTTGGACTTGTACGTATTCACTGCGTCTGTCGTAGCCCATTCGAGGCCGAAGAACCTTGAAAGGGCGTCGGTCCATCGTGTACGTTGCGCGCGATCTCGGCTTGCACGGCTACTTCGTGCTAGTCTATGCCTTTTGGGGATCATGTCCCTAGAAAGTGAATGTCAGTGCCGGGCAACAGTTACTAGAAGGGGCGATACCCACCCAGTTCTTCAAGCTCTTCGCACTCTTGCTGTTTGGATCCTGCTTTGCTTTGCCCTCTTGAGCAAGATGGCGCTTGTTATACGCGACGACCTTGCGCATGTGCTGGATATCTTCTTCCTCGTACTTGCTTGGGTCCTTCTTGGGGTTCTTTTGCAGAATTGCGACGATTTTGCGACCACTATACAGAGGTTAACCTATGATGCTCGAACAGCTTCATAAAAATGTACCTGTCGTGGCCAATGGTCTCTCCAGAGCCGTCGTCCTTGTCCCAGCCAGCTCCGGCCGACTCCTCGCTGCCGAGCCAGTCTTGGAGTTCGTCGGCAGTCATGTTGATGAGCTCATTGAACTCTCTGCAAGCAATAGGTCAGTCATATAACGGCAATGAAGACCATCGAGGCCATACTGAATGACTGTCTCATCGTCTTTGACCATTTTGCTTGCTGTCTTATGCGCGTTGTCAGATGTTGAGTTGGCACATATATGTTCAACTTGGTGTTAAGTTCGTGATGTTCGTGTTGCCTTTTGAACGACACATTCGACCTCCCAGAAACATGGCATACTTAGCTGCATTGTTCCTGCATCAAAATGTAGCGGTAGTCGTGACGTAATGAGCATCATCGACATGTGATTTCTTTGTCGTAGCGGTATACTTCACTGAGCTCCTGCATTGTAGGCCAACCTCTTATGTTTGGCCAAAACGAGCAACAAAGTGCTATAGTAGTAGTGAGGATCGCTGCAGCGTCCTCGGAGGCTATGCGACTGTGGCTGCGAGAGTTCGGGACCTGCAGGTCTGCTGTGTGCGCTTCAACATCGATCCTTGGAGTTGCATTTCCCGAACTTTTGGTCACCAGACCGGTCCATCAGGTCGATGCTGGTTCTTTGGACTTCCTGCATTTAGACCTCACGGACATACGGGGTGGAAAGACGTGAGAAGCTGCCACGCGAAGCCGGCTGCACCGATGTGGAATTAGATGTACGACAATGATCGCGCCTTTGAGACTCTTCGAGATTGCAGTTGGGTGCGGGTGGTTTGACGAATCTCGCTGGTGGAGGTAGGCGTTCAGCCATAAACTCCTTCATTTAGGTCGATGGCTGAGCAAGATGAAGCATTGAGCATTGAGAGAGCAAGAAGCGGAGGCGGGAGGCGGTAGTGGTTGAGCTATCGCCCAGCGTGAGAGTCATTCCTCTCGACCAGCCAGCTGCAGATATGGAGAAGGAGAAGAAGAAGGAGAAGTAGGATCGACTGCGCATGTCGTCGTCTATAGAGGTGCTCCGCGGCGGAGCCCCTGCCGACGGGAAATGCGAAAGATGCAAGAAGGGAAAGAGCGCAGCCGTGCGTGGTTGTCGGAGCGGAAAGAGCGCGGAGGCGGGCGGGCTTAGCCGTGAGCCCTACCCCTGTCGCTGGCTGCATCCCTGAAAGTTGGCAGCATATGAAACGCCTGGGGGCACCTTTTTTTTGTGAGGCTCTGGTCTATTCTCGCCGTCCCTGAACCACGAGCACGGCAACGACTCCATTACAGTCGCACATGGAACGTCCGCTGTAGCGGCCGCGTGCATGAGCGATGCGCCTCCACGAGACTTCTTTAGGATCAACTTATCTTTCCAATTAGAGTTGCCGACTGGCCTAACGCTAGCGCGGCCCCCCTCGATGCTCATTTCGACTTCCAGTCCATTTGCAGTTCGCGCGCAACTTCGTCTTCGCACATGTCTTTTTGACCGCAGTCACTCGTTCTCGCCGCAGCGCTGGCATTGCTACGCGCCCTCGTCCTTTCTCGCTTCTTCCTAATTTCTGTGTCGAGTATTGCAGGGCAATAACCGCCAGCATCAATTCGAAAAGCCGCCGCGGATCCCCTGCAGTCCATCCTCTCAGGGACGCGACTTGACGTGTTCGCAGCACTGCACTGCACTGCGCTGCGCTGCGCTGCACGCTGGCACTTTGAGCCTGCCAACTTCTCGCGACCATCGCTGCGTGTGCAGGCCCGGCACGTTCTGCTGTTTATTTCTACTACCGTAATTCACCCTCGCAGCATCCATATCCCTCCAACGATCGGGTGGTCCGACCGTTTCAGGAGCCACGACGCGGGGACCACGACTGCTGCGCAGTTCCGGCGGCAAGACACATCATCACCCACACTTTCTGCCACGGCACTGGAACAGCCACCGCGATGCCGCTCTTCTCTCGTTTTAAGAACAAGGGAGCTCAGCCGACATCAAAGGGCAAAACCCTCGCAGACATTGGCAATGGCAATCCCGTGCCTGCTCAGCAGCCGAAATGGCAGTCACGGTGGGAGAGCACTGTCATCGTGCCGGACGAGATCAAAGAGTTGGTCAATGTTTGCACCGCAGAGATGAAGTCTCGAGGTATGGAAAAGCACATGCTTCGTTGCCCAAACACAGACTGACAACCCTTCAGCCGAAGCGCTCGATGCTCCCTTCCTGCTCCTTCCTTTTCGACCCGATTCCGATCCGCAAGGCGCGCGTATTTTCGTCCACAACTTCTACAAGTCGAATGCAGAGGGTTCTTCTCAATACACTGGGGAGGGGTTGAAGCAAGAGCTCCGTCTGACAGACTCCGTGGTGCTGTGCAGCATCTTGAAGTGGTGCTGGAGTCGCATGCCCAATGGCGTTGTATCCTGGCCCGTATATGAAGGCTTTCGCATTGGTGAAAAGGAGGCGAACTTGGCTCGAAATGCGTTCGACACATTCATCCCGATTGGTGTCGATTCTGACGCTCGACGGAGCGTGATCTTCGACTTCTTCGACCTGCTGTCCGCAGTCGCAGCGCATGGAAAGATGAATGGCTTGACTGGCCGCAAGATATCTCGACTAGCAGGCTGGTGGGCGTTCGAACATACAGATGGCGGCAATGGGTTCGAGGGAGGCTACAAGTCTTGGTGTGCTGCAGCAGATGCGGCCAGCCATTTGTTCTTCGCCTACCTGCGCTCCCAGTCTCCAGACACCGACCCATCCATGAACGTCATCGAACGCATTCCACGCTCTTTGCAGGCCCTCGTTGCTTCGACAGAATATCCACCAGAGACCCCGACCCTCCTGCAACGAGCCACTCCGCGCGTGGTGATGATGGTCGATCAGGTTTCACCAACTCCGTTCGCCCTCCTCCGACGAGCTAAGCATTTCGAGTACCGAGACCGCGACAATGTTCTGCGCGAGTTTTCTGAGTATGAGGATCCGCTAGACGCCTTGACCGACGAATGCAAGCGTGTCTTGTATGCTGTCTCTTCCGCGAATGCATCGATTGCAGTCCGCTCGAGGCAGGGACTTCGAAAGCCAGAGGAGTCGTGGACCGCTTTCCAGAGCCTTGGCTTTGCCGATATTGACGAAAAGGCTTTGGCGTCAAAGTCACCCAACAGCTTGAACGGGTCCACCAAGACAGTGGGTCAAGGGCTTCGGGAACAACCGCAATCAAGGAGTGCCGATGCTGGACGGCCAACTACACCTTCGTGGGCCGATTTCTTGTCGTCTGGTTTCGCGGACGACGGCTCTGCCAAATCGCCGACTTTGTTGTACCCGCCATCTCACGTCCTCCCACCATTTAGCAGTCGCTCGGCGGTGTCTCAACCGCTTCCAGGCGATGATGAGAACCTCGCTCCTGGAGAACTTGCTGCGATCACCAACGTGGATCTGGATGATGCATTCTGGTGGGTATGGATGACCAGCTTAGCTGGAGAAGAGCCGTCTGCTCGCAAGGCAGTGTTCGGGCGTTGTGCACTCATTGAGACAACGATTATGGGAGGTCGCTGGCTTATCATGGAGGAGCAGGTTAAGGGTGCAGCCCCAGACCCAACCGAAGGCGTCTACATTGCACCCAAGAAGAGCCTATTTAGCTTCACCAAGCGCGGACGTCTCGGTCGCAAGCGATCTACCAGCAAGCAGCCGACTCAGGATCAGCCGCCACGTGCCCTTTCCGCCACTCCGAGCAAGACCAGCATCACGACGGACCAGCAAGCCAAGATCAAAGCCGCCGCCATGGCTTTGACGAGGAAGAACGAGACACCGGAACCTGATGCTACTAGGCGTGGCAGATACGATGATGCTCAGTCCAGCAAGACTAACAGTATGCTGACTCTTGGGCTTCAGAGTGAAGCTGGACCGGCCATGAAGTGGGCCAGCTCCTATGACAAGAGCACGATCCGAGCTCAGTATCTTGGCGATGCTTTTGCTGGGAGGGGCATGTCTCGTGAGGATCTCCGTCGCCTTTCTGCTATGAGTCCTGCTGGTGATAGCGGGATGGCCACGCCAGTCCCCGCAGCTTCTCCAGCAGCGCCTGCCTATTTCTCCGAGCACGATCGTGACCTTCCCGCGGTGCCAAAGGAGGACAATTCGCGCGCTCCGATTGAGCCACCATTCTCTCCTCCAGAACCACCTCAAGAGCCTCGAGTTTCGGATGTAGCATCAACGATCGAAACAGACGACGGTGCGGCACCCGCCCCCGAGGTTCCTCGTGTGGCTCCAGAGTTCAAGAAAGAAACAGGAGCGTCTCCACAGTCGATCAAGGTCGGAAGAAAGCCACTTCCCCGTCAGGACGACCATCCAGCATTTCGAAATGAGGATGACCTTGGCACCTCACCGAACACGAAGCAGAACCTCGCTGCCGCCGCCGCTGCACGTGCAATGCAGACCACGGCGTCCACCAGCCCACCAGAGAGCAAGTCTAAGAGGCCTACTGGCAACACTGGCGGAATACGCAAGCTCTTCAGTAGCAAGAAGAAGAACAACAAGGAATCTCTTGACGTGCCCCGAGACGGTGGCAATGCCTTGGCTCCGCCCTCCGACAACAGTGTTGGTCGTCGCCTCTCGCTGATGCGCAAGAGCAAGAACGCCGCCCCGAAGACGAGTGCACCACCTGTCCCAAGCCCACCTCAGCCCGATATGGGCAATCAAGAACCCACTCTCAATGACACCAACTTTGTCAACGACCGCTCGACTACGGAATTGTCTCGTAGTAGTACTCACGAGAAGGAAGACGCCGAGCGGGAATTCTCACGTTTCGACCAGGGCCCGATGGATGATATGCCAGCGGCTGTCCCGCATGACACCTCAGAGGAGCCGTCGCCTCAGCCAGAGCACCACCACTTCAACACTCTTGCTGCAGCTCGATTGCACCCTCACGCAACGCCAGGTGCCCCCGAGCCATTGCCTTTCGATGCTCCAGTGTCCGATGCCGAGTCGGAGGTCACCATGGAGGATCATCAGGACACTGAGGTCGTCCAGGACAGGTGGGCAACCATTCGCGAGAACGCTCACAAGCGTGCAGCTGCACGTCGCGAAGACGTCGGAAGGCCAAGTGAGGATCAGAGCACGCAGAGCAAGGCAAGTCACAGCCAGAGTCTGCGTACCGATGATGGAGAGACCAGCGGGGAAGAGAGTAAGTGGCCAAGTAAATGACAGACAAGGAGAATGCTGACATTGCAATAGCTATCGAGTCTCGCGTTGCCCGTATCAAGGCACGGGTCGCCGAACTTACTGGCAACATGGACGCCGCACGGGCATGAACGACGGCAACGCGCACGACAACGGATCTTGATCTTTACTCGAATCCATTCTGCACAGAACACATATTCAACCCCTCAGCACACACTTTGGAGGATTTTCATTCGGCAAGAATCTGCACTGCGAAAGAAGACATGACGGTTGCACTTTCGGCACGCTTTCGCGTAGTGATACCATTTCCTTTGTGATGCAATTTATGCGATCTTGGGCGTTGATTTTTGAATTTGATACCACTAGAGCAGCAAGCGGAAGTGTTTAGGTCATATTTGAGGTACCCAGAGTGAGGAGTAATGCAGATCGATGTTCATATTCAACGCCTCTTCCATTGAGCGGTACAGCCTCGACGTTCATGCTCTAATTCGCGGAGTGCCCTAGCACAGGAATCCTTCGAAGTTTCACGTGAGAAGCATGTGCAATGGAAGCATTCCAGCTGAAGATCGGCCGGGTCCTAGCACGGTACCAGTGTGTTTGCTACCAAGTTTGAGATAGATGCACAGGGTTTGCCGGCCGAGGCAACCTGAACGCTTTTCGTCTTTGAGCTGGCAGTTTGAGTAGCAAGTGTTAGAATCGCAGGCTTGTTGCGAATCGAAATAGCAGCTTCCATGAATGCATAAGCATGTGCAGATGCAGATAGTGCATTCACATGTTTGGCCTAATAACTAGAGGAAAGAGGTGAATCCGCTCGTGGCTCGGCTGAGCGCCCGAATAAGCGCGGTGGGGAGCTCTGGTGGCCTGTGCTTGCTAGCTTCGTTTCTACCGGCTCTTGAACAGTTGTCCATACAACCGGCCACCTTTTACTTCAAGACCTCTCTCATCGCCCAACAAGCATTGCTTGCTGACATCAACCTTTCCCTCGACTACAGCTTTTGTTCTTGCTCGCGCCGTGCATCGCATTGCCCAACATGCGTGCCACCGCGCTCCTTGCCCTCGGCTGCTATGCCGCTTTTGCTTCCGCAGACGACACTGAGGCCGAGTCCTCGTCGAGCACATCTGTCGAGCTCCCGACATTTACTGTAAGTCGAACAGCAACTGTGAAGAGGGCACAGAGCCAGCAGCTGACATCTCGGTCAGCCCACCACATTGAAAGCTCCTTTCCTCGAACAGTTTACCGAAGGCTGGGACAGCCGTTGGAAGGCGTCCAACGCAAAGAAGGAGAACACCGAAGAAGAATGGCAGTTCGTCGGCAAGTGGGAGGTCGAAGAGCCTACTGTCTACAAGGGCATTGAGGGTGACAAGGGTCTCGTCCTCAAGGACAAGGCTGCTCACCACGCCATCTCCGCCATTTTTGACAAGCCCATTGACAACAAGGGCAAGACCCTCGTGGTTCAGTATGAAGTCAAGCTCCAGAAGTTCCTCGAGTGTGGTGGAGCTTACATGAAGCTTCTGCAAAACAACAAGAAGTTGAAGTCTGAGGAGTTCTCGAACGCCTCGCCATACATGATCATGTTTGGTCCCGACAAGTGCGGTGCTACCAACAAGGTCCACTTCATTTTCCGCCACAAGAACCCCAAGACCGGCGAGTACGAGGAGAAGCACATGAACAGCGCTCCCTCCGCCGAGATCAACAAGCTCACCAACCTGTACACTCTTATCGTCCGCCCTGACCAGACCTTCGAGGTCTTGATCAACGACAAGTCGGCCAAGAACGGCTCTCTTCTCGAGGACTTCACTCCTTCAGTTGCTCCACCAAAGGAGATCGACGACCCCAAGGACAAGAAGCCCGACACCTGGGTCGACGAGGCCAAGATCCGCGACCCGGAGGCGAAGAAGCCAGAGGACTGGGATGAGGACGCGCCATACGAGATTGTCGACGAGTCTGCCGAGAAGCCTGACGACTGGCTTGAGAACGAGCCCAAGACCATCCCTGACCCAGAGGCTGAGAAGCCCGAGGACTGGGATGACGAGGAGGATGGTGACTGGATCGCTCCTCAGGTTCCAAACCCCAAGTGTGACGAGGTCTCTGGCTGTGGCCCGTGGGAGAAGCCAACGATCAAGAACCCTGCCTACAAGGGCAAGTGGACCGCGCCTCTCATTGACAACCCAGACTACAAGGGACCATGGGCACCACGCAAGATCGCCAACCCAGACTACTTCGAGGACAAGACCCCGTCCAACTTTGAGCCAATGGGCGCTGTAAGTACTTCCGGCTCGCTGCACCTTTGCAGTCTTCATGCTAACGTGTTTTCCTTAGATCGGTTTTGAGCTGTGGACCATGAACGAGGACATCCTTTTCGACAACATCTACATTGGTCACTCTGTCGAGGACGCCGCCGCTTTCCGCAAGGAGACCTTCGATGTCAAGAAGCCAAGAGAGGAGGAGGTTGAGAAGGCCGAGAACCCAGCCGCCGCTAAGAAGGACGACCCTAAGTCTCCAATGGACCTTGTCTTCATGGACGACCCAGTTCTCTACATCAAGGAGAAGACTGCCCTCTTCATCGAGATCGCCCAGAGGAGCCCCATCGACGCCGTCAAGTTCGTTCCTGAGGTTGCCGGTGCCATTGGCATTGGACTTCTTACTCTCATCGTCCTCCTCTTCAGCGGTGGCTCGGCTGCCGCACAGAACGCACCAAGCCAGGCAGAGGTCAAGGCCAAGGCTCAGCAAGCCAAGGACCAGGCCCAAAAGACGAAGGACCAGGTTGCTGACGCTGTCGCGAGCGGTGCTGAGAGCGCCAAGGAGGAGGTGAACAAGAGGACAACCCGCAGCTCTGCACAGTAATCGCGTGCGCAAGAGCGGAGATATCGTTGCGTAAAGATGAGGTTGAACAAATCAAAAAACACAAGGTACGAGCCAAAGTGACAATCCGTGCTATTGAGCACATCATGGCACATGGAGGGACAGCAGCATGTGAGGGAAAGACCTGTCTCTTGGGGGCTAGGGTTCGGGATTTGTAGAAAAAGCATGAGGTAGAGTGTTCTATCTAAGTACGAATTAGACGACCACATTTCTTCAACATGTTCAAACTGTCATGGAAAATAGCGATTATGCCGCTGTGTAGTAGAGTTGTTATGCTGCAGGTCATGAACGGCTTGTTGAAATGTACCATGTAAAGAAAGCTCCAGCTGTGGACACCTGGAGGCCTGAAGATTCAGGGTCCCGCGGCTCTTCTCGTCCCTTGCTCGCACTTCATCCGCCAGAACAACACCACCACGCCCCTCGCTCAACGCCAGATTTGACCTGTACCGTCCTCGACACCACGATCCGTCAAGATGGCCGTCCTCGCGCCCAAGACAGAATCACACCGCATCTTCGAGAAGCTGAAGCGCAAGGAAGCCAATAAGATCTGCTTCGACTGCGGCGCAAAGAATCCCACATGGTCTTCGGTGCCTTTTGGAATCTACTTGTGTCTTGACTGCTCTGCTAACCACCGGAACCTGGGTGTGCATATCTCGTTCGTGAGAAGCACCAACTTGGACCGTGAGTCCTAGCGCACCTCGTCGACACGTGGGGATGGATTGTGCTGATAGTTGTGAATTCCAGAATGGCAATGGGACCAACTGCGCCGGATGAAGGTCGGCGGCAACGAGAGCGCGACCAAGTACTTCCAGTCACACGGTGGCAGCGCTGCGCTGGCGAGCAAAGACCCGAAAACCAAGTACACGAGCAACGCCGCGAACAAGTATAAGGATGAGTTGGCAAGACGAGTCGAGCAGGACATCAGAAAGTGAGGCACAACGCGTGATTGAATGGGATGTGAAGGATAGATGCTGATATTTGACATCAGGAACCCGAACGAAGTGGTCGTTGAGGAGGCGACCGATGGCAACCCAGAGTCTGGAACCAACACTCCTGCAGAGCCCGCAGATGACTTCTTCTCTTCTTGGGACAAACCCGCTATCAAGAGGCCGAGCAACCCGCCCTCGCGCACCGGAACTCCTGCGAACCGCACAGGCTCTCCTTTCCTCAACGCCAATGCGAACGGCAATGGCACTGCCCGACCGAAGTCGCCTCTGAACCCAGCCGAGAGCACCCCAGCGGCAGCCAAGTCAGTTGCTTCCTCCGCTGTCCGCAAGACTGCCATTGGCAGCAAGCCGAAAGCCAACATCCTCGGCGCAAAAAAGACAAAGTTGGGCGCGAAGAAGGTCGATGCCAGCGCATTGGACTTTGATGAGGCAGAGAAGAAGGCGCGTGAAGAGGAGGAGCGAAAAGCGAGACTGGGATACGATCCAGATGAAGAGACTCCATCAGAACAGAAGATTCAGGCCGCTCAGCCTGACAGCTCTACCACAACCATTCATCAGCCCACACCGATGAGCCCAGGGCGAGCAGGTAGCTTCGGCACCACTGCCAAGCCTAGAGAAAGGAGCGACAGCGAGATGGAGCGTCTGGGCATGGGCGTTCGAAGACTTGGGTTCGGTCAGATTGGCGGTGCCAAGCAGCCTGCTGCTGCACCAAAGGCCATGGGATTCGGTTCTGTGGGCAGAGCTGCTCCCGTTGAAGGTGAGACACTTGAACTTGGAGAACAGTGCAGCATTCTCACTAACAACATTATAGATGACTCTGAAAAATACGCTCGCCAGAAGTTTGGCACGCAAAAAGGTATCTCCTCTGACGAATTCTTCGGCCGTGGCACCTTCGACTCGAACGCTCAATCCGAGGCCAAGAACCGTCTCCAAGGCTTTGAAGGCGCTACATCTATCTCCTCCAATGCTTACTTCGGCCGGCCTGAAGAAGAGGAGTTCGACGCTGGCGAGTACGGAGACCTGGAGAGCGCGGCTAAGGACTTTGTGAGGAAGTTTGGAATTACCGCTGGAGACGACATTGAGAACTTGTCAAACATGCTTGGCGAAGGGACTTCAAAGCTGCAGAGCGCTATTAGGAATTACTTGAACTCTTAAGCGATTTGCGAGTACAAGGGGTTGAAGATGGGGTGTGTGGTGCGTTGAGCGTTGTTGGGTCGGAGATGGGTTCTTGGCGTGGGCAGCTGATGATGGGATAGGATATTGTGAGTTTAGACAGCGTTGCATTGTGACAGTCAGCACACACATTGATTCCAGAGTTTGTGATCGTTCTCGAGATATCTCAAATGCCGCTCCGTTCGATTATGATATTTGAAAAGCAGGCATGGCGCACATGTCTCTGTGATTGAGTTTCACATGCTGCGCCCATGCCGACGGGCCGAGAGGCCGACTTCGCTGCATCCGACTTCACCTTGAGCTTGTCTCGATAGACAGCTCTATCTTAATTGACAAAACATTCTGCTCGACGCAATAATTTGATCTGCTTGCATTCATACCTCTTCCAGACCAATATACTCCATCCTAAAGTTGGTTCCCAGATCTAAAACGTTCGATTGCAGTCAATCTACCAACAAACCAACATGAGTGTCAAGAACGTCGTCAAAGCACTCGAAGCTTTTACAAGGTGATTTCCCACTTCTTTGACAGAATCTATGATTCCACTTCGCTGACCGCATCTCCTAGCTGCGACGTTGCCGACGCCCTCACAAAGCTCAAAGTCCCGCACGGCGGCTTCCTGCCCGGCTTAACTATGTGGTCGCCCCATCGCCAGGAAGGTCCGACCAAAATCATCGGACCCGCTTACACCGTCAAGTACGTTCGCAAAAACTATGAGAACGAACCGAAACCTCAGGGTCATTATATCGATTCGATCCCTGCTGGCGCGGTGGTATTCATCTCCGCTCCGCCGAGGATGATCAATGCGTGTTATGGTGGCTTGATGAGCACGAGGGCGAAGTATTCCGGGGCCGTAGGGACGATTATTGATGGGCGGTTGAGAGATTTGCAGGAGCATAGGGACTTGGAGTATCCTGTAAGACCTTTTCATTTCCCTTTCGTGCTCGCTGTATTTCGGCTGATCTTGTAGGTCTTTGCCCGCGACGTCGGCACCACCGCACCACAAGAAATCGCGCGCGTCAGTGCTATTAACGCGCCTGTTCGTTTCAATAGCGAGGATCAGGATTCTACGATTCATCCTGGGGATTTCTTGATTGCGGATTTGAATGGCGTGGTGTGTTTGCCGCAAGGGTTGGCGGAGCAGGCGATTGAGTTGATTGCGAGCCAGGTGGAGGCGGATGATAATATGGCGAAGGATATTAAGCAGGGTGTTACGTTTGCGGAGGCGAGTAAGAGGCATAGGGGAAATGTGAAGATGCCGTAGTTCAAGCAAGATGGGAATTCTAAGAGGGGCGTTGATTTTGAGGGAGTGCAGATGAGTACTAGATCTGACTGCAATTCTTGAATTTCATCGCGAGTTTCAGTCCTGATCATAACATCTATTTGCCACTGTCCTCTTTCAAAGTGACGATACGGTTCAGCACAGGTCGCTCGGTCGTCGAATCTGAGTCCAGGCAGAAATATCCTATCCGCATGCCTTGGAAGCGAACACTTTCTGGATGCTCCATAGAGTCAAGACGCTCTTCACCTTCGCGGGCCGGCCACGGTGCACGTTTCTGGATCTCGTGAAGACCGATCTCGACCATGGCATTGGAATATATCACCTCGGACTCTGGGTTGAGTGCAGCCAAGAAGCCATCCGGATGTGTATCTGGCTCTACTCGGTCGAAAAGAGAGCTGAATAATCGAGCCTCGGCAATGATTGGGCTTTGATATGCCGTAGATCGCGCGACCCAATGAATATAGCTATTGGTGCAAATGTTGTCAGTCTCTTCCATTTAGTCTTTCCTTTCCATGCACAGCACTTACGTCTTCGGTTTCTTGAGCTTCTCGCCCTCTACAGGTCGCATGTAAGACGCATACGCCTTGGTGATCTGTTCAGTGGCCTCATCCTTGTCATATCGAGTGACCGCAATCGGAAATGGGACTCTGAGAAGTCCCACAGGCTTACCGGGAGCCAGACGGAAGAAATCCTTCGAGTCGACCTCCCGGAAGTCTGACCTCTCCACGTAGATAGTCCTAGTAAACGGCACATTGTGCGTCCCGTAAGCTGGATCTTTGGCAAACGGCACGTCCACCGTCTCTTCATGATCTTCTGGCAGATCTTCGATCTCCACCTCGAGCGGATCCAGGATGACCATCAGGCGAGGCACAGTCTGTTCCAGGAACTTGCGAACAGATTGCTCGAATCTCGTTGTTTGGATCACCGTCGTCGCCTTCGACACGCCAAGTTCGTTGACGAATGACAGGAGGGCATCGGGTGGAATGCCGCGACGCAGAAGAGCGACAAGTGTGTAGAGCCTTGGGTCGTCCCAGCCACGGACATGCTTGCCTTCCACCAGCGCCTTGAGCTTTCGCTTTGACAGAGCGACCCCTTCGAGTTGGAGTCGTCCATATCTGCAGGCAGTCAGTCTAGGGACGATCTACAAACCCCGTTGATGGACGTACTCCCGTTGCATAGGCTTGTAAACCTCGAGCTTGTCACAAAGCCATTCGTAAGACACTCTTGACAGCTCAAACTCAGTGGTGCAAAGAGAGTGAGATACGCCCTCGAAGCTGTCGCAGAGACAGTGCGCGAAATCGTAAGTCGGATGGATACGCCAAGCATCCTTGGTTCTGAAATGATGACTCTTGCTAGGCTCGGCGATTCGATATGCAGCTAGATCCCACATTTGGGGGTTACCGTCGTTGAGATCCTGTTTCATCCTGAGAACGGCTTCACCTTTGGCGTACTTGCCTTCACGCATGGCGCGAAATTCTTGGAGAGTTTCTTTGGTTGGTCGGTCTCGATGCGCGCATGCCATTCTTACAAGGCTGCCTTTGGATTCTTTGCCGCCGCCTCGGAGTCGTTTCATTTCTTCCGCTGCTCATACAGTGAGTGACTGCCATACTTCTTGGGAAGCTCACGAACGTACCGGAGCAGTGGCAGACGTATGCCCCATCTCTCTCAATGAGGGTCTCCGCGAACTGGTAAAGACGTTCAAAATAATCACTTGAGTAGGTGATATTCGCAGGCTTGAAGCCGAGCCATGTTACAATGTCCCGAATAGCAATGAAATATCGTTCTTCTTCCTCTCCAGGATTTGTGTCATCGAAACGCAAGTTACAGTCCCCACCATGGTAACGCGCGAAACCAAAGTTGATGGCTATCGCTTTGGCGTGGCCAAGATGAAGAAAACCATTCGGCTCGGGCGGAAATCTGGTGACGATTCTGCTCACGTTGGGAGATCCAAGTGGTCGTTCTTCGTAGACATCACGCAGGAATCCTGCTTTGAACATCTCGTCGGCTCCTTCCATTTCGAAGAAATCGAATTGAATTCGTCGTCTGGTCCATGTTGTCGGGTCTTCAGTCGATTGCTTTCCAGACGATTGTAGGATGAGTCAAGTTCTGCGTGAGTAAGAGGTAGAAGTGGCACAGCTGGGACAACATAAGGTCTGTGTTCCTGCCTAGGCAGCAATGACATCTCACCTCACCTTACATTTCAGACCGTTCCTCAGTATCGACCTTCATCATCCATCGAACATAATCATGGAGTTTTGCACTCTTCAAGCCCGCATCTTGGTCCGTTGAATAGCCGAGTGCGCATGAGGACGTGGCTCTTCGTTCTCCGAGCCCGAAGTGGATTCGGATCCGAAGGCATCACTTCATCTACTTCCTCAGAGCCTCAACTCTTGGACTTTCGCTTCCATTCCTCTTCCAAATACTCTTGCATACTCCTGGACAAGCGAAAGTGGCATGTTGAGAATGTGAAGAAGCTCTCAACGTCGCTGACCACTTACCACTCGCATGGAAGGCCATCGGACCGCTCTTGCCTGGATATATATCGGATGGCCTGTGGGTACAGACTCGCGCTCGCAGTCGCACTTCGTTCTTGACAGGAATATGGAGCCAGCACGAGTGGACATCAGGGACGATGAACATGCGATGACGGATTCGAAGGGCGCATCAGTGAAGAAGCAGGAGATGGAGTAGCGATCCGCGTGAGGACCACGGGCGACATGGAATCAAGACTTTCTGCGTTGGAGAATTGAGGTCACAGCGCACGACTCTCCGTTCGAAGGACACACTCGCGCCACCACGAGCGTGCACCGAGCCAGACCTTTTAACGCTTCGAAGCACCGTGACCAAGTGCGCCCACCGCCAAGCCGATGCTTCGCCGTCGCCTTCCTTCATCACGAAGACCTCAAGAAACATCTACCATCACGTAGCGACTTGCTCACCGAGGCGGACCTTGCGACGTCCTCGGAGGCTTTGCTTTGCCAGCCGAAGCAAGCCATCGCGACCACTTCGCCAGGCAACCTACGTGGTCCTGCGGTGGCTCGGTCATTTCACGTACATCCTCACTGCCGGAGGAAATGCCGCAGCTGTCGCTAGATGCGCTCTGGCCAGTTGTGTTCCCTTCAAGCGCACATGTACAATCACGCATGGACATCGTACTGGAGATTTTGCAACCAAGACGGAACATGCAGCGTCTGCAAGACTCGAAAGAACTTCCAATCGCGACAGGTGCCTTGTGGCTTACCATATCAGAGAGCACACAATTCTCGCGAGTGGGTCTTCGCGACGCTTCGACTGTGGGCCACATGTTGTACATACGCCGGGACCACCCCGGGGAAGGTGGACACCGTGAATGCCAAGAAGCAGCCGCGTAGACAAGCTACTACCGACAAGCCTTGGGGCTGCATGCAATGGCGCGGGCTGCTACAGATGCAGAGACGACAAGCGAGGCTTAAGATTTCTTCTTTGGTCGATGCCGAGATGGCACGCTGTTGTGAGGAGAGGCTTGAGTGGTTGGACGCGGGCACGCTCCCCTGTCCACACGACCCGACTGCAGCCAAGACATGAGTATACATCGAACCGCACTTCGAAACAGCCAGGAGAAGGCGTCGACAGCCAACCAGAAGCACAGTTACTCTGCTGATGACGAGTATAGGTCGGGCGCGCTGCCGAGGAGCCCTAATTGCGTACATCAACGCAAGTTCCCTGACGACGCGGTCTCATCACGGACGCCATATTGATATGCATGGGACAGTCTCATCAGCAAATCAGACAAGTCCCAATGTCAGAGCCCGCAGCAGTACCGCAAGGAGCGGGTCTAGATGTGATCTCCCTTTGAGGCTGTTCGCCGTGCTACTACACTGGCCGCAGCCACGCAAGCGATATGACACTCAACCATTCCCTATCCATCAATGAGTAGTCTCCTTGGCACGTTTGATAGAGAGGGCCGCCGCGTAATACCATGATGGCTACGCGAAATCTTTTGGTGCAGAAACGTCCCCAAAGGTAGGATAAAAGGTCCCCATCGTCCTTCTGCAAAAAGCAGTCAACAACAGCGTCTTCCACAATCTCGCTCTACATCCTATTCAATCTACCATAATGGCCCCAGTTCTTTCGCTTTTGGCACTTGGTGCCCTCGCTCTCAACGGTGTCCTCGCTCACCCAGGCGCCACTCGCGAAGAGCATCTCGAGGAGGCAGCTGAGCGTGCCAGCTTCCTCAAGCGCAACCCCAACTCTGTCCGCAGCTGCTCGAACAACCTTCGCCGCCGTGGTCAATTGGACTCGGCCATGGTTCGTCGTCAGAACCTCGCAAACAAGATCCGCGCAAAGCGCGGCTTGACCAGCAAGCCTGCGGTCCGACGGGACTTCGCAACATACAACATCTCTCACGCCTCGACCAAGGACGTCTCTTACGGTGACGACGAGACCCTTCTGTTTGCCGACGACTCTAGCTGTGTTCTGCAGCCAGAGGTCACTCAGGGACCATACTATGTCGACGGTAGGATTGAAGAAACCCACACAGCACTCTCACAATCTGACAAGTCATAGGTGAACTCATCCGCAACGACATTAGCGAGGACCAGGCTGGTATTCCGCTGTACCTTGACATCCAGCTCATCGACACCTCCACCTGCTCTCCAGTTCCGGCCGTCTACGTCGACGCCTGGCACTGCAACTCGACTGGTGTCTACTCTGGCGTGACCGCCTCTGGCAACGGCAATTCTGACGACGAGACCAACCTCGACGCCACTTTCCTCCGCGGAGTCCAGCAGACCGACTCCAACGGCGTCGTGCAATTCGAAACCGTCTTCCCAGGACACTACACCGGCCGTGCCACGCACATCCACGTCCTGACCCACAACACCAACGACACCATCGTTCGCAGCAACTTCACCGTCCTGAACAGCAACTTCACCACCCACGCCTCCCACGTCGGCCAGATATTCTTCGACCAATCCCTCATTTCTGATGTCGAGGCCACCGCACCCTACAACACCAACACCCAGGAGCTGACAACCAATGCCGACGACAGCATCCTCAGCGAGGAGACCGACACTATGGATCCTTTCATCGAGTACATCTACGTCAACCCGGACAACATTGCGGATGGCATTTTGGGCTGGATATCGCTCGGTATTGACCCGACTGCGGATGACGAGATAACGAGCGCGGCTACTTACTACGAGAGCGGTGGTGTCTCGAACGAGAACTCGGGTATGGGTGGTCCTGGTGGTGCTCCTCCCAGCGGCAGTGGCATGCCGTCTGGTACCGCTGCGCCTACTGCTGCTGCTTCCGCTTAGAGGGCATGAGATTGATGAAAGAGATGGACGAGATTTGACCAATACATGTGGATTTGTTCCAGCTTCTAGCGTATGCGCTCTGACTTTGAAATGTGGCTTCCTTGGTACATTTTCTCCATAAGTTCCTCTTCCCAAACCATAACCGTTGAAGGGTATCATTTACATTCGTCCGCCCAAGAAAACCAGGAAACCCATCAGAATTGCCTCACTCCCCTCACGCAACGAACCCATCATCCTCCTCCTCATCAATCTCCATCCCCATCAGATTCCCCACATCCTCCCCCAACCACTTCAACCGCCTCCTCAACTCCGCCAAACAATAGTACATCCCCAACTCACTCAGATCCGGCGTCTTCACCCCTCCACCACCACCACTACTGCAATCATTCTCAAACTCCTCCAACGGCACCCCAAATTCTGAATACACATCCCGAAACTGCATGCGTGTTCGCACCACGGCGTCGAACTTCTTTTCCATTGAGGCGGCGAAGTCGGAGAGGTTGGAGAGCTCGCTGTGGATGGAGGTGAATGCTGGATTTGAAGCGAGGGGAGAGGTGGAAGAGGAGGTGGATGGAGAGCGGGCGTGGAGGAGGTCTGGGATTGCGGTTGCTGGTGCGGAGGGTTCGGGTGGGATTGCGCCTAGTGATGGGTTGTTGTGGCTGAATGTTGTCGGGGGTAGAGGGTCCATTGGGGAGGGATCTGCGAGGGGTGGGAGAAGCGGTTGCGGGAATGTGAAAGCTGGCGCGGCGAAGGAGCTGTTTGACATGCGGAAGAGGTCGTCTTCGAAAGTGTCTGGCTGAGACCCGGGTTGAGGGAAGGTTTCTTGTTGCTGTAGTTGAGGGTTTGATGTTGGGAACGACCAGGCGTCGAAGAATTCGCCTTTCTCGGATGCGTCCTCGGAGGACATCTCTGGTGACGAGGCTAGAGATGGGATGTCGTCCATTGAAGTGTCAGATGCAAGGTCGATGCTGTGTGATGTTGTCGTCCGTCGTCCAGCTCGACGGGAGAAGCTGTAGCAGCAGGAAAGGCCTTTTTGTTGACATCGTTCGCATGATGGTTTGCTGTTCATCATTCATGTCAGCACACTCATATCGTTCCTTCGAATGCATGGTAATGAGCAAGACTGACTCCTTGTTACACCTGACCTTCGCAACCGAACATCGATCGCAGCTATCCTTCAACCGCGGCGCTCTCCTCTGTCGTTCAGGCATCTTGTCCAGAAATCTTCGATCAAGTGTGAAGACAGCTCGCTTCCACCGTCGACGTCCTTCAAGTAAAAGAAGGCCTTTCAAGAGAAACAAAGTCAGCTCACTGAAAACCAAAGGGTCCCGAAAACTTTCCACACCGGAACCGCAAGCCCTCATGATTAATATGCAACCACATCACCAACGCCAACACCACTATCATCATAATCGCTTTTTCCATCTCAAAAGGATCCGAATAAGCCGACTCGGGCACGGGCGCCGCAACACGCGGGACGAAAGCGCAGCTGAAGTTCAGCCCCCGGAGCCCGAGCAATCCTCCCCAAAAACGCCCCAAGGAGGATTCCCACGCTTCGCAGCTCGTACACGCACCGAGCTCGGCAACGATTGGCCAGAAACGACGAAAGACTTACTGCGAGCTCGTTTGCAACGCCGAAAAGGTCCGGTCTGGCGGGAGGTTGTACAGAGGCGTTTGCGATTCACCGGCGGTTTTTCGAAAGGCTTTGCTTTGTAACGCCGTTGTTCGCAGGTTGGTAAATGGATTCGCGGAGAGGATTCAGTCTGTTAAAATAGCTTAATCTTTCGTCGTGAGCATGAGCATTATTAGCATTTGTATCGTTTTCATCATTGATCTCGTCAAGGGCGATTGGCCTGGTCTTTAAGAGCTCGTCGGTGCCTTTCCCCGTAGCTCCATTTCGATGGAAGTCGGATCGGCCAAGTCGGGCCACCACCAGCTTCAGGTGGCATTGCACCACTCTTGGCCACCCTACGGCGATCGCATAAGCAACATGAGAACCGTATTGCTGGTCGATCACCTCACTGCGCGTGGCACTCACGTGGGAGGGGAGATGGGAGATCTTGAGAGCCAGGATATCACACAGTTTAGCCTGCTTGCTCGGCCAAATTTTTATTATCGCTTTTGCTTTTGGGTTTTGAATGCGGACTACATGTACAACTCACGGCTCGTCAACGACCTGTGTCGTGCGTCCAGATTCGCCAAGAGTCTCTCCAGCGCTCAATGCGTGGAAGCCATTCTCTGTCAGCCTCACGGCGCCAGCTCTCACCAGAGCCTGCGAGAGATCGTCTTTCAGATCTTCGAGGTCCTCAATGCCGATGCACAGCCGGATGATGTCTTCAGGCAGCGCTCTTTCCTTGCGAGTAGCTGGATCAATGCTGGCGTGGCTCATGCGGCAAGGCATGGAGATCAAGCTGTTGACGCAGCCAAAAGAGACGGATATTCCAAAAATCTTAGTAGATTCGACAATGCGCTCCGAGAGTGGGATGGAGCCAGTCTCGAAGGATAGCACTGCACCTGCACCACGGGCTTGGGACCAGTGCAGGTTGTACTGCGGATGCGACTTCAGACCAGGGTAGCGGACTTTGAAGCCGTGCGACTCGAGGAATTGAGCAATCGCATTGGCATTCGTCTGCTGCTTCTCCATACGGACAGCCAGAGTCTTGACTCCACGAAGTAGAAGCCAGCTGTCGAACGGTGCAAGTCCGCAGCCTGTAGAGTTGATCATGAAGTAGAATTTGTCGGCCAGGGCACTGTCATTGGTACCAATCACGCCAGCCATGACATCGTGGTGTCCGCTCAAGTACTTGGTTCCAGACTCGTACACAACGTCCGCGCCCAGATCGGTCGGGTTCTGGAGGTACGGCGAAAGCATGGTGTTGTCCACTGCCACAATGATCTTCTCGCTGACGGCATGCGCCGCGGCAGAGATACCACTGATGTCCACAATCTTGATCAGAGGATTGGTGGGTGTCTCGAGCAGCACCATGGTGGTCTTCTCGGTAATAGTCCTCTTGACAACATCCAAGTTGGTGGTGTCCACGTGGTGGACAATAATCCCATTGTTCTCTTTCAAGTATGTGAGCAGCCTGTTGGTGCCGCCATACAGGTCGTCTCCTGTCACAACCTCGTCTCCGGGCTTAAGCAGCCTCGTAATGACGTCCAGTGCACCCATACCCGATCCAGCGACCAGCGCCCTATTCACGTTCATGATCTTCGCCATGTGACGCTCGAGGTGGGTTCGTGTAGGGTTGCCACTGCGAGTGTAGTCATATTCCTGGCCAGGGCCTCCCTTGAAGGTGGCAGACTGGTAAATCGGGACGCTGCTCGAATTGTACTGGTCGTTGCTCTCGGTGTAGACCAGCTCGGTGGCAAGCGCATATTTGCGGCGCCCGTTGGATGGACTCGACGGAGCGGGCGAGGGCGGGAGCTCGTGGCCGTCAATGTCGAGGTGCTTCATCTTCTCGAGGCCATTCGGGATGCCATTGGAGGCCATTTTGGAGGAGAGGATTGGTAGTTTTTTCAACAGGACTAGTGACCTGCGCAGCGAGTGCTACTTTGGGAGAATGATGGGCGAAGTCCGAGTAATGAGGGACTTCGAAGCAGGAGAGAAGGGTGGTCAGCAGAGCAAAATGGAGAAGAGCGTGTAGAGTAGTGGTGGTATTGTTGCAAGTTGCAATGGTAGTGAAGGGAAACTCGGGTGGAGAGTCCCGGTGACTCCCACCTCCGCTCACGGAGCATCTCGGCGCCCGCCCACAAAGTCTGCCAAGCACGTCATCCCATCTGCCGGACAAAGGAATGGCCGATTAACAACAGTCCAGACCAAGGACATCGAATAATACTAGCCAAATACTCTTGCACAGCATGTTTGATTTTCAATTGCACGCAAATCGAAATCGATTATTGACTGCACTAGATTTTATAAACATTCTTCACTTTTCGGTCTTTGCCAACAACCAGACGAAGCTGTCTGCCCTTCTCGTCGCCGAAAATACCGTTCCGCAAAACATCCGTATACAGCTCGTAGCAAGGATAATCTGGTTGCCGATCAGCCAATGGAACGTGTGGTAAACAGGATGGGAATACTCACAGCCGTTCACAAAGTTCACGACTTGCTCCTGTGTCATGCCAGTGCCCTTTGATGCTCGCATAGCAGCTTCTTGCTCTTCTCGCCAGTGGTATACGTACAGCGTGTCTTCGGCGTCGCTATAATTTTTTTTATCAGCATCTCCGATTCCTTGTGTCTGCGGAAGGCACTCACATGTGCATGAAGGCGCCAAATCGATCGGTCAGCGCATCGTATTCCCTCAGCTTTCTATTCACGAACAACACATCGTCCAGCTTCAGGTGGCCCAGTCTGCCCTTGTAGCTCCCGTCGTTCTTTGCTGCTTGCTCTTTCGCTTGTGTCCACTTCTTCTCGACCTCTGCATCGCTGAGTGCTCGGAAGCCGACGCACCAGCCTTCAAACACGACAACCTCGACAGGTTTCTGTCCTTTTCCGTTCACAGTGTCCCATTCGCTCTCTGGCTTCCGATCTCCTGCTCCATTGTACTGGCTCTTATCATAGCTTGGCACCCTGAGATTCGACTTGCGGTTGGAAAGGGCATCGAACAGCTCAATTCCAGTCTTCACATCGTGGGTGGAAGGCACGCCTCGATGTTGGACAAGTGGGTTGGCTGGATGTGATTTCGCGAGCGCTTGCTGTTGGTCATGGGGAAGGTAGAGGTCGTCGATGGACAGGACTACAACAGGAAGATTGTGCGGGGGAGAAGAGAGCGTCTGGGAGAGGGTTTGGACCTGCTCTCCAGATCAGCCCGGGAGAAGCAGAGACGTGACGCTTGGAAGTGGATGACACGCATCAAGGAGAAGAGATCTCGCTTCACCTACCAGAGTGGTCTTGCCAGCGCCCTGCACGCCGTTCAACCCCAAGAAGAACGGCGGAGGGGTTTCTTGTCTATTCTCATAGTGCTCTCTGTGTAGCCTCAGGCGCTCGGTGATGAAGGGGATGCAATGCTGCGACTTGTCATCAATGATGTCGGGCATGGCGCCAGCTTAAAGCGCAAAGAGCTCACGTGTGCCTTCTGATGCAGCTGCTGATGGAGGGCGGTTTGCATGTGATAAAGCCGCGGGAGGGTGAATGATGAGCCTAAAACAAGCCTGTCCAATCGGCGACTGGCCGCATGGACAGCCATGGGTGGGAGGTGGGTTCACATGAAGGCCGAAGTCCACAGCGACTATGGACCGGAAGCGGACCAGGGGTCTCTGCGGTGTGTTCGTTGCGAGAGACGTGATGCTGTACAGTTGGCAAATGCGGTAATCCTGTTGATAGAGATGAAGCATTGACATGATGTTTATGAGTTACGATCCGAGGTGTATGGAGCGTGCAAGAAGGTTTCGGCTTGAGCCCTTCTCGTGAAATCCAGACGCCCACAGCATATAACACAGCTGATGCGAAGTATAGACACAAATTTTGACGCTCCAAAGTGTGGAGTGCTGCGTGGATATGGAGCAAGACACAGCCAAATCCGTGGGACAAAGCGCGGACAATCCCTGCTGACGTCGATATGCCGGCTGGACTTCGACCTCGGCCCAGTCGCCCAAGACGACGCAGCAGCCGAGACGCAGAGGTCATCGGCATGCTCTCCAAGACCACGTTGATGTCTTGATCTTCTCCTCTTCCTGACCGACACAACAACTCTTTCTTTTACGTTTTGATACCCCATCACATCATAATTCAAGATGGGCGAGCAATTGAGATGGGACGGCCAGACCGTCGTGGTTACCGGAGCCGGTGGTGGACTCGGACGAGCATACTCGCTGTTCTACGGCAGCAGAGGCGCAAATGTCGTCGTCAATGACCTTGGAGGCAGCTTCAAGGGAGAGGGTGGCAGCCAGACTGTAAGTGCAGACCCATTGCTGCGCTTTCTGTCAAGCAAGAATCGCAATACTGATCATGTTTCTTCTTGCAATAGGCCGCCCAGAAGGTCGTCGAGGAGATCAAGGCCAAGGGAGGAAAGGCCGTCGCAAACTACGACAGCGTCGAGAATGGCGACCGTATCATCCAGACCGCGATTGACAACTTCGGCCGCATCGATGTTCTGATTAACAACGCTGGTATCCTAAGGGATGTCAGCTTCAAGAACATGAAAGATGAGGACTGGGACCTGATCATGAAGGTTCACGTGGTGGGAGCATACAAGTGCGCAAAGGCTGCATGGCCACACTTCAGGAAACAGAAGTACGGACGATTGATTAGCACTGCTTCTGCGGCTGGTCTGTTCGGCAGCTTCGGACAGTGCAACTACTCAGCCGCCAAGCTCTCCCAGGTCGGATTCACTGAGGCTCTTGCGAAGGAGGGTGTCAAGTACAACATTCTGTGCAACACCATTGCTCCTATTGCCGCCTCGCGAATGACCGCGACTGTCATGCCAAAGGAAGTTTTGGACAACCTGAAGCCTGAGTGGATTGTGCCTCTTGTGGCTGTCCTCACCCACTCTTCAAACACCACTGAGACTGGTGGTATTTTCGAGCTGGGTGGTGGTCACATGGCCAAGTACAGATGGGAGCGATCAAAGGGTGCTCTCCTCCGTGCAGACGACTCATTCACACCTGGTGCCCTTCTTCAGAAGTGGAAGGACATTGAGAACTTCTCGCAGCCACAATACCCAACTGGACCAAACGACTTCTTGGCTCTCCTCGAAGAAGCACAGAAGCTTCCACCGAACCCCAAGGCGCAAGAGCTTGACTTCAAGGGCAAGGTCGCATTGGTGACTGGAGGAGGTGCTGGCCTTGGTCGCAGCTACTGCTTGACCTTGGCGAAGTATGGCGCTACGGTCGTGGTCAACGACCTCGCAGATCCAGAGCCAGTCGTTCAGGAAATTCAGAAGCTGGGTGGCAAGGCTGTTGGTGTTCGTGCCAGTGCTGAAGACGGAGATACTGTCGTCAAGGCCGCCATCGACAACTACGGCAGAATCGACATTCTGATTAACAACGCTGGTATCCTCCGTGACAAGTCTTTCCACAACATGGACGACAAGATGTTCAATCAGGTGCTGGATGTCCATCTCCGTGGTACCTACAAGACCACCAAGGCCGCATGGCCTTACTTCTTGAAGCAGAAGTACGGACGTGTCATCAACACCACCTCTACCTCTGGAATCTGTAAGTCTACTTCGCGCTGCTGATGGAGAAAGTGACGATAAGCTGACATTGAATACTTAGACGGCAACTTCGGCCAGGCCAACTACGCCGCCGCCAAGTGCGGTATCCTTGGTTTCTCCCGTGCCCTCGCCCGCGAAGGAAAGAAGTACAACATCTTCGTGAACACCATCGCACCAAACGCCGGTACCAACATGACCCGCTCCATCATGCCTGAGGAGATGGTTCAGGCTTTCAAGCCAGACTACGTCGTCCCGATCGTGCTCATCATGGCCTCCGACAAGATGCCAGCTGAGCCGACTGGCCGTGTCTTCGAGAGCGGTTCCGGATGGGCTGGTGAGACCAGATGGCAGAGAGCTAGCGGTGCTCAGTTCCCTGTCGACCGCGAGCTCACCGCCGAGCAAGTCAAGGCCGCCTGGAACAAGGTTGTTGACTTCAAGAACGGTGCCGACAACCCGCACGACGTCTCCTTCGCCAACGACAAGATCATGGGCAACTTCAGCAACCGTGCAAGCGGCGATGACTCCTCCGATAGCGACGACTACAACGCCAAGATCGAGTCTGCGAAGAAGGCCAAGGCTGAGGGCACGGAGTTCAAGTACGACGAGCGCGATGTCATCCTCTACAACTTGGGTATCGGCGCCAAGCGCACTGACCTGCCATTCGTCTTCGAAGGTCACGATGACTTCCAGGCCATCCCAACCTTTGGTGTCATCCCACCATTCAACGCCGAGTCGCCATACTCCATGTCCGACATCGTCCCCAACTTCTCGCCCAACATGGTTCTCCACGGCGAGCAGTACCTCGAAATCCGCTCCTTCCCTATCCCAACCGAGGCCACTCTGGTCGCATACCCCAACTTGGTCGAAGTTCAGGACAAGGGCAAGTCTGCCGTCGTCGTCCAGGGCAGCATCACCAAGGACAAGAACTCCGGAAAGGAGATCTTCTACAACGAATCGACCGCTTTCATCCGAGGCTCCGGTGGCTTCGGTGGCTCCAAGAACGGCAAGGACCGCGGCCCAGCCAGCAAGGTGCACAACCCACCCAAGCGCTCGCCCGACGCCGTGGTGGAGGAGAAGACGAGCGAAGAGCTCGCGGCGCTGTACCGTCTCTCCGGCGACCGCAACCCTCTGCACGTCGACCCCGACTTCGCCAAGGTCGGCGGCTTCGACGTCCCGATTCTGCACGGCCTCTGCTCGTTCGGTATCGCGGGTAAGGCTATCCTGAAGAAGTACGGTCAGTTCAAGAACATCAAGGTTCGCTTTGCGGGCACTGTGCTGCCGGGTCAGACTTTGGTAACGGAGATGTGGAAGGAGGGTAACTTGGTTATCTTCCAGGTTAAGGTCAAGGAGACTGGTAAGCCGGCGATCTCGGGCGCTGGTGCGGAGTTGATGCCTGGTGCGAAGCCCAGACTTTAGATGGTGATGAGTGTGATATCAGGAAACAGGTGAGATGAGATGGGATTTTGAGATGTAAGAGCTTCTTGTGAGTTTCTTCTTTGTATAGCGTATGAAATGGGATTTCTGATACTAGGAGCATAACACCTGAACCACTTCTCCGCTTCGCTACAGTCATGCGATCGCAGTGATGATATCCTCGCTCCGGTTTTGGCACGCCCGTCCACTAGTATGCCTTACTTTTGGATTCGCCAGTCTCGCAGTTCTCCCGCTCTGTGCTGCTTGTGCTGATTCAGGCGCCAAAGTCATTCTTTGGTGGCGATGATCGTGATTGAAGCTGTGTTCGGGTTGTGGTTGGTGCTGGTGAGAAGCTTAAGTCGAGTTGACGGTTGAAAAAGTAGTAGGCGCAGGCAGAAGTATTGGACTTAGACTAGCGCGAAGCACGTGCGTCCTCGTGACAGATAAGGAAGGAGCGACTCAGTCCTGGCTCAACAGCAGCAGCTTCTTTCTTCTGCTGAGTAAGACATCATCTTAGTTCCATCCGCCAGCGGCACGTGAAGCACGAAGACGTTGACCCTCTCCTTCACTCGCAGTTCGAATTGAATTCATCGCCCCGGGCTGGGCCGGTTCTCCGCAAGCCCTCGATCGCCTCCTTTCATCCACCCGGCGGCGTGCGTGTTGGCAATGAATGAATCCTTCTCGGCTGTCCAGACCACGCCAATCTTGGAGTTGCAAGGCATCTGCAAGATTCTCTCGAGAGCTGACATATGCAAACGGCTAGGACCAATTCAAGCTGTATGTAGCGCCAGCGAAGAGTCGGATCTTCCCTTGGATACACACAGCTCTCAGCTGAGTGAAGACGCTTCAGTAGGAATCAATAATTGTTTTCAGTGACTCGCCCGACCAGGTCTCCGGCAAGTAGAAGTCCAGTGGATCCACATCGCATATCCCTACGGTGTACGCGCGTTTCCAGCAAATCAGTGTGAAGTCTGCTTTAAAGAGCTGTGCAGCGCCCTCCAGCTCAAAAGCTTTTGTTGATAGTCCGACCAAAGATTCCGATTGTTCAATTGAAGATGAAGTCTTTCACCATTGGCGATGAAGCGAACTCTGGATTGAGGAGGATGCAACTACGCGCATTAGCACACATTTCTATGCTCGGTCTGGACAAGCCTTACTTCAGGAAATGTGAAAGACCATTCTTTCTCTGATCCAGGAACTTTGGTCTGAATCTGGACACGACACTCTTTCGAGGAAGCTCCGGTATCATGGCCTCGGCGTGGGGGAATGCTTTGACAAGATTTTCGCGCAATCGGTCAAACTCGGAATACCTTGACATAATCAACACACATGATTGCACGACAGTTTCATGAGGGAGCTACCTTTTCCTGATGCTGAGATCACCACCTTTCAGGGTGCTGACGGTACAATGCCAGACGACATACGCGCCAAGCCCGGTAGCTCCAGAGACGACGACATATTCGTCAATCGAGACCGACTTGGCCCAACATGACTGAGCTTGGTCGTGATTCTCCTCCGAATGATCCTCCAAGCCGATGGGGGTTGGACGTGCCTGATTAATGGAATGGTAGCTCACAGAGCTGACAGTTCGACCGTGCCGGGTCCAGAATGGCGGCGCATCCGTCACGTTACTCCCATGCGGTTGGGAGAGGTCCGAAGCATCAGGAGCGCTGGATGGGAGGTCGGCGGTGGCGGTGGCGGGGACAGCAGACAGCTCTCCGCTGGGCTCAGCTCCGGCCGTGGACGCATCGCGGGACCCCATTCAAGAGCATGTGATTGAGACGCTCGGGCGGTGGCGGTCAGAGTGTTGCTGCTGTCGGGGCACAAACTCGTAGCTGCCGTGTCGAGACGTCGGGAAAGGCAATTCAGATGCCTCTTCTTTCACAGCTACGCGCGTCCATGCAGTAATGCAGCAAAGCCGAGCCGGCCGTGAGCAGTACAGCAGCGTCTGCGAGAAGATCGTGGAAGGGGCTTGCACAGGCAGGAGAAAGCAGCTCTTTCCATGGGAGGCGAACAGCAGCAGCAGCAGGAGATGGCCGGGTAGGCTACGGGAACAAATCGCCTAGCATGGATGTCGTGCGTTTACCCGCCGAAAGGAGGCTAGCGGCGCTGGCGAACCCTGCATCCGCCTCTATTTTCACGACTTCATGCGGGAGCTCTGGCCTTAGCATCCAGCGGCGGACCTCTACACGACACAAGCTACGCTCCATCTTGGATGCCGTCCGGCGATAGCTACACTCGTTCTGCACGCGAGGTAGGCGACCGACCCGCCAGAGCACTGTACTCCTCACCACCGCTGCCGCTTTCTCCTACGCCATGGCTGGCGTCCCCGGCGCGGCTGCCCCGTTGCTGACTCCCGGCCAGGAGCTTGGGCGCACTGCGATACTGACTTTAACTGTGGTGTGAGCTCGATATATCTCCCCAACGGGCCCCCATGACAATTCTACGGTATTTTTGCTTCTCATCCTCTCCTCCGTCCACCTCCCAACCCCATATCAATCTCCCATCCGCTTCCATCAGCCCCATCGACTCTACACTCGCTTTCGGACAGTCGCTACTCCTTGCTTCATCAGTTGCGATATCTGCGTGTCGCTAGCAAAAGCAGTAAGTCCTCCTTCCCGCCGTGCTGTGTCAAATGTCAGCTCATGGTCTATGCCGGCTGCTCAGCAAACGCGTACTCATTTGCAGCAGGCAAACCAAAAATCATCTTTGCACCCACGACAACGACAATATCATCACGATGAAGTCCTTCACGCACTTATCACTCGCCACCACCCTCTTCCTCTCCGCCGCCTCCGCCCAGCAACAGTACACCATCGATCCGGACTCAGTATCAAGCAGCACACGAGGTATGCATCAGCATCAATCAAATCTCTCACCACCACAAAATCTAATCATCATTGACGAACAGACTACTGGTGCCAACAACAACAAGCCCAATGCCCCCTCATCTGCCTGCAAACGACCTCCAACTCCGCCACCGTCACCTCCAACTCCTGCGACCCCGACTCCCTGACCTACGCCTGCGTCTGCTCAAACGGCCTCTCGCCCAACATCTCCGAATACTCTCAAACCCTGCCATACTACATCTGCTCCGAATGGGGCAACCAGTGCGTTTCCAACTGCGGCAGCGGCAACAACGACTGCGCTGAGAGCTGCAGAAGCGACCATCCTTGTGGCGCTCTCAACCCCACGAGGCAGAATACTAGCACGTTGACGAGCACGATGATGAAGACGAGCTCGGGTGCGGGAGGCAGTGGAGGCGCTGTGACGACCGATAGCAGTGGGAATACGGTTACGCTATACAGTGGATTTGCTGGTGCGAGTGCCACGGATAACGCTGGCGTGAGCACGCTCATGAGAGGATGGGCACTGAGTGCCGGCCAGACCTTTGGCGTGGTCGGTGTTGTGGGAGGCATTGTGGGAGCATTTGCTGTTCTGCTTTAGAGCAGAGGCGAGATGGTGGTGGAAGAGGATGTAGTCGAATCTGATGAGGATAAGAAGAAGACGAGGAGGGTCAAGCGACGGTGTTTTCTGGTTTAGCGGATCTTGGTTCTTGCAGCGATTGAGCGTTACAGCGAGCACCTCACGGCATTGGAGGCTTTTGAGCAACTTTTCACGGATGGGCATAACACGGTAATCAAATGGGTACGGAATGGGCAAAAGCGTCTTGGTATGTTGATAGCAAGCGTTTATCCTTGTGATACGAATGGATCAGATTGGTCTGAATTGCGGTGCTATTCTCATTACCTATGAAGTGTGTATCATGTGTGCTACTAACTTGCAAACGCCCTCTTCTCCACCGCGACGTCTACCGCCTTCTTCCCATTCAACACGGACGTCGTCCCAATCACGATCTTGCGTCCACTGCTCCTCCCCAACTGCTCACTCACAAATCTCAGCGCCGCGATCTCCGCGTACGTGACTCCCCCCAAGAAGAATACGACCGTCACCTTCGGCCCCTCTTTGCTGCCTCTCAACGTCTTCCTCGCGTGCGAAGCGTCCGCATCACTTCCCTTCTGCATCACATCCACGGTCGCGCCGCGGATGCGAGCCAGCACGTCCTCGAACCCTTTCCAGCCTGTCCCGCCTGGAGCAGAAGCAGCGTTCTTGGGGTTAACGAGCTGGTGTAAGGCGGGCTTCTGGAGGATGGCTTGCACGAGACGCACGCTCAGAGGAGCGTAGCCGCTGAAGACGTATGCAATGTCGTTGGGGTCTGACTCTTGCACTTCGTCGATCCAGAGCTGCAGGCCTTTGCGGACGGCGTTCCAGTCTGTAGCTGTCTGGCCCGCAGCGCCGGCAATTGGGTTCAGGTAGCCTCTGTGACTCTCGCGGGGCGTGAGGAGACCCATCTTCTCGAGGTCGGACAGGGTCAGAGAGTGCTGGAATCCGTATGCTTGAAGGATCATGCGCTTGAAGTGGTCAAGGTCTCGCTGGCGGAGGCCATTGGAGAGACAGCTTTCGAGGCACAGCAGTCTCAAAACTGTACTCAGAGGCGCGTCTCGGGCGATGAGCTCTTCGATGTTCTCGTGCAGACTGGTCGGGTCTGTTCCAGCAAGCAAGTTCTGCTGCACTTCCAGCATTCGTCCGAAAGCTTCGCTGCGAGTGTACTTCATAATCTCCTCAGCAAGACTGGTGTGGGTCTTCAAGCTCGCGGACTCAGCTTGGTAAGATGGCAGTTTTGACACAATGTTCTTCAGATCCGCGACCGTCTGGTCTTTGTTGTGCATGTTCTCGCTATCAGAGGCCAGCCGTCGTGCTGTACGGTTCAGTGTTGGCCCGACTGTCGCAAAGTTGCTGTTCCGAAGCTCTGGATAGAGCTTGTCACTCGAGTCGAGAGTCACCTTGCGCTTTGTTGCCGCAGTAGGTGCGGCTCCGTTTTGTTGCGATGGCTGTGCCGGCGCTGCTCCAAGGATCGACGAGTCGATTTCTGTGATGTTGTTGCTAATGCCAAAGACCTCGTCCAAGAGACCTTCGTATGTTAGCTGAGTAGATAGTACTGTTGGAAAGTCGACCTCGCGATCGATGATGACCAAATTCTCAATAAGTGAGCTTGGAGTGAGACCAAACGATGTGAGGAAGGTTGTGTTCGGATCCGCGGCTGCGTTGACATCTTCCTCGTTGCGCATTCTCTGGAGCAAGTCTGCTAGGCGTTTGGCATTATCACCTTTGCCCAGTATCCTCGGCAACAGCCCGTACTGCTTTTGCAAGAGCATTAAAGCTCTAGCTGAGGCGAATATAGAAGTCGGGTCCTTCCGGAGGCAGATGTCGCTGAACGACTCCTCAAGCTCCAACGAGAGAACATCGGGTTCCAAAGGCACGAAGTTCAGAGCCAGCTCCATAATGTTCGCTTCGCCTAGAACGCCATGCTCCTCCAAGATCATGTTGCTGACCAGCGTGCGCCGTGGAACCCAGATGATTGTGAAATCATGGTCGATCTTGCTCTCGCTGCGAATGAGCTTGATCTGTTCTGCTGCCGTTAGCATGCACTTGTTCACTCAAGCCAGTTCAGCTGGAATAGGCCTGTGAGCATGTAATGATGGCTCTGCACATGATTCAGAGGCACACGTGAGGCTATAGATCATGCTGGGCTGGTTGCTTTTGGGATCAAGACTGAATACACAGAGTGGGAGCAATTCGTCTGCGTACTCTACTTTTAGATCCCGCGATTGTTGCCATTCGCAGAGGAGCGGTGTCTTGAAGGCATACAACACGTTTTGAAGACTTACCGGCTACGGTGCGAATCTTCTTTGCGCTCTCGCCTCGCACCATGAAAATGATGTTTCTTTGGGTAGAGTCGACATTGTGATTCTCGAGGAAGAAGGGCTTATCGACACCATACTCCTGCAGAGTGCTGAACTTGACAATTAAACCAATGGTGCCCGCCAGGGACTTTTCGATAACCAGATTCTTCTTGCCTCGAACCTGGAGCTGGTGTCAGCGGTGAACTGGTTGTGTACCGGCGGCGAGAGTACCTACGCCCTCAAGGAGATGGAGTAGATCTCGACGGGCCTTGTCGGTAATTTCTTGCGTGTTGATGGCCTTTGCGGCCGAGTGTGCTGCCATCACATCTTCGAGTGTGTTGTTGGGAGGCAGCTGGCAGGTTCGAGTGATGAGGTGCCAAAATATGCTTTTGCTAGCGGCGGGAGAGGTCCGAGTCCGAGACCTCCAGAACTTCAGCAGCGGGCAGTGGATCTTTGAAGACTCACACGTGCAGTCACAACTTCTTGCATGAAGCGCCTTCTTCGACTTGGATTTTCTGCTCCCACAGAGTTTCGTTGCGCGGCCCGGTCCTTTGCTTCGACACGAATTCTACCGCAGAACATTACAAGAAACTACTCAACACCAACCTTCGACGACGCCGACATGGGTAAAGAGAAGGACGGCAAGACGAGTTACCAACTCAAAGTGCCGAAGGGCACGAAGGATTGGGATGGAAAGGACATGGTGATAAGAGAGAAGATCTTCGGTACTATCACAGAAGTCTTCAAGCGCCACGGTGCCGTCACAATCGACACGTTAGTCAACTCTGTTTCTGCAATTGCAATGGCATTGACTGACTTCACCGTAGTCCCGTGTTCGAATTGAAGGAGATCCTGGCTGGCAAATATGGCGAGGACAGCAAGCTCATCTACGACCTCGCTGACCAGGGCGGCGAGCTTTGTTCCCTCCGATACGATCTTACGGTCCCATTCGCACGATGGCTAGCGATGAACTCGAGCATCCAGAACATCAAGAGATATCACATCGCGAAAGTCTACCGAAGAGATCAACCGGCGATGACGAAGGGCCGCATGCGAGAGTTTTACCAGTGCGATTTCGATATTGCTGGAACATACGATCCAATGCTTCCTGACGCCGAGATCATGCGAATCACTTGCGAAATCTTCGAGGCATTGGGATGGAAAGGCAGGTATACAATCAAGATCAACCACCGCAAGATTCTGGACGGCATCTTCATTGTCTGCGGTGTGCCTACAGAAAAAGTACGCACAATCTCGTCGGCAGTGGACAAGTTGGACAAATCACCTTGGAGCGAAGTGCGGCGAGAGATGACGGAAGAGAAGGGCTTGGATCCAGAAGTCGCAGATCGAATTGGCGAATATGTCGTGTTGAAGGGCAGTGAGGAGCTGTTGGAGAAGCTGCAGAAGGACGAGAAGCTTTCATCAAATGATTCCGCGAAGGCTGGCTTGGACGATATGAAACTTCTGTTTGGATACCTCAAGACGTTCGGCGTCCTCGACAGAATATCTTTCGACATGTCCTTGGCACGAGGTCTTGACTACTACACCGGCGTCATCTACGAAGTCATCACAGAAGGATCAGCGCCGCAGACACAGGAGGGTCAGGCATTGCAACAAGCAGGAAAGAAGGATTCGAAGCCCAAGAAGCATGCATCAAATATCGACGGTGAGGAAGACCGCTCGAACGATCCTTCTGTTGGAGTGGGCTCTGTCGCCGCCGGTGGACGCTACGACAACCTTGTCAGCATGTTCAGCGGCAAGCAGCAAATTCCTTGCGTCGGCATCTCTTTTGGTGTAGAGAGAATCTTCAGCATCACAAAACAGAGAATCGCAGCAGACACCTCGGCAGCTCCCATCCGAACAAACGAGGTTGACGTATACGTGATGGCTTTTGGAGGAGGAAAGACCTTTGACGGACTTCTACCGCAGCGCATGGAGGTCGCAAAGCGATTATGGGACGCTGGTATCAAGGCCGAGTTCAGCTGGAAGGTCAAGCCTAAGCTGCCTCAGCAGTTCAAGGCAGCAGAAGTTAACGGCGTTCCGTTCGCCGTTATTCTTGGAGAGGATGAGCTTGCCAGTGGTAAATGCAAGATTAAGCAGATGGGGCTTCCCGAGGGCCATGCGGAGAAGGACGGTGTGCAAATCGATCTGGCGAACCTAGAAATCGAAGTCAAGAAGCGGATAGCCACCTCACCCGACTCGGGGTCCCTCACGAACGGACTCGGCGGGATGAGCCTGAACGAGTACGCCGCTGAGGCGCCGAAGACTGGATGAAGCGCATGACACGTTTACCATTGATGATGCTGGGATGACGGATCAGATAGATGTGAGCATATCGCTCTTGCGGCAACGTGATTGAAGCAGCTGCTTGCGAGGCAAAGGGAGCCTAGGCGTAGAAGCACCAGCGACCTTCACCCGTCGTATGGATGGCTCAAATATACCCAGATTCGAGTGTTTTAGGCCTATCAAGATACACCGAAACAAAATAGATACTCAGGTGGCTTTAGAATGCCGAAAATGTCTCAAATGAGTTTTGTTGGCTTGCAACGAAATCGCTGTGGCTACTCAAATCCAGCACGCGGATCACGACTACTTCTTCCTCGCAACTCCTCTCAACCTCAAATACCCCATCCACCTACTCCCGTCTTCTTCTCTCAAGATACTCGTCTCAATCAAGTCGCAAATATCCTTCACCACCCCGTCTCTCTTGCTCTCTTCTACCGCCTCTAAGAAATCCGCACACATCAACCTCACCCAGCTCTCACACCCATCTGCTCCTTCCTTCAACTTACTTGGCCTGTACTCCGTTTCCACCTTCTCCACCTCAAATCCTGACTCTTTCAGCATGTTCTCCATCCACACCGACGAAGGGAAGAACCAGGGACTCGCCTCCCTCGCTTGCTGCAGAGGTACGCCAGCGTGTGTCAGCGCCGCGATGGAGGCAGTCAAGACTTCTGCCACATTCCCATGCCCGCCCATCTCAAACACGAAGCTCCCACCAGGTTTCAAAGCCGAATGCACATTCTCAAAGAACTTCTTCCGCGTAGCTTCTTTCCTTAGAATCCAATGCATCGCCGCATTCGAGAAGACTTTATCCCATTCTCCCGTCACGACTTCCGGACAGCTCTGCAGTTCCGTGGCGTCCTGCAGGATGAACGGGATTGAGGGATATCTCTCCCGCGCGGTTTCGATGAAGGATTTACTTGCGTCGACGCCTAGAACTTTGCTGGAGGTGGTCTTTTGGGCGATTTGGTAGGTGAGCTCGCCGTCGCCGCAGCCGATGTCGAGGATTTTGTCGGATAATTGGGGGTTCAGGTAGGAGACTACTGTGGTGGTGAGCTTTGGGACGAAGCCGGCGGCGGAGTTGTAGGCTGATGAGGTCCAGTGGTCTTTTCTTGGGGTTGTCATGTTGGATATTTCCTTGGTTGCTGGATTGAGGATTGGGTGTTATTGCTCTTGTGTAAAGTTGCTTTGGATGTAGTGGCGTCTTCGCTCCACGCAGCAAGATGTTTGAGTTGGCACGGGGGTTCTTGTCCACGAATCGTGAATTGAGGATTAGCAATGCAACAGTGCCGTCTTTTTGCAATTGTGTTTTGATGTTGTTATGGTTTTGGAGAGCTCGACATTTATGTTTCGAAGCTATCCATGGGGGTAGCTCCGATATCGCTCAGGGCCCAAGCTTCGCATGTGATTAAGACCAGGAAACAGTGAACAACCTCACAGAGTCATTTCTCATATCCACATCGTTATGATACTCCTATATTCTTTAATCGGCCTGTCGCCGGCGCAAGAGCTCTGCAAGTGGAACATCATCCTCGTCGTAAAAGTCGGCAATCTCATCGACTCCGAAATCCGCCAATCGTTCGCCCTCCTTATTCCGCCACGCTTCTTCACCCTCGTCGCCGCGATTTGATGAGCGGCCACGAGTATCCTCTTCTTCCTCGCTTGATTCATTGTCCGTCTCAATCGCAACGTCATCCGCGTATGCGGCATCGTTTTGCCGAGTAGCCTGCTCCAGCCGCTCGTGGAAAGGCCGGCGTCGCACCACATACTCTCCGTCGGCATCCTCATATCGAGCGATGTCAGCTGCTTGTCGCTTCCGAAACTCGTCAATATCCCATGATTTCGTGAAACCATCGCCCTGGAAATCCCTCTTTGGCACGCGGTATAGCCGATCTGGGTCTGGTGGAGGCCAAGGCTTGCTCGGATCTGTATCATCAATCAGCATTGGGATTCGTTTAACAATGTGTTATTCTCACCATCAATCTCATTATGCTCGAAGGACAGCGCAGTGTCAACGCTCAGACTGCGAGCTAGAGGCCAGAACCATGCAATTGGATTGGCAGTGCCCATTCCTTGACAGATGTTTGCCCAAATGCCGATGTCCCATGGGAATTCTTGATGCTCGATACGGACTTTCATTCCATCAGGGCCATCAAGATATCCTCCAAGCACGCGTGCGCGGCGCAAAAGGGTGTGGTGCCGTTCGATCTCCCATCCTTCGATGGTCCAAGTGTTCACCGCCAGTGACCACAGGGAACGGACAAGAAGAGCGAACAAGGCAAATAGGACGAGCGAGTTGACTCCGCACAGGACCACTAGATGTACCAATTGGAAAGCCGAGGGGCCCAGATACTGAAGTTCTATTAGTCTTCTACTCTCTTCTCGCTTGAAGAAGACTTACGCTTGGCAGGTGGCGTTTTTGCCAGAGTACGGACACACGAGAGTAAAGAAAGGCTTCGAGGTAAATCATCGAGACCACCGCATAGGACAGGAACCGGAGAAAGTGAGGAATTGTGATGTGAGAGACACAATTGGCTGACTCAGAAGTTACTTACCGTTCCTAATGAAATGGAATGTGCCACCTACCAGTCCATACGCAGTGATGATCCATCTTTGTGATGCACCTTCCACCTGTCAGCAACAGGCATCTGTAGGACATCCTCGTTCCTATCCGATCACTCACCGCTTGCATGTCTTGCAATGATGGGCTCTTGGAGGCTTGAAGGTCTCGCATTTCCGGCACCAGCGGTTGCTCTGTGCTGCTGCGGCGGACGCCGACTGCTGTGACTTGGATCCAACGTCTTGCACGCGTTCATGCCAGTCTTTCGGTATTCTTCCTGGATCCGTGAGACACGTGCGCCAATAGCAGATCAGGAGACAGGCGACCAGTGTGTTGAACAAATACGCGTCTCCTTTTCGGAGGGGGCCGGGCTCTATGTGATAGAAAAGCCACTGCGAGGAGTGGGCCAGAAATACAACGAGAGCCGTCACTGCAGGTGGTGTGAGCCTCTGCACGGCCGGCAGCTGCATGAAGTCCATGTCGGAAATGTCGTTTTGGTGATGGAAACATGAAGGAAGGAAACAGAAGGAGAACATCGGATGTATGCTCCCAAGGACGGGCCGGGGGGGTTCGCTCTTTAGAACTAAGGTTGCGGCCGAGCCGATGGCCCAGCCGATCGGTATCGTAGAACTAGCGGCTACTTCCCTGCCCCACCACGACTTCACGACCTTCTGCTGGTTGCTGCCAGAGACATCCAAGACATCCACCTCACTTCTGCCCACCACCACGACCACTACCACCGTTCCGAGGCCGTCGCACGGCAAATCTCCCCACCGACCGCATACGCCCATCAGGGTCGGCTCTTGTCACCTCTCGAACCGCGCGCCTGCGATTCATACCGCATCCTTCGCGTGCAGACTCGAGAAACATCGATTTAGCGAGCAGTCTTTCCTCGACCGCGGGCTGGGAAGGCCCTATTCAGCATCATGGCACGAGTGTACGCCGACGTCAATCAACAGATGCCGCGCGCATACTGGGACTACGACAGTGTCAACATCAGCTGGGGTGTGCTAGAAAACTATGAAGTCGTGAAGAAGATTGGTAAGAGCGAGGAAAGCTTCACAGCTGAGGATGCAATAGGACTGACGCTTCTGAACACCAGGTCGCGGGAAATACTCTGAAGTCTTCGAAGGCGTTAATGTCGTCAACTACCAGAAATGTGTCATCAAGGTCCTCAAACCTGTCAAGAAGAAGAAGATCAAGCGTGAGATCAAGATCTTGCAGAACCTCTCTGGCGGTCCCAACATCGTTGCGCTTCTGGACGTGGTGAGGGACAGTCAATCGAAGACACCAAGTCTGATCTTTGAGCATGTCAACAACACCGACTTCAGAACGTTGTATCCCAAGTTCCAGGACTATGACGTTCGATACTACATCTACGAACTCCTCAAGGCGCTGGACTTCTGCCATAGCAAAGGAATTATGCACCGTGACGTGAAGCCGCACAACGTCATGATTGACCATGAGAACCGCAAGCTGCGGCTGATTGATTGGGGTCTTGCGGAATTCTATCATGCGGGCACAGAATACAACGTCCGCGTTGCGTAAGTCAGCTGCTTTGAATAAGCGTGGCCTTTGCTGATGTTTTAACAGGAGCCGTTACTTCAAAGGACCAGAGCTCCTCGTGGACTTCCAGGAATACGACTACAGTCTCGACATGTGGTCGCTCGGCGCGATGTTTGCAAGCATGATATTCAGAAAAGAGCCATTCTTCCACGGAAACAGCAACAGTGACCAGTTGGTGAAGATTGCGAAAGTTCTGGGTACGGAAGATCTGTTTGACTACTTAGACAAGTACGACATCGAGCTTGACGCCCAGTACGACGACATACTTGGACGCTTCCCCAAGAAGAGCTGGCACGCGTTCGTCAACCCGGAGAACCAGCGCTTCGTCAGTAACGACGCGATTGACTTCCTAGACAAGCTTCTCCGTTACGATCATCAGGTAAGCAGCAAGTGCTCTTCTAAATCGTGACATTGCTGACCGTCGCAGGAACGACTTACGGCAAAAGAAGCAATGGCACACCCATACTTCGCACCAGTACGGCAAGCCGAGTACAACGAGCTGCAGAACGCCAACAGTACCCACCAGTGAGCTGAATATATTATCAATGGATGCTGTCTTCCATTCGGTAGACGTGTCCTGCCGCCGATATCCAGCTACAGACAACAGCCAAATTTCGGGCACCGAAGGGCTATCAATGGCCCGGACTACTCCAACTATTCAGGATACCCACAACAAGTTTCTTCATGACTTCCAAGCATCTCTTCGTTCGCTACTTTTGCTTTCAGATTACGGAGGCATTACATGAAGCCCGCACAATCACTTGCAGTCGTACGCTTTGGTTGGGCTTGCAAGTCTTGTCCGCAGACACCGTGGGTGGTAAAAGTGCAACTGCTGATAGAGGCTACAGGATATCCGCCCAAACATCTACACGACTAGGCTTCTTACTTGTGTGCTTTCTAGCTTCCAAGTACTAGGCTTCCATGTTTGCTTCATCGAATAGGCCGTAAAGTTCAGTGAGTACAACATCAACAAAAAGGCTCAAAAAGCGCTTGCCCCAATTCTTGGTCTGGTCCTGGAATCCGTGTGATCGGACTTTTACGCAACATCCAAAGATGATCTTCAATTGACAGAACATGGTGACTGGCTCCTGCGATGTCTCATGGCTATCGAGCACATCGGAACTGCCGAGATGGCTACTTCCCTGGCTCACTGGTCTCAGGCTTAGACGCGGACGAACCAGGGCGGGAGACCGTTGGATACTTCACGGCGATAAATTCATGGCGATGGTAGCTGCTGTTCCACTCGCGCAACATTGGAGATTCACCCTTGGAGTTGCCGGCCGGTCGCCTTGCTTCACCATCGGGGCTGTTGGACTTGCTTGGACTTGCTTTGCCGACACTGCCACTCGTCGCATTGTTGCTCTTCTTGTCGCCGCCAGCCCTACCGAGCACGTGGTCAGTTCGAGTCCCGGAAAACCAATCCACATACTTACTTGGAGCCACTACCGCCACCTTCGGTAGCAACACGTCTCTTGAAGTCTAGGTATTGCGAAGTCATGCGCACGTTCCTCAGTGATGATTCCAGGGAAGGGATTAATCGGCTTCAGTGGAGTGTGTTGTCACTCGTTATTGTTGCGATTCTGTTGCTTTGGGACTGCTCTGGAATGGAGGAAGTTTGCTTCTTTATACCTCTCCGACGAGCGCTGGCGCACAGCTCCCAGTACTTTGCAAACGCATCGACCGTCATTGTACAACTTCTCGACGTCTTTCAATTCGTGGAAAACCATCTGCCATCGCAGCAGGATCATGTCGAGGAACCGCCAGATGCTGAACAGCTAAGCCGGAACTGTCGCTCACGGCCAAGAGGAGGTACTGACGCCGGGAAGAGAGCATGGCCCATGCATGTTGTCAAGGGGGAATCGACTTCACGATGGTGGTACTAGCGTCCGTGCTCCGACGCCTTGGAGCTCTGGCTCAAACAACCGGTCCGTAATTTGCCGCGCATCGGTGCTGCGTGTACTCCCACACTTTGCTGGTGGGAGCCCCTCCCAAGTCACAAGACCGTCGCAGGGAGGTTTGCACGGCGCTTATCATGAAGGCGTGCTTCCCTGAATGGTCAGAACTCCGCACGTGTACGGATACCGAGTTCCAAGATGGCCAATGTGCGTCTCTCGAACCAGGCGAAAGCACGATCTGTGACCAATGACCTGGCCTGTGCCGAGCGAATGATCTTCATGTCCGGCTTAAGACCGTCTGCCAACTGCAAAGATGAGCTCAGACAATCTCGAGCAAACCCCTGCCTGCATGATGGGCGATTGCGCAAGAGATGGCGATCTCTGGCTCGCTGCTGTGTGGGGGTTCAAGACCTTGACGGCGTTGCAGGGTCAGCGCTGCCAAGCGAGGGCGTGTAGGATGTCGCCCATACGTTACACCTTGGATGGCAGCATCTGTCACTCTCCAGCCCTATCGGACGCACCTTTCCTTTTCCCGACTGCCGTGCCGTCTCAGGAACATTACGCCTAATTCCACAAACTGCAAAATATACGTTGCGTCTGCGCTCGATGATTCTGTTGCAAAAGTTGACGACACCGCGAAACGGGCTCGCAAATACTCCATCATCAGCTTTCCGAGGATGTCGCTGCCGAACCAATCGCTGAGTCGACTAGACTTGTTCCACGACGCGAGAGATGGGGTATCGGGAAACTGCATAGAAGCTGTGACGCGGGAACCAGCTGCGTCACGACCACACGCCCGACACCTGCGCCGTTACGATGCACCTGCAAACGTATTGGGTCATGAACAAGATGCAGAATCGGCAGAAAAAACAAATCTGTGAGCTTCGTATGCAAAATATCCAGGTACAAGGGGCAATGGCAGTGGCTGAACCACAGCACGGTTGCCAGAGATGCGGCTAGCAGAGGTACATTAACATGTGGCACCTCGGACATATGTCTCATGCGCGGAACCAGATTTCCACAGCAGCAGAGCCGAAGCGCCTACCACCACCGCACTTTGCAAGCTCTAAGGCAGACATCCGTTCATTCGCAGATCCTCGGGCCAAGGCATACCACGCTACGAGCAAGCGAGCTGGAGAGGAGTCCTGCTCGAGCAGATAAGCTGGAGAAGAATGCGACAATATAATGCAGCACAAGCTGAAATGGGACGGCCGCATATGCTCCCTCATGATGAATGGTCGCAAGTTTGGGTCAGCAGCCGTGTGCACGCACAAGTACTAGGGTCACCTCCTGCAACGCAGCTGCTTACATGCTGCTTGGCAGGTGTCGTCACCGTAATGATGGATCCAAACTTGACCAAACTGCAGCATGGCGATTAGGCAGGGCAACTACACAATGTCTGCTTCCTTGCTGTGCTGCTATGCCTGTGGGCCCCAGTAGGTGGCGTTTGATGAGTTCAGGGGATACCAACCACGCCAGCCGGGCTCTCAGCTGAGTTGGGCAGTATACGCCAGCTTGTGTGCTGCCAGTGCACGACTCCATCGTCGCATGCAAACCACTTCGGCGCGTGCGGTCCGCGGCTGGCCGAAGGCTGAAGGTGTTGCCAGAAGTAACAGCTCCAACATTGAATTCGTCCCAGATCGATGCTCGAGCTACTTGAGACGCGGATGGCCGTACCTGCGTCCTATCGTACGGCGGTAGATAGCTTCAAAAGTCTGCTGCCGAAAGCCTTGACACCGTAGCCGGCAGCCTCACCGCTCTCTCGCACCAGTCGGTAGGAGTCGGTGGCCGTAGCTACGAGGCTGATTGCAGTATGTACGGTGCATCTGAGACCGAGCCATTCCTCTGAGATATAACATTTGACAACCACAACATCCATCCAAATTCTTCTTGGAACTACCAGGAAGGGTTTATCTCCATGGCGGATGCACAGATGGCTCCCCGGACTCACTACATCGCTTGTGTTGGGTGTTCGACGGAACGCTGCAACGGAAATGCAACCCCCCACCTGGGATAGTCCTTCACCGCACCCTCAAGCTAGTGCGATAGTAGCAACACAGCAGCTCCGTCCCAGCTGAGAGCAAAGGAGTACCTCGTTGAGGCATCGACAGATTATTCGCAGCCTCGGTCCAGACCAGCAGATTCCGATTGTCGGGGACGCGCTGCGAACAAGTATATCTCTCCCCCGTGAAATACGTTGCTTGAGTAGCCACTCCAGCTCATGTCTGTGGCCAGATTGAAGACAGCCGAATGAATCCCACGCAACCCAGCGCACTCGCCATCCCCTTGTGCCATCTTCCAGAACTCTTCGCTTGGAAATTCATCCCTCACAGCCCTGGTCGGAGAGTATTTGTCAACTCACACGAGAGCAGGGATCCTTTCCACGACAGCAGTCCGTGCAAATCCAACTGATCGGGAGTAGGAACCAAAGTATTTGTATTTGATTTCCTTGACAAGGCCATTTGCCTCGATTTGTAAATCACCTTCGCGCTGCCATGCACAGGTACAGCACCACCAGAGGTCGTGGGAGTCGGGCCGACAGACCTGAATTCATACTTGACCGAGCGGCTGCGAGATTTTGTTCGTTGTGCCTGTTGAGGAGGTGCACGGAGGAGAATTTGTTCAGAGCGTGAAATGGACGGAGCACGGGGATGGACGAAGCTTGAGATAGTGTCTGAAGCATGATAGAAGAAATTGGTGAAGGAAGCAATAAAGTTCTGAAAGTAGATGCGCTGCTTGCATGCATTTTCTATCAAAAGTTACACAGGCAGTTGTACATAGCTTGACCGGTCACTGGCAGGCAGGCACAGTAGCGTGGTTTTTCACCGGAGAAGACCTCCTGCCAAGTTCTATCTCAGAATCAAGTCTACAGCTTCATCGTCTCAAACCTCGCCATCGTCTCCTCATACACTCTCTGACAGCTCATCAAATCCCGCAATCGCGCCTCTTCCTTCTCACGCACACTCGGAGAGACATTCTGCAGCGTGCCGAGCAGCTTCTCTTGCGCCTTGACCTCCTCGGAGGCCTTTTCCATCTTGGGCTTCGTCTTCTTGATCTCGGCCGCTGGGTCGACTTTGCCCTTGAGTTCGAGGAACACGGCGGCGGCTGAAGAGACGGGGTAGACGGCACAGGGCACGTCCTTGGGGAGAGATTCTCCCTTGGAGAGGACCTTGAGTTCCGCGAGACCCTTACCTCCGAGCGTCTTGATGGCTTGCTGCTCGGCGGAGGCTGTCTGGGAAGCCTCGTCGTTGAGAGGCTGGACGTAAGCTTTGGCATCGTCCTTGATCTTCTCCTGGTTCATCAATGAGCGGACGGCTTCGGCGCAGCCGGTGATCAGGGAGTAATCGCGCTCAGACTTCGGATCGTCGAGCTCGGCGTCATACAGTGGGTACTGCGCAACGACGATGCTCTTGGTGTTGTCTCCAGGTCGGCGTGGCAAGCGCTGCCATAGCTCTTCGGTGAGGAAAGGCATGAAGGGGTGGATCATGGTAAGTGCGCCCTCCAAAGCGGTGTATAGAGTGTCAATGGCACTCTGCTTCTGCTCTGGTGTGCCGTCACGAATGATCGCCTTGCTGTTCTCAATGTACACGTCGCAGAGGTTGTAGTACCAGTACGCGTACACAGCTTGAGTTGCGCGAGAGAATTCGCGATCAGCCAATGCCTCGTTGACATCGCGTGCAGCAGTGGTCATCTTGTGCAAGATCCACCTCTCTGGCAGACTCTCTTTGCCGGTCTTACCACCCTTCGCCTGCGGCTTGAAGTCGGCAGGCAGGTTGCCCAGCACGTACTTGGTGGCCTGGTAGATCTTGTTGGAGAAGCGACGATAGCTGCTCATGACCTTGACGTCGAAGTTGATGTCACCACCACCGGTTGTGTAGTTGATCAGCGAGAACCGCAGGGCGTCAGCACCACACTCGTCGATGCCATCTGGGAAGGCTGACTTCTGCCACTTCGTCGCGCGGTCGATCTCCTTCGGTGCCAGATTGCCAAGCTTCAGCTTGTCTGTGAGATCTTGCAAGCTGATGCCATCCATGATATCGATAGGGTCTATGACATTGCCAAGAGATTTCGACATCTTTCGGCCCTCAGAGTCTCGGATGAGAGAATGACAGTAGACCTCAGTAAAGGGGACCTTGCCAGTCATCTTCAGTCCGAAAATGATCATTCTTGCGACCCAGAAGAACAGGATATCCCAACCAGTCTCGAGCACAGAAGTTGGGTACAGCTTCTCGAGATCGTTCGTCTTGTTGGGCCAGCCCAGCGTCGAGAATGGCCACAAGCCGGAAGAGAACCAGGTGTCAAGACAATCTGGGTCCCGCTCAAGCGTGAAGTCCTTTCCAGGGAACTTCTTTGCCGCCTTCTCGCGTGCCTCCTCTTCTGTCTCTGCGCAAACCCAGTGGTCCGCGTCGGTGTCATAAGCTGGACCGCCCGTGAATTTGACAAAGTAGGCAGGGACCTGATGTCCCCACCACAGTTGACGAGACAAACACCAGTCATCGATGTTCTCCATCCAACGGTAATAGGTGTTCTCCGCGTTTGCGGGTCTGATCTTGATCTCGCCTTTCTTCACTACCTCGATAGCAGGCTCTGCAAGCGGCTTCATGTGCATCCACCACTGAGGCTTCATGATGGGCTCAATGACATCCTTGGACTTGCTGCAAAGTGGAATCTGCATCTTGTTGTCTGCTTTTCCAACGTAAAGGCCGAGCTTGGTGAGCTCCTCAATGACGCCGTACCGCACATCGAAGCGCTTCTTGCCCTGGAAGATACCAGCATTCTCGTTCATGATGCCATCGTCGGTCAGAATGTTGATGAACTCCAAGTTGTGCTCCTTTCCACGCCTGAAATCGTTGAAGTCGTGCGCTGGAGTGATCTTCACGGCACCGGTTCCGAAATCCTTCTCTACGGAGTCGTCGCCAAAGATCGGAAGCTTGCGGTCAACGAATGGGTGCTTTACGAACTTGCCAATGAGGTGCTTGTATCGCTCATCTGATGGGTGGACAGCAACACCGGTATCGCCAAGCATTGTCTCTGGACGGGTGGTGGCAACCTCGATCGTCTCGTTGGTGCCCTCGATGGGGTACTTAAAGTTCCAAATCGAGCCAAACTCGATCTTCTTGTCGTAGCCAGGCACGTCAAGCTTCGTCGAACCTTCCAACTCCTTTTGGTCCACTTCAAGATTTGAAAGGGCCGTCGAAAGCTTCGTACACCAGTTGACAAGGCGATTGGCTCTGTAGATCAAGCCCTCCTCGTGAAGCTGAACGAACGTCTGTCTCACAGCTGCCGACAGATTTGGGTCCATGGTGAAAGCCTCCCTACTCCAGTCCATTGATCCTCCCAGTCGCTTCATGACCTTGTTGATCTTGGAATGGTACTCTTCCTTCCATTCCCACACGGTCTCCACAAACTTCTCTCTGCCCAAGTCATGTCTCGTCAAGCCATTGCGTCTGTGGTAGAGCATGTTCTCGACCACGCTTTGTGTAGAGATACCAGCATGATCGCACCCGGGCACGTAAAGAGCCGTTAAGCCCTTCATCCGGTTCCATCGAATCAGTGTGTCCTGGAGCGAAGTTGCGAGAGCATGTCCGATGTGCAGAGCCCCCGTCACGTTTGGCGGCGGTATCGAAATGACAAAGTATCCATTCTTCTTCACGTTACCATCGGCTCCAAACTCAGGCTTGTGAAGGCCTTGCTTCTCCCACCAGTCATACCACGCACTCTCTACGACAGAGGGAATATACGCTTTGTGGTATTCGTCGTCCAGAGGCTTGAGAATCTTCTTCTCGCCTGAGGGCGTCTCTTCCTTGTACGGTGCTAGCTTTTCCACTTCCTTCTTCTTCGTCTTCTCTTTGGGTTGCGACTTGGCTTGCATTTCCTGCTGTTTGGCCTGTTTCGCTGCTAGCTTTGCGAGCTTCTCAGCCTTGGCCTTCTCTTTTGCAAGCTCCTTTTCCGTCTTCTCTTTCTTAGGCGCATTTGGATCGCCGCCATCCTTTCCAGGCGCAGATTGGCCCTTGACGTCGCCGTTCGCAGCCTCCATGATCGCAGCCTTGGTCTCGTCCGATGGTGGTGGGGGCTGTCCAGTCGCGGGCCCGGTCTTCTCGCCTGTTGGGTTGTGGGAGGCGTGGTTCAATGCCATTCTAGAAGTGAAAGATCGCTTGGCGATGCGGTTCGGAGCATAAAAAGTGCGCCGGAATAGCGCGCGGGAAAGTATTGTTGTGGAGAGCTCTCGATTCGAGGTATGGGTGCTCTTCAAGAAGGCTCTGAGTCAAGCGTTCTTGCTCAAGAGACTCAATCGCATCTGGATGACAATCAATTTGAGCAATGTCCGGTCAGCTGTCGAGGTTGTTCGAAATTCGCAGAACAAGGAACTGGTTGTCGTGCGACAGTTCGAAAAGTTCGAGGTGACTCGATTTGGTTCGTCCCCGCGGTAGATTTCTGCCTGAATGCCTGATTTCAGCAGGGCCTCCTTTTGCTCTTCAATAATACTACGGGGGCAGGATAAATTTGTTAGAGAGGCAATTTGGAGAAGCGCACTGTAGTAGATCATGATATTTAAATTCGTAGCTTCACTCTCGTTCCTAATATACAGTTCATAACGAAACCGCTCTAATATCAAACTCCTATAACCTCTACTGAGACAGACATGGCATGAGCTCTCCTCATGCCGTGTCGTGACAACGCAGCGCAGCTCTTGCATGGAAGCACCAACGTCCACCTCCAGGAAGGACATTATGGTAAACTTGGGCTTTAATGGATTGCCAAGCGGGTTGCCGTTGGGCTACACGTGGTATACCGCCAGGGCCATATCTACCTGATATGGGCTCTTCTGCAGTAGCTTCAGCGTGTTTGGGACCCGAGAATGGCCATCAGATACTTCGACGGCACTGTCGCTTGTATGGCATATCCCCGATGTCCCTTACAAAGTCATGCCCTGAGCCGGCTGTGAGACCGAAGGGGGGTCCAAGCTCGTGACTGGTCCTGAATGCGGACTCAAGATTGCATTGCTGGTACCGGCACGTATTGATGCGGGGTGAAGAATACCGCCTGCTGCGGTTGTGTTGACGGATAGTATTGCTGAAACCCAGACGCTAGCACAGCTCCTTCGTGTCTGACCGGTGGAGGCGGCGGCTGTTGGTGCATGACTTGTTGCACATGTTGATGAGCCTGTAGTTCCGATATTTTGGCCTTGGATTGTTCCAGTTCTGTTGTTAACGCAGCGACGCTTTCTCTTAGTCTCTCGACTTCGTCCTGGGCGGCATCATACTGCTCTCTCGGCACCACGCGTTGCGGATGTGATTGCGCCGCCTCATTAAGGTACTCCATCCAAGCCAGCTTGCAAACCTCCCGCTTGGCTTTCTTTCCCACGTTCGATTCGTCCGAGCATAGAGATCTCCAGATACGCTGCGCTGATAGAAGACCCTGAATAGGTGATCGATTGCACATTTGACTTGGAGAGCCCATCTCGACATCCATTCCTGATCCAGTCTTTACAGCTCCAGCAGTTGCGTCGCTGGCGACACGATTCCCGTTCAAGTCCCAATCTCCTTCGAAAAGGCTCTGTCGTCTGACGGGAGGCGGCGACGTCATCATGTCTTGCATTCCAGCGTCCTCCAGGAGCGGCCATTGCTGCGGGACATTGAAGCAAGGCGCCTTGAGCTTCGGACCCGCGAAGCTGTCGTCCGCTTTTCGCTTCATGGCCAGGCCCATGGCGGTCGTCTGGAGCGAGATGGACTCGATAGAGAATGGTGAAGGAAGATCGTCCAGAATCCGCCGCCGCCTCCACAGCAACGTCGCCCCAGCAGCAGGAACCCGACGCGCCTGAATCGTTTCGGCGCGTTTTGGCAAGGGTTTGCCCGAATCTCCCGAACAGAAGCTAACCCACATTGAGATTGAAAATGAACTCTAACGAACCTCGGCCGTGCCGACAGCAGCCGCCACTATGGCATCCCACTTCGATATGACAACTGGAAGTTGAAGGTGTAGGAAACACCGTTGAAATATTTACCTTTTTACCTAGATCTCCCCGCCGTCTGCTGCCAACATGACGGACCACAACTTCGCTCCGCTGAAGAATGATCTTCTGCTTCGCACCGCCCGCGGCGAAAAAGTCGAACGTCCTCCATGCTGGGTAATGCGTCAAGCAGGCCGCTACCTGCCCGAATACCACAAGGAGAAAGGCAGCCATGACTTCTTCGAATGCTGTCGCTCGCCCGAGATCGCCTCGAATCTCACCCTCCAACCGATCGACCGCTTCGAAGGCCTCATCGATGCCGCCATCATTTTCAGTGACATTCTGGTGATCCCGCAAGCTATGGGAATGGAGGTGGTGATGGTTGATGGCAAAGGACCGCACTTTCCAGATCCACTGGGAAGCCCATCAGACAAACAATTCGAGGAGATCATGGAGCGGAAAGTGGACGTTGGAGAGAGCTTGAAGTACGTCTACGATGCGATTACCATGACGAGGAAGAAGTTGGATGGCAGAGTGCCGCTGTATGGGTTCTGCGGCGCGCCGTTCACTTTACTCTGCTACATGGTAGAAGGAGGAGGGACAAAGGTGTTCAAGCAGACCAAGACATGGATCTTCAAGTACGCTGCCGAGTCGAAGCGGTTACTTCAGAAGATCGCGGAGCTCTGCGTGGAGTACTTGGCGAAGCAGGTGCTCGCCGGAGCCCAGATTGTGCAGATCTTTGATTCGTGGGCGGGAGAACTGAGTCCGCTCTCATTCAAGGAGTTCGGCTTACCGTATCTGACTTACATCTGTGATAACCTGCCGAAGAAGCTGAAGGAGTTGGGAGCAGAGGTTGTGCCAATGGTGGTGTTTGCGAAGGGAGCATGGTATGCGGTCGAGGACTTGTGCAAGACGAGATACGATGTGATCGGGTTGGACTGGTTGCATGACCCGAAGGAGGCATATGCGATTGCACAGAAGCACTCGAAAGTGCTGCAGGGCAACGCTGACCCCGGTGTCCTCTACGGCGGACATGAGGCGATAACGAAAGTCGTCAAGAACATGGTCGAAGGATTTGGAGGAGGCAAGCAAGGTTGGATCGCCAATCTTGGTCATGGTATGTCTCTCAATTCATTAACGTAGGGCTTCTTGACATTGCTGACATCTACAGGTATCACTCCATGGGTGAATCCTGATGACCTGAAGTTCTACTTCCAAGAAATCCACAGAATCTCCAGTAGCTGACTCCGCTCGGATGGCGCACTTGAGAAACGCTTGCCAACAATGCTCTAGGTATACACGTCGAGAAGACCTTCCCCGATGCCAAAGACATCCACGTCGCCGAGCAGAAGATGCACGAACGCAACGTCCTTCTCCACGGAAACTGGTAAAACGACAGTATCACCAGCCCAGAAAAGCAGCTCATTTGTCCTCGCCGATGTCCTCATACCTACCTCACGCGCGTTAGCTGCACCGCCATGTTCACGCTCAGCCTCGCATGATCACCCACCAGTCCTCGGGATGCTTGGCGATGAAGTCCTTCATCAGCTGCTTGCACTCGGCGTTGTCGAGGTTGACGACTTCAATGCCTCGTTTCTTGAGGTACTCTTCACCGCCGACGAAGGTCTCGTTCTCGCCCATGACGACTCTGGAGACTTTGTACAAAATGCATGCACCAGTGCACATGTCGCAAGGCGAGAGTGTGGTGTACATCGTGGCACCTTTGTATGCCGAAGCAGGGAGGCGACCTGCATTTTCTAGGGCAGAAGTCTCGCCCTATGTGCGCCGAACAAAAGTTATGATTAGAGAACATGTCCATAGCACTCCTTGCATAGCGTTTGGAAGCTATGAGTTGTACATACATGTAGAATTGCACTGCTTTTCTGCACACGCTCATTGTGTCCCTTGCCCAGGATCTTTCCGTCGGCAGAGACGAGACATGCTCCAATTGGGACACCGCCCTCTGCAGCACTCTTCTTCGCTTCCTCAAGAGCAGCAATGAATCCTGCGTCGCTCGAAGACATAGCTGGAAGTATAATTATATGTGTTCGGCGTGAGACGATGACTTTGATGGACAGGCACGATAGGCTCACGTGCAAGGTCCGATTCCGGATGAAATTTCAGGATTCAGGAACACAGACGTCCAGGGTGACGGCAAGCGTCATGCCGAGCACGTCGGTATCTGCCGCCCTGCGTGAAGTCGGGTGTGCTCTCTTCTCACACCTCCTCTTTCACACTACCACTGTTCTTGTTTTCATGCCGCAACGCTCAGCAATGGGTCGTTGGAGAGCCTGGATCGCTTAGTTCATTGGGAATACGCGCTTGGATTTCGCATCTGGATCTGGACACGAGTGAGGAGCTCACGCGCGAACGTCTGGTCGTTGAAGCAGCTGGCCCAGTTGCGCGAGTCCCTTCTCGATTACCAGCTCGACCGAGCTACAAACGCAGCAGCGATTCGCCCGCCCGCGTTCGCAAACGCCCTCCAGCTATTTCCGCCGTCGCATGCGGGTGGCCGAGACACTCTTTCGCACGGTTGCATCGAGCGGTGTTTGAGGCGTTCGGAAGAGCGTTGTTGGATGTGAAGACGCCTGGGAGAGACGCACGTGGGACACGCAAAAGTCGAGATGGAACCGCATCGTAGCTGGCCGCACCAGGGCGGTGGGAGCAGCAATGACCCGCAGAGACCCCCAGGAGCTGGATTCGGGTGAGTAGACCTTACTTTGCGCGTTGACGATACATCATGGATGCGATGCACGAGATGGAGAGATGCTGTGGCAGAGCTGCCAGAGCTTGCTTGCATCGGTAGGAGCTGCGACTGACTCTCCACCTCTTGCTCATTTCTCTCCCATTCCCACGCGCAGTTATCGTAGCTTCCTTCGGACGTAGCTAACCATCGCGCCTTCCCCAGTCCCGGCACGCCGCAGCAGCCTCCAACGCAGCAGTCGCCGCCCGGCAGCTCCTTCCCTCCTTTCCACCAAGGCCACGCACATAGTCTTGCCAATCTCGCTGGCATCAGCCAGTCCTCACCGCGCCAGCCGCCCTCGCAGTCCTCACATCGCCCGGAGGACCCTCAATCCCGACCGCCGCCAGCTGGGCCTGGAGGATTTGGCTTGCCCAGCCTAAGCCAGGCCACAGGCCAGCCTCCGAGTGCAGCAGAACGCGAGAGAGATCGCGAAAGGGAACGCGAGCGAGAAAGAGAGGAGCATCGAATACACATCAAGGAAGAGGAGGATCGCAGACATCGCGAGCAGGAGCGACAGCGCCTCGAACAAGCGCCGCCGCATCAGGCTCAGCAAGGTCCGCCAGTACATCTCCACCAGCCAGTAGCTGTTGGGCCGAGGACAGTACACGGGCCCAACGGACTGCTGGGGAATCCTCAGCTTGCAGGACCTGGCCCAGGACCGCAGCCACAACCGCACTTGCCTCTGGGAGCGCCCAGTGGCCCCGCGAATATATTTGCAGGCGGGCCTGTTCAACCATCGCAGGCTGCTGGATCTCAGCAGATGCAGCCCGGTCTGCTCGCGCCGTATGCACCTGGAGGTCCGGCACAAGGCCAACCGCCGCAACCTCCGCAGCAGCCACAGCAGCAAATGGGCGGCCAGCAACAGCAGCAGCAGCAGGGACAGCAGCAAGGTCAAGGCCAGGGGCAAGGACAGCAGCCCATCTTGAATGACGCGCTTAGCTACCTCGATCAGGTCAAGGTGCAGTTCGCTGACCATCCGGATGTCTACAATCGCTTCCTCGATATTATGAAAGACTTCAAATCTGGCGCCATAGACACCCCTGGAGTAATCGGCCGAGTGAGCACCCTCTTCGCTGGTAATCCTGAGCTCATCCAAGGCTTCAATACCTTTTTGCCTCCTGGATACAGGATCGAGTGCGGAACTGGAGACGATCCAAATTCGATTCGCGTGACAACACCCATGGGGACCACAGTGAGCAGCATGCCTCAGCCGCGGCCGCTGAGTCGGCAGGAAGGTGCCGAGAACTACCGCCCGTCAAACGGAACGTACACACCACAGCCTGGCGGCGCGCAACAGCTGTTTGGTAGTCCGAGCGCCAGAGCGGTTGGACCCGCGGCCACTGGTCAGCAGCACTTGTCGCCGCTGGAAGCTGCACGACAGGCGCAAGAGCAACAAGCAATGCATCAGCAAGAGCAGCGCGGCGTCAATTCCCTTCAGAGTGCTGTGTCAGCCGCGACTGGCGGTGCTGGCCTTCGCGCGGGCATCTCGCCACGTGCGACTCCCATGCCTGGTGGTGACGGCGCCGCTGGTGCTGAAGGTGTGGCACCGGAAAAGCGAGGTCCCGTCGAGTTCAACCACGCTATCAGCTACGTGAACAAGATCAAGGTGAGTCAGCCCGTGATTGCCTGTGTGCAGTATCAGTGAGGACAATGGCCGGTCTTGGCGGACAATTGATTGTTGTTTGTGAATTTGGCCATTGATCCAGTCACGCTGGTGCTCCGTCAGCCGAATTGGAGCCGCTAATTCTTCTTCCTCTTCAGAACCGCTTCGCCTCACACCCGGACATCTACAAGCAATTCCTCGAAATCCTCCAGACCTACCAACGCGAGTCCAAACCCATACAGGACGTCTATTCTCAAGTCACGCATCTCTTCAAGACTGCGCCAGACCTCCTCGAAGACTTCAAGCAATTCTTGCCCGAGTCCGCCGCCCACGCTAAACAAGCAGCAGAGCGCGCGCGACAGGAAGCCGAGAACAACGTCCCCATGTCGAACGTCCGAGGCGAGGGCGGCGGCATGTACGGTAGCCCCGTCATGTCTCGCGAGCCTCACGTCGGCACGCCAGGCCACGGAGGCAAGTTGCCGCCGGTCGGCAACTTTGCGCCAACGCCAGCATCGAAAGACAATAAGAGAAAGCGCGACCAGCGACAGGGCACTGCCGGCGCGCCAGATGGTATCCCTGGACCAAGCAACGCGAAGACCATGCCAGGCCAAAACAAGCGCATGAAGGCGGGCGCTGGCCAGGTCATCAAGGGGCCGAATGACCAGCCGCCGACATCTCCCACCTTGATTCCATCTCTGCCAGCGCCAATCGAACCCACGACCACTTCTGCTGCGACCAGCGAGGAGCTACAATTCTTTGACAAGGCCAAGAAAGCCATTGGCAACAAGAACACGATGAACGAATTCCTCAAGCTCTGCAATCTGTTCAGCCAGGATCTCGTGACCCGCGAGATGCTGATCTCACGTGCCAAGGCATTCATTGGCAGCAACCCAGATCTCATGAAGTGGTTCACGGACTGGCTCGGATACGACGAGCGGGACGTGCTCATCGAGAACAAGCCGCGCGTGCCCACCGGTCGAGTCATGCTCAGCAACTGCAGAGGCTTGGGCCCCAGCTATCGCTTGCTTCCAAAGCGAGAGCGCCAGAAGCCATGTAGCGGTCGCGACGAATTGTGCAACTCAGTGCTGAACGATGATTGGGCGTCCCACCCTACTTGGGCCTCTGAGGACTCGGGATTCATCGCGCATCGGAAGAACGTGCACGAGGAGGGCCTTCATCGCATCGAGGAAGAACGTCACGACTACGACTACAACATTGAGGCGTGCAGCCGTACGATCCAGCTGCTCGAGCCCATCGCCCAGCAACTTAGGAGATCCAGCGATGCGGAGCAGAAGGAATATCGACTTCCTCCCGGACTCGGCGGGCAGAGCGAGACCATATACAAGCGAGTGATCATGAAGCTCTATGGTCGCGAGAAGGGCAAAGAAGTCATCAATTCTTTGCATGAGCGTCCATACCAGGTCATACCTGTGCTTCTCAACCGACTTAGGGAGAGACTTGAGTCGTGGAAGATGGCTCAGCGCGAGTGGGAGAAGGTCTGGCGTGAGCAAACGCAGAAGATGTTTTGGAAGTCGCTGGACCACCAGGGCGTTGACACCAAGAAGAACGACCGCCGCCAGTTCCAGACGAAGACTCTGCAGAGCGAGATCCAGGTCAAATATGAGGAGTCCCGACGACAAGCTCAGCTCAACCCTGCTGTGGCACGACAGCCGCAGTACGAGGTCACCGTTGACGACCCGGATGTCCTTGCTGACACCGCCTCTCTGCTCCTGGATCATGTCTCCTTCAACTTGGGCACCGACAGCCCCAAACTCTTCTCTTTCATCCGCGACTTCGTCTCCCTGTTCTTTGGCTTGGATCCCGAGACCTTCCAGCAGCGCCTTGAGAACAGCAGGAACGAGTCTCCCAGTAATGAGAACGCCGATGATACTCTCTCGGGGGGCGAGGATACTGCGTCAAAGTCGCGCAAGGGAGGCTCTGCTAAGAACAATGGCCTACTTCGTGCCGCTCTCGATCGCGGTAGGCCATTGAGCCGCAACAACGACAGCAACGCTTCTGGCAGCCGCGCTTCGACTCCGGGCAATGCGTCGAACGCTGACGATGAGATGGCCGTGGACCCAATCGCTGAGGCCGAAAACCGACAAGACGTTGGCTCTGCTCGCTGGCTGGAACACCCCATCGACGAAAACAAAATGGCTGGCAAGAACGTCAATCCCCACGAGCCTCAGCCCCGAACAACCTACCGATTGTGGGCGAACACGTCTATCTTCTGCTTCTTCCGCCTGTTCCTTATGCTTTACGAGCGCCTTTGCAAGCTCAAGAATGCCGAGGGAGACGTGAGAGAGGCTGTCAAGAACGCGCAGCGTGTCAAACCTGCAATCGAGCTGGGCATCATCGACAAGCTTCCCACGGACTTCTTCGAGCGGACCGACGAGCACGCGGACTATTACTCCCAGATGCTGGACAAGTTCCGTGATGTGCTGAGGGGTGACCTTGAGTACCCAGAGGTTGAGGATTGTCTTCGACGCTTCTACCTTCAGAACGGCTACCAACTGTATCCGTTCGAGAAGATCATCCAGACCATGGCTCGGGATGCGGACCAGATCATGAAGAGCGACAGCAAAGACAAATCGGCCGATATCTACGCGATGTTCAAGAAAGACCGACAGAAGGAAAGCACGACAGCACAACAGCAAAACGATTACCGCAAGGCTGTCGAAAAGATGGTCAAGGACTCGGAGGTATACCGCATTGATTATGTAAGTGAAGTTTCTCATATTGTCTCCCTCGCCCTCACGCCACGGGAGACTTACCCATCGTCCACAGGATCAAGTGGCCAGTAAGGTCAAGATCTACTTTTCAAAACGCGACGACATCATTGCGGATGATGGGCTTTCGGTCATGGACCGGGAGAATCGATGGCGCTACTACATCGCATCTTATACGTCTGTGGACCCAACAGACGGCGTGGATACTAATTCGGTGTCGCAACCTCTGCTCTGGCGTAGCATTCGGGCTTTCGGTGCGGATCCTGATGAGAAGTCCTTCACTCCTGAGGGCGAGGAGCGCGCAAACAGCATGAAAAATGACGAGCGGCTGGTCGTGCGCGTTGCTGTCAACAATTACAAATCGATTTTCCACCCCAATTCCGAGGAGAGTTTCCATGCGTCTTTGCCTCGCCAAGAACGAGGAGAGGAGGGCGTGGAGGCAGCGGACTCTTTACGAGGACAGAGAGACGACGAGATCATGGACAAGTTTGTGAGGGTCAATGAGGCAATGAAGGATATGAGTACGGAGAACGTGGAGAGTGCCAATTCTTCCTTCTCGGCGCTTGTTGAGAAGGGCGCAGGGGCGCAGGAAGAAGGTGAAGGGATGGAGGTTGACGAATAGTGCTTTTTTCGAAACTTTCCTTGGTCGTGATGGGATCAGTTGGCATTTTGCGAATCGGCGAGCGGAGTGGTATCACTACTATACCACCATGGTTTCTACATTCTGGGTTTCAAGACGCCCTCGGGCGAGGGGTGTACACAATGACAGAATCGGTATTCATGAGGAATGTTTCTCAGCTCATTTCGCACTTCCAATTTGCCTTGGTCGATAACATGTGATATGTGCACTCGAGGCTCGAGTGAGTAAGAACAATGCGAGTCAATGAGGGCCTGTAAGAAGTGTTTGCATTGCTGCTCTTTGACATTGTTCGCCGTCCGCAAAATCGTTAGTCCGCCGTGACCGGTGGGCTGGTAGAGTTTGGTAGCGCCGATTTGGCATCGCCCGTGAAGAGCACGGCCACCTGAACTTCTACTTCACCACTTCCTCATCTTGACAACCACAATTGCCGACCACATCTGCAACCTCACCACCCGGTTGCGCGTTCCCTTCTGCACCGCGCTTTGTTGGCGACTGTTGTCACATCTACGCCGCTTGCTTTTTCCAGCGCTGTTTTTGTTCTACTCGCTGATTTCCATTGTCACTTCTATTCCGGCTTCGACACCAGATATCGTATACCGAAACTTCCCTTCATACGCTTTTTCGAACTGCGCTTGCGCACGCACACATCATGGCGGATAGACATGATCCTATCGTGGACGACACGCCCAACAAGAGGAGAAAGCTCAACCCGGAAGAGAGCAGCGGAAGAGCATGGGACTCACAAGAGGATAGCGCTGAGGAGTTCAACGAAAATGACTTCGAGACTGAGGCAACCATGCCACTCTCGCAGGCACCGAAGCGACAGTTGACATATACTGCCGATCAAATGCGCTCGGATTTTGGCATGAGCGAGCGCAGCTCGTCGCAGACGCGACATGTCACGCAGCCGACCCAGCCTCTCAAGCATACAACCCAACCGACCCAACCTTTGCCTCCAACGCCCTCGAATGTCCAAGTCGAACGATCGTCGCCAGTGGGACCATCACAGCGTCCGCCGCCACAGCCTGCAAGCCGGCCGAGTTTTCAGAGTCGGGGCGGATTGCTTGCTGGCGCAATGGCTCCTGCCGGCACTACGTTTCGTCGTCCGCAAGGTGTCCAGCCAAAGCCGCAAGCGATCGATATTGACAGTGACGATGACCCACCGATTCACCGCAGCGATGAGGAAGAGGCGACGCAGGGCCTCAGCTCCAATCTCAAGCTGACGAATTTCAAGAGAGCTGGCCGAGGGTTGGACTCGTCTCCAAATCGAGTGGTACAAGAGACTCCGCGCAACACGGCACGAAGTAATAACATGTTCGAGAACATGTTGTCGGAGTTTGGGTACAAGCCTACACAGCCGTCACCAAGACCTGTCGACGATATGGTCAGCTCGTATGGAAGTACATCGCGGGCCCCGCGACCACCGCAGCCAAGGCAGACCGCTCCAGCGCGTGCAGCGCCAGTTGGTGCTGCAAGAGGCCCCATCTATCGATCCCTTGCCGATATTCCAGACCTGATAACGCGAAACAAGGTGAAGGAGTTGCAAGGAGCCATGGGAGAACATCGGTCAATACAGGCCTGTATGGATGCGCTTCAACGTAGGAAGTTCCATTTGGGAGATGCAATGGAAGAGCTCGCTGCGGAAGAGGACATTGTGAACGGCACAGATGAACTTGCGTCTGCAAGTCCCATGCAGCGTAAAGGCGTTGCGCAGTCGAAACCTCAGAGCTCCGAGGGCTTTCAGCCCCCTCGTGCCACCGCTAAGCAGCAAGTAAAGGCTCCAGCAAAGACCATCGCAGAGAAATATGCGCAACGCACTGCAAAGCCTGTGCAACGGGACGAGGAATCTTCTGATGACGATGAAGATGTTCAGCCAAAAAGAGGCAGAATCCTACAAGGCCGGAAGCCGACTACTGTTCCAAGCAGCCCACCTTCGTCCCCTCCGCCAGTTCCACAGCAGCGCTCGCGACTTCAGCAAAAGAAGCAGGTCATCACCATCGACTCTGATGATGATGACGACTCTGGTGTTGGACGCGATGCTAGTGTGGAGTATGTTCAACCAGAGCCAGCCAAAGCCGCGACGCCTGTCAATACGGCCGATGTTCAAGCAATGCGTGACGAACGCATACTGAAACTCATCAACGAAGCGACTGCGCACGACTTGGCTGAGCTAAGCGGACAGCCCAAGGACAAGATCCAACTCGTTCTCGATAAGAGACCATTCAACAGCCTGGACGAGGTATGCGAGATTGTGCAAGCAGGCTTGACCAAGTCAGGAAAGCCATCCAAGAAGAGCAGTCCAGTCGGCGAGAGGCTTGTCGAAGACTGTCGCGAAGTCATGACTGGATACGAAGCCATTGATGAGCTGGTGGTTCAATGTGAAAAGATTGCACGGCCCCTTCAAGAAGCTCTCCGTGGTTGGGGCGTTGGGGAATCGACGGACGGCGAGTTGCAGCTCATGAGTATGGATGAGACGCATGACTCTGGTATTGGCACACCATCAAGCTCAGTGCCACCTGAGGATGCACCAGCACACAAGGCCAGCAAGAATAAGCCAAAGGGTAATTTCATTGGCCAGCCATCGAACATGAATCAGGATCTCGTCATGAAGAATTACCAGTTGGTTGGTCTGAACTGGCTATACCTGCTCTTCACCCAGGGGCTCTCCTGCATCCTCGCCGACGACATGGGCCTGGGAAAGACTTGCCAAATCATTGGATTTCTCTCCTACCTTCAATTGAAGAAGGTTGACGGTGTCCACTTGATTGTCGTTCCCGGATCGACTCTTGAAAACTGGTTGCGCGAGTTTGAAAAGTTCGCCCCGGACATGAATGTGCGTCCATACTATGGTCTGCAAAGCGAGCGAGAAGAGCTGCAGTACTCGATTGAACAGGACTGGTCCTCGATTGACGTTATTGTGACAACGTACGACATGGCTGTTAGCAAGATGGACAACAAATTCTTGCGAAAGATGGGCCCATTCTCGGTCTGCGTGTACGACGAGGCTCATGCTTTGCGCAATCCGAACTCCCAGAGGTATCAGCAGCTTGTGCGTATCGGGGCTGACTTCAAGGTTTTGCTCACTGGCACGCCATTGCAGAACAACCTGCAAGAGCTTGTAGCCATCTTGGCCTTCATCATGCCCGAAATGTTTTCGCAGAAAGAAGAAGATTTACAATATATCTTCAAGCACAAGGCAAGTACCAAGGACACTGCAAGCGCTGCATTGCTTTCGAGCGATCGGATTGGGCGAGCGAGGACCATGATGACACCCTTCATCTTGCGGCGAAAGAAGGCTCAGGTTTTGGACCTGCCTGCCAAGACCTCTCGCATCGAGTATTGCGATATGACAGACTCGCAGGGCAATTACTATGCCGATCTGCTCGAAGCTGCGCAGAAGTTCTTCACAGAGAAGGCGTCGGGTGCGGCGAGGGGTTCCGCGAAGCAAAGCTCAAACGTTCTCATGGCACTGCGCAAGGCTGCGATCCATCCACTGCTTGCCCGTCGCTTGTATGACGACAAAGTCCTCGACAAGATGGTGAAGGCCCTGCAGAAGACTGACGAATTCGGCGGCAATCCTCCTGACAAAATCCGCGCCTACTTGGACGGTACTGCAGCGCAGAGTCTTAAGGGCGGTGACTTTGGATTGCACAAGTTCTGCTACGAGCGCGAGAGCATGCGAAAGAAGTTTGCGCTCAAACACCAGGAATGGATGGATACTGGCAAGGTCAAGAAGTTCCAGGAGCTGGTCACCAAATATGCGGCCAACGGTGACCGCGTCTTGGTTTTCTCTCAGTTCACCACTCTCATGGACATTCTAGAAGCTGTTTTGGAGACCATGGGAGTCAAATTTATGCGCTTAGACGGGTCGACCAAGATGGACACGAGGCAGGATATGATTGATCAGTTCTACGAGGATGAAAGCATCACGGTCTTCATGTTGAGCACAAGAGCTGGCGGAGCTGGTATCAACCTGGCGGCTGCGAATAAAGTCATCATTTTCGACAGTGGCTTCAATCCCCAAGACGATATTCAGGCCGAGAACAGAGCCCATCGAGTCGGGCAGACTCGACCCGTGGAGGTCGTGAGGTTGGTCACCAAGGGCACGATCGAAGAGCAAATCCACGCGCTCGGAGAGTCGAAGCTTGCGCTGGATGAGAGAGTGGCTGGCGAGGGTGCGACTGAGGCCGATGCGAAGCAGGCCGAGAAGGCTGGAGAGCAGATGGTAGAGAAGCTGTTTTGTGAGAAGTTGAAGGAAGAACCTGAAGGCGACTCGACTCAAAAGGAGGAGAAGCCTGCTGCTGGAGATTTGAAGGACGCTTTCAAGAGCGGAATGGAGGCCGAGGGTGTCAAGGTTGAGTCCAAGCAGGCTCAGTATTGGGAAGCTTGTGAAGTCCTGACATGATCACGCGTAGCTTTCTTGGACAAGTAGAATTGTCTAGATATCAGGCACTGAAGTGTCCGACGAGAAAGCAATTGCAAGCCAACTCGTTGTCACCCATCTGATCGGCACTATCAAACTTTCGCTTCGCCTCGCATCTACTCTGTCCCTCGTCGGCGATGCCTCTGGTACAGCGAGAGCGAAATCACAACTTCAATTTCGTGTCCTGCGGATTCTGGAAAGTGAAGTACCAAACACCAAACAACACCGGCTTGAAAGTCCGCGGCCCCATGAACATGAAGTCGACTCGGAGCTCTCTCATTCGATCGTCGCGAATCAAGCTTATATTTTGAGTGTCTGCACGTGTCAGGGGCGCAAAGCAAGGGAGCCGTCATGCTTGTTCATATTTGCTAGCGGTACATCCGTTGGGACTCTGGTGAACAGAAGAGAGCTGTGGTTGTGAAAGATGGAGTCGAAGCGAAAGGGTTAGAGAAGGTACGTATATTTTAACGATTGGTGTAGCATGTGTTTGCTCGGGAGTTTTGACCCGTGATTCCACAGATTCTCGCAACGGTTTTAATGGAATGCGGATGATCTGTGAATTGAGTTTGGCTTTTGTTCCGCGGAGCTAGACTGTACGCGCTTTGAACATTTGAGGGGACGACGCGATGCAGAGACAGTATGAAGAGGATATTTGTATGGTGCTAAGAGGTCCGCATGACGAGCAACATTGCGTTTGAACGAGAAGTTTGGACGTTTATGTGGTTGTACGTATAGTCTTGAAGTGGCATGAAGAGGGACATTCTCGTGATAACGGCCCAAGCGGCTCAGCCTTAGGGTACCACGTTCGCGTCACGACTGTAGATCTCTCTTTCGCGACCCTCAATCTCCGGAACCAAGTCCTACACACGCTAGGAGCGTAAATTGGCCATGTGGCCTGCTGGGTGTCGCGAAGGACGCGATGCGCTCTTCGACACCAACACCTCTTCGATAGCCTCGTCAACCGTTGGCCTGAATCGCAGCAGCAGCAGCAGCAGCAGCGGTGCAAGATGCCTCTGCCATGGATTCGGCATCCTTCCGGACTCGACGGACTTTCCAGTCAACCGAACGACAACGCGCCGCCGATAGGGCTTTCGCTTACGCCGACAATCGCTGTTACCGACGAGAACAATTCGACTTCAGACGTGACACCGCGAAGATCGATTGAAGACCGACCAAATACCACGCTCGCAGTGCCCAGCCCGCCGGTGATCGCAAGGAGAGGGAATGAATACAATGCGGCTGCCAGCTCGTCGAAGCCGAAGCCGGGAAGTGACCGCGGATTCGAGATGGAGGAGTTCAAGAAAGGCAATCTCAGCGACTCTGAAGACTCCGACGATGATGAGAAGACGCTCCCTGGAACGAAGGATAAGCTCGCTCTGCCTCGACCACCGGTCATGTGGAGGAATGGCAGCGTGGAAAACAGAGATGATCTCAAAAGTGGCTCAAATCGAAGCAGTGCTGCTGGTGGAAGCCCTGGCTTATTGAGTCCTGGTGGGCCGTATGCCAGCGGCGGCCTTTTCCCTCCTCCACAACGGAACAGCATGCTGAGCTTGGCGCCTTTCCGCCTTCACTACGGAGATGGGAACAGCATCAGAGGTGGCTCACTAGCGCCATCCAGATCGAGCGTCATGAGTTTCCAGCGGCTGTCTCTTCGACCGAATCCGCATCTGAGATCAGGATCAAGAGGATCCGTGTGGGAGACGAATGGGCGAGAAGAGATTCCAATGGAGGGACCAGACGCTAAGAACGGCTTCTCAGCAACGACCACCCATGTACCAGAGGATGAAGCCCTGAAACTGAGCGTGACGCGCGAGCGACTGTTCATATTCGTCGTTTGTCTTCCGCAACTGTTCGCATTCGCAGGGTTGGCGCAGACATTTTCGCCAGTCCTGATCATTTCGGACTACTTGGACGAGCAGAATCCAGGGGAAATCAGCTGGCATACGGCCGCTTACATGATGGTCTTGGGAAGCGTAATTCTTCCAGCGGGGCGGCTAGGTGACATGTTTGGTCACAAAAAGCTATTCGTAATCGGCTGGATCTGGTTCTCCGTGTTATCATTCATCACCGGCTTCAGCTACGCAGGCGGCCCGACGATGTTGAGCGCAACTCGGGGCCTTCAGGGAATTGCACCAGCTATCCTCGTCCCTAATGGAATTGCGCTCCTTGGACGAACCTTCCCGATCGGCATGAAGCGTGCAACAGCCTTGGCTATCTTCGGTGGATGTGGTTCTGTTGGATTCGTGATTGGTGTCGTTTTCTCTTCGATCTTTGCGCAGCTGGTGTGGTGGCCCTGGGCCTTCTGGGTCATGGCAATGGCATGCATTCTCATTTGCGGATTCGCGCAAGTTTGCATTCCTCCGGATACTTCAGACACTTCTGGACCCGAATCTCGCGATCAATTCGATCTGCTAGGATGTCTTACTGGAGTGGCAGGCTTGCTGCTCATCAACTTTGCCCTCAACCAAGCTTCAGTGATGGGATGGCACGTAGCCTATGTTCCGATTCTTCTCGCCGTTGGAATCATCCTCATGGCCATCTTTGTGCACGTTGAACTCAACGTTGCGCTGAAACCACTTGTGCCACTTCGAGGACTGCACCGCGATGCTGCGTATACGCTTGCCTGCATTGCCGCCGGCTGGGCCAGCAATGGCGTCTGGAGCTACTACTTCTTTCTCTTCACCCTAAGCATCAGAGGGGACAGCGCGCTGTCAACGGCCGCACAGATCTGTCCTGTAGCCTTCATTGGATTTGCCGCTGCGATCGCGGTCCCTTTCATTCTCAAGAGGGTGAAGATACCATACGTAAGTTCTTCTAAGCCAGACTTGGGAGATCAAACCGCTGACAAGTTTCCATAGCTGATGAGCACTGCGATGTTCTTCTTCACCATGTCTATTGCACTCCTTGTCACTGCTCCTACCGATCAGTCGTACTGGGCGAACACCTTTGTTTCGATGCTGTTCGTCCCGTTCGCAATGAACTGGAGTTTCCCCTCAGCCACCATTCTCATGTCGAATGCCGTAGCGAAGCAGCATCAAGGCATTGCAGCCTCACTCGTTGCAACGGTAAGGCTTCCATTCTTTTTGATCCAGACTAAGTCATGACTAACAATTTTCAGGTGCTCAACTACTCCTTTGCCACAGGTCTTGCGCTCGCCAGCACTATTGCTCGATATACAACGCCTTACAAAGGGACCGTGTCGGCGTACAAGGATGCTTGGTGGCTTGGTATCTCCTTTGGTATCCTTGGTTTTGTAATCAGTCTAGTCTTCATTGTTGTGTCGCAAGTCAAGAAATGGTGACACCGAGCTTGAAGGTCGAGGTGCTCGGCTTGCGATGATTGATGCGTTATGAGCGAATGATTAGACATAGATGTAACGGCTTTTGCGGCCGCTGAAACCAGCCTTACGGCTTTTTCTTACTTCAGCACGCTGTCCATTGAGTTTGGCATGCTCATGATCTTCTCAAACGAATCTGCAGCCGCGTCTGCATGGTGCTGTCCCGACTTAATGCGCTGACCGGCAGCTAATGCTGTAGCTGAGGTCGCATCAGTAGCGGCCTTTGCCCAGTCCTTCCCTTGTGGTGATCGACGAGTCACCTCCGGTTGCACAAGATGGCTCTCATCTGCCAAACGCGTGAGCACAGATTTCGTCTGCGATTCTGCGGATGCCATTTGTCGACGAGTGTGGGCGCTTGATTGTAGCAAAGACTGCTCACGCTGTTTCGCGGAGATGAGATCTGACATGTATGGTAAGAGGATCTCTGATGCTGTTGCGCGCTGTTGGGATTCCTGGGTGTCAGAGCCTCGTCTTGCCAAATCGGACATGCTTGGCGAATCGAGAGTGACGGTCGAAGCGTTTGCGACGGTATCGAGAAGGCGCTGTCGGGCGTCGAGGTATAGCTCGTAAAGTTCGCTGATCTCGTCGGAAGAATGAGTAGCAGTGCCATTGGTTGACTCAGTCAATGATTTGGAGTCTTCACTGCCTTCTTTGGATGAGCCTTCAACCTCACTGATCAGGCCGAGTTGCGTCTCCATCCACGTCGTCAGCTCGTTGTGAGTCTTCTGTAACGCCTTCAGCTCGGAACGAGAGCCAGACTCTCCATTCACATCGTTTGCACTATTCGTATGTCTTTCGTGCTCCTCCAACTGCTGTTGAGCGGACAGTATTGCTCGCTTGAGTTGTGATAAGTCGTACTCCGCGCCGGAAGCTGGTTCTCGCTCTGACAGAGACGCATTGGTGGGAGGGACCGGCAGGTCTCCCACCTGGCGTTTCATCGCCTTGTCAAATGATTCCCCAAGAGCGTCGCCTGATGCATTGATCTTGGCAAATGTGCTCTCTACCACCTTGAGCTTCCGATACTTCTCCCGCTGCCTCACCAACGGCACATAGCTCTCTCCCATGAAAGACGAGTCATCTTCAGTCGAGATGCCGTTTGCTGCTGGTGATGGCTCATGTACCATTTGGTTTAGCTCTGCCTTGAGTGAGTCGTACTTGGACTGCGCGGCTCTATGCGCCTGCAGGGCTCTCCAGTATGCCTTTCGGACGCCATTAAGGCCAGCAGGATCAACGCGATCACCAGCGTCGGCTTGAAGAAGTTCTATTGACGACAACGGTAGACTTGCTTGATGTGCTCGGCGGACTTGGGTGACCTCTTGGCGAGTTCTGATGTACGGCCGGAGTGATTCGGCGACCTCAGGGAAAGGGCAGTCTTGGTGGATATCTCGCATTTCGGCCATGTCGCTGTCAATATCAGAGACAATCCCAATCAAGTCCAGTATTTTTCATGCGAAGACGTAGAGAAGCCATGTGTTTGTGAAGTGAAGATGACTTCACACGCGCCAAGTGTCTGGAAGTTTTGATACAACGATTTCTGTCTGTCGGGCCACAAGTCGTGTTTCGAGCCTAATCCGAATCCGAGAACATCATATCGGTTCTCCTGCTTCCTGCCGCAGGCCTTCTCGTCCACTTCGCCGCAACGACAACGAAAGCATTCAAGAGCTGTGGCCTCTCCGACCAGACATAATGAGTGATGCTCAAGAACTCGCTCAATCTCACACGGTCGATGAGCTCAGAATCCCTCCATTGCTTCGCCTCCCAACAGAGGTTCGACTTCGAATCTTTGAGCTTGCCTTCGATGCAACTTTGGTGAATCAAAAGCTTAGATGGAACAACGTCAAAGGCAACTTCATTCTTTCCCTCTACGGCAGCCAAGATTATCACGGTCAACTCATCGCTACAGGCGGCTCGCCCTTCAACCTCGTCCGGGTCTGTCGAAAACTGCACCATGAGTTCGCCTCAGCTCTTCCCAGGATCCGAGATATCATGTTCGAATTCAATGAATTCTCCGAACGAGACATGGAGCGTTGGCTAGGCCTCATGAGCGACAGACAGATCTCGCAGATTCGCAAGTTCGAGATGCTCGCTTGGTCAGGCTGTCATCTTGACACACCGCCGCTGATGCGCAGCCGGTCGCGTCCTCTTGTTTCTTGTGACCGCAGAATCATTGTCGATCTACTTGGTTGCGAGCTCGATGAAAATTTTCGGAGAGATCTGGGCCGGTCAGCCGACAAAGGCATCACCCAACAGGGCAAGGACCACAGGAAAGCCGAATTTCTAATGAACCAAGCCCAAGGCCATGCAGTCATCCCAGCATCTTACACCCATCCTCACGATCGGATATCGTGCTACAATTGGGTTGCCTTGAAGAATGCTCTGGGAGCGCTTGTCACAAATGAGGGCAATATATGCATTACGAGAGACTCACTGATGCATGTGAGAAGCGCCATGTTGGAGGGCGTAGGGGTGCGTTGAGGAGTAGGCCTGGATCCGTTCTAAACTGCATTGAACAGATATTTGGTCTGCTCAGAGGACGGAGAATTGAGCTTTTGGTAGCATCTTAAATGACAAGATCTAATGTGACCAGCGAGGTGAATTGAGGGCGAAGGTTTGAGTCATGTATGTCAACGCTGGATGAGGTTGAAGGACTCATCGTTGCTGCAGCAAAGGTGTCTTGTAATCCTATGGGTCTCAACATCCGAGTCACGTTGCGGCCAACCTTCTCATAGGCCGTGGTTGAGATGACGGATAGCAAAGTTCGCTAAATGAAGAAGCGATTGCCCGGAGATTGGTTCGTGCTTGGGTGCTGGATTCTATACGTCTCCTTGGTTGTGATCGTATCTTTTTCGAAAGGCGAGACGAAACCAGAGCTCGGTTGGTTAGTAAGCACTTGTCGGGCAGTACATCTCTGATGCCGACAAGGATTTCCGGAATCTACGCTGTCATACTGTCCCAGAATGGCCGATGAAGAAGATCCTGTACATGTCAATCATCCGCACGAAGGGATCACCGTAATATCCATCGACCGAAAGCACCGTCGAAACGCCGTGAATGCAGCAACAGCTCGAAAGTTGTACGAAGCGGTCACAGCATTTGAAGCGGACCCGGCTCAGAAGGTCTTCGTTGACGCTGTTGATATTTTCGTACTTCTCACTGATCGTATGAGTAGATCGCCATCCTACACGGCGAAAATGGCACCTTTTGCGCCGGCTTCGATCTTCACACCGTAGGCAAAGCCGAGCAGCACTACGACGGAGACAGCTTTGATGGCACCATGGGTCCAATGGGTCCTTCTCGACTTCAGGTCAAGAAGCCTCTGCTGAGTGCTGTCTCGGGCTACGCAGTAGCAGGTGGACTGGAGCTGTCATTGCTAGGAGATATGCGTATCGTCGAGGAAGATGCTGTTTTCGGCGTCTTTTGCCGACGCTGGGGCGTAGGTGCCACAGGACCTTGCGGTACTCCATTTGCTGATGAGTATAGGTTCCTCTCATCGATGGAGGCACCGTGCGTCTTCAGGCCGTCGTTGGTCTGGGTCGAGCCATGGACATGATCCTCACAGGACGCGCCGTTTCCGCTTCTGAGGCCTTCTCAATGGGTCTAGCAAACCGCGTAGTACCCAAGGGGAAGGCGCTCGAAGAGGCTATCACCTTGGCCAAGCAGCTTCGTGAGTTCCCTCAGTTGTGCATGAACTTCGATAGGAATTCCTGCTACAACGCGTGCTTCAACGCGTCATCATTTCAGGAAGCGATGCGGTACGAGTTTGAGAATGGAATCGAAGCGGTGAGAAGAGAGGGCGCGTTGGGAGCAAGCAGATTCAGTGCCGGAAGCGGAAGACACGGTGCATTCGACGAAAAGTTGTAGAATGTCAAGGAAATACATGTAGTTCTGATTTTGATCCGGAAAAATACCGGGGTCGGATGAAGCCGGGCTTTGAGATATCCGAGCGTCAAATCCGCTCTTCCATGCCCAACCTTTCCGACTTCATAACGACAACAACATGCTTAATCAATCTTTATACGCCGTATCAACAACTCATCGACATGAGCCGCGTTCTCTTCTCGCATGATACCCCATTGTCTCCTTGCACCAAACGATGCCATTGACAGCGCCTACACTGACAGCCGATCCTTTGGCTTTCGGTGAGCCTTTGACGATGTTGGATACGGGTCGAGACGATGTAGCAGCGCCTTTGTGGACCCAACCACTCCTGGTGGACCCAGACGCTATAAGAAGTTGGCCCGAGAATGAGAGGCCATGGTCCAGGAGCGGACCGACTATCACGATGGGCCTGCGAAGTTCTTCCTTCTCGCCGCTTTTTTCGGACCCCTGCTTTGTTGCTCGGCCGCGATGACGGTGACGAACTGGCTCGGGAAGGGTTGCTCGGTCTGTCGAAATCGCAAGAGCCTTGTAAGTGCCAGGATCCAGCTTCCACAAGTGACCAAGAGGGAAGGATGATACGGCATGTATTACACCAACAGGAACAAGGCACCCAAACCAGCCATTCGGTTGACCATCGCTTGATCTTAGTGGAAAGAAGGAGGCGTTCTCAGCACCGATTCGAACATGCCAAAGCTCAAAAGTTGACACTCCAAGACGGCCTTTTGGAAAAGGGCGTCGTTGGAGCTGTACGCACTTCTCCGCTACATCATTCTCGGTATTCTTCACGAATTGGGTCCCAGTATCTGGTTGTCATACCGCCTTCTTGCCTATCGCCTTCCTCTCGAGACGAGGTATCGCGGGTTGCGTTTGCGACGCTCTGTGATGCTTCCGTGGCTACTGCAATCATGGAATTCGGAGTCTCTGCTGGCTCGGGCGGTGTCTCCTGTGCGGCGTCCTCGGCGTCGTCTGGTCGAGGCGATTGGGAGAGTACAGCCCTTCGGCCATTGTTGGCGTTTCGTTCGTCACGATAGCGAAAGACGTGCCAGAGTAGCCAGCGAATCTACCGTCCATCTCATGAGTCTGCGAGTGTCGTGGAAAAGTGTCAGTGAGATACACTCACGATCCAATTCTGCTCCGAATCCCCATCACTGTCGCGACCTAATCTGTACAGGATCTTGGTGTCGGATCGCGCATTTTCGAATATGTGGAGGATCTCGCGCTGGACTGCGGCTTCTTCGATCATGCTGAATGTGTACGGAGGCTCGATTGTGGGATCGTTCTTGAATTGCGGGAGGAGAGAGTCTCGATTCGCAGTCATCCTGGTCCATCCCTCTGCGGCTTCTCCCTTCATGTTTCCTCATCAGAAGGTGTCATCATGAGTGAATGCACGAGGAATGATTCGCGTACCTTCATCAGGGTGTAAAGGTGACGATGCATCTTGTTGCCTTCGTTCAAGCCAAGTCGATCGAAGAATCTGGCCTTGGATTCGCTCTGCGCGAGGCTCGCTGCCACGGGAGCCATGGCTCATCTGCTATTGTATACATGGACGTCAAGGCGATCGTGGTGGTTGCCAAGTGGACATGAACTCGGGCGCATTGAAGACAAGCAACAGCCTTGTTCGAATGCGCACGACGGGCAATTATGTCGAACTAGTAAAGCCTGCAGCACCCCACGGGCTTACACCGATTGCGGCACATCCACCGTGGCAATCACCGATTGCAGTGAATGTATTCAATGACAGGGGTGCTATGGGCGAGACCCGAGGCCGGATGCACAAGGTGGCTCTGCCAGAGCTCTCAATGGCGTGGAGAGCGGCAGTTGTTGTGTTCAAGTATCTGAACAATTACGCACTGATCGGTCGTCCACCAAGCCTATCTGGGACTCTGGATTGGCTGTTTTTGGAAGCTGATTTCTCTAGTGTGGCATCTCCACGTCTCGGGGCCGAAATCACCAGCTAGCCATCAACCCGCGTGGAGTTCATTATTCAAGTGAATGAATAGTAGTGACAGCGCTCTTGGCGTCAACCACGTGGAGTACTTCACTTCTTCGATTTTCACTGACTTCTACTAATGCAGCCAACAGGTAGACGGGTGATGGCATTGTGGCGAACCCATTTTATCCGACGCAGCAAACCTGTTTGTGGCAGCCCGCGCTGATCCCGATGCAGTCTAGACCTGCAGGCTGCCATGCGCGGAACAACAGATGTAACGCAGGACCCACGACTCCAACCACATGGTGCATACTGGGTGATTCTAAGCGAACCAACAATATTGGGGCCGCCCTTGGGATGAGGGCTCGTTTGTCTGCATGCGAGCCTCATTGGAAGATTTCATGTCTCGGTGTCTATGATAATACTGATCGAGGCTCAGCAGCTGAATTCTTTCCGTTTCGAGCAGCTTTGGCGCTCCCTCTTGGGCAGCAACATCTTCAGATCGAAGGAGTCACACCATCATCCTGAAGCACCTAGCAAGATTCGACAAGCGGCCAACATCGAGCCAATCAAGACGAGCTCTTGGGCAAGTCAAGCGCTCTTCACATCGAACTAAACATGATCTTGAGCTCTGTAAGCGCCCAAAGGCATCGGCACCGACTTGGCAGATACGACCGAAGGTCATATTCCCGAAAGATGCTTCAGTAGAAGGTGTAACGATAGTCGATCTTTTTAGCAAGTGCAATTGGTGCAAGAAAGCTCCTAGTGGATAATGTCAGATCCACTGAGACCCAGAGTCGTCCTTTCTCTATTTCATGGTGTTCGGTCTTGCCAATAATTGGGTGCTACGATCAGGCAGTATTGTTTCAGAAGAATATCATGTGTTACAGTGTCCTCATAACCTGGAAGAAATGTTCGTCGCATGAACCCAAGGACATTCATGTTCTCACTGACCAAATTCAACAGGCGGCCACTTCTGTATTCGTCCAGAAATGTGTCAGGATGCCATGAACAGACAACCGACCGCATATTGTCTATCTACGCATGAGCCCCGGTTTTTAGGTACGACTTGGCGCCGGATAATGAAGCAATGGACTGACCGACGGTTACAGACGTCAACGAAAGCGAAGGGGTGTGCCCGGACATTGACAAGCATCCTCCCAAACCTGGGGCAACCAATGGTTCGTCAAGCAGTTCAAAATGGGGCGTCACTTCAACAAGTGGTCAGGGCAACGAATGGTATCGGCAAAGCCAGGAACATAAGTAGACACAAAGAACAACGCGTGGACGGTTTCATGAGCCATTTGAGCTTCATTAGATTTGGTTTTAGCTAATCGTACATGACATGAGCAACATAGTCTCTTTTGGGGTCGACTGACTAGATGCCCTCATAGGCCCTTCGAGTCAGATGGTTGAACGGCCGTAATCAATAATCATTAAAAATCTCGTGATGAGATGACACACTCCATCGCCTGCAAAAGACCTGAGAGGACAGCGGTTTGATCATGATGAACGCTTCGCTCTTCTCTTGCTTGGTTCTCTGTGAGGCATGATTAGCGAATATAGTTTGGGTAGACATTGTCGGTTGGACTTACACTTTGCACTCCCGATCTGCCTTCTTACATTGCAAGCAACCTCCGTCGTGTGTAGGCTCGCATCGTATCTTCTTCTTCCTGCATACGCTGCAAGCAGTCGAAAGCCTCCGTCTTGGAATCTTCGCCCTCGTCAGACCGCGTGTTGGGTCAACGTATTTGCCTTGAACGTGGGTCGGTATACAGTACCCGGAAGCGTAGATGTGGTGCGGACCCTTGCCGGAGATCATTTGGATACCCTGGTAGTCGGATTGGTAAGGCTGGTAGACATATGTTGCAGGATGAAGGCCGGCTTCTTGTTGTTCTGGGTGGGCTGGAAGTGCGTAGACTGGCGACGCTCGTCTGCTCTGCGGCTTGTTGAAGCTGTCGGTGAAGAGAGAGTCGGAACGTTGCTGCTTGATATCTTCTTTGTCAGAGAGCCACTCGTCGTTGATGGTTGACCAGCTTCCAGGCGCGAATCCAGGAGTTGATGGCAATGAGTGCGATGCGACAGAGCTGTGGTCGGGGATGCCGTATTGATAGTTGGATGGCGAGGGCAAGTCCGATTGTGGAGGAGGCATCTGGCGGTGATATCCGAAATCCGTCCTCCTTCCGTAAGGAAGCTGGAGGCGATCAAGATGGAGGTCCTTCTTGATGGGGAGTGGCGATGTGTGTCGAGATTTCTCGGTGTGTTGTTGACCATCTTGACTTCTGGCGTAGTCCGATGGACGATATCGTCCAACTTGGTTCGAAATGAGCAGATCAGAGGCGAAGAGCTCCTCCAATGCTGGAAGCTTCATTGTTTGCATTGTGCTTTCGTCACTTGAAGGCGAGGGTGCTTGATCGGAATGAAGCAAAGAGTTGACGGAGATCTTTGATCGTTGCTCTGGCTGGAAAGAGGTAGTGAGAGACATGGTGGGTATGTTTGAGGAAGAAACGTTTCATGCGCATGCGTGAATCCTTCTGCGAGCTGTGTATATGGGCAAAATGCACAGACCCTGTCGGCACCGAAGGCGGAGCTGAATGAGTGAAAGGGTCGCTAGGGACTGTTCCATCGACACTCCGTACGGTCGATATAAGACAGTTGAAGGTGGATATCACAGCACGTTGTGGAGAGCCATGGTGTCCTGGCCCGCCACGGGGCGAGACTCCGCGAGGAGGACCTGCAGCGCTACCAGCCCGACCCAAGATTTTGCTTCGCTTGGAGAATCCTTCCCGGAGCATCACTCTCCATGAGGTGCCATGCGCTACGTCAAACGCCTCTTGACCAAAGGAGCTGTTTTCGGGCGAATCAGTATCCTTTGTAGCTTTCGACACACTGTGAATTTCGCTGATTATGACTCAACTGCTTCGATCATCTGCAAGTCTGGTGAAAATGGGTTGCGCAGGTTTGCTATCGTTTGTCCCATAGCTGCTGTGGACGTCGTAGTACAATGACAGTTCTCATCAGCATCCCTGCGCTGATGAAACTCGACCCCTGCATCGTCGACATGTCAACCTTCAAGAAGGGTCACTATGCGCTTGTGCACTTCTGAATCTCCCTGTGCCGCCCAATTCCTGGCTCGGCCGTGGGCAATGCATTGCCATGCAGGAACCGCTCAGAGATTACCCGACTCTGCGACTTCGACTCTCTGGTCAGATGGCTTGGCCCCGGCTTTTTGAGGTTCGAAATGCCGACAGATGGCAATGTAAGCGACCGGTCTGCTTTCTCTTTTCATGGAACATTTCTCCTGACTGTGACTGAAGCTGGTAAATGAGGTGATCTTTGGGAAGGAGGCTGGCATTACCTTGGCTTCGAGAGATGAATGTAGATAATGATGTGTTTTCGACGAGAGCATCTCTGGGACGTGGCAGACCGGGTCTGCCGTGATTTTCGTGGGATACCCGGTCCGTCTACCCACCTGCCTTAGTGCCGAGCTATCAAACTCAATGTTGCTTTTTCAACAGAGAACCCACTCTTGACTCCTCAGAGAGCACGCACTGCGCACGCACTCAAGCGAAGGATCTTCCCGTCCTTCTTCCCCATGACGCTACTGCTGGTGATAACTACGCAAGCGATCGAAGTTGGTCTTGGCAACAACCAAGCGTATGCGGCTCTCCGATGCATGTGCGAGTTTTGAACGCGGCTTTGTCTTGTAATGCAGGTACCTGTGTCGGCAATTTGCACCCAACGCCATGGCTTTTTACTGCAGAGGTCAGGCTGGTCAACATCCCTTACTGGTACCATGAGCCGGAACCGCATCGGAGGTGTTGTCCTGCGTGTTCCGGATATCGATCCGGTTCCGCATCCAGTCCGTGATATCCTGCGCTGGTCTTGGCGTTCGGAGCGTCCTATGTCTGCCCCAGCTCCCAAGGAACGCCACAAACTCTGTTTCTTCTTCAGCCTGAGAGTGAAGCGACCACGCACGCTCGAATGAAAGAGGTGAGGCTCTGCGTGGAACCAAGCTCATTGGACCCGCGAAGTGCGCGAGCGAACTAGCGCAGGGCTAGAGGGATTGGTTCTTCCAAGACCCTAACACTCGCTTGTTTCACGAGAGCCAGCGCTGTAGTAGCTGTAACGATGTCATCTGCGTCGGTACCGAGCTGTGAAACCATTTATTGATCCCAGGAGCCAGGATATATGAACAACGAAGGCAAGAAGTGTGTGAAAGAACCTGACCAACTTGCATGAGTGCGACAAGGAGAAGGAGCAGATACTGTCGATACCCGCGGAATCTTTGAACCATGGTTCGATCACTGAATGCCCGTATCGCATCCGGAACCGCCGAAAGAGCGGAGTTATACCCTGGACGAGCGCGTACGGCCTGTGTCCATTTGCCGGCGTACCGCCTTTGAGCATCCGGATTGGAGGAGATCGTGCTCGAAGGGCTTTAGGGTGACGAGGCTCGCATGAAGGGCGTTCAACGTGAGCGCTCGCAAGATGAGCTCTCTATAAGATTGGGTGCCCTCCCGCTGGGTGTTTCCTTGATGCGCCCACTAGTAGCAGTGGTTGATGATCCTGCTGGCCCGCAACCAGATCGCTCCGGGGGTTAGTGCAAGGGTTCAGGAGCAACTCCGAAGACCGGCGGTAGCAGCTAGGCTTGATCGTCGCTCTGCTAATTATGATCATGCCATATTCTTAATTCGACGTACGCTGAGAGCGTGCGACGATTCATACCCCTCGTTTGTCTGGTATGAATTTCAGACATTACCACTCGCTTGGGCTCAACTATCGCAATGAGGAAGTTGTTGAACGTGTGACTGATTCATTTTGACGGCACTTTCCTTTGATAATCTAGCCCAGAGTAGCTTGTACGAAAGGAATCGTGTAGTCATTGACAGCACTAGAGGATCTCCAGTCAGACCAATCATGTGTCAAGAGACCTGTTGTCTTCGGTCAGCGAAGACGCACTTGAGTTCATGTGAGGCGCAGCACCTACCCCAAGTCTCGTCGAAGTCTTGAGTCCCTGTTCGGATGTAGTAACTACCCGAGAGCACCCATTGCATCCACCCGCCTCGAACAGAAGTGATGTACTCTTTGACGCACTGCGCGTAGGGCTGCATGTATGTCGAATCATCTTGCTGAAAGCCTGAAGAATCCGTCAGCGAAATCGACGAATGACAGTCGAGTCCTCTGCATCTTACCAAACTCTGTCAAGACTACAGGCGCGACATTCTTGGCTGTGGTCGTCGGGCTGGTGTCCATTGCATCGTAACCAGAGCTGTACAAACCATTGCCAAAACTGGTACAATCGGAATCCGACAAGCTGTTCTGATAGTTGTGAAGCTCAAAGACGATCTTGTTAGAATACGAAAACGAACTGATATCGAAGACCTGTCCGTCTCCAAGGTCACGTCCTTTCGTGACATTTCCGAGGTCAACGTCGAAGCCCAATCCAGAGAAGAAGATGAGCGGATCCGGGTTGGCTTGGTTGATTGCATCCGCTGCCGCAATCATATTGGGATACCAGTTGGCCCATCCATAGGCCTCAGCAGGCGTATCGCTACCTGGATCACGCAGCTCGTTCCGCAGAGATGAAGAGACGTAAGCTGGCCATGACTTTGCGTGATCGGCCATGTATGCAAGGCCGCGCTTCCAATTGTCGACATTGAAGTAGGTATCGCCGAACCAGCCATTACCATCGGTGGTGGAGCAACACCAAGCTGCTGATGACATGTGATTGTCGAGGTGGACATAGATTTCTTGCTTGGCACATTCGGCGGCGACAGCGTCGAAAGTCTAGTTCGAGTCAGCGACATTCGTTTACAGATCGTGATTTGACTTACCTCAAGCCTCGTTGTGCTCTCTGTGAATTGCGAATTCTTGCTCAGGATCTGAGCGAGCACAGTCGATCCATTTTCAGATCCCAGTGCATTGACAAGTGTGCCTTTCAACGTGGATTTCGGGTTTTCTGAATGAATGTCGTCGATCATTTCAATAGCGTAAGTCAGACGAACGACATTCATCCCCAGTGACTTGATTTTTGATACAATGTCTGCGATCGACTGGTACTGCAGTCCTTCTGGAAGCATGGTGTCTGCTGCCTGTGCAAAGCCATTGTCAGCGTCTAGATTTCCTACAGGGATCCTCCTCTCAACGCACCCCAGGCCAATTCACTCCAGCGTAGGTAATGACATCGCCCTGGCTGTTGACAATGTCACGTCCTTTGGTGGTGAATGGGGCATTTGGCCATGCACTTTGGCGGGATTGCAGGTGGGGAGAAGGTAAAGCATTGGCAAAGCCCAAGAGGGCGACTCCAATGATCGTTGCGAACAGCATGTTGCTCGCGATTTCCTGCAATGATGGAATACCCAATGATGTGGACGAGGACTCCAGGTGTTTTATGCTCCTGCCTGCCAAGGTAAGACATTCAATAGCCGCTCCTGATGCCTCCACCGGATCGTGGAGGGATCGGGTGCATGGGAACCTTGCAATACGTCGTCGTGTGGAGCCCGCATATTCGAATGCAACTCACTCATTGACAAGGCCTTCGCGTGACCTGTAGATATGAGAACGAAGTCTTGTCTATCCCGATAGTGCTATAGAAGCTCAGCATACCCCGCAGAGTGTACGGAGAAATTCCATTCCGCGTATGGATTTGTTGTTGGAGCCGACACGATTTACGAGTCATATGCAATTAGACCCGGTCTTGTTACTCTTTCGCCATCCGCTGCATGAAGCTTGATGTCTTCCAGGTGTGAACTGGGCGGAGTGATATCCTCGGCCCAGGAACTTTCGGCATGGCGATCGCGATGCCGTCTTTGCTTCCGTGAGAAGCGAAAAGACTGTCGCAAGAAATTGGGTGGGACTTTCGCAGTACATGTTGTACTAGGTGTTGCTGGCACCGCATCTTGAAACCGGTGGGAATGTTTTGGGAAGTGAGGTGTGGTTAAGGAGAAGGCCCCTGTCGCGGAAGCCCACGGGGCATTTCAATCTCGGTCAAACGTTTAGCCGGGCAGCAAAGGGGCTTCCGGTCAGATACCATGTTTCAACCACGGACATGTTTTCGTTCATCCTCGAATATCACTATCGGAAAGATGGAAAATGTATCTCAAGCCGGGCAGACTCACGTCCCTGGCAGCGGAAAGCAAATGGCTGTTCACATGTGCGATGTGCCTGAGATTCGCCACCCTTCGACGTCGCCTTTGGCATGAAGATATCCACCGTTCTTGATCTTCCGGCAACCTATACAGATCTGGTCGCAACGTCGTACGATCATGAGATCTTGACTTGTATCAGTATCGGCTCTTGCAAACTACGAAGATCTACAGTCGACCTCGGCAGATCTCAGAGCCACGAGCACTGATTACTGATCTCACAGCTCATTGCGAAAGCCGTCAGAAAATGAACTGGAACACTTTCTCTCGCTCCATAGCAAATACTTCACAATTCTGCTGATACTCGAGATGCCTCACTGGGTCATCTACGTGAGTCCAGGACCTTGACAGTGCTGACGTTTCCCCCCTAGACGTAAAGCTGATGCGAAATCACAGCATCCTCCGGGCACCTTCGAAGATGAAGCAACCAAAGGCGCCCTGGCAGAGTCGATAACATCACACTATCGCGACGACGTCGGCATGCCCGCCTTCTACATCGTCGTCAACTTCATCAAAAGCCAGCCTTCTGATCAGTGGGTCGGCGGCCGAATGGCCCAGACTCGAGGCAAACCTTTCATTCGTATCGTGGTAACCCACATCCACATACGATTGCCAGAGGATCCGAGCATTTACGAGCGTCTGATGAATAGGCTGAATGAATTGATCCAGCCGCACATTGAGGAGAAGGGGTACGATTGGGAGATTTCCATCGATGAGACAGACAGGAGGCTTTGGCGGATCAATGGGCTTGCGCCGCCCGAGTTTAAGAGCGAAGCCGAGAAGGTTTGGATTGCTGAGAACAGGCCTGTGAAGCCAGAGGATATGGCGCTGAAGAGGCAGGAGGGTGCAGAGAAGCCGAAGTCCTGGTAGTCGGAAGTCAGCGGTTGTTCAGCACAGTTGATATCGACAGAATGGAAAGCAGCAAGTCTATGATGCTTACGATGCTTAACGGAGATCAGATCATTCTCCAATGCCGTCCATTTGTTTGATTGATTGGAGCATGATAGAGCCCATGTGAAGGACGGTCGTGTGCAGATTTCAAGATTGGTTTCCTTTGCTGTCTTTCTAGCCGGTCCTGCTGGCAGGCTTACTAGCTTGCTTTTCCCATCATTAGCTCATTGATTCCCGTGAAACATTCTTATCGAGACTGCAAAGCCTATCTCCTTTTGAACAATGCCAGTAGCTGGAGAGTTTTCATGTCGCAACGAAGGATTCAGATCCCTGCCAAACTCTAACCTTGCAACAAAGGCTATTATTTGGAACAGCGCTTGGCATAATCGAGATGCTACAGCCACAGAGTCTCGCTGTTGAGACAAGGCTTATGCCAAAAAGTTCTTCAAAGCTCCATCCATGGTGTCGTTGAAGTCTTTGTTCTCCTTCAGCCTAGTCGGCTCGACCTTCTCCCAAATGTCCTTCGCGGTGCCAATGGCGATATCCTGCTTGCCGTTTGAGAGACCTTGCCAGAGCTCATTGTTGAAGTCTGCAAGAGGCATGCCAATCTCGCCGCCGTTCTTGAGATCTGGCTGGTTCTTGGAGTCGTGCAGCTCCGTTTGGACGGCTGGTGGGTAAACCTCAATGATGCTTGTCTTTGAGCCACCCTGGGAGAGCTGGCGTCGCAAGGCAATGATGAAGGAGTGCAGAGCTGCCTTGGATGCTCCGTAGTTTGGTCTGCTAGTCAAAGTGATGATGGCCATCTGACTTGTGGTGTATGCAATCGCAGTTGGTCGAGACTGAGCATTGAGGTATGGCAGGATTGTCTTGGTAAGGTAGACAGGAGCAGTGTAGTTGGTCTTCAGCTCGAGGTCGAAAGTGTTCAGATCCACCTTCTCCGGCTTGGTGAAGTCAAGAGCCCTCTGGACTCCAGCGTTGAGGTAGACGAAGTCGACATCTGGATGCGCATTGAAGACCTCTTGCACGAATTTGGGTCCCTGGATCATCAGTCAACAGAACGTGCTATCGAGACATAGATTCAGCTTACTGCTTCCAGATCGTTCACATCGTGCACCCTGTAGTCTGCTTTCTGGCTTCCCGTCGTTGCCACGAACTCCTCAAGGCGATCCTTTCTTCTGCCAACAGCAACAACGAAGACACCGTTCTTGATCAATGTATCGGCCAGTGCAGCGCCAATACCGGACGTGGCTCCGATGAGGAGCACTTTCTTGTATTCAAACCCCATTGTGAGTGGCGAGCTGGATCGTAGTTGCTTGCGGAATCGACTTGGGTGATTTCAAGGCTTGAAAGCGGCGACAATCGTGCTTTTAACCGCCAATGGATCTCGTGTGTAGCTTACAAATGGGGACGTCGTTTGCATACGAAGTGTTACGGATGTGGCATCTTCTTCATCAGCAACAAGTCAGTGGACGACCTCGTAGTGGCCAGATTGGGCGCTACGTCATGTTACGAGCTACCCAATCGAACATGATTGGCTGCCAGCATGGAGGCTTTCACGAAAATCTGTTGTGAAGTCCTCGGCCGACGGTGATTGTGGCCTGCGGACTTGATTTGGTAAGGCAATGAAGTCTGGAAAAGTTGTTGTCCGGCGGCAGGAGAAGGCTCGGAGAAATTTTGATGTTGAGGCCTGAGGCACATGGGAATTTCTGAGGGGAACCTCACCTCCTTCCTCCCACCTCCATCTCAATCCATCAACACCAGCTCCAAAACATTCCTGCAGCATCCTCTTCCACATCAGCCTGACGAGATGTCGCATATCTGTCCTGTAATTGCCATTGCTCGCGTCCGAACTGCTCGGCGAGCAATACCCGAGGTAATTGGCAGAACATGAACTCTGGATTGCTCCAAAGTCAAGTCAATTCGTTAATGGTCCATCAATCAATGAACAGGTGTTTTCTCTTGGAGAATCTATGCTTCACAGTCTGTCCATGAAGATATATGTGGGCGACACGCGCCATCCCACGCGATGGATTGGATCGACAGGCGGCACGTTTGGCCCCCATGGCGCAGCGTCTGCCATCTTTGACGACTCAGCCTCACTTTGAGCTTGCTAAAGTGAACATCTCCAAGGTATAGACATACCAGCTGCTCATTTCCTCACCAGTTGCATCGTGTCAGCTACCACTGAGTCTAACGAGCGCCATGGAACTCATCGCGAGGATAAAACGGAAGCCGGTTGGCGTAAGCAAAGCGAATTATACGCAAGTCGAAGCCTGTCCGGTGCGCAGCCATGAAGCAACGTCCCGCGACTCTACAAATGGTGGTCACAACGAAGATGCCAAAAACAAACAATGTCCGGGAGACGAGGATTGTTCCAGCGACTCCGGCGACGACAGACACAAACTACAGGTTCCGTTGAAGAAAGCGAGATACCATGGCTTTTGGTCGAGCCTCAAATTCTGGGTGCCCGAAATCCTGGCGTCGATTCTTTCGCTAGCAGCACTTGTTGCGATGATCCTGGTGTTGTACACCTACAACAATCGGGCGTCGTCCAATTTGCACTTACCAACTTCGCTTAATTTGAACGGCCTTGTCGCCGCACTCTCCACTCTGAACAGAGCATTCCTCATGGCTCCAATTGCTTCTGCTATAATGCAAGAGCTTTGGCTACATTATGCTGATGCCTCCATCGGGGAAAAGCATCCTGCCCAGCTGCGTGATATGGACGTGTTCTCTGCCGCCTCGAGAGGAACGCTTGGATCTCTGAGCTTTCTTTATCACGCCAGCGCGTTTGCAGTCCTTAGACGGAAGAGGTACGTCTGAAAACCAGTGAGCGCATCTCTACTCAACTGATGGCGTAGTACAGTCGGATTATAGCATGCTTGGGTGCTATCATTACAATAATTTCTCTCGGTTTTAGCACATTCACGCAGCAGCTGATATCCTACAATGAGCTCAAAGTATCGAACACTTCTCGACCCGGAGATCTACCTCGAGCCGACAAGTGGGACGTCACGATACCTTCATACAGTTCAGAACTGCCTCCTCGAGAGATGGTCGCAGCTCTTTACGCGGGGACGCTTACAAGCAACGTCAATGCTGCATCCGGATCCTGTACCTCCGGAAACTGTAGTTGGCCTCTAACACCTTCCATGGCGGTATGTGGCTCGTGTGAAGCTACTACCTTCACCAAGGGAGAATGCTTCACCAAGCCGAACCCAATGCACAAGTACGACCCGAGTTCCCTAGAAGGCCTCCCATTGTGCAATTACACCCTCGCCTCCGGCACGGTGACCACTCTGTACGACTTCAATTCCGATCCTATCGGCGAATGTGGAGGCTGTAACATTGGATACGCTTTCCGACTTCTTAACGAATCATTCCCAGACGAGAAGAAGATGTACCTGGCTCATTTCAGCATGATCGGAGTGCCACAGGGATTCACAAGCCTCCAAGCCTTCGATGCAAGTATCTCTGCCTCGCAATGCTCACTATGGATGTGCATCAACGCGTATAATGCCAGCGTTAGAGCATCTGAGCCAATCGTCGACATCCCCTTCTCATCTAGCGCACTGGCCGGCCCAATTAACACTACTGTGTTTATGGCTTGTCCGAAAGCTACCCGGCACTCTTATATCCCCCGGAGGTCGAGAAAACGTCAGTAAGCCAAATGATGAATGTAAGCTGGACAGCTCTCGATGCAATGCACTTTCTTGGACCGGCCATGGCTGGATGGGTCACCATGACAGCTACAAGCCACGACTTCTCAAATGATCTAATCTATGGAGCCTGGAATGGATCCAAAGATACTTCGGCCTGGATCAATAACATCGCGACTAGTCTATCAAACGTAATCCGTACCATGGGAGGTGCCAATGCAACTAATGTATACGATGGTGTGTCCTATGAACCTGGCGTCACCGTGAGATGGAGCTGGATCGTATTACCAGTCGCGTTGGTTCTGGGCTCAATTATAGTCCTGTTGGCGGTCATGCTGAAGTCGGCGCGAAGTTCTGTGGGCGTCTGGAAAGGAAGTCAGCTGACGTTTCTCTTATTCGACGTCGATGAAGGGCTCAAAGCGGCTACTACCGGACGCGAACTGGAGTACAGGGGTTTCAAGAAAGCGGTGGGAAGGAGTGAGGTCATACTGAGAGCGAAAGAGGGACATGCTTGGAAATTCGAGAGTACTTCTCGGTCGGCTGGCAATGACCACAGCAGTTCAAAAGCATGATATGGATGGCAGCGGTCCATGCTGCCTGACTCAGTCCTCCGTGAGATGTGCCAGCGTTCAAGAGTCTCGCATCTGGAGTAGCTCATACTCAACAAGGATCTCCCGAAGTGTTTGAGCAAACAGCGATTTTGTACAACTTCCCTTCAGCCGGTCATGCATCAAGCTCAGCAGACATCGCTCGGAAGCCCGAGTATCTGCAATGGCCACTGTAAAGAAGCTTTAAGCGATTCTGGCACGTACTTGCGGATGCCACTCATCAAATGCACACTCCAACCCTGCATGAGCCAACAGAATCGGATTTGATGGAGTAACACTGCAAAATGCGCCAGAACAATCAGCGCCACGGGATCTTTTTGCTGCATGATTAATATGAATGCTGGTTCTAGCATATACAGCCAAGCCATGACCAAGTGATTGCGAGGCAGCATCCCGTCAGGATGGCCGTCATCGACCAACGCATTGTCAAAACACCATTCGAGCTGGTTCATTGCGATATGAATAGTCGCTAGGCGGCTCTCGGTCTGCATTTTCGCGTTGATGACACTTCGCAGCCGTGCAAGCGCATTTTCATACGAGACCGGAGCAATTCGGGGAGGCCGTCCTAGCAATTCGCAGTTGCATGGCGTTTCATGTTGATGGATCAGGGAATGGTCCTGCATGGCTCCATCGGGCAGTGTCTCCAGGATCGAACGCACTCCACCAAGCAGACCTAGCCAGTCTGGTGTGCTGTATTCGGAGCAGACAAGATATTGCCCGAGCTGAGGCCCAGCAGCGAAATGATAGAAGCTGAGCAAAGTGGCTGCCACAAAGAGTGCGTCTGCGTTTTTTCGGTCGACATGGTTCAGCTCTACTACCATTCGAGATAGTGTCTGAGAATGATGCACTTCAGCCCGACGGAAGCATTTGGTCTTCTCAGCATTCGGATCCCGTGCCAAAGCAAGCGCAGATACGGCAAGCAATGCGTGCATGACAAAAGGACAAGCGAAGGCCATGCTGGGAGTTCGATGTCGCCAAAGGATCAGATCTGTCTGTTCCTGTGACAGTGTCCGGCTCACGTACAGCGTCCAATATTGCAGAAGCTGCATATCGAACGGGTCGTGAAAGTACGAGACAGGCGCAGAAGCTTGCAGGCTCTTGGATTGATCGGGCGCCTTCAACTCCAATGATCTTACGCCTGCCGCCTTTCGCCTTGCCGGAGAAAGGTATTGGCAATCAAAGGATCGCTGTGCGCAGAACGAGCAGGCGGGCAGAGCCTCATCGCACTTGTCAAGCATGTCAGATCAAGCTTTCATGAAGTACTTCCAGAATTGGAGAGCCGAGCCCCTACCCTGATGTGGCGCTGCTTGCATATCGTGCAGCCCCGTCTGCTTTTATGATGCGACCTTTTGGCTAATTTTGGAACAAGAGCTTCCATCACTTGGACCCCTAACCACCCGATGTCTCATTTGGCTTCGAAGGGCGTTGATTGGCGACGAATACTTACAACTTGCCATGAGGATAGACTTGTCCTAGCACAAAATTTCTTAAACGGCGACGGACGGGTACAGCCGACGTCTCTATCTGTGATTGCCACCATGGCCATAAAGGATAGTGCCATCCGGACAAAACTCGTCCATCTTCGGAGTGCTTCAAGCGACACATTACCCTCCACCAGAACAAAGTCCTTTGCAGGCAGTGTTTGAGCAGTGCGTCAAATCATCCTCAATCCATGCCTTAAAATTCGTTACGAAAGAAGGTCGCAGCTGAGCATCCCTGAGATCTGACTAAGGTCAGTTACGAGAATAGGGGTCAAGCTAATCTGTGAATTCGGCTGAACATCGCTCACAGCTTAGACCTCCTGGCTACGTATTTCGTATTCCGTATTTTCCAATATGCCTTTTCGTCTTCATGGGGAGCAAGCGGTACATACACAGTCGACAAATGGCTGCCTACAAAACCAGCGCTATCCTCGCTGAGTGACAAATGTAAGCCAGCACCACCTCCACTCCTTCCATCATGACTGCACTCGGCTCATCCAACATGTGTTCGCTCGCCATGTTCAACACTCCTTCCCTCTTCGGCGCCGAAATCTTGCAGGTCAATGCTGATCATGTCACCAACTACAGCTTCCCAGCAATCCCAGGCTGGAGATACTCTCAACCCTCAGTCGAGGTCACAAACGCTGAGTTCTGCAACGTGACTGTCACCTACACGCACACTGGTCAGAACGAGTCCATCAACGTGGAAGCTTGGCTGCCGACGACCAACTACAATGGCAGACTGCAGGCAATCGGAGGTGGTGGCTGGGTCGCCGGAAGATTCATTCTGACTTACGCTGGCATGGCAGGCGCTGTTGCGGATGGATATGCCACTGTCAGCACCGACGCTGGCCTAGGTAGCAACGCTCCTTGGACGGATTGGATTCTTGAGAGCCCCGGAAACTTGAATTTGGATGCGCTGGAGAGCTTTGGTCACACTGCGTATCACGAAGAGGTGAGACAGATTGGATTCAGGACAAGGGACATCTGCTGAAGAGATACAAACAGACCCTCATCGTCAATCAGCTCATTCAAGACTTCTATGGCTCTGCTCCAAAGTACTCATATTGGAACGCCTGCTCCAACGGTGGTCGACAAGGAATGATGCTAGCCCAGCGCTATCCGAACGATTACGATGGCATTATTGCCGCTGCTCCGGCTAAAGACTGGGCTGAGATTCTCATCTCGAGTCTGTGGGGATCCTTCTACATGGAAACGTCTGGAAATGTCCCTCATGGCTGCGAGCTTGATGAGCTGACGAGATTGGCAATCTCTTGCTGCGACGAGCTCGACGGCGTAAAAGACGGAATTATTTCATACATCGAAGAGTGCAAAAGCCACTTCAATCCGCTTGAGCATGTTGGTTCAACTTTCAATTGCTTGGATACAGGGAAGACGATGAAGATCTCTCAGGCTGCTACTGATGTTGCAGCCGTATTGTACCAAGGACCGAAGACCTCGAAAGGCGATTTTATCTGGTACGGCTTCGAAGTTGGAGCGGATCTGAAGACGTTGGCCCCGACCACTTGCACGAAGGGCAACTGTACTGCCACAGGCGCTGGAGGAGCAGCTCAAGTTTACAACTACTTCGTCGACAAGAATCCGGCTTCCAACAGGACCGAGTTGACTTATGAGGAGTTCGACTGGCTTGTGCTGTCGCTGAAGGAAATCTTCTCCTCTGACGTCGAAGCCAATGTCACTGATCTTGAGGCTTTCAAGTCTGCTGGAGGAAAGATGCTCACGTATCATGGCCTGGTAAGCTTTCTCTTTTATTTCCGATCTTTATTCCCAGTCAAGCACGCTAAAGTTTGAATTATTGCAGTCCGATCAATCGATCCCACCTCAAGGCTCCATCGAGTACTACGAAGCAGTCTTCAGGCAATACGCAGATACCAACGATTTCTATCGCCTGTTCCCTGTCCCTGGACTCGAGCATTGCTTTGGAGGAAAGGGGGTTCAGCCGATCAAGATGTTCCATCAGCTGCGAGATTGGGTGGAGAATGGGACAGCTCCGGACTCTTCTCAGGTGACGGCTACGGCATTGGCGAACAAGACAGAAGAGCAGATTCTGTGTCCATGGCCTCTCAAGCCGACGCTCGACACAATCTGCAAGAGCTCGGGTGATGGATGCTGGTCTTGTGAGTGAAGCAACACCGGAACGACGAGTCATTCCAAACAGAAACTCAGTACTGTCACTTGACCTCAAGTCATAGAAGCATGGCAGCGCTACAGGAATGATGGAGAAGTTGCTGAGAAGTTTCCTACGACAAGCCATGCACCCAGCCTCCTCCTATTCATTGAGCCTACTTTATCATTCTACAACTATCTCAAGCGAATGTCATCAGAGTCTTCAGCTCCATGATCCTTCCTCTGATTTGCTACCTCCATCCATGCTGTCCTGCTCCATTCTATTTCCACCCAACCGTACAAGCCGCCGAGCCAGCACTCTGCTCACACTTCGCCCACTCAGCACCATCACCCGCAGCCCGCTCCAAGAAATCATAACACTTGGATCCAATACAGTCCTTCGCGGACCCCCAATGGCCGTTACCGGTGAGGTAGAAGTTGCGACCCGCGCAATCGTAGCCTGCCTGGCCGGTCCATGAAGCTGAGAGGACATGTGAGGAGAGGCTTGAAGGTGAAGGGGGATTTGGGACTTACGAGAGCCGTGGAGTTCGTTGACGCAGGTCTTGAGCTCGCCGGTGTTGGTGAGGGTAGTGTCTCCTGAGGAGGTGACGAGGCCGAAAGCGGTTGTGGAGAGGATGGAGGTGGTGACAATGGTGGTGGTGAGGAAGTGCATTTTGGTGGCTTGATTGTTTGATTGTGGTTTTGGTGATGTCGTGTTTTTGCTGTGTTGAATGCTTGGAAAGTTGATATGAATGGTGCTGTTGATGTTAGGAATCTCGCGGATATGTCAAGAGAATATATATTCGCTGAGATTGCTATTTCGAGTAGGCTGACGATTCGTCGACTTGTCCATGTCATGAGGCTGACATTCTCTACATTCCATCTCTTGTGCTGCATGGCAATGAAGCCAAGCCATCTCCGAGGCTGAAATCGCACCATGCACATAGCTGAGAAGGACCGGTCACCTCCATGTGTCGCCCTCAGCCGCAGACTATGGAATTTCTGAGCACACCGGCTATGCGACAGGCGTACTCGCGCTTCGCTCTAATACTCGGAGGATCTGAATGCTGATCTTGGCATACAGACAGGCAATGTTCGCGGCAATGGCTGAGCCATGGCTGACCATGTATGTAGTCCAATGATCCAAGTGAGGCGGCGTTGGGGTTAGCGGTCATCATCGGAACCACTTTGCGTAATCTTCAGAGCCTGCTGAAGGCCTGCATCGTCGCGAAATCTCTCCAAAACAACCTCCTTCCACTCGTGCCACTCCAAATCAGTGTCGATCTTCACAATGTTCCTTAACCCTTGAAACAACCCCAGAAACCCGTTCCAATCAGCCAAGTCATACCCACAGCAGAAAGCGAACCTGTGGAGTGAACGGCCACTCTTCACGTGGTGCGCCAAGTCAGACCTGCCTTTCTCCCTCAACAATTTTGCAAAAGTCTCCTCATCAGCGCTCAACTCGTTAATCCCATCGTAGAAATCTCTGACGTCAAGGAGCATGATGGGCGAATTGAAAGCGAGTGCTCGTGGTGCAGTGTAAGCCCATTCCCAGTCGAGGATAGCTGTGATGTGGTAGTCGTTATCGACGAGAATGTGGTCGCCTTTATCGTCTGGGTGCTTGAGGAAGAACGAAGGGGGCTCGGACTGTGCTGAATCGATAGGGTCAGCGATGCTGGGCAGGATCTCCAACAGGAACAGATGGATCAAGTAAGCATCGACAGCATGTTGGGAATACATTTCCCGTCGCAAGATCAAGTCTAGAATTATCTTGATCTCCGCGGCGTAGTATTCTCGTAGCGATGTGAAAGGGCCGAGTGTCTTCATCGCCTTGGAATCGGCGTCAAACTCCATGAGAGATTCGCGAGCAAACGGGCGAATCTGAGAACTGGAATCGATCGTCGGAGACCCCATGCTACTGAATGGGTGTGCACTGAGTTCGATGAAGACGTCCGCAAGGTCTTTTAGGAGAGTCATCTTCTGCTCGCCAGTCGCTTTCGACCATGAACAAACTCGTCCCGGCATCTTCTCCTGCAGCATGTACGTGACACCAACTGGATTGTCTGGGCCTTCCAAGGCAAAATCATAGACTGCCGGAACAGGAACCTTCGCCTGTTTAAGGAACTGAAGCGTCGCAACTTCGCTGCTGAAGATCGCGTCACGGACGTGGCGTGGTGGTGAAGTTGCGTTGAATCGACGAATTCGTGCAAACCAGACAACTCCGTCCTCAAACTGAACTTCGACATGGTAGTTCATTCCACCCATAACGCTGCTTCGAATCGTACGATCATAGGTTAGCGGAGGCACTTTGCATGGCATCCCATTGCGTAGTAATCTGGCTCTCTCGATCAAAGCGGAAATATTGATATTGCTAATGAGGCGTTCGATTTCCTGCTTTTCGGCCTCTCTCATAGCCGGATCGTATTCTGTTTCATTCTGTCAAATATTAGTACACCCTCTTTCGAGCCACTGAGATGTTGTCAATTCAGGTCTACCTCCCACGGTGGGCATGTATGAAAGGCTGATTTCAAATGCTCCGCGCACATGTGTCGATTGCACAGGATGCATTCGCCGTAAGTTCGAACGGTCGGCTTCGTGCAGCCTTCATGGTCGCAAGGCCACATTGCAAATATCAACACAAGAAGACTGTATTGTCATTAGCGATGGAGAGGCGCGAGAATCTCGAATGAGTGCAAATGAGCTGGGCGGCGATGTGATCCAGAATGATGGACGCGTGAGCTTAAAAGTTGAAGTCGAGAGCGAGCCGCGCCGCATCAGCTTGTGCGCCCTTGACTCAACTTCGATTATCTTGTCATCCCCTCATCGCTAACCCCTTTGAATCAATGCCTCGTGGACTCCGTAGGTGATAAAGGTCGGTGGTTTTCCACCTCGGCCAGATAGTCCCAGTCATCCATGCTTGAGAATCCGTTCCTTTTCAGAAATTCTGGGGGCGAAAACGCTGCTCCGAGATTTGGATAATGTGCATTTTCATCCCATCTTCAGCAGCATTCCCTTCCCTAGAGTAGTCAGTACAGCACTAGTAGGAAGTCTTCTTGTGTGACCGGAAGAGTGAAGTCACCGGCCAGCATCCCGCCCAGTGGAGTCAAAACTTCACACCGTGAAAACGCCGTCGTGTCGGGAACGTGCGCGTAGAACGATGACGATTTTGTCGTGGCCTTATTTTCGTTCGAGAAATTTACCCTTCTTCTTTCGCATCCTCTGTTTCCTCTCGCGTGTTCATGGAGAATGATTTCGACATGAGATGCATGAGACATCTCGAGACGTGAAGCCCTCTCAACCTCAAAACTCAATTCCACCACAGGTACGCTCCTTCCACCTTCACCTACACTTGCAATGAAGAACTTCAATTTCCCAAAAGCACTCTAGCCAAACCGGCGTTGAAGGGCATCAAAGATCTATTTTGCCACTGAAACAGCCCAATTCCACGAATTCATCTCTAACAGTATCTTATGAGATTCACGCTAACGAGTCACTCGCAGGTAAGCAACACCTATCTTCCTCACCTGTTGTTCCCGACTGGAATGAAGAAGAACATGATACGCAATTACCACGGTTTCCGATTTCTCTTCACGGGAAATGTGACGCGATACATCACTTCACCAACTCTGAACCGTACCCCTATCACAAGTTCGCTGCTTGGATCGAGATTTTGAGTGCTGAACAGGAAGCTGATGATATGACCAGGTAGTGTCTGCCGATCGGCAGCAGTTGCTCATGAAAGCTATATATACACTCAATGAGAAGAAGCCTTTCAATCGCTATTTCAGACCCAATCGCGTGAAGCTTGTGATGTGATGTCCCAGTATTCCTACACCATGCAATGCAATGCAAATCGATCCATGCTCGTACAGAATGCCAGTACTTCTCATCATTTTGAAGTCGCATTGGCCGCGCTCTCCCGCTTTCGTCTTCTCCTTTCCCTCGCGCTCGCTCTCAGTATATCTTCCGTCACATACCCCTCTGGCAGCTCGAATTCGACTTCGTCCATTTCCGGCAGCGGATGGCCGAAAGCAGTGACATTGCGTCCAGATCTGGCTCGTCCCAGAGCAGCGTCGCGGAGATGAGGTTTGGAATAGAAGCTCGTGATAGGTATTTCAGGCGAGGGAGGTCGAGGAGGCAGCATCTGCTTTGGCGCTGCCGGAGGGGCGGATACCGTAGGCGTAGCAGGATGGCTCGTGTTTGCAGACGCTGGATGCGCTTTTTCCTTGCGCTTGCTAGAGACCTTTGATTCCCTGAGAGCTTTCACGGTCTCCTGCTGCAGCTGCCTGGCCGCGGAAGCGTTCAGATCCGAGCTCGGCGGGTCGACACTACCTTCCGTCGAGTCGCCTTCTTCCTCTTCCGCCTCCTTGGCAGCAGCAGCAGCCTCCTTTTCCAGACGTTGTCGCTTCTCTTCCTCCTTCCACTGCCTGAACTTGTCCACAAGAGCTTGCACTTCGGCGATGAAGTAGTCTCGCTTCTTCTCGTACTTCTTCGCTTCTCCATCCGTGATGCCTGTGATGCCCAGCACACGAAGCCAATCATGGCCCTGAAGGCCATCTAGTATCCGCTCGAGCTGGACCTTTTCGTGCATAGCCCGCTCTCGCTCGATGTTGCGAAGCTGCTTCTCTTTCCGCTCGGCACGCTTGTGAGACTTAAGGAAATGCTCGTCCGTGAGAGGATCTTCCGGATTGGCAGGAATGTGCTTGGCTACGGTATCGAAGTTGAGAATAGGACTGCCATTGAGGTTGGACGAGCTTCGCTGCGGCGTCAGAGACGGCGGAGCGCCATTGACAGACGTCCTACGCGCATTGGCAGGACCACCCTTGCTGGCTTTGGTCGGCGAAGGCGTGGGAGTCTTGCCAGGCTTATTTGTGTCGTCTGTCACATATAGAGCAGAGTCGAGAGTGAGAAACTCCTCCTCTTCCTCCCTCGGGACGTCGAATATGATATCCTCATAGCTGGGGAAGTAGACAGCCAATTCGCTCTTCAGCCGTGGTCCGTCATCTTGCGACCTCAATGTCCGTTTGTCATCCTTCTTTTGAACGGTTGGAGCGTGTACTAGTTGGGATTGTGGAGGAGGCTGCGGAGAACGCGTGGTGCGGCGCGAGGAAGCGCGTTCGGGCTTGGGCGAGGGGCGGAGGAGCTCGTCTTCGGCGATGTCGAGGGTGGTCTGCACGCCGTTGACGGTGTGAACGAGCTGGCCGTGAGGTTCCTGCAGCGAGACTCTGCTGGGCGGTTTGGGCGCGAAGTGCTGGTCGAGCTTGGTCTGCGTCTTGCCAGCATTCTTAGTCGCGGCAGTGCTGGACCGGATGCTCATGCTCAGCCGCCTGCGCTTGGCCGGCCGCCCATCAGCGTCGCCATCGCCATTCGCCAGACTTTCTTTCGCGCTACGAGTGATGTTGGCGCGGTCGACATGTGATGAAGGAGCGGTGAGGCCGTTGATGTGGGACTGTTTGGCGTGGTGATGTTGATGGTGGTGTGCGGTGGCAGGTCCGCTGTCGGGTCTGGAGGAGAGGAGTCTGTTGTGGTGTGTGTTGTCGGTACTGGCCATCGCAGAACGCGACGCAGCTGGCATCGTGGGTTCGGCTGCTCATGTCGTGTTTTATTGATCGAGTGTGGTTTGTTCTGCGGCGAGAAGGTGGGAGGCCGTGGGCGAAGAATGTCTCATTGCTCGTCGCTGTCGTCGCGACCGGCTCGTCTGCAGCGTCGCCCTGACTTGACGCTGCCAAAGCTTGGGGACAAGCATAACGGTGCAGAGAGGCAGGACCCCAATCCCTTCCTACCACTCTGCACCACAACTGAATCAATCTTGTCCGCAGAAGATCAATCGTGATAACGCAATTAATTAGCAATTGATTCCAGGAAAAAGGTGGATGCTGTCAAATTCATAGCTTTTACCATTCGCTCAGCACCAGGCCGGCCAGGTTTCTATGTACCATCACTAGAACCATCCAAATGGCTCCCTAGATATCGCTGATCGCCCTCCTCTAAGCATCTCTACTTCATGAACTTACTCGCCATGCTCATCAACCCTCCCAGTCCGCCTCCAGAACCACCACCGCTTCCGCCCATCTCGCTCTTCATGTACATCTTCAACGCCATCTGCGCCGCACTCGCAACCGCAGATTGCTTGCTCTCTCCACTCTGCACGTTACCCTGTGCATTCTGCTGATCGAACAGCTTCGCTGCTTGTCCCATGGCCATACCAATGAACTGGTTCTGTCCGCCGCCGCCACCTCCATGGCTGCCGCCGCCAGAGCCGCCCTGGTTGAACATCTTCAGAGCCTGCATGGCGGCCGCAGAGCCCATTCCTCCTGATGTAGCTGGACCACCACCGGAAGAGCCGCCGCCGTAGTAGTTCTCGTGGTGCTTGACGGCCTCACCCTCGTCGAGGTCCTCGTTGGCGGCTTGCTGCTGTCTGCCTTGCAGCATGCCTAGCACCTGGCCGAACATGTTGCTGTCGCCTGAGTCGCCAGCATGCTGACTTGCGTGGGACTGCGCACCAGAGAAGTCATCAGAAGAGCCACCGTACGCTCCTCCGCCACCGTATGAAGTGCCAGAAGACTGGCCGTGGCCCTCTCCATACCGACGGCCTTCGGAGTACGATCCCTCTTGACGGCCATGGTCAGACTGGTGTCCGTATCCAGACTCTCCACCACCATATCCGCCGCCGCCGCCGCCGCCAGATCCGTATCCTTCCTGGCGACCACCGCCATATTCATCTCTTCCTCCGCCGTAGCCTCCACCCTGACGGCCACCGCCATACTCGTCTCTGTCTCCTCCGTATCCTCCTCCCTCTTGGCGGCCGCCGCCGTACTCGTCTCTTCCTCCACCATAGCCACCACCAGATCCGTATCCTTCTTGACGTCCACCACCGTACTCATCACGGCCTCCGCCGCCATAGCCACCGCCGCCGCCGTAGCTGTCGTTATAAGACATGTTGTTCAAATGCCGCAAGCTAGATGATTCGTAATCGTTCCGAGAGTCGAAGCTCAGTCTTGCCTTGAATGTAGAGGGTGGAAATGCTGAAGTAGCTCAAGAACAGCTCTCTTCCACTTTTGAATGACTCCTCGATCAAACTAATTGCTCCAACCAAGTTTCACGAAGCGATGCCCAAGGTGGTCCCACCCATGTCCGATGCAGCAATCCAGACTCCCACCAAACCCCGCCGACGTCATCGGCACTGTGCACAAGCGACGCGCCAGACATTTGGACGCGTGAAGACATCACACATACCATCAGATCAAGGAATCTGGTGATACATCGATCCTGTTACGTAGACTTGTCGTGGTTCCTTCATTCTAAGCGAAGTAGACAAGCACAGGTGAGGAATAAGTTATCTTCCATCTATCCACCTTTCCTTCGACTTGAACGACTTCGACCACAAGTTCAACTCTCGCATTACTGAATACCCAATCACAGCCATGCCTTCCTTCACAATCATGGCCTCGACCGCAGTGGTTCGCATCCCCAATCCTTTAAAGCATGTCACCATCACTAACGTCCTCCAGGTCATCATCTCCATCTTCGCCGCCTACATCTACCTCTTCGGCATCCCCCAAGAATACAAGCGAGCCATGGAAGAGAAAGCCCTGGAGAACATGGGCGAGAACAAGGCCTCCTGTAAGAACAACTCAAACCCCCCATCCACGGCCTCTTTACGCTCGTTCCACGATTTCTCCTTGCAGTTTATCCTCCAAAATCCAGCCTTGCTGCCAAGGCCATAGATGTCGCGACAGCAGCAACAGAGCGCTCGCGCTCGTCGAAATGTCCCTCATCCCCGAGCAGATGTCACTGATGGCCCACCCCTCTTCTTTGCAATGCTGATATTCGGTTGTTGTAGACCTAGCCAAAGACGCCCTCTCCAAAGTCCCCGACGCCGAGCAGGAAGATGTGAAAGATCTGAAGAAGGGACTTTCGAATGCAGTTGGTGGAGGCTTGCAGAATCCGTTGGGAAAGCTGGCTGGGGATACAGCGGATGAGGGAACGAGGGGATTCACAGGGAGGTAGGTGGGAAGTCTGGAGGTAGGAGTTTGGAGATGAAGGGGTGTGGACAGCGTCTTCGCACATTGGAGGGTTATCTCGACAGACCAGATCGCTCTCAGTGTGATGTGTGACTTGCTAGAGCCCCTGCTTTCGCCAGGATATTCGGGAACGAAATGACCTTCCGACGTGCAAAGACGCTGTATTCGGTGCTCGGAAAGCGTAGAAGTCTATTCCATCCTGGAGGGTATCAATACACATCAAATTCATCAAGTCGTTCTCAAGGTCATGTCATCGATCTCGTCAAGTCTCCGAGTTGTTCCTGCCTCTCACCTTCACGTACCCGCTGTTCTTCTTTGCCTTCTTGCTATCCGTCGCAGAAGAAGCATCTTCTGCAGCTCCATCATGAGGTGCCACAGACATGACGCTCATAGCAGCGGCGTGTCGGCTCTCCGTAGGCCGTTGCAATCCACCGACAAGCACCGGAACCTCATCTTCGCGCTCTTCATCCCATTCCCGCTCATCCAAAAAATCCCAGTCTGCGCCAGAGATCTCTGCCGAAAGGACCTTCTTGACCTTGTCTCCTATGCGCGCCGAGGAGCCAAGTGACCAGTCTTTCATCATCTCTACACCAGCCGCGCTTGAGAGGTTGTTTTGCGCAGAGCCGTGTGAGAAGACACCAAGTGTGGACGTTTGATCCTTGGTAGATCGAGATCTACGATGCTGTGTCACGAGTAGGTACCACAGGTTCTTCCCGATGTTGCAGACATCTTCGAAAGTGTTGATGTGGTCGAAGCCTTGCGATCTGCAGAGCCAGGCAAGGTCCCAAGCAAGAAGCGTGACGCCTTCGATGTACATACCGAACGCCTTGCTGTCTTCTCTCATCAGCTGCGCCAGTGGACGATCCAGCCATAGCGGGCGCGGTCGAGGCAGATTCTTGTCGAGCACACGAGATGCAGCTGGACTTGAAGACGAGCTGCCCGAGATGCCAGGAAATGGCAAGTTCTTGAACTTATAGGAAGATTTCTCGGGCATGATGACCACGCGCGGAAAGTCCTCGTGAGGAAGAATGATCTCGGCGGGCAGGCGAACGGACAAGTAGTGGGCACTCAGGCTTATTAAACGAGCAATATTGTCAAAGGTTTCCGAGACCAGTTCATGAGGTTCAATCACTGTTCTGCCGCCAACAGTCTTGGGCTTGGACCGGGCCTGCGTCCTTACATTGAGCTCCTTCAAGTCGGGAACGTACATGCCGCCCAGTGTGTATTCCGATCGTCCACTTGAGGTCTTGCGTTTCTGCAGGTTGGCTGAGCTCGCAGCCTCGCGACACAGCAGAAGTCTAGCGTCGGTAATCCTGGTGTGTGTCTTTTCCAGCCTTTGAGACGCCTTCTTGGTGGCGGATCGAACAGGATCCAAGGCTCTGGACTTCTGCTTCTGTAACTCCTCTCGCTCGGATCCTAGCTCTTCACGACGGCGCTCTATGTTGTCTCGTTGCTCAGTGATCGATCGTTTGTATTGCTCCATCTGCGTCTTCAGCTCTTCAGACCTGCTGACGATCTGCTCGACTCGATAGTTGGTAGCGTCGATATCGGCCTTCGTTCGGTCGTAAGCATGACTACGCACACCCGTAGTAATCGCGTCAAAATCTGCATTCGCAGGTAGACTCGCAAGGATGCCATCGTTGCCGGGCCTTATCACGGCCTCAGCATAGGTGTGTGCCTCCTCCCGGTTGAGCAAGCCTGTTACTTGTTGACGTCGAGGTTCGTAGAGAATGGCTTGAGCACAAGATACACACAGCGGTTTCCGGCGGCCGGAGAAATCGCGCGAACATATATCACATTCCATCGTGTGCGTGTGCGGGTTCGTCATGCCGTCCAAGACACATCCACGAGCGGCTGTATTCTGTCGAGGAAGAGAGGGTAGTGCTGCCTTAGCATTGTGAGTTTCCGGTTCGGCGGGTCCTCCAGGGACATCAAGGCGGTCGCATAGTAAGTGGAGGACAATGTCACAATGAGACTACGCCATTGCCCAAGAAATGAAGTTGTAGGGGTGTCTGGAAGAAAAAGATGAGAACGTAGTTGCCGTCAGTCATGAGGTCAATGTAAGGCAGGCATGTGATCACGCGACGGAGCTTGGACCTCCGCGTCGAATGCACGTCCTCCCGTCCCGACTTCAGCTTAACTTCCACTTCACCATTCACTTCCCAACTTGCAATCGCTCGCACTGCTCGCACCTCGACATTGCACCAAATCGGTATGTCGGACGAGCCGGCCAGCTCATCTCAAGGCCAGGAAGAAGCAGCTGGTGAACCTAAGGCTCCCATCGCTGTTGAAGACATACGGCCCTCTTCTCCTCTGGCAGCCATGGCTTCTGCAAAGCACAATGACATGCCTCCACCTGCTACCAAACCAGGAGTCTCCAATCCTCGCAAGCGCTCGAGCGGCGAGATGAGTGCTGATGAGAAGCCTGAGAACGCTTCTCGGCCTACTGACGGTCACCAAGACCAGTCAGTCTCGAAGGAGAAGGCTGGAGAAAAGGCAACTGACACCGAATCATCGTCGACTGTAAAGCTCGAGTCGTCGACTCAAGGGCGGTCTCAGAACAGCCATCTCAAATCTTCCAGCACTGCGACGCAGCAGACTCAGACTCCTCCCTCAGCACAGCCGCAAAGAGCGGGATCAAAGACTATGGCGCAAAAGAAAGGGTCCGCAAAGCATGCTGCGACCAACTTAAGCAAGCAGACATCCGAAGAGGATACAGAGAATGAGTCGAATTCTTCCGACGGCCCAGACTTTGACCAACCTGATCATCCGATCGCCGACTTTGACTGGAGCGATCTCCAGCAACGCTTCCACTACAAAGTTCAAGAGCTCGAGGCGAAGGAGGATGTTTTGCTCAGGGAGTTCAACGAGCTGATCGAAGTATGGGTGCTTTAGTGGCTATCCTTAACACATTTGCTGACGATCTCAGTCCTTCCATGTCTGGGCCGATGTCGGAAATCGGAGAGAGGTCGATCGAGGCTTCAAGCGGTTTGTTCATTCGGCCGAACCATGCGTACGCTTGCTGACCGGCCTCACAGTCTCAAGACACGGATGGCGTTTGTTCAAAACAAAGAGGACGAGCTTGAAGAGAAGCGTCAGCATTGTAAGTGACTTTTCCCCGTCATCCTTACTGCCACTCGCTGACAAATTGGGTAGACGTCAAGGTCGTTGAGGCATTCCAAAGTGCGCTTGCTCTCCTCGGACGATGATTGCACCGTCAGTAACCATTTCCCTAGCTGTCGGCTCACTTCTAAACGCTCCTAACTGGGCTGAAGATTTCATCTTCCCCAAGCCGCTGGCTGGACGATACTCAGGCAACGAGACTTGCCATGCGAAGCGACCGAGCGAATACGGGATGCAAAACTCTGACGATGTTGACGCGAGACGCTACAGTGACTACGACTTGCATGTCTCTCGCTGTGTTGTCTCCTGATGGCACGAGGCATTTAGCGGATTTTTGATTTGCTCTGGCCGGTCCCTACCGGTGTGCTTGATACCCATGATTTAACGATGCAAAGAGTACGAAGTGTAACACTACATTATCTGCTAACACGTGAGCGTCCTTTCATATGCGAAAAGTGACGCAACGATGAGTCGTGACCACCGCATGCGACTGTCTCGCGCCCAGCGGTCACCATAGGATATCGTCAAGGGTATCGCGCAGGAGTTCCGATACTGGACTTATGGAAGTTTCAAATGGGCACCTTGCCACCGAGAAGAACACTCTGAGCCCGGCAGAAGTCACCACGTCAGAGAGATCATGCCAGGCCTTGCCCCTAGCCACATGCTTTCATGTTCACCCTAGGTGTTCCGTCACAAGCCAACGCTTTGTCACATGCCCGGCGCCCTGACCGACCCTGGCCTTACTTTGTTTGCAGACTTCTGAACAATCAGCAACAGAAACATAAACAACAACACTAAACTCATCGACCTTAAGAGACCTACCCAATGAGTAGTAATCGAGCCTCCGCTAAAGGCCTGAGTCAGCCTGCAAGCCCCAAACTACGCGCCTCAACATGATTCACCCGACCAGCGCGATACTCGCCGTCTTCTCCACCGCCGCCATCTCCACCTTGGCGTGCCCTTCATCGACCATCGCCAAACGCTGATTTGGTGTCGTCAACCCAGCTGAAGATGAGCCCGCGACCAACAATGCATGGCCGGTGGTAAAAGATAGCAAGTCGGCGTCTGACCTGGAATATGACAATCATCAACTCTTACGCTAATGCTGGACCAACAAGGATTCTTGAAAACCGCCCGACGGCCTCCTACCAGCAGCAATCGGCAAGTGGCACATCGCAACTTCTCAGTCCAGTCTCCGTATAGTACCAGCTGCTGGTGGAGATCCCACAATCTGCGGCCAGGGCGATGTCGCTATCGATTCCCTGTACATCACGGACATCGCCAATTCCAACGAGGGAGATAACAGCGCAGGATACACCACTTCGGGATACAATGCCATCCAACGCGATCAAATCATCGCCGGCCGCCATGTGCTCAAATATTGTCGCAGTGGAGACGACGACACTGATGCTGTCATCCTTGCCCATGAGGTCGGCCACGTCACTGGTCTTGATCACGACTTTGTGAGGCCTGATGCGGCTGACCCCGTGTTCTTCTATCCCGAGAACTTGATTGACGATGAAGAGGTCAAGGCCAAGGTCGATGCCTCACACTCAGGAGATACGATCGAGATGGCATGCAAGTCGAGGGCCATGGCGCTGAAGTACGGCTTCTCGGCTTGCGCAAATCTCCCTTGACATTCAAACGCTGCGCAGCGTTTGTTGTTTGGCGTGACGTCGTGCCTGCCATCACAGCTTCACTAAATCTCACGTCTTCCCCCGGACACGCCTTCAACCAGCACCAATACCTCACCTTTCCGCTCTGTCGCCTCCATCGTACCCATCGCCTTCATCACCACGATCATCGCACTCGCCATCAGCATCTCAAATATCTCAATTGTTGAGGTCATGGCTGGACAAAAGCGTCAGCGCAAGCGAAATCTGCAGAATCCCAACAAGCCGCCAAAAGACTGGCAGAAGATCCATCCGAAGTTCAAGATGGTCATGTATCACGCTGGAAAATGGTACGAACTGCTAGCTTCGAAGCTACTGCATCAAATACTAATCTAGCTGATAGGTACGAGATGGGCTGCTACGAATGCGGCGCCAATCGCAGCGTACGCTCCGTTTGGGGCAAGAAAGGACTGCTGGAGCATATCATGAGGGAGCATGGTCGCTACTGCGACCCCAATGATACGAGCAAGAATGAGAGCGACCATGTCACTATGCAGCGCTGCAAGCAGCCGCGGGAGTTCAGTGACGAGGATATTCGGAAGATGAGGAAGGGAGAGCAACCGGATCAGCGCATCGATATGTCAAAGAGGTCCGCCAAGAAGCCATACAAGGAGACCAAGTTTGAGCCATCCATTTAGGTAGCTCGTGAATCCAGCAGAGTATACCTAGTACTGTTGAGGGCTTCAAAAGGAGAGCCGAACCCGAAAGTCAGAATTAAATAGCGCAGTATGAACATTTCGTCAGCTTCGAGGTCCGACGCATCTCGGATAGTCAGTTCGTCCAACATGGCAACGAAGCGGCGACCGACCAAACTGCGAGCACTTGTTTATCGGGGATCGGCCGCTAATGCAGGCTGTCCTGAAGCAGTAGCAAATCTTTTTGGACTATCTCCACTCATTGAAAGTGTCGAATTCGTGGGTCAAGATGAGGACATCGAACTCACTCCCGAAGCATTGAAAGCCGCAGATATCTATGCTCAGCCAGGCGGCGGAGGTACTCACAAATATCCTAAAAAAGCAGTTAGACAAATCTGTTAACAAAGCACCTTGTAGATCTTGACGATGCATGGCCTCAGATGGAGCGCCACAAACAACTCATCCAAGACTTCGTCCGCAACGGTGGGATCTACCTAGGCTTTTGCCTCGGTGCGTATTTGGCCGCTCATGACCCTGGCTTCGACCTCCTAGACATGAAAGACGACACGGACTCGGAGGTCATGCAGCCAGGTGCTCAAGTGGACGACCCGGACGAAGACACGGTCATACAAGTTGATTGGACCTTCTCATCTGGCTCCACGGAACAGGGAAGATGGATGTACTTCCAAGACGGGCCTGTCATTCTACTTGCTCAGAAGTCCGATGTGAAGGTTTTGGGGAGGTATTCGAAGACTGGTGATCCATGTGCGACTCTCAGTCGATTTGGAGAGGGATGGGTCGGCATTGTGGGGCCGCATCCGGAGGCTGATGAGGAGTGGTGTGAGTATCAATGAGGGTATCTGAGGAAGACTGCTGATGTGACTTTTAGATGATGATGCTGAAGTTGAGAACCCAGATGGCGTTCGATTTGATATCGGGTTGGACTTCATCAAAGCTGTTGTTGATGCTGCACGAAAAATATCGCAGCCTGTAAGTGCTTAAGCTGCTAAGGTTTGAGCTCAAGACTTGATAAAGAGAAGCATCTCCAAATAACGCACCTTTGCCAGCGTCACGCCTTTCCACTTGGAAGCTCCGTCATCTTCAAAAGATTTGGGAACAGCTGAGAAAGCACATCTAGGTCTAGAACCAAGAAAATACTTGCTTATACGGATGTTCACTGTTGTACATGCTTCAGATACTCCCATTCTTTCTAAGATCATTCGTCACCAAGGAGAGGGATGCACACATACGCTTCGTGCTTCAAGACTCCACCTCACGCACAGTCGCTGTTACCAATGGAACGTCGGCAGAGAAAGAGCTACGTTTGACTTTCTCGGGCTGAACAACACTTGTGAGCAAAGTTGGGATGGCGTTGACAGCCGAAGGGGTTGATGGAGGTCCAGTTCCAGGAAGGTAGAGATTGCCGTCTTCGCCGTCATCGTTGGCCTGGTCTTGGGCGCAACGACGATCTGTACACTGTATGACCTCCACGTTGTTCCTCAGCTCGTCCTCAGTCAAGGGACGTGTGACGTTAAAGTCGTCATCGCGGAGGTGCAGTCGATCGTCGATGAGAGCAAGACGCCTTCTTTTTACACCCGCTGGAGGATTTGGCTTCTGCTGTTTAGGAGCTGGTGGTTTTCCAGCGTCATTTTTGGCTGGCGGGACTCCTTTGTCTGACACTTCCGGTGCTCCTGGCAATCGCTTCTTGCGTGCTTTTTGTGCAGCTTCGAACTTTTCGCGATCAGGTGGACCTATGTACCAGTCGACTGCCTTGTCGAGATTGTAGTAAGGGTCATTGGACAGAAGGACAAATCCGGGGTCATTCGGTACGATATCCCTCGGCCAGCAGGGATTCCTTTTCAGATGCCAGTCATTCGCCTTAGAAGGGGCATCGGCTCCAAAATCAAAATCAATCTCGAAGACCGCTCGCGTGAAGGTCACAGTTTCATATAGGTGAGTGACGGTGCCTTTTCGTCCCTCGATGACTTTTGGCTTGGGGAGCTGCTTGTGAAACTTGGGATCCAATGCCAATTGTTCATACTCTTCCAAGGGTTCAACAACCTTTGTGTCTTTATCTCTCTTTGGGGGCCGGACTCGTTGATGATTCAGATATCCGCCATCGTGTTTTGCGCAAAAGGGTGTCCAGAGGCTGGCAGCTCCTCCATTGTCTTCTTTGGGGAGCCAGCGAATTCTTTGCCCCCATTCGGGCTTATGTACCCCATTTTCGGGAACAAAATAGGCCGGCGGCCATTCATCCGCTTCGCATTTCAGGGGCTCCTTCTTGACATCTTTCTGGCCTTTTCCACGGAAGGTCCAGCCAACATCTGTGAATATGCGCCAAACCACGTTGTGGTCTTCTGTCCAATCTTTAGTGTAGTCCTGGTTGACGCGTGATTGGTCGTCTCCGCACGTGAACTTGCTTTTTCCCTTCTTCTTGGGGTCCGCGTGTATAGCAGAATAGTAGTGAGCGCAAGCGTATGGATATTCCTCGGTACTACACACGGTCTTGAACTCAGACAGGCTTTCCACGGAGTGCTTGATTTTTGTGATCGTAACTTTGTCATCGCATTTGTCGTCTGGAAAACGAGTCAGCGTCCGAACAGTTGTGAGCTGGGCCAAGCCATTTTACCTTTTCCTTTCCCCTTGCCTTCTCCGGGTGACCGCCTGCCGTTTCTGTTTGTGCAAGACTTCGCAGTCTCGGTGGGTTTGGTGGGCTCCGAGGTCTTGTGTTCATCGCTGTGAGGTTGACCCTTCTTTGATGGTTCGGGATCCGGCTTTGGCTTTTCGCCTTTTGGCTTCATGCCGAGAAAATCAGACATATCGTCCCAAGATCCGCTTCCCTTGGGATATGGCGGAGGCCACTTCAACGCCCCAGTCCAAAGTTTAGCAGGGCCGATAGAGCCAGCTACCATGTTGAAGGCACCAAATATCTTCTCGGCTTCCGGTGGTGTATATTTGTTGCCACATGCTTTGTCTATGATGAAATTGGAAGAAGATGTGAGGGCGCTCGAAGGATCTTGCGCCCATTGGCTGAAATGGCTGGCTGCCTCTTGGTCACTGTCGAATGTATAAGCTGCGACTTGAGCAGCCTGATACGCAGCATTCGCAATGAGTCCCCCGACACCCGGCAGAGCATTCATTCCGATCTGTGCCACACTTGTGAATGCTGTGACCCATGCTTTACAAGTGACCTAAAGTCAGACACGTTCGCGTCAGCACGCGACTCACTCTTCTACTGAGAACTTTCTCACCTCTCCAATGGCGGGGAGTCCGTGATTGACGAAGGCATCGATGATGTTATTCAGGAATGGGCTAGAACAAACGCAGTTGCCCATCGTTATCTGTCGTCCAGCTGTGGTAGAGCTTGTTAGTCTCCTCTTCTACATAGACGAAGTGAGCCACGTACCGGCGCCATAGTCTTCCCATTTCAGATTCCCTAACCCAATACAGGTCGCGTTGTGGGGAGTTTCCGAGCTTCCAAGTGTCTTCATTTTGGCACCGCAATATTGCAAACAGAACTGCAGGCTAGTATCGCGGTCGACGTTGTCATCCCACCTCGTCTTCCCGTTGATGTCTGTCCTTTTTATGCGATAGATGGGGCACTTGGAATCCAGACCTTCATCGCCCGACCGTAGTGGAGATGAGAACGACGAAGTTGAAGTAGTCGGGGCAGCTGGAGGAGGCGGTGCAGCAGTGTTGTAGGTGCAACTTGCGGCTGTCTGAGTGTGTAGAATCTGTTTACCATTTGGAAGGACCTCGGTACAGTCTATGTTCGAGAATTAGCAACGCTTTGTATCAAACCGAGAAGGGATTGGAGCTTGCATGATGCCGATGGAAGAGTTGGAAGATTAGGCAAATGACTGATAGAAGTCTCTCGACGCATTAAGTCGAAGTCGTTGCTCTCGTGTGCTGCTGATAGGTCATGAAGGGCCCGTAACTGGTCGAGAGCCAGGATAGTCCAAACGTGCTGGGATAGCAAGAGGAATAAAAGCCTGCGAGGCATCCTCGTATTCGATCAAGGAGTCTTGCGAATAGGCAATCGAGTAAGCAGTGTGAGGAGACGCAAAGAGCTTGATAGTATCCACCTCTTGAGCACGTTGGCGAGAACCCGCATATATAATCGGACTTGTTGCCATTTCCACATTTGACAACACTTGTGTGCTGAACAGCATATCTTGTTGGTAGCGCGTACACAGTATTGGCGGGAGAGCAGAGCGTTGGTTGTAACTCCATCTTGTCCAATATGAGCAGTCTTTGGAACGTTGACCGCGCGTGTAGTCTTGCGGCACATCTGCGAAATTGGTCGACGCCGCTTGAGCGCATATGAAGAATTGAAAGAGACTCCTCAAGCGGGTAGTGAAGCGCCCATTCTCGATTGACCAGTGGGAGGACTCTGGAAGGAACGACAAGTGTTGCTCTCTAACCAACAAGCAGTGAGTGGCCAATTGATTATCTGAGTACGTCAACTCCGTCGTCAAAGCTGCCAAAGTCGTCAGGAGCCATTCTGAAGTCTAAGGTCGCCTGAATGTTGAAGGCGCTTCTTGACACAAGCTCTGAACTTTATCAGACCTGCATCAGACTGCGCCACTCTTAACGCATGCAGCGTCTTCCTAGGTTTGTACGCAAATAGGATGAAGGAGCGCAATGTCTGTGGGAATACATCTCAGTCAACGTACTCCGTGGAGCGAGGCTCTTCTGTGAAATGCAACAGGCCCGAGGAATTAGGAAGTGCATGCACAGACAAGATCAGCGCCGTGAGCAGTATACTATCTCCAATGCGAATAAATATGCTTTTGCAAACTTGCACACGAGCGCTGAGAATGCAAGGTTGCATTACTCAGATTTTCCTTCAGTTTCTGTATTGTGAGCCCCAGATGTACGACTAGTGCCGGCCAAACGACTCGACCGTTGGCTCGTAAACTTGAATATTGATGTACCGAACGACTTGTCGACATTCTCTCTTGGAGTGGAACACTTAAAGGGCCCAACTTTGGTGTCCTTGGCCGATCCATGCTACCAATTTGTGGGAGCGGTCATCATTTCTCGTCTCTTTTCTCGGTATGCTTGCTCCGTCTGCTGGACTTGGCGCAAGCAAGCATACTTTTTGAAGTTTTCAGGCCACCCGTGCCTGCGATATAGCTTTTGCATGTCCGTGGCATAGTGAGGATCCGGACATCCATCCCCGGTGTGCAATATTATATCGTGTGGATCGATTGGAATCAACTCTAAGTTGATGAAACTTTGCCTGAGCTCGTTGAGAAGCTCATGAAGGGAGTTGTACTCGGTTGCTGCAGGACTATCTTCTCCGTCCAAAGGCCTGAGACGGGCAGCTGTACCGTCTCTCATATCGACTGCAATGTAAAAGCCATTACGCGATTGGACGCAATCCGCCAGAACTGCAATATGTTCGGGTTGGCGCAGTCGATCCCAGGCTGGGCCATCGTACCAGTCAGGCTCGTAAGGTTCCACCGAACTTGCGCTTCGGCTTCTTAGTCCGGTATCTGCGAAATATTTGCCAGTGTAGTCCATGCATGAAGTTGCCCTGGCGATGAAGTTGTCGATCTCCACATCACGCTCGACATACGGTATATGCTTGTAGAGGTCCAAGACGACATCCGTTTTCCCAAGGAACGCGAACCGTTCTGCATTGACGATCTCCCAGCCTTCAGCCGGTGGTGTTTTCAACGCATCATCAGGCAGGTACATGCTCGTCAAGAGTTCGTAGTATGAGAGAAGTTCGGCGGCAATAGCTTTGCGGCGCTCCACAGCAACTGCGTCGACCACAAGAGGACGTGGGTTTTGGGCCGCAATTTCCACCTCCGCCCGGCGTTCCGCCTGCTCTTTAAAAATTGCGACTTGCTCCTCGTCAGTAAGTCTGCCCATGGTCGTCTGATGTTGAATGTAGCAAGTTCGATGTGTTGATGTTAAAGTCAAGGAAGAGAGGTGGTATTTGAAGAGCTTAGGAGCGTTCGTGGCACAGCAAGAGCGCTTAGAGAACCGAGACCGAAATTTAGTCACAACAGCGCCTGGTGCAGAGATCCAGGAGATCAAGTTTTTGAGGGCCAGCTGAGGAAGGCACAAATGACATGCAATCGAGCAGCAAGACACCATGAGAATATGAGAGAAGAGCTGGATGCTTTCAGTGGCGTCTCCATTTCGTGAAACAGGATCAAAGCCATTGGGGGATCTCACTTCGTTACGTCGAGGTCAACGAATTCGGAAACGACAGTGGTTAAAGACGTGCGAGAGATTTCCATCAAACAAATATTCCCAAATCTCACAGTGCTGAGATCTCGTTCCCTCGATTTTGAGGCTGAGGTCCTTCATGAAACCAACACAGTGACAGATCTCAAGAGGCCGCATAAGTCGATTTCAACGTCCCGAACTTGATGTTCGAGAAGATGACATTGCTATTCGGATACTGCGCATTGACTTGCGATGGGACACCCGAGTTTGTTGGACAAGTGCCTCGTACCGCACCAATGGCACTGTCTGCCGCGTTCGTCGGGTATTTGGAATCGAGCCAGAGCATATTGGCCGCGTAGTCGTCCCAGATGGACATGACGAGGACCATGCCGTCGTCCATGTCATCGCCCATTGCGGCAAGACCACCGTTGGCTTGGAATTTGTTGGTGTCGCCAGTGGCGGCCTTTTGCTGGTTGCAGAAAGTGTCGGTAATTTGGTTGGTCTTGGTGATGCCAGCGACGTTGGTGTTGGATTGCTGGATGACTTTGCCATTCTGGACATAGATGCGGCGGATAGCTGTAAGGGTGCCTGTCGCAGTGTTGTCTGAGGTGATGAATTGGGTAACTACGGTCATTTTTTGCTTCGTATCGACAGTCAATCCAGGACCGAACTGTGTGCTTTGTCAGTGGCGTGAGCTGAGCGAAGTGATGGAAATGAAAGTCTTACAAAGGTGTGATTGTTCCAGCGGTAAGGGTTGAAGTCGCAGCCATCTTTGTCGCAGACAGAAGAGTAGCGCTGGGATCCAACACCGCAGGTGGCATCGGATGAACATGGGCCGTCAGTGGTGCACACATGTGGAGTGACAGCGTTCGAGATCGAGTTGGCTTCCCAAATGTCCATTTCGCTACAGCAAGAGCCGACTGATCCAGTGCCAGAATTCGGGTCTCCACTGGACGGCGTCCATTTGTTTGTGTTCGCCTAAAAGCAGATTAGATCATGAAGACCTATCGGCCGGTTGCCAACTTATGCTCGTACCTTGCCGGCAATGAACTTCAAGTCTTGTGGGCACTGAGCGTCGCAATATCCAGTGCCGTACTGTTCCTCATTAGTCTCTTCTCCTAAAGCAGTTGACTTATGCAATCGGACTCACCTTTGCACCGGCCTTGTTGGTTGGATACTGCGACACACCGCCATCTGCATCCATCTTGACAAAGTACAGAGCGCCGTTCAAGCCGCATGGCAAGTTTGAGACGTCGACATCAAAGGTGAACTCCATGTTCTTCAGCTTGAACATCTCATAGCTGTTTCCATTGATCAAGTACACGCGAGAGCTGACGGTATCGTTAGCATTGCACATGAAGAAGGGGCGTATGACAGCGGAACGTGCCCAACGTTGCTCCCGGTGACAAGCTTCAGGTTGAGGCTATTGCCACTTGCTTGGATACCGTAGGTCCCAGGATAGTCAGCGCCATCCAGAGCATAGTTGGCTGCACATGTAGTTGGATCCGGGCAAAGAGCTGAGTTCCATGTGTTTCCCTACATTGATTCTGTCAGAACAGCGTCCAACAGATGTAAGTTCTTCATCAAAATGACATACCTAGCTCATGTCAGTCTAGATCAGGCTGGTTCATTAAATCGACTCACCGTGTAGCAGTTCGTGTATCCTCCGACGTTATGGACCCAGCGCCAATTAGCGTCGAGTACCACAGCGGTGTTGACAGTAGTACATCCTGCCTTTGTGCACTTCTGGTAAGGAAGAGCTGGATGATTTTCGGCCGTGTTGGTTCCGGCCTGTTGGGCCAAGGCAATCGACGCCAGGCCAATGGAAGAACAGACGATCTTGGACAAAGACATGGTAGCTCGCGTTAGGGATGGAATACGAGAATGCTTCAAGTTGTGGGCAAAGAGAAGGGAGGAATGAGCACCTAAGAAGGCATAATATATGTTCTTCATCTTGTTTGATGGCTTTCTCATCGTTCGAATAGCTCTCGGGGTTCATGGCTCCGCAATCAACATTTGGAGACGACATGCTGATCTGGTGGGAGTCGTTCGAGGAAGCGGACAGCCATAAATGGCGAGGGATATTCGGCCGCTGTACTGGACTGATCTCGCTTGCCCACTTCGTTCCTCGTATACTGTAGTTAGAAGCATGCCGCGGTCCTCAGCGCCGACTCTGACTCGGTCCATGTGATTGCTTGGTCAAACGATGCCCTGGCCGCGGACACCAGTACTTGTCCAAAACCCACCCAATGTGACCTGGGATGTTAGATCGACCTGCAAATAACATTCTCGATTCGGCACGGAAGGAGCGTGAGGTTCGAACCGAACCTTTCATCGAATAAGCATTAGAGACGCAGGGCAATACGAGCTGCAGCGGCCCAAGCGTCCCTAGGCTTCATTGTCCCGGATAAATTCCAGAGTATTGACTGACGTTTATCCAGGATGCGATCGAAGGCACTTGCTTTCTAACGATCCAGTTCAGTCCTCAAATTTGTGCCGGTGGTAGCCTGGCTCCTGGTCACTAGCTGGAACGTCTACGATTGCGCTTCTCGCAGCCTCATGGTCGGAGAGATATGACAACTCCAAAGCTGATACGCCGGATCACTTGATTTCATTGCGTCTGCCAAGTAAATAAGCATATTAAAGGCCCTACCTAGAAGGGGAGTTAAAAGGGACGGCGCCGTGGAGAACATCGCGTGGATGGCGTAGCGTATGAGACTGGCCGGGATGTTTGAGGAGTCTTCAGCTGATCGCACACGTGGCGTATTCCTCGATCCAAGTAGGCTGAAAGCATACATCATGGAATACCAGTACCAGCTCTTCTCAGACCGAGGTCTTCGTCTGGAGCAGACTACACGCCCGCTCAAGACGCTCGGGGCTTAACGCGAAGCGATGTGCCCTCCTTCCCTTTACAATACCGCGCATACCACCTCTTGTCGAATCGTCGAGTCACCAACAGGGGCTAGATTGTGTTGCTGTGCGGTCCGATTGGCGGTGAATCATCGTTCTTAGGACCATCGGGACGGTCCTCCGCTAGGTAGAGATGTGTCGAAGAGATGCGACACGTGATGCCGCTCTTCGATTCCGTGCATGAGCCCGATCTCCGTAAGTCGATGTTGCCGATGGTGCTCAGTCTGGTACGCTCAATTTGTGATAACCAAAACATGCTAGTGATGCAGCAGCATATCAAGGTCGTTGACAATAGAACGGCTTCACCACTACCTGAATGGCTTCCAAATCCTGAGGTGAGTATATTTGCCGCAGGACGGTCGGCTAAAGGCCTTTCGGCACCAATGCCAACATTTAGATGTCCAAAGCGGTTTCGAGAGATAGCACCGAGGGCTTCGTGATGTCCGTTGGTGGAGCCATGATATGTGGAGACAGCGTTCCGGTAGATGATCTCTCAGGATCAGCTGCGAGTGAACACTGAAGTGCTTGTCGGTGGCTGCAGTGACGCGCTCAGACCTCGGTCCGGCATGTCACGGAAGCGTTGGAGCTTTTGATTGATCTCGGAAGAAGCTTTCCAGATCGGAGAGGCTATGTCGAGTACTGATCGAAATGTCTGTGCTCTTCCAGCATGGTCGGGTCTCATGGCAGCGGTGGTGTTGTAAAGGCCGAATATGCAACTTCATCCTTCATGAAACTTCCACTGCCAGACCCGTCATCGGAGGAAGCGGTATCCGGTATTATGATATCCTCTTCGCCTTTCGAGGTAATGCGAACCATGGAGTCTGACTGCCCAGGATGCGTCTGCCTCATTTTGCTGCGACGCTTCCCACTCTTCAGTCGATGCCACAGACCAGCAAGAGCAGGCAAATTGGCCGTGACGAAGGAAAGATGGACTTCGATCTCGCTCCACATGCCGAATTTCCCGATGTCCCATGTGAGATTGACCGAATTTTTGAGCGAAGGTATCGATGTTAGGCGGACAATGCTGCATGCTGTTACTACAAAACCGAGGAGAAAGGTGACGCATATCCTGTTCAGATTTGTGCTGTTAGCTTCCCAGTCCGGGGTAAGTAAGTCGGCGGCGAGTGAGTGCGGAGACAACTTACCCTAGCTTTCGCTCATAAGTCACGCTCTTCAGCACCATCAGCTTCGAAATCGGCAAGAGAAGAACCCAAATATCGAAGAAGATATTGAGGCCTGCAAGGCCAAGGAAGGCAGCGACTAAGTCCACTCCGCCCGTGAAGCGTGTAACGATGGCGGAGTCGCCCTTGTAATAGTTGTAAGGCCATTGTACGTATATTGCGCCACTGGAGAAGCCAATGATTCCGGAGAGAAGGAAGAACACTGTCACATAGCAAGTTTTGCGAAAGCCGGTATTTGACTCCCACCTAGCGTTCTGGTCAGCAAGTCGACTCTGGCATGGTGTTCGCCGACTCACATCCGAAGGTACAGCAGGACCATAGCAACTTTCATGCCGCATGTGCCGATGATATAGAACGGCTCGCTGATGTAGACCCACTGCTAGGCCGTCAGCAAAATGGTATGTTCTGAAGTTTTGTGGTACTGACCAGTCCAACTCCTACGATATCTTTCGATTCAATGTCCAACGCAGAGACGTCTTTTCCGGCACCGTACCGATGCAAAAACGGCAAGCAGACGGCCATTTCAACTGCTGCCAGCGCCCAGAGTAGCAGAACACACCAATCGTCCCACCAATATCCAGGCCCATCTAATCGAGGGGAGCGAGACAAGAATCTGCCTATTACAGAGGCCGTGGCAAGGGCAAATAGAACAAACGACAAGGTGACTTGGACCTCGCCATCATGTCTCGGTTCCAGATCTGGACATGCATAGTTTTGCCAATCCAGAAGATTCGTGAGTTTCGGGCACGTCGTTTGAATGCACCGTGTGAAGGGTCCGTGGTAGAAGGAATGGTAGGAGCTGCATGCTTCGTTCAGAGCATCTGCGAACTGGGCCTCGCAAGTATGGACGCAGTCGGGAGAGGCCATAGAATTGTTGTAGGCCTTGGTACTGCGATGTTGAAGGATGCCTGGTACTGATAACGGCAAGCCATCATCGGGTGCCGGTAGTGCGGAGCAATTGCCGCCGACTGTGAATAGAAGGAAGGATATGCAGAGGAACAACGCGACAGTTCCTCTCATCATACCTGCATGTACACGGCAGAAACATGACATGTAGTCGGAGGACGAGCGGAAAAGAGGAAGGAGGGAAAGACAGGCACCAGAGCTGTTTTGGAGCAGCGGCCGTCAAAGACAATCGGTCAAGAAGCCGTCTGGTCGCCTTCTGGACTGTCTGTCTGGTGGGCCAAACACGCCCAAACTCGCCCAGCAGGAGGGGTCAGACCGCAAGCCAGCGCGAAGTTTACAGCCGAAGTTCGGCTGACCGTTCCACGGTTCGGGGCGGTATTGGCGCCTGCATTGGGAAACAGATCATCATCTGCATAAGGCAAAGTCGGAGAGTAAATTATATTGTCGTGCAGGACAAATTTGACCTGGCGTCGCGCTCCTCATCGCCGTAGGTCCCAAATGTAGTAGTGAGGCGTCCAACGGTAGTAGTGATAGAGTGAGTTTGCCCCAATCGGTATATGCGGTTCTTGATGGCTTGATCAGTCAGGTCTGGCGCGCTAAGATCATTCCTACCAAGCAAGCTGCACAGTGCCCTAGGCGTCTGGAATTGATGAGGTCAATCTAGACATCGTGACATTGCCGGACACATCTCTCATTAACATTGGAAATGATAAGACAAGCACAGCAGTCTGCTATCATCATCATTGCTGTCCAAAGTCAGCCGCATTCTGTGAGCTCGAAGCGAGATTCCTAAAATACGACGATGTCGACAATTTCAACGTCGCCGTTGTCGCATCATCGCACGTTGGCCGATCAGGTCGATAGACTTTGTATGTCTCGGATGGGTTAGGCGAGGCAGCCAGATTCCATCAAGTGTCTGGATTGTGTGTCCTCGCCGTGGGTATCCAACGAATTTGCGCCTTTTGCAGCAGAGAACAGTGATGGGAATTGGCGGCAGGGTGACAACACATATCACCTGCAGTATCGCATTGCTAGCTGCATGCATCTGTGAGCCGCTAAGTACGAGACCGAGGCCTCCACAGAACTTGCTGACGACTGCAGGCTGTCCAGCACCTTACGATGCATCCCATTGATGGCGGTCGAGCTCCTCGGATACGATGCGCATGCCTGGTGCAAAGGAGAGAGCGTATCCTAGACCATCCTTGATTGTCGACATAGTCTTCAATGGCGTCGCTTCACTGTCAATCGAAAAAAAGGTGGAGCACGAAATCGCATCGTGTAGGCGCTGATCGCTGTGCTGGCACCACCTTATCTCGTGATCCTGGCATTCTTTGTCGAAGATTGAAAGAGCAGTGGACTACCGCATGCATACAGAGGTCTCAGGGCAGATGCCGTCTGTGGTATACACATTGACAGCTGGCTGAATGGACACCTGCCGACAATAGCGCCGCAAATGCCAAGAGAGTAGGTCGGTGGTATCTCTTTTCGTTCATCATGACCCACGCGCTCCTTTCAAGCGGTTTGACATGAGGCAGCTGCACGCTGAAAAGCCTGGGTCTATTGTTGGTCGTACGAGTTAGCATCGGAGAGCGACACATCAGGCAGTTGGCTTCTGACTTGCATGGCCACCCAAGTCAAGTTTAGGTGGCCTTGGATCGTCAACTTCTGCGCGTAGACTTGGATTCTAGCAGGTATGCCTGGGAGCAAGTTGAGTGCGTAAGATGTGCGGAGTTGTTGGGAGCAATTGGCACACGCGCGCCGCCATCGCTGCTGCATCCTTGGCCCAAAAGGATCTGGATCTTGCGGCCACTAGATCAATCCCCAGTATGTACTGGTGGACGTGAGCCATCACTTATAACTGTGAGAAGGCCCTCCTGCCATTTGTATTGATCCGCAAAATGACCTTGAAACCAAGCTACTCGTCTGATAGACTTGTCACGTATGTCTTAATGTAGTCAACCACATGACTTGAAGGGAAATGAGCAGCTCTCAAGAACACATTTCCACTCCCAAACACGCCTCGCAGGGCGGATCAAGTTCGTTCGCCTGGCGCTTTGGGCCTGTGCGAGTTCCAGAGCAACTATCGCCCGGCCAAAGTGAGACGCGCGTGCGGGAAAGAGTCCAAAGTCCAGAGCTTAGAGTCCGGATTCCGGAGTCTCGACAAAGGACAGCCTGGAGAACATCGCCCGCCAAATGTCGGAGGTGTTGAGTTGCGCATCGGCATAGCATCTCTGCGTGTTGCCAGGACCGAGATATGGCTTCCGGTGGTCGGGATGATGATATGCTGATGTGGAAGAGTGAAACAGCAGCGCAAGCAGCGCAAAGAGTTTTATAAGCAGCACCCGAATTTAAGCTTTCTTAGCCTCGGGATCGTCCGGAGACACGATCCGAGATGTTAGCGCGGAAATGCCGAGATGGCCCATGCTCTTGTCCTCGTCTCCAACTTCAGCTTGACTCTTTCTTGATGATTATGCGCCTTGCTGTCTATTGAAGTCAACGCACGCTTAATTACCATCCAGCATGGATACGATGGACTCTGACAAGGCGACTCCCAATGGCGATGGAACTAGTCCACCGGCGCAGAAGCGACAGCGAGCAAAGCAGGCCTGCGAACCGTGTAGGCTGCGAAAACGAAAATGCGACGGCAACATGCCCTGCAACATGTGTACCCAATTCGAATACAAATGTTACTTTGAAAAGCACCCACGAAAGCGAAGTAAACTGGTCGAACAGCATGCGCGCGAAGATCTCAACGGTCAGGAGCCTATCAAATCCGAAGCCAGTTCTAATCAGCCGAGCGTCGAGGACATGACCAAGATGCGACACATGGAGGCCAACTCTGGCATCGCATTCACCAGGCTACTTGGACAACGCCTGGATCCATCCAGTGGGCCGAAGCTATTTACGTTTGGCTGGAACTTGGGCAATAGCTCATACTCAGTACCAACAACACGGCCAATTACCGATTTCATAGATCAGGAGCAGATGTTTTCGCTGGCGCGACTACATTTTGCTAACGTCCACCCTTTGTATGGCTTCCTCGATAAGGACCGCATCCTGCAAGCGATATCTCTGAGATGGTCAAGGCCTGATGCGTGCGAAGTGCCCGATCACTTGCTTTGCGGCCTCGCAGCAGTGGGGTCATTATTTTCAGAGACTGGCGTTCTACCCATCGTGTCAACGCTGGTAGACGTTCAGAAACAAGCGCTGGAAGCCACAAGCACAATGCTTCCTCCCTCTCTCGCAGATGTGCAGTCGTGGATTTTGCGGTGCTTATTCCTACGCTCCACAGACCATCCCCACTCCACATGGATCGCGACCTGCACAACGATGCACCTCGTCGAAGCTGTTGGACTACAGTGCGAAGTGAGTAGTTCTGTTCTACATCCGGCAGCGGGCGATGCGAAAAACGATCCCGAGATTCGCAGACGATGCTTCTGGGTGGCGAGAATGCTGAACACGTGGGTCTCTTTCGAATATGGTCGCACGCGTGTCGCTCTTCGTGGGATAACTTCTCAATTGCCCACGTGCAAGGAGGGTGACTTCACGGCCGACTATATCAATCTTTACAGCATCTCATGCTGTCTTGATCCGGAGACATCCGACAAGGCAGGGCAGTGGGAAGAATTCCTAGAAAGATTAGATGCTTACGAAAGCAAGCACGATGGGATCGCGCTCTCAAAAGCAAACCTTGGACTATGCGGCTACCGAAGACTTCGCCTCGCGAACCCGAACCTGACCAGCGAGATCATTAACAAAATCATCAAGATAGGGCTCAATGGGCTGGAAGCCGCGCGAAGGATGGCTGACGCCCACATGCCGTGGTGGCATGTAGCAAACGTACCCTTTCAGGTCATTTGCGTCTTTCTTGCTATGGATGCTCGAGAATCTCTCTCCCATCTGACGACAGCGATGCGGACTCTGGAATTTGTTGTCGATCGCTTCCGTACAGCGGCGATGAAAGAGGCCTTGAAGACCGCACGTTTCCTTGTGCGGTTGTCGAAAAAGCGAAAAGATGAAGACTCAGAAGTGCTGGCCTTCAGTCTCAGGAAGGATGGGGCAGACGCAGATCCGCAGCCTGAGAACTTGAAGCTGATACCGCCTCATCCGACACCGAATGGCGTTGTACCACCTATGAACGCCGCTGCGACAGAGACGCCCATGACCACGTCGAGCAATGAGGACTGGAACCTGGACGTGCTGAACGATTCGCAATTCGATTGGAATTACTTCTTGACGCACGATATGCCGGCTTTCAACTCCTTTGCGCCGGATGGGACGATGTGAGCGACGAGCAACTGAAAGACCTGTTTGATAGCATGTAATCCAATACCCCAGTGAGCGACTTATTGATGACAGAGCATTTCAAGCTTGATTCTTCCAAAATGGATTCGCCGCAACCTGTTGTGACCCCTCCTCCATCCGAGGAAATACTGACGGGCATTTAATGCTCTCGCCGTGCTTGGCGCGACGAAAGAGCTGCATCAATTTGGCGGCAGCCGTTCATCGTTGCCGTTCATCGTTCGTCGTTCACATAAACGTGGAACTCATCTTGCTCTCCGGACCGCGTATGGCAGAGTTCCCCGAGCCTTGCGAGATCGGTAGCGAATGCGAACGTCTGCAGCCGGAGTCCTTTACCAGATCAAGAACGGAGAACGCAACTCTCACCATGCGAAACGGTCGCAATCGCCAAATGTCCATTCACCGAGCCTTCCTTTTGGGTAAGCTTGAGTTACTGTAATAAATTGATTCTAGCATGATGTCCCGAGTAAGTTTTGGCAAAGCAACAGGAGGAATACGGAAACGCCATTTGACTTGCGGCAGAACGACGGGTGAAAGTTTTCCCAGATCACCGCCTTCGGCTGAGTAAACGCGCAGAAGCAACGCTCACGATTCGGTACAACGCAACATAGACCATGAACTGGCCCGCGCCGGATCTTGGGACCAGAGAACATGAAATGGCCGAGCTTTTGGTCTTCAGGAGAAGAGCAAAATCATGACAAAAAATCTATCCCGGCGCAAGCGAGAGACCGCGTAGCAGACGCGTCGCAGGAGACCTTGCAAGAACTCAAGCAAATCGCATCGGAGCACCAACATGAGTCCTCGCGCTTCACGACAACGCAAACGCTCGGCCTTTCCCTTCTCTCATGCGCCCTTACCCTCGGTGCTCTTCGTGTGTACAAGCACCATCTTCGCCGCATCCCTGCCGTCGACTACCTGCGACCTGAAGCGCTGCGAAAGAAGAGCCTCTACGGATACGTGACGAGTGTAGGAGATGGTGACAACTTCCACTTCTTCCACACTCCTGGTGGAAGACTACTTGGCTGGGGCACACTGCGGAGCATACCAAAAGAGCGGAAAGCGCTACAGAACCAGACACTACATGTGCGAATTGCAGGTGTAGATGCACCGGAGCTCGCTCATTTCGGCCGTCCTGCACAGCCGTACGGCCAGGAGGCCCTCGAATGGCTGCGCAGTCAAGTTCTGCACAGGTACGTGCGTGTGCTGCCATGGCGAAAAGACCAGTACGAGCGCGTGGTTTGCTCGGTCCATTACCGCCGGTTCGGGATCTTCAGAAAAGATGTTGGCCAAGAGATGATAAAGGCGGGCTTCGCAACGGTATATGAGGCGAAGTTTGGCAGTGAGTTTGGAGACAAAGAGGAGGACTACAGAGCCGCAGAAGAGCAGGCGCGCAGGAAGAAGGTGGGCATGTGGAGCGAGCCTGGGCTGGTCAACAGGCTCTTTGGAAAGCGGAAGAAGGATGTCACTGAGAGTCCCAGAGAGTTCAAGAATAGGATGAAGCAGAGAGATAGAGACGAGATGGCCAAATAAGATGTGACTCTGGCGCTCAAGGAATTCTCGAGAGGTATGGCACCTGAGAACAGCAAGACGACTGTAATTGGGCCATTTGTCTAACCTGAATCCTCCTCTGGCGGGCCCTCGATACCCTCGTAATCTGTGATCAGCACACTCCTATCCATTGCAAAGTTGTACAGCTTCTCCCAATCCACGCAAACGTGATCGCTCCAGTTTCTGGACTTTGGCTTTCCATCTTTCCAGAAGAATGTCGCCAACGACGTATCTCCACGACACATGGCCGCTTTTCGCAGATACTCGAAACAATGGTCGATGTGGACCTCTTCCTTCTCGGCCTCTTCAGCGGTCATGTTGGGATGGTAGTAGTCCAAGTGCAGGTGTTGTTTTAATCGCTGGAACAAGAGGTTAGCAGGCGACCGATATGATGTCGGCGGAGAAGCGTGCCTTTATGCAGTGGAGCTCGTGGAAGACCGCTACTTCGGCCATATACCCTGAACCGTCCTTGAAGGCTATGGTTTCTTCTCCTAGCTGGTCGGCTTCTGACGAGGAGATCTTTACCGCCATAGCTGGAAGCTGTCAGACATCTCGGAGTCACTTCTCGTGCCAGAATACTCACGTCGTATTAATGACCTCCATGCATCATCCATCTCTGGTCGCGGCTCGCCCGCATAGACATTGTCTGGCAAAGGGCGCCATATTCGCTGCTTGGAGTACGATATCGCGTCGATCGCTGGCTCTGGAGATCATTAGCTTTCAAGTGTCACATAAAACGCGAGTCGTTTCAGTCTGGCTTACTCCAGAGAGTATTTGGCAGTACCTTGCTTGGTGAAAAGTACCACCATGCGCTGACTGTGGCGTTCACAGTCAGGAGTGCTAGGAACGCTATTCGCCACCAAGCCGACACGGAAGGTGGTCTTCCTGAACGAAAAGCGAAGTCGTCCTGATTTTCGGCTTCGTCGTGCTCACTGCCATTCTCAAGGAGACGCTCTTTGCTTGATTCATCCATAATGGCCATCATTCACAACAGTGATAAGCGTCAGAGAGCTGCGCACTTGTGAGATCGAAGCTTGCACAGCGGCAGACTCTCCCACGAGCCTCCCACGCTCGAGGACCATGCATACATGCATTCGGCCTTCCGAACACGATCCGCGCATTCTACCGATTTGCAGACCCGAATGGTTTAGAGTTGCCACGTTCTGTTGATCCCGTGCTTGTGTGGAGACGGGCAAGCTGCCACCGGGACAGCGATCCTCCAGCTGCGGCTGAGAGAACTAAGGATGATAGTGATGTCAAACCAACACAAGCTCAGATTGATGTTGGCACCGCTTCGGTTGATCTGCGTTCAAGCCAATCCATAGTGCTGATGTTGGTGTGCGTGGAGGTGGCCATTCCTGTGAGCTGCCGCAATTCGCCAGGCGAGGACATCGCATCAGAACGAAATCTTGGATCACATCTCGCTTTTGCGACCAAAAGCATTGCAGGCAAAATTGCGAATTCAGAATGAACGAGATGAAATACCATGAGCTCGAGGGGAACGAAGAATCAGAACATCAAACAACAATCCGAAATGTCCATCAAGCGCGCCAGAAGCAAAGACTTTGGACAGCGGCGGCTGTCGTACAATTCATTTTCCTGATTGGAATTGCATTCACATCCATACATAGGAGTTACTGGTCATCACAAAGTGGAGGCACCAAAGAATCGATACGAGGAGGCTTCCCACCAGCCGAGACGTCCTTGCGCTTCCAGAAACAACTCTTCGATAAATACGGCGTCATGACCTCTCCGACAGCACAAGACCCAGGTCCGGCCCTGGATCAGGCATGGCACTCCCTCCTCTCCAGCATGATGATCCGTGTCTCTCCCTCCGAACTACAATCGCAAACCTCAGCGTCATCCATCCCGCTCGCTGATGGATCTGGAGACTACATCGCCAGTCTCGGAGTCTACCACGAGCTTCACTGTGTCAAGTTGCTGAAGCACTGGTTACACAAGGATCATTACTTGAAAGGCTGGGAAGATGAGAAGGTGCAGCAATACTGGAAGCACCTGAATCACTGTTTGGATTGGATTAAGACTGCGGCGCTTTGTAGGAGCGACACGACGTTGACCACTATGAGCTGGAATGGCACGCGGCTGGATACAGAGTACCCTGTTGAGTACACCTGCACAGAGCCGGATTCGCTGCTTCAATGGGCGGATCAGAGGGCGGTAGATATTTCTGACCTTTCAATCTTGGAAGGACCATCATGATGATACCGCATGAAATCAAAAGGAAGTTGAAGTTATTTCATGTCTTTCATTTAATCTATTTCAATGCTATTCTGCTATACTATTCCCGTCCTGTCGCCACTGCGCCACTTGTACGACCAGTCGTCAATCACCTTTCTATCCCGACACATTCTCGTCGTGCCCCAAGCGTCTACATGCCCCGTCTCCTCATTAATCGGCTCCAAATTCGTATCCGCCGCGCACAGCAGTGCGTTCTTCAAATAATCAAAACAATGAATCGTATGCGCCGCATCGTGATCGCCCCATTTGCTCTTCACATCTTCCATCATGCCCGCCAGAGTCTCGTTGTTCTTTGCAAGCTCCAAATAGTAAGCAATTCGCAGGCCGTGAAGGCAGTGCAGTTGGTGGTACATTGCCACATTCATCTCTTTGGGGTAGTCGGGATGTTTGATGAAGGCTCCTCCAATGGGGGGTAGAGAGCCCCAGGCTGCTTCGCTGATGGGATTCGGTTCGCGCGAGAATGTATAGTTGTATGTCCAGTGGGTTTCTATGTTGCCTGATGGTGCCAGGCGACCGTCAGAAGCCAGTTCTGTGTGATGCGAGGAGCTTGTCCATGTTCCTAGTACGAAGCTCATAAGAGAGCAGATGGCGATCGATGTGAAGATTGTGAGCCATTCTCGCGTGGACCGCTTTGGTGCTGACGGTTGTGGTCCGTCATCTTCGAGTTCGCTTCGCGACTTTGTTTGATGCTTCTCGATATCTTGTAATGGCTGGTAAGACATGTCCTTGCTGTGATGGCGCTTCATCTCTCGCAACGCAGAGCTCGATTCACCAGCATCGCCCAAATGGTGCGGCAGAATGCTCGCAATCGCAACGCTAGCTTGGTATGCCTAGCTCGACAGATAAGGTTGAAAGTGGCTTGATTTGAGGGTGATGTTGCTAGTACGAAGCCACCAACATCGCATTCGCACATGTGTGACGCATGTTCATGCGCGGTTTCAAATGCTATGTGAGGCCGCATCCATGATCGGCATGTGAGCTGAATGTCAAAGCGTGGGGGCACAATACCCCATTGGGAACTGCGGCGCGTTTCAACAGCCAATCACAGGCCAGCTTCAGCCGTGGGTCATTCACTCAGGTCTTTGCCAAGACCTTTGAACAACAGATGTGTAGACCTAATTGCAAGGCATTGAAGGAGCTGAAATGGAGAATCTGAAAAAAATGACGCCCTACACGACTCATCCTCGAACGTTCAGCTTGGGGATCATCAGTGACCATGCCAAGCTTTGCATTGATCGACATATACCACCGGAAGGAGCACATGCAAGCCGCGTGGAAGTCACGACGTCCAAACGAAATACGAAGAGGTCATCATTCAACGGATGGTGTTTTATCATCAGCATGCGTCATCATCGTTCAGCTCAATCTTCCAAATCGGTCTCAGCTGGCGAAAGCACATACCTTGGTGAGGGACTGAAGGATTCAGCCAACAGTAGGATTCAGAGTCGCTCAAGCTTATTTCCACCACTCCAATGCTTGGTTGGACAGAATGAACGGCCAACTCTCACAGTCTATCTCTCAGATATCATGAGTAGCTGTGTCTCATCGGAAGAGTCGGCAGGGGTAGGAGTGCCAATCGTTACAGCCATTGGACCTCTATATACCTCGTATGGGCAAGCGCAACTAGTCGCCCTCACGCTAGGGGCAAAGACCCGATATCGAAGGAGGACTCGTTAGTGGCAGATCCTTGAGTCCAGTCCGTGCTGAGACCTTGTCGTTTGCGCAGTTGCTGGCGAATAGACTGCCAAAGACGCAGCACACGTCAGAATGAAGGAGTTGTGAAAGTCTACCAGCCCCTCTTGATTCCATGTAACCTTGTTCATGTTGGCACTTCAGCGTGGTCGCCTAGAAGGGAGATATGCCACCAAGGGAAGGCGGTGCAAGGGACGTTTGCCCACCCATGTGGTTTCTTTCTTTGGGAACACTGCGTGTCTGGCGATTTTTAGTAAAGACCTCATCTTTTTCCACTATCTGTGAATTCTCTTTTGCAGGTCGACGAAGACAGTGCTACCCGTACAAACTCTGTACCTACCAGATGACAATGAGAGTTTCAATCGTTGTTGCAAGCCTATTAGGCTTGGCCTGTGCTGCGCCAGTCTCCAGTGAGTTCCCATTTCCAAGATTTGGATTGCGTACGTCGGGCTTCGCACTGACTTCTTCAAGACGTCGGCGTTCGAGGACTTGATCAACGGGGAGCGAACACTGATAGTTCACCGAGCCTACCAGCCGGCAACATCTACAAGAGAGCAGAGGAGGAGATTGCAGATGCTGATGAAGCCTTGGCCTCTGAATGGAAACGGGAGGAGGCTGATGCCGACGAGCAACTGGCGTCGGAGTGGAAACGCGAAGAGGCAGACGCAGATGAAGCCATCGCTTCTGAATGGAAACGGGAGGAGGCTGATGCCGATGAGGCTTTGGCAAACGAGTGGAAGAGAGAATAAAGCAGATGCAGACGAACAACTCGCATCAGAGTGGTAGTCAACGCTGGTCTGTTTTCAATCGTTGCTTTAGATTGTAGCGAAGGCTTTATATTGTAGGATACCAGTGTCGGATATGCAGGATGAGTTACGGAGCTGGAACACTTTCGCTTTCTACAAACTATCTTGAACTCGTTTTCCGTTTCCGTCTTCACGATCATCTGCCAAGGCGCATCAACATCAAGCTCAGTAGGTCCTTCGAGAGCTGAGGAGATGTTTGACGAGGGAGCTGTCGACTCCCTGTGTCTGAAAATCGCCACGTGAGAAGACGATGTTCGGTCACCGAGATCTACGGTCCGCGTATCACAAAGGGCAAGAGCTGCGTAGGCTGTGACGGCACACGCAAAACGTGGTTCCGCAGGATCGGGAATGCATAAAGCTTCCTGAAGAGCTGTCAATGATCTACATTTCTTAATCTAGAGATGATTTTCGTTTCATGCAACCATCTCCGTAGCATGTTCAGCTCTATGCACCGCTTGTGTTGTGTGGCATCCTTCGTCGATATTGAGTGTTGGTGAGAATCCTGTCCGAGGCAGTATGAGGCACCATTATAATCTTGGCCTACTCCTTTCCACGTGGCAGACAGGCTTCACACTCGCGTCTTGTCATCTTCCTGTCGAAGACGTTGTTGACTGCAGCAGTCAGCAACATGGTTTTCACAACGCCGCACCAGACGCCTGAAGAGCAATATGCCCTCTCAGCGTGTTTGGCAGTCCTGGCTTCGGCCATGGTTGGCCTCCGATTCTATGCTGTGAAAGTTCGAAAAGACAAACATGGATGGGATGATATCTTCATTGTAGTCGCCCTGGTGAGTATAAAAGGAAAGATTCCTCACAAACTGATAATAGCTGATTGTTGTCCTAGGTAGGAGCATGGGCAACAGCAATAGTAAATATTGTTGGTGCTGCAGCTGGAGCTGAAGGTCGACACACCGAGCTGGACGAGCATGGCCAACCGATAATGACGAGGAGATATGTCGTATTCTTGAAGGCGATCTACGCAAACCAACTGGTACAGCTCTTCGCTGTGGGACCGACCAAGATCTCAGTGCTTCTGTTCTATAGGAAGCTCTTTCGGGGTCAAATCTTCAATGTTGTGACTTGGACCATGCTCGTTCTGGTCAGCCTGTGGACGGTGACCTTCTTCTTTGCGAACTTACTTGAGTGCATACCAATCACTCACGCTTGGCAACATGTCGTTGGGGGCTATCCCGACCCCAAGTGCTTCAATGCCGTGGACATGTAAGTATTTCGCACGACGGTTTTGCAGAGTATATTCTGACCTTCGAATCAATTAGGTATCTGGCCCAAGCATACATGGATGTGATATTTGACTTCATCATTCTCGTCATCCCCATACCCCTGATCTGGAACCTCAACATGCCACTTCGTCGTCGACTTGGAGTCATGAGCATCTTCTTGGTCGGGATCATGACCATCGGAGCAAGTGTCGCGAAGCTCGTCGTTCAAATGTTCATCGGAACCGAAATCTCAAAGGAGCAGGACATCAGTTATTTCTTGACGCCGATTATGTACTGGCCTATGATCGAAGCGGCACTTGGAATCACCGCTGCTTGCCTCCCTACGATGAGATGCCTGTTCGTCGAAGGGGCTGGACTGAACAAAATTTATCACCACGTCTGCTCAAGCATATCGAACGTTGTGCTCACGAGTACGGGCAAGAGGACAAGAAGTAGTGCTTCTTCGTGGACAAGTAAAGATTCAGATATGGGCGCGATGGCAGAAATTGCTCAGGGCTATCGTCAGCATTCAGTTGCCTCGGTACAACATCCGTGAGTGTTCGTTCAATCAACATGACCTGTGCAGTTGCTGATGCAAGACAGGAACATTGCAAGGTGTGAAAGTGGAGCACACGACAATGAGAAGGATTTTGACCATCCACTTGATGCTGTTGTCATTGAAAGAGAGTTTTCTGTCAAAAGCTCAGTGCCGCGAAGATGATACCCACGAGAGACGAAATAGAAATGCTTGTACAGATTCAGCTACCATTCTCAACATCGAACGCCTTCAGTGGTCTCAGTGAGGGGCCAACGAGTGAAGCCCGATCCTCGCAGCACCGGTCCCTGACGACTATATGCCTCACCAGGTGAATTTCAGCTTCGGATGGACCGGAGCTGAAGGAGCTGAAGTTTGTGATCGACACTGCACACGCAGGCACACCATTTCACATCCCACCCTTTGTGGACCCCACTCTAAACCTTGAGTATGTAGCTGATGTGCCTTGCTTGAGATGCAACAAGCAAAACCAAGCCTGTGCCACGTAGCGCTTTGGTGGAACATTTTCACCCTCACAGTACCTTTTATCGTTAAAGATGGCTACAAAAATAACGCAGCTGGCCAAAATCATTAGCAAGAATGCCGAGTTAATTGAGAAGCATCTACAAAGCAAAGGCGAGCCTGAGCCATCGTTCGAGATCAATGCGCCGAAGAAACCGAACACAACGGACGAGGCCGAAGGTGCTCGACTGAAGGCAATCTCAGCAGCGAATGAATTTAGCGATCTCCTCAAAGGACCTGCAGACTTGATCCGCTATGACTGGACAGAGAACTCAAGTTTGAGACTGCTTCTGCGATTCGACATCCCGAAGCTGGTTCCCGTAGGAAAGGAAGTGCCATTTTCAGACTTAGCGAAGAAGACGAAATTGCCAGAGCGCGATGTCAAGCGCATTCTGCGACATGCGATGTGTCGGCATTACTTTCACGAGCCGAGGAAAGGGTTTGTGGCGCACACCGCGCTTTCGCAGCTTCTGGCGGAGGACGAACACCAGCAAGCCATTGCCTCGACTGTGACTGATGTCTTGACACCAGCGTTACTGAAGACTGCAGATGCGGTGAAAGCTCATCCTGGATCGGAGGAAGCTGAAGAAGCTGGATTCAGTCAGTACTTCAATCCTGGGAAATCGATGTGGGAGACGTTTTCTGAGAACCCCGAAATGGGAAAGAAGTTTGGCGTCTTCATCGGAGAGGCTGGTGCGAACGAGAGTCTGCTGGAGGGCGTAGATTGGAAAGGCAAGATTGTCGACATCGGAGGGAGCCATGGAGATGCAATGATTGACGTGTTGAGAAGACACGAGGGCGTGACTCAGGCTGTGGTCCAAGACCTCGGAGATGTCGTAGCTGCAGGGAAGGAGAGAATGCCAAAGGAGCTTGAAGCAAGACTGGTGCTGCAAGAACAGTAAGTGAAAGCTGAAAGGAGGAGGGAGACCACTCTGCTGACTCTTTCCAATAGTGATTTTTTCAAACCCCAAACCGAGAGTGCGGACATCTTCTTCATGCGATGGATTTTCCACAACTGGTCGAACAAATACAGCGTTAATATCATCCGTAATCTGATCCCAGTGATGAAGCCAGGTACCAAGATTGTCGTCAATGACTTCATGCTACCTGAGCCAAACACTCTCCCACCGCCGTTGGAGAAAGCAATTCGGTATGTGATCCATTGGCGACATGTTCCGGTGCCTCAACTGACCTCATGAGAAGCAACATCGACATGACCATGCTAGGTCTCTTGAATGCAACCGAGCGTGACGCCGAGGGCTGGCACGAGTTGTTCCAGGAAGCCGATCCCCGCTTCAAGGTGACAGATATCAAGATGACGCCGCCAGGTCTGATGGCCATTATTGTGGTTGAGTGGCAAGGATGATATTTATCCGGCTGTGATGTAAGTTGTCTGTACTCCGGATAAGATAGAGCGCTAGAATCTAGAACGGAGAACGAAGAGGGCTCCGCGCACATTACCTGGGTTCTCCACAATCTCACATGTTACGCGGCATTTTACCCCTCTCAGTCAATTCGGGTAGTTTTTCCCGCTGACTTGGAAGCAGCCAAGGACCCCGACCCGACTTGCCATCATCGAGTTCCACTCAACACTGTTGCAACGGTCTGGTCCTCCGACCGAAGACTGCAAATAAAAGCGACGACGCAGAAAGAGTCCAGATTGCATTTCAGTGTCAAGCCCTTCTTTAAGATGCCCCATTCCACCCAACAGGAAGCCTACAACGGGCCGAAACTCTTCGTGAATGATGGTCCCTTGGACCAATCACAAATCGGATATCTCAAGCCGACAACGCTGGACACGCCTCTCGAAGAAATTCGTCGTCGTTACCAAGAAGACGGATATGTGTTTCTCAAAGGTTTGATACCTCGCGCCGATGTTCTGAAGGCCAGAGAGGAGTACTTCGACCTGCTCTCCCCTAGTGGAGTCCTCAAGCCAGGCACATCTGCTGTTGAAGGAATCTTCAATCCAGACAATGACAAGCTCGATTATCCAGGGATTGGAGCTGGCCAGAGCGATGCAAATGGGAAACCGTGCGGCCCACATCCAGAAATCGCAGAAAAGTTCGTAGACCTGGCCTTGCAGGCCCACAGTGAAGACTGGTACAAGGAGACATTCTGCAAACATCATGATCTTCTCAACTTCGTCAAAGATTTTACCGGATGGAAAGACGACACCATGGCCATCAAGCGGACCCTGCTGAGAAACAACACGCCTGGAAACAGGGCCATCGGTGTTCACTATGATCAAATCTTCCTGCGGTACGGCAAGGACACCGCTTTAACGGCATGGGTTCCCATGGGAGACGTCAAAGTCACTGGAGGTGGCTTGATATATCTCGAGAAAGGCCACACACTGGGCTCAGAAATGGAACAAGACTTCACCCTCAAAGCGAAGCAAGGCGGATTGACCGAGGAGGAAATGCGGAATGGGTTCAATCGGAACATGATCCACGGCGGCATGCTCAGTCACGAGCCAGCGCAGTTCTCGAAAGACGTTGGTCGGAGGTGGTTGGTGACGAATTATGAGGCCGGAGATGTGGTGTTGCATAATGCGTATGCTATTCACGCGTCGACCATGAATTATGATCCGGAAGGCGTCATTCGAGTTGGTACGGATCTGAGATTCGTGGATAGCTCCAAGGAATGGGACAAGGCAAGCTATACATCGCTCCTTCAAATGATCTGTGACTAACATGTCAGCAGAGATGGGATAAAACATACTCCTTCAACGACGGCGTATAGACGCTGGAATTGGACATGCTGTGGGAGAACGGAGTGTTGAGTCGATTCGCCCGTTCCAGCATGTTCATCTTGTCGTTTCTGCCAAACTTTCGGGATAAGGTGTATAGCAGCTCGCTGTGGTCGTATGCAGACAATGTGATACGAGAGTCCTTGCTTACCGCGCGAGCAGAATAGAAGGAGTCATTTATAGCAGAATGTGATGGTGGACCGTGCACACAGCCCCTGTCCATGATGAGACCACCTCAGCACCTCAGATTGTTCGACTTCCTTCTTAACGCGAACAACCCACATCATCTCGAATGCTCCAGTTGCCGATATCACGGACCATACCACTATCCCTGCTCGTGGGACTGACGATGAAAGCGATTTTCAAACGATGCGACGACCTTAAAAGTTTGACGCGCTGATGCTTAGAGACGCGACCTTAGTCCCGACCTTCCATACTCCTCGATCCTCGAAGATAAAAAAGATTGATGGATGGCATTGAACTTCTCTGGGCCAAGTAAGAGATTGCGATTTGCTTCATAGAATGAAATCAGAGAAAGAGACGGCTGAAACTGCGATGCTGCGCACAGCGATGGAGTCACAATTTCAAGCACTCCAATCGCGCGATACATGATGAGCAGGAGACACTTGCGTACTCTAGTGGATCTCGGTCATGGAAGAGCATTGACTTGGGTGATGAGTCCACAGAGGGATTGAAAGACAGTGAAAGGTCTGGGAGTTGTTACTTCGCAACACATTTGAGCCGCATATCCAAGCTCGACGTCGTCCTCTGCTTGGCCACCCTCTTAACGACTCGCTCTCCGTGATTCTCGTCTACCATGCTCTTGACCTTACATGCTCCTCCCGGCGCGGAGCGGAGCTGCAAATATACATTGCAATAATCAATGCCAATCCGGCAATTGACGGAAAGTCAAACCAGCAGCCGGACCGATTCACGGCATTATTCAACCACGTGTCGACGTCACCATTTCACCGAGTCCCGGGGACGCTCTTCTTCACCTGCCCGTTCTGCCGCCTTTGATGTCGTCTCGGACAAACTCTTGAGAGAGTCATTGGACACGGTGCTACTGTCTCCACGGCCAAGGCCTGGGGTGTGGAGGAGAATGCAGTAGCCGCCGTCAAGCTAACCAGTTCCTGAGGGAGCTCCTCCACATTTACTTGTTGATCGCCTATGATGTGTGACTTCCAAGCCTCAAAAAAAGTGTGCAATTGAGCCGTCAATGCATCGCTGCAGATGACATACCAAGCGCAACACTTAAAAGATGAGCAGGTAAGCCAGAAGGTCTGTCGTCGGTACTCTTGTGTTCCTCAAAAAATCGGTCACGATGTTGTTCGCAGCTGGAGCTCTGTTGCTGGGCATCCCAGCAGCTGTTAAAGGTATACGGAAAACATCTGGGTCTCGTAATCCCGAAGACTTGCTGACGAGGTCTGATTCTAGCTCAAACGGCAACCGACAGGCCTGTTTCAACGCTCAGTCCACAGATCAATGCTGCTCCCAGCTTGACACCCTCTGTCTACGATGCCTCCGCACCAGACCCTCAAAAATGCCCGGGCTACAAAGCTTCAAATATGAAGAATACCACACAGGGCTTCACAGCTGATCTCACAATTGCTGGCAGCAATTGCCAGGCATTTGGAAACGATATCGCAGATCTTCTCCTCGAGGTCCAATATCAGACGAAAGACAGATTGAACGTCAAGATGTATCCGAAATACCTGAGCGATAGCAATCACACCGAATATGTCCTATCATCAGATCTTGTGCCGACCCCTGAGGGAGACGGCTCAACCACAGAAGACTCGAGCGACTTGAAACTGGAGTGGACGAATGACCCGTCCTTCCAGTTCCGCGTCCTGAGAAGCAAGAACGGAGAAGAGCTCTTTTCCACATACGGCAAGGTCATTGTCTACGAGGATCAATTCCTCGAGCTGGCGACCAGCATGGTCAAGGTAAGATTTCTTCAACACTTGACATTCCCAAAGACTTGTAGCTGATACCTTTTAGGACTACAATGTCTACGGCTTGGCTGAGAATATACACGACTTCCTTCTAGGCCAGAACCACACTCAGACATTCTGGGCTGTGGATGCCGGAAACACCGTGGACGGGAATGTCTATGGAACTTTCCCTTTCTACCAGGAAACAAGATACCACGAAGGCAAGGAGAGCACCGCTCACGGTGTGTATGCTCGCAATGGTAAGTCGTTGCGGTATTGCATGTGACCAGCAGACGGCTGACAGATTGGTAGCACACGGCCAAGAATGGTTGTTGAGACAAAACAACATTACCTACCGTACTTTGGGTGGTAGCTTCGATCTTTACTTCTTGAGCGGAGAGACTGAAACGGGAGGATCAAGCGCCTTGGAAACTTTCCGTCAATATCAGAACGACTGCATTGGTTTGCCAGCGATGCAGCAATTCTGGACGTTCGGCTTCCATCAGACACGCTGGGGCTACGAGAACATCTCAGTCATGCGAGACGTTGCCAAGGGTTACAAGGACGCTAACATCCCTCTGGAAGCTTTGTGGAACGATCTCGACATTTACGACCTTTACCGCGATTTCACCAGCGATAACAACACTTTCCCAGCTGCAGGTATGCAGCAGTGGATTGGAGAGCTGCACGCCAATGGACAGTACTACGTTCCAATCATCGACAGCAACATTTACGCACCAAACCCTGACAACGAATCGGATGCGTATGCCCCTTGGCAGCGGGCTGCAGATCTCGGCCTCTTCATCAGGGACCCTACTACTGGCGACTACTACTATGGCGACAACTGGCCAGGATTCAGCTCCTGGGCCGACTGGCTGCTACCTGGCTCTCAAGGCTGGTGGAGCAACGAGATCGTGTCTTGGCACAAAGACGTCCCATTTGATGGTATCTGGATCGACCTGAGCGAGGCATCCTCATTTTGCGTTGGCTCTTGCGGCAATGGCCGCATCAACGAGAACCCGCTCCACCCGCCTTTCCTGTTGCCCAACGACCCTGGTAACGCCGACTTCAGATATCCAGAGGGATTTAATGTCACCAACGCGACTGAAGCTGCGTCTGCTACTTCCGCTTCTGCCTCGCAAGCGTCGATGCTTTCAACGACAACATTGATTCCTTCGGCTACTACGACTACTCAAGGTCGCACCGAGCCTACTCCAGGTGTTCGAAACCTCAACTACCCGCCGTACGTTCTGAACAATGTCCAAGCTGGCCACGCCTTGCCTAAGGGCGCCATCGCTCCGAATGCCACCCACAACGACGCCTCCAACACCACGGAATATGCTATGCACAACGTCTTTGGCCTGCAAATCTCGAATGCGACATACCATGCTCTCTTAGATCTCTTCCCTAACAAGCGCCCCTTTACAGTCGGAAGATCCACGTTCGCCAGCTCTGGAAAGACCACCAGCCACTGGGGTGGCGACAATACCAGCACCTGGGGAAGTATGTTCCTCTCCATCTCGCAAGCTCTCACATTCATGATGAACGCCATCCCTATGTTCGGCGCCGACACCTGTGGCTTCGCGGGTAACACGGACTTCGAGCTGTGCAGCAGGTGGATGGAGCTGAGTGCTTTCTTCCCCTTTTACCGGAATCACAACGTTAAGGCTACTATCTCTCAAGAAGCATACCGCTGGTCTTCGGTCGCAGAGGCTTCGAGACGAGTCATGAATGTGCGGTACAGCCTGTTGAACTACATGTACACGCTGTTCTACAACGCTCACACGAAGGGTGATACGGTCATGAGGGCGCTGGCTTGGGAGTTCCCGGAGGACGAGACTCTGAAGGGCACCTTTGCGCAATTTATGCTTGGACCAAGCTTGCTCGTCACTCCTGTTTTGGTGCCGAACGTGGATACCGTTCAGGGAGTCTTCCCGGGTATTGGCGAAGGCACCAGATGGTATGACTGGTACACCCTAAAGGAGGTGCAGGCGAAGCCGCAAGAGAACGTCACGATGGACGCACCGCTTGAGCACATCAACGTGCATGTCCGCGGAGGCTCTATCTTGCCTCTGCAACAGCCTGGCTACACGACTAAGGAAACCCGCAACGGCGCTTGGGGCCTCCTCGTCGCTCTCGATGACAACGGAGAAGCTCAGGGCAGTCTGTACCTGGACGATGGAGAGTCGTTGGTGCAGAACAAGACCAAGATGGTGGATTTCAAGTTTGCTGATGGTGTGTTGTCATCACACATCAACGGCACATACACTTCTGCGGCGCCACTTGGGAATGTGACAATCGCTGGTCTGAAGGGCGATCTCACTGGATTGGACCTCACGATTGGAGGCCAGCCATGCGAAGTCGGGCAGGTTGTGGTTGATCCAACTTCCGCTCTGAAGATCACTGGATTGGATGAGTTCACGCCTGCAGGTGCCTGGGAGGGAGAGATGAGGATGAAGATTGCGACTACTGCGAGCGATTAAGACGCATGAACGAAGACTATGATCGACAGACAAAAGCTGTGCTAAGTGAGCAGTAGACAACTATGAAAGCCTTCTACAAACAAGAGTCGCTTCCCTGTCTGCTCTGAAAGAGTGGCGACTGACAGTATGTACACGCATGTTCAGACTCCCTGAATGTGATGTCTCATTCTTCGACACCCACGCTTCCCTGGATACGGCCTGAATGGCACTCTTCGCCTAGGAAGCAGGATGTCCCTCTTGAACAGAGCAGCCAGTATTAGGAGCACACTGCGTCCCTCCCTCACTAGGCACCTCGCAAGACCCAACCGTCCACTGATACTCAACCCGATCATCAAAACCAGTCGATCCAGCACCTCTCAATTGCAGTCCCGGCAAACGGCCATCGCAAGCCGGCGTGACATCGAGGTAGCCTCCGCACATTTCGATGGCGGTTGGAGGCTGGCAATTGAGGTCGGAGCTGAAGAGCTGCATGTCGCAGGAAGTAGCCAGCTCCTGGTTGCCGGTGCATCCCATGATGTCGGTGATGGAGTATTCGCAGGAGGGTATGCAGCCGGTGCCTTTGGTGCCGCCTGCTTCGGCCGTGCCGCGGTCGGAGATGGAGATTCCGAAGGCGGGGGTTTGGGCCAGAGTAGAGGTGGTCATTGCTGCCAGTAGAATGGCGATGTTGTGCTTTTGGAGATGCATGTTTGTGGTGTTGATATGAAGGCTTTGGATAGTGAGATTTTGTGGTTGGTTTGTGGGTGCATGCAAGATGCAATTTGCAGGGAGTGAGCGTTCTTTTATACCGCTTCCACGGGACAAAGCTTCGATTAGATTTGGTATCGCTGTTGGTTCTCCCTTCACCGTTGCCTGCTTTGGTCTCTGCTGAAAAGGCGTCCAATTCAGGTGGTCTAAGCCACGGAAGCCGAAGAACAGTACCAAGCTTCATATGATACTTACAATGGCCGAGCGCCTACTTTGGCTATTGCCCACAGGTATTTGGTCAAGCTGGCTTCAGCCATAGAGGCTAAGGATCTATCATGAGGTATTGAGGATCAAGCAACACATGCCCACTTCGGCTACCGCTCAGAGAAGTCTGGTTCAGTTGCTTTCAGCTATATAGGCGAAGGATCTAGCATGATGGCATTACGTACAGTTGGATTAATCGGGATCAATCCAAAGGGTCGCATCTCTCTGTGATATCTCAAGACTAGGAGGTCTGGCAAACACGGAGCTTGGCGAGGACTGGCGTCCAAGGGGAGGAAAATCGTGTGAAGCCTCCTTCTTGCGGTTCGATGAACAGCGGATGTGCCCGTTTCTTGCAGAGCTTCATTGTAGCCATCGGATATGTAGAAGATGCGACAGACTTTTGCCAGCGAAGATTAGTAGCAAGTAGTTTAGCTGTAATGTTGTCAGGGACGTTGGAATCTCGTTCCACGCTTACTTCTTGCAGACTTCGAAATGGTTCTTACATTCTGTGGAAGACAGTTTCACTCTGCTGAGCATTAGAAGGTGATGATATTGCCCTTAAACGAGGTATGAACAGCCTTCGCAACGATATAGCGAGCTTGCGCGTGCTCCGCAGGAAAGGAAGGAAGAGCCTTGCTGTTGGCAAAGTTCTGGTGCCACGCTGTCAGCCAATGTGTCGCACGTGGAAATCGATTCACAAGCTTCAACTCCCAAGAAACCCGAGCACTACCACCGACAGTCGGTTGAAGTGACGGGTTTGGCCATGCTCCGACCAGCGTACCAATCGTGAATCATTCGACAGGAGCACAGATGCCTGTCGATTTGGCGGACCCGTAGCGACTACGTTACAAGCAGGAGCCCACACGGGAGCCTACTTCTTCGCCTTGTGGATGGATCCACTTCAGCGAAGACATACTGAATCGACAGAACACTGCAGCTACTTCCAGGAGCTTTGCAGGCCGACTCGGTTGTGCTGTTTCAGCAAGAGCGAACGGCCAATGTGTCAGAAGTTTGAGCGCGATTTAATCGGGCGTAATATATGACCGACGAAGCCAGCATGCAGAATCGCCGAATGTTTGCTCGAGGTCCGGATCGCAGTATGAGGTGAAGGGAATGCATCATCAGGACTCCATCAGTCTTTCTTCCTTAAGAACTGAGGTGCAATCCTTTGCCGTACGTTCCGACACTCGAGCTCTCGAGATTTTCAGTGTCCGTGAACCAAAAGCAACGCTCAATCATCCTTCTTGAGGGCGATGCTTTGGCCTGGCGTTTGTTGTGGTAGTGAGACCTAGTACGAGCACAAGATCTGGTAGTACGTTGCGGTGAGCCTCGGAGTAAGCTCGAAGTCCAAAACACAGGTTCCACTCCATGAGATCATGGCGCTTCTTTGACAGAAGAGACCATAATGTGCTCTCGTACTTGTATTCCTGTGAGCGGTGATGCATTGGAAGTGTCGTAGTCATACCCTCATCGCCTTCGGATGGAACTGCAGGCTCGCAAATCCGAGATCGAGATGCGACATTGTCTCGGCCGAATCCACTGTCACGGACGGTCAGCTGAATGCTTCATCAATAGAGTATTGAAAGAGATAGATCAGCATCGATAGGGTGACATTGATGTGATTAGTCGATGGAGTGTATGGGAAGAAGATGATGGTGAAAGTGGAGAGCTGAAGCAAGCGCAATGCCCCGGCTCGCATAGTGGCCCGTGCTTTCTTCAACCACGTGAACTACATGTGGTAGGCACACATTCCATCTTTCCTCTTGACAAAGTCCTCTGAACATCGAAAAAATTACCCTAACCAACTCGTCCGAAATGAAACTGCAGACATGCTGCTAATGATCTCCAGCGCATATACCAAGAAACGGTCTCGTGCAATCTAAAAATACCACCCTCTCGTTCTCTAGTGCGAATCAATCAGAACCTCGCAAATTTCGCCTCTGCGGTGTTTGCTCCTCCGCTGCACAATGTACGATGGGCCACGACTCGGAAATCAGCGGAAAATCCATCTCTCTCATCCAGCACACACATGCTTCGAAGCATGAAGCATGCAGAACAAGAATCCTCGTGAACGTCTCGGACAGGAGAGAAGAAGGATTGTACGATCGAGTGCCTTTACGGTCAGCTGCCAGTCGAGATGTTGGTGACAGCGCATGTTGCATGAAAACGCTCTCGAGAGATGCGGTTGCACGACATTCTCGTTGGCTACCGAGTTTCTCACGGATGACGAAAATGGTGCTTCCTTTGAGGCTTGGAGTCGGTTTCTGCTCTCCGACTCCCGTTGAACAGGAACATGTCGCTCAGACCTGAAGCGACTGGTGCGGGATGCCACGCAAACAACGGCTTCCGTGGTGATGCTGATGCGACGGTGCATTTTGTTCCATCAGGATCACCAACGCTGGATTATGCAGGAGCTTGTGAAGTGAGTAGGTACAAGTATTGCTGTTCTCCTGTGGTGTGCGAGATCTGGGCTGCGATCTGTCAGGCATCTCCTAATTGCTGCCAACCATTTTTGTCACAAAATGGCACTTTTAACAAGCTTATGGTGTCTCTTCCTCCTATCAATCACTATTATAGCAAATGCCTCCCCCAACACCCAAGGCCATGCCACGACAGGACCTGGTTCAGCAGAGCGCGAAGAAGTAGAAATCATCGAACGCGACGTCGCAATTGTCGGCGGCGGCTCCTCAGGCACCTACTCGGCTATCCGCCTGCAACAACTCGGCTACAGCGTCGCTCTCATCGAAAAGGAAAACCGTCTCGGCGGACACGTCAACACTTACGTAGACCCAGCAGGCCGCGGAACGTTCGACTACGGCGTGATAATCCTTGTCAACATCAGCTTGGTCCGGGACTACTTCTCATACCTCGACGTGCCACTGGGCGAATACACCGGCTTTGGGACAGGCGGGACGGAATTCGTCGATTTCGCGGAAGGGAAGGCCGTCCCGGCGCCGAATAATTCGGATGCTGAAGCGGTCGCGGTGGCGAAGTATGCTCGGTTGTTGAGTGAAGAGTATCCGTACCTGGCGAGCGGGTCCCATCTTCCTGACCCCGTGCCGGAGGAGCTGCTCATGCCATATGGAGATTTCCTTGCGGAAAGGAATATTTCTGATCTGGCGTACACGGCATGGTACATCGACGAAGGGGTCGGCAATCCCTTAGCGCAGCCGGCGCTGTACATGTTGAAGTACTACAATCTCTTGCAAGTGGAAGGGATCAACTACGGGTTCGTCAATGCGAACAACAACTATCAAGGCCTCTGTAAGATCTATCCTCCATACCCTCATCCAGATATCAAACTGATGGCTTCTCAGACGACGCCGCCCTCGCCAAACTCAACCCCCGCGCCTCTTCCCCTTCCGCCTACCTCTCCAGCACCATAACCAACATCACCCGCACCTCCCCCTCCAACATAAGCCTCACATTTACCACCCCCACGGGTCCAAAGCTCCTGCACGCCAAAACCCTCCTCCTCACCCTCCCACCCCTGCCCTCCCTCCTCTCCCCCCTCCTCTCCCTCACTCCAACCGAAGAAACTCTCTTCAGCCAATTCAACACCTCCTACATCTGGGACGCAATCCTCACAAACACCGGAATACCCCCGGGCGTAGCAGTGCAAAATCGCGATCCAGAAGCCCCAGAAGGAATCCCCGCTTCACCAGCCGACTACGCCTTCATCCCTGCGCCGTGGGACGGCGTGCACGCGACATGGTATGGTTCAGATCAGTACATGTCCGACGACGACGTCAAGGCCTCTATTCTGGAAACTCTTTCCCGAATCCGGAGCGCGAAGAACTATTCTCTTCCTGAAGGAACGGAGACGGAGTTTGTCGAATTCCACAGCCACAACCCCTACGAACTTACCGTTTGTCCTGAAGCGATCCGAGATGGGTTCCATGAGAAGGTGAATTCGTTGCAGGGGGAAATGGGGACGTTTTGGACGGGTGCGGCGTGGGAGAGTCATGATTCGACGGCGATTTGGAATTTTACGGAGTTTGAGGTTTTGCCGAGGATTGTGGAGGGTTTGAAGAGGAAGAAGGAGAGATGAGATGAGATGGGATGGGATGGAGGAGTTGCTGGCGTATCGTCGTTTCTTTGTATGGATCAAGGCGTAATACCTCGACAAGTCCCTTCGAACATCCACCCCTTTTCATTTGCTCGTTTAGTGTTGAAGTCTTCCCTCTCCTCTAGTCCGTTCCGACTCAGACCAACGCCAGCGCTCAAAGCAAACCATGAAACGCAACTTCACGTCTACTTCTCTTCACCATTCGCCGCACGCCCTTGCCTCACAAGCCACAGCAACAAATCAACCTTCGTAGCCACAGCCTTGGCCTCCAACCCTCCCTCAGAATTCCTCTCAGTAACAATAGCAGCCGCATTCCAGACGAAGAACCTTTCCAAGAATCTCAGCGGCGTCTCCATCGTAATCTCGACAAACTCCCTCTTCGACTCATCCTCACCTTCCGTAGCGCCGGGGTTCTTCTCAATCGGCTTGACTTCGTGGATCTTGGTGAAGTTGAACATGACGTCCTTGACAGGGGAAGTGATTTTCACTTTCCCGGACGACAGGTAGGAGAGACAGTTTCCTAGCGTGACCATTCCGACGAGACGACGGCCGGAGCCGGAGGTGACGGGAATTTGGTCGTAGCCCTTGTCGCGCATGAGCTCGACTGCTTCGTCTACCAGGGCGGTTTCGGTGATGGTTTGGATGGGTTTGAGGCGCAGTTCGCGGATTTTGGCGGAGGCGTATTCGTCTTTGGACATCTTTTTGGTGAGGATGGGGAGCTCGGTTGGTTCCGGGGGGTGAGGGACTTCTTCTGGTGGTGTGCTGGGTGCTGTGAGGGGCATGGTGGGTGGGAGGAGGTCGTTGGCGGCCAGCCAGTCGTCGTCGACGAACTTGCTGAGGTAGCTGCGGATGCTGTCGGGGAGGATGACCACGACTGAGTCGTCTGGGCCGAGCTTGTGGTCTTTGATGTACTTGACGCACGCACTCATGGCGGACCCAGAGCTTCCTCCCACGAGCAAGCCCTCCTCGCGGATCAGACGGCGTGCCCAGTAGAAGGAGTCGCGGTCGTCGGTTTTGTACCATGTGTCCACCTCCTTCTGCGAGAGAACTTCGGGTATGAAGTCGTAGCCAATACCCTCGACCTTGTACGGCTTGCCATCGTCCTCCTCGTTCATGGCTGGTGGCCAGGCGAGGATAGAGCCCTTTGGATCTGCCGCCACAATTTTCACCTTGTCACCATGTGCCTTTCTGATTCCTCGCGCAATGCCTGTGATTGTGCCACCGGTGCCCGCACCTGCAATAACGGCCTGGAAGTTGCCCGGCAGCTCTTTCGTCTGGTCGACAATCTCCTTGGCAGTCCCAAACTCGTGCGCGAGAGGGTTGTTCACGTTGCCATACTGGTCCAAGATGACGCCACCCGGGATCTCCTTCTCCAGTCTCCTCGCAACACCGATATGGCTCTCGGGACTATCCCACGCCGCACTCGTCGGTGTTCGGATGATCTCCGCTCCCAGCGCCTTCAACACGCTGACCTTCTCACTGCTCATCTTCTCCGGCAGGGTGATGATGGTGCGGTAGCCCTTTACAGCGCCAACCAGGGCGAGACCAATACCCGTGTTTCCACTCGTCGGCTCGATCAAGACATTGTGACCGGGCTTAATGCGTCCCTCCTTCTCGGCCGCCTCGACCATGCGCAGGGCGATGCGGTCCTTGACACTGCCACCCGCGTTGAAGAACTCGCATTTCGCATAGATGTTGCACTCGACTCCGATGGACTGCGGGATGCGGTTGAGGTGTACGAGCGGCGTGTTTCCGATGTTCTCCAAGATCGAGTTCATGAGGGCGGGCGGGTTGCGCGGGGTCTGCGTGGTGAGGTGCGACATGGCGGGCAGGTGAGTGATGGTGAGGATGTAATGACAAGATAGAGAAGGGGAGGAGAAGAAGAAGGTGTTTTGTTGACCAACCTTGGTGGGTGATGCTACATTCCTTTTGGGAGAGAATGGCGAACAAAGACTTGCGCAGAGAAACACGTTCCCTTCCCGGTGGTTCGTTGCTCAAACTCACGCTCCATCGCCGCGAATACCCTCAAATACCCGACCGCCCGACAATCTTCCTCCACGCCTTACAACTTCCACGCCTTACAACTGAGGTGGCAAATAACTTTTTATTTCCATACTACATTTTCGGGAAGTCGGTTCTTCTGTAGGATGTCGATGAAGCCTACGAAAAAATCTAGAAGGGCTCGATTGTCTTGGTTGATCGGGTGGTCTCCAACAACTACCACACCGACAACGTGCTCAAGGATATTGCGGGTGGCGTGGCAAGAGTCAAGATGATAGGGGGCACCTCCTTATCTCGTGCAAGTCTTGAACATCTTTTTGCTGGACTGGAATGGTTTTGGAGGGATTGAAAGCCCATCAAAGTGTCGTTGTTGGTGACAGACCCGCAGCACCCGACCGTTCCTCGAAATTTCTGTCCTCCTAGCGGATCCCATCCCATCAGCATGTCCGCCATCACGGCCGAGCACATGCCAAGTATACCGTAAGCTACAGCAACACAACTCTCATCGAACAGTATAGTCTGCTTCTCGACCGGTTCGCCGTGTTGCCTCGATACCCGCAGCTTCCTAAGCATTGAGCCTACCTACACGTCATCGTCCAGAGCTCCCCGTCTCCGTCCATCATTTCAAACATAAAAGCCAAGTACATCTCTACTTCATCTCCAATAAACCTAACCATCAATCAACTTTACCACCAAATTCCCATCTTACTCCCTCACAATGTCCTCTCCACGCATCGCCTGGATCGGCCTCGGAAACATGGGCCGCGGCATGGTCAAAAACCTCGTCGAAAAAGGCCAATACACCGCCCCCCTCCTCATCTACAACCGCACCGCCTCCCGCACCGAGAAACTCATCTCCTCCCTCCCACAGGGCAAAGCGCAAGCCATCACCTCCATCGCCGACGCCGTCAAGGGCGCAGACATCATCTTCACCTGCATCGCCAACGACCAAGCCATCAACGAGACCATCTCCGCCGCTTTGGCGGTCCCGGAGAGTAAAGGGAAGCTGTTTGTCGATTGCTCGACTGTGCACCCCGATACGACGAATGCCTTGGCCAAGCAGGTGAATGCCGCTGGGGCGGAGTTTGTCGCGAATCCCGTCTTTGGAGCCCCGGCGATGGCGGATTCGGGAAGTTTGGTCTGTGTGCTTGCGGGTCCGAAGGGGCAGGTTGATCGAGTTCTGCCGTATTGTAAGGGTGTCATGGGAAGGGCAGAAATCAACTACTCCGACCAGCCCGCGGGCGCGGCGACGAGGTTGAAGATTATTGTAAGTCTCGCCACACATCAAATCCTCAATGCCGAAGCAGGACTAACGGTGTGCGTTTCAGGGCAACACCTTCATCCTCAACATGGTCGAAACCCTCTCCGAGGGACACGTCCTCGCAGAGAAATCCGGGCTGGGATCGGATAATCTGCACACCTTCATCGAGACCATGTTCCCAGGGCCGTACACTGCTTACTCGCAGCGCATGCGAACGGGAGACTACTTCAACCGCGAAGAACCGCTTTTCCAAGCCCATCTGGCGAGAAAGGATGCAGCGCACGCGAAGAGCCTGGCGGAGTCGAGTGGCTGTCGATTGAAGGCTGTTGAGGTCGCGGATCAGCATCTCAAGGAAGTCGTGGATCATGCGGGTGACAAGGGCGATCTTGCGGGCATTTATGGCGCTGTGAGGAAGGAGGCGGGGTTGAAGTTCGAGAATCAGTAGATGTGGTAGAGAGAGAGGATCTAGCATTACGAGATTGCAAAGAATACAATATCCAATCATCCATTTAATCCTCTTCATTTTATTCCCCCTTCTTCTCTTCCCTATCCTCATCTTCCCCTTTCTCTCCCTCTTTGCCCTTCTCCCCCTCCTCCTCCTCCTCCTTCCCCTCTTCCTCATCCCCAACCTCCCTCCCATCCCTAAACCCCACCTCCGCCCCCTCATTAAGCGCCCAAGCCAAACTATCAAACTCCACCCTCAACTCCTTTACCTGCCACACTCCCTTCCCCGCACTCCTCACAACATCAAACATCGCAAATCCCCAAGCCGGATACTTCGCACTCCCCGTAGCTTGCCGAAAATACCAAACAACCTTATCACAAGCCGCAACGACTTCCAACGTGTCGGAGATCTTACGAAGGGGCCCGTTGCCCACGCCGGCGATGAAGGATGCTTTGGAGTTGTAGACGGGGTCATTTGTACCCTGCGGGCAAGTTCGTCAGTCTTCTCCGTCGCGCACGGATTCTGAATTTGGATTGAGGTGCTTACCGGACGCCCCTGCACACTCCTGATCGAAGACGAGTACGGACCGACAAAGTCCTCGGCGACGAGGGCTTGGGCGGTGGCGAATTTGTCTCCCAGGTCGGAGCCGCGTTGGGTGAGGAAGCCGTTGTAGCGGTCGATGAAGATTTCCGCTTCTTTTTGGGAGATGCATTGTTTATTTCCTCCCGAGCCTCCACTGTATTGTGGCGGAGAATGGTGGTGTTGAGGTTGTTGTTGGGTGATGGGAGCTGCGGCGGTGAAGGCCAAGAGGAACGTCAGGAGCAGAAAGTACATCATTGCAGTATTGAGGTTGGCGAGGCGGGTTGAAAGGTTTGGAGAATTTGGGATGGGCGAAGAAGATCGACTTATACCTGCGAGACCGAGCAAAGGTGGTAGACTTGATGTTCGAAGTGATGTTACGGATCCGGATCGGATATCTACGGATGCCTGGAGTCATGAAGCGTTCGCTCTTGAACAGGCATACCTACACACGAGCAGCAGGAGGCATTGGAGAAAGACTTGGCTATGTCATCTTGTCAGTTTGGCTGCTTCGTTGTGCATGCCAGAAGATGTTGGTGGAGAGGCCGTTGTGTCCAAGATCTGGAGGCACTTGGTAGAGCGCAACGAATCCAAATGGCCGCGAGCCTGAAACTGAATGTCGCCATTTTGTATAGCCTTCTGTAGATGTCTCCGTCTACTTCCAAAGCACCCATGGCATTTGAGGACTTAAGCCTCATCGATCGACCAGGGATCCAGGCGCACATCCGACGTGAACAGGTCCACAACCCTGCTCGAGGTGAGGATTTCAGACATCTCGGTGCCGAAACATCACTTGTGCCTCAATCGTCCAGAAACCATCACAATATGCACTGTTGTATGTTTCGGCATTCGAAATACCCAAACGATGATGTAGTCGGCAACTGATGGCAGCAGGAACCGGGCCGTGGACGGTGGAGAGCTTCCATTCCTACATGCAGCGGGGCACTACCCAGCAGCATTGACTTCACCCTTTGGCCCCAAACCTTCTTCATTGCATTCGTGAAGCAAAGATCTAGGACAATACCGACAAACATGTCCGGACACGTCGCAGTGCAGCGAGAAGATCGCGACAAGCTTCTGTCAAGTCTGCCAGCTCCGTATGGAGGAGACTTGCGGGCAGAGATCAAGAAGAGAGTGGCAGATGCCGACATTCAAATACCTCTCTTGGTGATTCTGGATGATGTGAGTTGTGACAGGTCCAGACGAATGTTAGAAACGCATTAGCTGACCATATGCTTTGTGCTGTAGGATCCGACCGGTACGCCTTCCATCAACACCTTACCAGTGTCATCGACTGATCTATCGGTGCAGGAACACAAACATGCCACGACATCTCCGTCCTCATGACCTGGGACGTCGAAACACTCAAATCAGCCTTCAAGTCTGATATCACAACCAATGCCGGCGGATTCTTCATCTTGACCAACTCCCGCGCTTTCCACCCCCACGAGGCAAAGGAATTGATTAAAACCATCTGCATCAACTTGCAAAAGGCCAGTCAAGAGACTTCTCGCCAATTCGAGATTGTATTGCGCAGTGACTCGACTCTGCGAGGTCATTTTCCCTTAGAAGCTGATGTGGCCTCAGAAGTGCTTGGTGAGGCGGATCTTTGGCTCCTGGCTCCTTTCTTCCTCCAGGGTGGTAGATATACCATCAACGATATTCACTACGTCGATGAGCAAGGCACATTGGTTCCTGCAGGCGAGACGCAGTTTGCGAAGGACGCCACGTTCGGGTACAAGGAGTCGAATCTCAAGGACTGGGTTGTTGAAAAGTCGAATGGCGCATTTACCCGTGATCGAGTGCAGAGTCTGAGCATCCAGGACATCCGCACGGGCGGACCGAAGAAAGTGTGCGAATTATTGAAGACCTTCCAAAAAGGCAGCGTCGTTGTGGTAAATGCCGCGAGTGAGAACGATATGGACGTTGTCGTGGCGGGCTTGCTAGATGGTAAGTGAATTCAACCAGAGTACGAGCATTGAACTTATCAGCAATGCAGCGAGCAAATCTAGGAAGTTCCTCTTCCGAAGCGGTGCGGCTCTTGTATCCTCTCGCTTAGGTATTGCGCCCATACCGCCGAAGACAGCGCAGCAATTACAACTCGACCAATCCGTTGGAGGTCTCATAATTGCTGGCTCCTACGTCCCAAAGACGACTGCACAGCTCGAAGCATTGAAGGAGAAGAGTGGTCCAAAGTTGACGACGGTGACGCTCGAAGTTGAGAAGCTGCTATCGGAAGACTCGAACGAGCTTGTAATTAAAGATGCTCAAGAACTGGCAGCCAGAGAAATCCAGTCTGGCCAAGGTAAGCCTCGCACGGATTGGTTTGTTCGACTCATGCTTACCAAACGGACCAGACGTGCTGGTAATGACCAGTCGAAATCTCGTGACTGGCAAAGACGGCGCCGAGAGTTTGAACATTGGTTCCATCGTAGCTCAATCTTTGGTGAACTTCTTGACCGGATTGAAGTCTAGGCCGCGCTATATCATCGCAAAGGTGAAGACATCCTCTTTCCTTGCGCTTGTCTCCCACTGACGACTTGCAGGGAGGCATTACTTCTTCTGATATGGCAACGAAAGGCCTTGGGATGAAAAGCGCACTAGTCGTCGGCCAAGCGGCTCCTGGAGTGCCTTTATGGGAGTGCCACGAGAAGACCAGTCGCTGGTCGGGAATCCCGTATATCGTCTTCCCAGGCAATGTGGGATCTGAGACAACGTTGTTTGAAGTCGTAGATGGGTGGCGGGGATAGGTCGGCTGCGTTAGCGAGGAACCAAGATTCAGCGGCGGGACGCACGCTCGCGATGCAGACTCCATCGATACGTTCAGCCTGCAGCGCCTTCCGAGGCAGCACTTGCAGCATTTGCTTGCTCAGCTGCGGCAGGCTTGTGCTCATCAACCAGACCTTCTCCAGCGAGGACCTCGTCATCCTTTTCGGCCCATCCGTATTCATCTAAATCTTCGTCTTCTTCGGAGTCGGCAATTTCGTCGTACACTCGTTTTCGCACCGCCTTGACAGGGCTGGAAGATTTCTTCGTGACTGGCGGAATGCTAGAAGTGGGATGACTGCTCGTCAAGTCAATGATATGCTCCTGCAAAGAGCCATCCTGATTGATCTCAAAAGCGATGCCATTTCTAATGTCACCGACCGGATCAAGAGGCGTGATGTTGCGGCCCGAAGATTTTTGTACGCCGAGAAACCGTGCAGAGAAGTCTCGGAACAGTACGAGTCGACTCCAGATTCCAGCTTCCCACTCAGAGCCGCCAACACCAGGGCCAATGGCGGCAGAGAGCCCAGTGTCGGATCGCATGCGAGAGCTGCAGCCTGTTGTGACGATGACCGCAATGTTGTTCAAGACTGCCAGTTTCCCGAGTGAGCTGACAAGCGAGCCCAGGATAGCATATCGCCGTCCTGCCTGCCACTTCTGCTGCTCAGTCTTCGCTGCGGCACTGTATGCGCCTCGAGGGTAGTCCAGATCCACGAGCGTGTGCAAGTCATCGATCACCAGAAGTGAAGTCTTCTCTGGCAGAAATGATGCTGGCGGGTTCAGAATAGTAGCCAGAAGATGCGATAGAGTCGGCATGCGGCTGTATCGTAACCTACGCAAAGCCGCAGGTCGTGAATCGATATCATCATGCGCAGTTGAGGATTCATGCAGTAGTCCTCGTAGCCTCGGAACGCATAACGATCCTGCCGAGTCTATCCAGCTGACCGACTCGCCCCGTTCGAGTGCCTTTGCGGTGGTCTGAGCGCTAGTGGTCCCAGTCAGTATATACAGAGTCCCACAATCATTCGTCCAACTTACGCCAGTCCCGTCTTTCCCGATCCACTAGGCCCCCAAATCTCAGCAACCTTGCCTCGTTGAAATCCGGCGTGCTCGCTTGGAGCATTGACAGGTGCCAGAGCGCGGTCTAGCAAGCCCAGTCCGCTACCAACTGCAGCATTGACCCCTTCTTGCAAGTCTTGCAAGGCATCGGCTGCTGATTGTGTCGGGAGACGATCTAATGAGAGGTCAATGATGCTCTCGTTTCGGGTAGAAGAGATGTGGCTCACGCGATTCGGACGGCTTCTGTGAAGCGGCGGCGGAAAAAGATATCGGTATGATCTCTGGAGTGACAGCCATTGCTGCCGCTCGGAGACTGCGTTCACATGAAGGTGATGTTGGAGGTGTTTAAGTGGGTTTGCATGATGAAGTCGCGTCTGAGACGCGTCGACCCACACGGGCCGAGCTAAATCCGAATGCGAGATACAGCAACATGAGGCATGGATGTATTTTCATCCTCGATTATTTGTGACAACTTGCGCGTTGCAACTAGGTGAGTCTACTTTGTCTATTCAATTGCCCATGTCCGGCATGAGACGACAGCAAAAGACCATATTGGAACCATTGAGCGAAGGGAGCTAATTCAGAATGAATCCAGGCCTTGTCGTAAAGACTGGACTGCCACAAATACCCCATCGAGTAACGAGCAAAGGTCAATCCAGTATGTGACATCTCCTAGAGTGTCGTTCGCCAGATGTCGAACCGCCAAGGTAACTCGCTCGACGTCGTGCAATTTTGCAAACACCAAGAAGCGTAGGGAGTTGCCTTCTGAGCCAGCCATATGTACCATGGGCTGGTTGAAGGGTACCGACAAGCCGTCAATAGGTCGTATCTCAACGAGGCTGTTCGAATATGGCCGCTGCAGGTTCTGAAAGCAGGTCACGATGTGATCGAGAGCGAAAATGTAGCCCAGTAGACGAGCCCTCGGTTGCTCAGTGTTTGCGCAGTCCAGACAGGAAAGACCATGTTCCACACTACTCAGAGTCTCTTCGACCACGTGAAGCACTGATTCTAAGCTCTCCTCAAACGGGTTCAGCTGATATCGTAGGAGTCTGTTGATGGCTCCGGACAGGTCGGGACAGGGGAGATGGAGGAATGGCTGCGTAGAGGCGAGGTCCTGCACCAAGTTGGAAAGGATAGGTTCCGTCACCACTGAAGTAGAATGAATTCCTGAGAGGTCGCCCGTAGAGGTTGGACTAGTGGCAGCCATATGAATTCCCATGTGTTGAGGCGGAGTGCAAGCGGCACCTGTGGCAGTAGCTGATGATGATTCAGAGTCGGCACGTGTTGCCCACAAGAAGCTATCAGACCTTGATGTCCACTGTGTAGCAGTTGATGAATGAAATGATGAGGATGCGGGAACTGTCTGGGGCAGACTCCGTGCCATGTTGTGCTCTATGATTCGTGTGTCGTTGCCTGCTGTGACTGGATAGCTCGTTGTCTGCATCCACGTCGCTGGAGTGGTCGGCAGAATGCTCACTGTAACCTCCGATGTTGCAAGCGGAAGTGTAGTCCTTGGAGAAATGGGCCGCATCCCCAATCCATAGTCGTAATCTTTCCGTGAGGCGACGCTCTCACCCAATGTCACAGACCAATCGTTTCCTCTGATCTCCTGATCAAGCCTCATGGGAAGCTGAATTGTGTTGTAAGTGTCGTTGCCACGGTCTTTGGAGGTTGACCCATTGCTTGCATTCTTCTTGTGTCCTTTTGGTTTGCCCACAGGCCTTCCAGTGCTGTATGTACATATATGTCCGAGTCGGATGCAGCTTGGACATCCTGGTCTGCCGCCAGCGCACGGTTGCTTCCTGCGGTGGCATTGATCGCAAGCTGGGGAAGGCATGGCGATGAGATTCTTAGGTAGCGACTCCGTGCAAACGAGGGAAGCGTAGATCTCTGAAGTTGGGACTTACCCAGCCAGAGTCGAAAGACGGAACAGTGGCAAACATATCTCGACCATCAGCTATGCCAAGACTTCAAGTGCCAGGGTGACTAGTTACGATGCCCTGCAAAGAAGAATGCATAGCCACCAAAGCGAAGCCACATAGTCGCCAAGCAAACAGCTGAGCGGGATGGGAGCAGTCGAGGCTGAGTAGTGGGTTTCGGCTGCGCAGATGTTCGATAGTTTGCTTCGCAATACTCACGAAGAAGCCATCAAAGGCTGCTCGTGGATCATGGTACCAGGGGATTCTTCTGATTTCCGTTTAGTCTGGATGGCCTCCTTAAACCAAATAGTCCTGTTCAGTTGCCCAGTGTAGGGTTTCGGAGGGACAAAATAAAGCGCCAAGTTTGTGCTCGGCGGGAGAAATCATACTAGCATAGTCAGCTGGTTTCCAGACACTGAGCAGCCCCCACTTGGGGGGAATGCGGAAAGGTCAGCGAGTTTTCCAGAAATATGCCTCGTATACCACTGCTTGCGACACGTGCTTACAGACGATGAGATCTCGTATGTCGTCAGCTCCACAGAACGCCGGTGTTCATTCACCTTCGATGTGTATCCTAGTGCAGACCCGGTGCACTCCGAGGCACCATTTTGTCCACTCGCGATGGGAAGCCAAGGTCAGTCACGTGCATTGTGGCCAGTCGTTCGACTTCACAGCATTGAAGCAGCTGATCAAAATCAAGCTCTGGTAATCTCCAATGGTGCGGTTGCGGTATTGCGTATCGAAGGAATACACTGTGCTCTGCATACCAGGATTGACAGTGATGACGTTATGTCAAACTTCCTCGAATGGCATGAGCTCGGATGAAGCCTGCCGAAGCGAAAATAGATGAGAGCCGGACATTTGCTCTCTTGAGTGAGCGTTACCAGAAGCCAGGATCCGAGAGCGAAGATCAGGAGAAAAGACTTGGAGGATACGCACGCCAATGTCTGTCCGGTTGTGAAGAGGCCCTGGAGGACAACATGGCTTTGGCGAGATTCCAGGCCGATCATCCTGCTTCGCGTGATGAAGGAACTCCCTGTCACGAAAAGGAAAAGGCTGTCCATAAACTCCGTAGCTGTGCCAATGCATCGTTGACGGGTTACCGGCTATGGAGTATGAAAGATCGAGTGATGTCTTGAACGCCGACTGCAGTCGCCCACATAAGCCGAAGTCTTCCGGTCTTTACACTGGATGCCCATGACAAGGCAATCTAAAGTTTCCAGCTCCAGGATGACACCTTGAGCCACGCGGTTAGTAAGCGATATCAGAACAGGTTTGAGCAGGGCCGAAAAACTAAAGTCGTGGGATAAGGCATTTGTGCTCTCGCATGGCACGAGAACGGCCTCCTTTGCGGGAAAAGGAGACACGCAGCAGGCAACGCTGGTCGAATCTCGATTGCCGTCGAACGCTGAATCAGCACGACCAATGCAAGCGTGAGCAGGGAACTTCGATGATGCCTGAGGAGATGTAGCTTTTCGGCCGATGGTCATGTCGTTGTTCCCATTGTTGACGTTGGAGATGAAGAAGATGAAGAGAGAAGAAGGCACGACGGGTGAAGTTGACCGCGGGAGGAGCTGATGCCGACGGGCCGATGTTCTCCCGGGTATCGAAGATCGGGTAAAGTATAGGTTGACAAAATCACGGCATATACAGATGCTGCCTTCGTTTTCCATTGAACTCGTCATTACAGTGAAATCCTCCAGTTTATCTTACCAGTCCCTTGACGTCTTACCGCGACCGTTGATGCCCTCCCGGCCTTCCCGCCATTCCCTCCTCAACCTTTCCGCCATTGTTTCCATCCATCCCTTTTGACTCCTTCCATGCGAGGCAATGCTTGCTTCCAGTCCTTCGATGATTACACTTGCGCGTGCGTGCCATTCTTGTGCAGCTCCATAATGCTGCAAAAAGATCAATATCTTCTGCATGAGAAACAAACACGCCAGAACCGCCGCAGGATCAAAGGCCGCGCAGCAGCTCAAGCACGTTTCACAAGCAGTAAAGCCGTCTCTGAAGGCTTCTGGGTTGGCGTGCGTGATGTTCTTGGTAACGTGTAGGAGTAACGGTACGCAGCCGCAGGTCGAGGGAAGTATACACTGCGACTGTTGATCGTAACTTAGATACAGGGCGTGCGGTGCATCGGACTGGGCTCCCACAGGAGAGACCTCGGCGGCTTGCTGAGGTACATCGGTTGCGCCGGGCAGATGAGGGTCCTCGAAGTAGAATGGAAAGCTCGGCGCATTACTGAAGACGGCTGCAGGCGCTGTAGGAAGTGGCCTAGATGTGGAATCTGTCCTGATAGTCCAGTAAGTATCTGGTGTCGGGTCTGAGGAGTAGTCGATTATGGGGCACGGTGAGTGAATTGATTGTTGAGATGTTCCGCTTGTGACAGATTCAGCAACGCCCTTGGAAATGCTGATGTTTGTTGTTTCAGGGCCTGCAACGCTGTACGTGCAGACAGCCGACTGTCCCTGACAACGCTCACATTGAGGAATCTGCCTCCCACACCTGGTTTTACATCTGTAGCACTGATCACAGGCGTAGAGTGCTAACTCACTCATGTTGATCTCCCGAAGTCTTGAAAAGGGGTCGGAATGATTTCAATAGGGCGACGAGCGCTGGGATGCTGCGCGACAACAGCACTGGTCGCATGACTTTGATGTTTTGTGCGAAGCAAATGGTCGAGGCCGTTCATTCCAATGGTGGACCTGCATGCTCACGACGTTAAAAGTGTAAGCTGCATGTGCGTTGGTTCTGGATTTAACACTGCAGCTCAATGTGAGCTGAAGATAACCATAGATGAAGTTACGTGAGCAGCATGAGCACCAGATTGGCCGAGGATCTTCTCTTTCCGTCAAGCTTCCTTGCAGGGTGCCAGGTAGAAGGGAAACATGGCTTGAATCGAGATGGCAGAAACCAAATTGGGCGAGCAGAAACTCAAGCTTCACCTCAAGATTAGCATCTCTTCGCATTTCTAAGCGCAAGTGCGACACATTCCTAAAGCGCCTCATGATCAGTAAAGCGGCGGTAATGTCCAGCCCGGAAAAGAAACCAGCGTTTGCAGTTCTCAGACGGGCGTAATGAGCACTCAAGCCGAAAGAGCTCATGCCTGCGATGCGAGAGAAATGGAGAAAGGTGTTGACGCGAACTCTCGGTCTGTGTGTCCGCGCGAGAAACCACAATCGGCGACTATCCGAGGGCTGTGACTACGGCTACCTGGTTCTTCGGTTAATGAGCATGCTCACGCCGGATAATCCGGCACATGCTACCTCGTACCCGCAAGGGGCCAGTAGTCGTAAGGTCCGAGAAAATTCGCAAGTCTGAGCGAGGAGTCGAGGACAACAAATCTCTCTTTCTGTGCGCTTGCCATTTGCATTGCTTTCGGGATCTGGCGTACCAGGATCAGATAATAAGCGTCTGTCTTATTGCACGTACGAGCTCCATTGTGCCAGCATCCAAACACTAGTCACTGTGCTCACAATTACAGGACTAGCCAGTCCCTTTCCCCATTTCGCGCTTCCAAACACCAGCCACTCGCTGAAGAAGTGTGCAAAGGCCAGTCCATAGGTCCAGAGGCAGAGCTGATACAAAATTGGGTCGTTGATATGGTAAGCCGTGTATAGACGAATGATGCTGCTGAGGGCGGTCCATGTACCGAATGTCCTTGCGCTCAGCTCGTTCACAGGCGAATCAGTGGTCGTTTTGGAGTCTTTGGAGCCAGTAGACTGTGTGGTTTTCGAAGAGCCCGTGTAGACTGCACGTGATCCATCGAGCGACACATAGCATTGCACGCTATTTCCAATGGACACAATGGCAATCTGTGTTCTGTTAGAGGCATGTTCTGAAGGTGGACGAATGTTCGTGTGCCGTACGAAGAGGAGCCATTTCGGCAGCAGACCCTCAGCCGGCGGAAGGTAGGAAGTCAGAGGTCCTAATTGCGACATTTTGAGGCGTTTGGGGGTATCTTGTTGGATGAGTTCTGATGTGAAGGGAACGACTGAAAAGGGTCACTTGTATACTGGCCCGTGCGCTGTCAGGAACAGGGAAGGCGCCGTTGGCGATCACCTCGGGCTCGTTTCCCTCGTGAGCTCCAATCCTTCTGCGTTGTTCAACCACGCACACTACACCGCCAACCAACTCTCCCGCATTCTCGAATTGCTTCAGGTCTTCACCATGGAGAACGTTGCAGATGTCATACCAGGTGTCGACAAATGGGCCGCGCCGACGACCCAGGTGTTCGCATTCGTCGGACTGCTATGGCTTTCAACCAAGATCTTCTCCTTCTGGAGACTGATTGCTTCGCTGTTCATCTTGCCCGGCGCGAATGTGAGAAACACAAAGGGAAGAGCGCAAATTAACCATTGCTGACGTGCCCAGCTCTCCAAGTTCGCGCGAAAAGGCAGCTGGGCGGTGGTGACCGGCGCATCCGACGGCATTGGCAAAGAATACGCCCTTCAACTCGCTTCCAAGGGATACAACATCGTCCTCGTCTCTCGAACTAAATCGAAGCTCAACGCGCTCGCCGTCGACATCCAAGGCAAATACAAGGTCCAGACGAACGTCCATGCAATGGACTTTGCAGCAAACAAAGATGCGGATTACAAGGCTCTGGGAGAGCTTATTCAGGCGCTGGATGTTAGCATCTTGATCAACAACGTGGGACAGAGCCATGATATCCCTGTTCCATTCGCGGAGACGAAGGAGGAGGAGCTGAGGGACATCATCACGATCAACTGCTTGGGTACGCTTAGGATCACGCAGCTGGTCGTGCCTAGCATGATACAGAGAAAAGGTGGCCTCATTCTCACTATGGCATCGTTTGGCGGCATCATGCCAACACCACTTTTGGCTACGTACTCTGGTAGCAAGGCGTTCCTGCAGCAGTGGTCCACGGCTATCAGCGCTGAGCTTGCACCTCACAACGTGAAGGTCCAGCTTGTGCAGAGCTACTTGGTCACTTCGGCAATGAGCAAGATCAAGCGATCATCGGCCATGATCCCTAATCCAAAGCAGTTTGTCAAGGCTGCGTTGGGCAAGATTGGCAGGAGCGGTGGTGCGCAAGGCATTGCAGCGACTTGCACTCCTTACTGGAGTCATGCGATCATGCAGTGGGCGATCTCGACCTTTGCTGGTACCATGAATGGACTTGTACTCGGCATCAACAAGAGCATGCATGAGAACATCAGGAAGAGGGCGTTGAAAAAGGCACAGAGGGAGGGCAAGAAGAGCTCATAATTTTGAAAGCGCAGAACTCTTCGCCCTCGTCAAAAGCGAAGTGCAAATGTTCTACCACCAAATAATGTCCATTGACATTGGAGACGCTTCCGGAGCCAGCGAAGCTGTATCGAGAGCCGACATAGGCAGACTAATGTACAGACGGAATTATAACAGTACCGGTCACCGACCGGCGACCGGAAGACAGAGATCCACTGCTGCACTACCTTGAACTTCCCAAGAAAATCGAAGTCGACAAACCTTAATTGCTCGACCGCACATCGCTTGGAATTCAGACCTCCAGAATAAGTATCCGAGCGCTGGACGCCGTACTGTACCGAGCGTTTACTGCATATCGAAGGAGCTGAGTTCGGTGCCTGCACAAGCTTCGAGGGAACTGATATTAGCGTTCAACTCAACGTGCCACACAAGCACCTCAGCTCGGAAGTGCGGCGGAGCATCGATTGTTGCTCTCACGATCCGCCGCAGCTACGCATTGAGGATCACGCTACTGACGCCATTTAAGGCAGCCTGCCGTCTGATCAGCATTGGCGGCTCATCGAAGACATGACTACGAGGTTCAGCTCGCTAAAGGTCGCACATCGCGCCGCATAAATGAAATGGCATCCTCGTCTTATTCTCTTTGGATGTTCACCTTCCTTCGCCGCTCCGATTGACCCTTCCATCTAAACGATTTCTGTCAAGGTCTGCGGCATTATTCAAAGAGCGTTTTACGAGCTTAGAGATGGGGTCCAAAGGTCGAGCTATTATTGCCCACGATGCACTCAGCAAAGAGCCATGGAAGTTGGAAAATGTGACATTGCGCTCGCCCGGCCCTGGCGAAGTACTCGTTGAGATGGTCGCGGTTGGAATCTGTCATTCGGATATCTTTGTCTCGAGCTGGCCCAAAGGAGCTTCACCTCTTTGTGTCTATCCGCGCGTTTTGGGGCATGAAGGTTGGTAGAATACTGTTGCGCGTGGAACGAAGATTCCTGAAAGCTGACATTGACAGGCTCTGGCTACGTGAAAGCAATTGGATCCGGTGTGACGGGCGTACAACCTGGCGACCCAGTGCTCTGCTCATTCGACTACTGCCAGGAGTGCAACATGTGCAAGTCTTCGATTCCAGCGCTGTGCGCAGAGTTCTCACTTCGGAATACACTTGCAACCAAATCATGCTTTACGACCGAGGATGGTACAGAAATCGCTGCTTCCTTCTTCGGCCAGTCTTCGTTCTCTAGCCACTCGGTCATGCAGCAGAGCTCTCTCGTCAACGTCAAAGATACACTAAAGACCAAGGAAGAGCTCGAGTTGCTCTCACCTCTCGGCTGTGGAGCTCAGACTGGGGCCGGCACCGTCACGAACGTAGCAGACGCTGGACCTCAAGACATCGTCTGCATTCTTGGACTGGGAGGCGTTGGCCTTGCAGCTGTCATGGCCGCCAAAATCCGCGGGTGCAAACAGATCATCGGCATCGACCGCGCTCAATCCCGCCTCGACCTCGCCAAAGAACTCGGCGCAACCCACATCCTCAACACGTCTGACATCTCGCCCTCCGACAGATCGCCCCTGCTTTCGCAAATTCAATCCCTCACCTCCAATCTCGGCCCCAACGTCACCATCGATACAACAGGGGTGCCGTTCCTCGTCGAAGCAGCAATCGCTTTCACCCGTCCAAGGGGCAAGTACATCCAAGTCGGCGTCTTCACCGAGATGGGGTATGAGGTGAAACTGGGACTGATCCCGATTATGGAAGGCAAGTGGATTACAGGCGCGATTGAGGGATGGGCGGATCCGAAGACGTATGTGCCGCAGTTGGTGAAGTGGTGGAAAGAGGGCAAGTTCTCGATGGAGAAGTTGGTGAAGAAATATAAGGCGGAGGAGTTTGAGAGGGCTTTGAAAGAGATGGAAGAGGGTGGTGTTGTGAAGCCTATTTTGTGTTGGACGTGAAGGGGGGGTTGAGGCCGTGTTGCGAAGGCCAAAACAACAGTCGACTTCGAACATTGACCAAGATGAAACGATCGGATTCGCACGAAGGGCTAGGGAGTGGAGAGTCGGAATGTATCTACATCAGTCAACTTCTCTGACCTTGCCCTTACTCCTCCCCATTCACCGCCTCCTGGGCCTGCTTCTTGCCCGGCTTCTTCTCCACCAGCTCCTCCTCGTCTTTCAACGGCTTGTCCAACCCCACCCTCTCCAACGTCCTAATAACCTCAGGTCTCTCCGTCCCTTTCGCAAAACTAACATTCCCCTTCCTCTCCCCATCCACCACCAACCGCACTAAATCCGGCCGCATATAATGCCCCCCAAAATCATTCAACGCCTTGCTCAAATGCGTCTCATCCAGATCGATATCCACAAACACCAAGCCCTCAAATTCCTCTGAAGGTTTCTGAATGAGAGATTGACCGTCTGGTCCGTAGATTCGCGTGTTGCCGTTGTAAATTTTGTTGTCTTCGCGGGGTTTGCCGGGTGGGGTTTGCAGGTCTACGCCGGCGGCGGAGATTGTTTGGAAGGGCGCGAGGGTGTAGGAGGCGGTTTCGATTGCGTAGGCTGGGGTTACGATGTCGGAGTTTGCGTCGGAGATGTTGGTGTAGGGGTCTGGGTAGGTGAGGGTGCTGGCGTGGGGGTAGAGGGGCCTAGGGGATGTCAATATCAATCGGGTTGAAGAGGAGGAAGGGGATGGATTGGGGTACGAACCATGCGGCGACATGGACTTGTTCTCCCAAGCTGACGGCGTATGCCTTCAGGAAGGGATTCATGTTCTCCCAGCAATTCAGCTGTCCGATTCTTCCGATCTCTGTATCGACGACCATGCTCGTCGTGTCTCCCGTCCCATCCCCGAAAACCAGACGCTCGACGTGAGTAGCTCTTATCTTGCGTCGATGGTTGATCACATTCCCGGCCGAATCAATGAGAACCTGACTGGTATATAGCGAGTTCAGATCAACCTCAGAATACCCCAACAAAACGAAAATGCTATTCTCCTTCGCGGCACGCCGGATCCGGTGCATCTCGGGGGAGTCCGAGGGGAGGGAGTTCTCGCGGTATTTCTTGAGGAGGGGGAGGGATTCTTGGTAGGTTACGCGCCACATCCAGTAGGGGTAGCCTGGGATCCCTTTGTGGAGAAAGAGAATGTCAGAACGGTCTTTCGAAGGGATCTTGGGAAAGGGGAAGAACTCACAGAGCTCCGGGAAAGCAATGAGTTTGCATCCTGCTTTTCCGGCTTCGTTGATCCAATGGATTGTCTTCTCGACGGAGGTTTGCAAGTCCAGCCAGCCGGGCTCGGCGTTGACGGCGGCGGCTTTGTACTTCTTAATTGTGGCGGGCATTGTGGTGGTGTCGATGGGCTGGAAAATGGATTGAAGTCGGGTTCTCGTCGTCGAGGAGAGTGAGGAATGAATTGATCGAGGCTGGAACACACTTCATCTCTTATACCTCACCAACTCAACCTTTTCTTCCGCCATTCTCCCTCTCATATGCTCGTTCCCAATCACAATTGTGGTCCCTCAGCGGACGTTATCGGATCGCGACAACTCATACTGAGCAAGTTCCACCAAGCTACGACGTCTGATAGATTTCAGTACTCAAGGATCTCATCGAACGAGACCACAATCCATCTAAATCGAATTTCCATTTCGGGAACATGATATGTGGTGCTGGAAGTACAGTAAGCGGGCAACTCTCGGGACTGTTAGGGCATAGGACAGGGATGTTCGAGGGCGTGCAAGAGCGTGCTGTATCGCCACCAGAATCCCTGCTTCAGGGCTTTGGGTGCAGGACGACGTGCGCGGATTGATGTGCAATGTGTGCAGTCCGCTATGCATCCGACTTGCGAATCAAGCTGCAGTTGTGGGCTGATTTTGCATGAGGAGCTGTAATGCAGATGGAGCACATGACAAAGCTAAGCAGTAAGCCTGTCAGCGTTGCATGAAACTGGATTTGTACGATCTGTGTGTGTATCGCAACATGCCTTCATCTTTGCCTCTCGTCGCCTCTTCTTTCCACGTTCACGAATCAGCAAAGCTTCAAACGACAAGCCTGACCTTCAGTTTATCCCCATCAACAATCTCCGTCCTCTTCTCTGGCCCAACGAATTCTGGCAAATCCCATGTGATATTCACGTATCTGCCAGACCGCCATCCGATTCCATCACCTTCAGAGTGTTTTCCAGCCAGAAACGTCAGTCCGTCCGCACAAAGCTCAGTGGTTTCTGTGAACACGGCCTTGAGATTCTCGTCCATCCCTTCTCCCTTGCCAACGATATCGGTCAACATGTTCCCAGGATGTAACACGATACTGGTAACATCTGGATTCTCCACTGCAAGGAACTCGGTCAGGCGCAAGACGGCGAGTTTGGAAGTCTGGTATGCGGAGAGATTGGGCGTGATGCAGTGCGCACCAACGGAGGAGATGCTGAATACGATAGCACCAGGACCCATGAGTGGGAGAAAAGAGCGACAAGTCAGGTAAGGACCGAAAAGGTTGGCTTGGAAATTGGACCACCATGCATCTGGATCGGAAGCTGCGAGAGGTGTCTGTCCAGCAAGTATACCGGCATTGTTGATCAGAATGTCCAGTCGTCCTCCAAAGTCTGTCTTGACCTTCGCTGCAGCAGCTTCGACGCTCTCCTTCGAAGTGATATCCAGCTTCAAACTCAAAAGCTGAGGTTCTGGACGTCCCGCCTTCGCTGCCGCATCTTTGACAGCCTTCTCGGTTGCCGAAAGATCTGACCTCGCTCCGATTGCAATCTTCGAAGCACCTGCTTTGGCAAAAGAGACGGCGATGCTGCGGCCAAGGCCTTTGGATGCACCAGAAACGAAGACACTCCTTTCAGAGAGGTTGACCTTGGTCGAATCGATGGCAGAATAAGTGTCACTGTGGACTTGCTTGGTGAAGGTGTAGTCGGCAGGTCCCTCCAGAGGATTCTTGGTCCCTTGTGGGGGCGGCATGACGTTTCTTGTCGAGAGCGCGCCTGTTTGAGCTTTGGATTGCTTGAATTCGATGGGATGAGAGGGGCTTCCTGATTTATGGGAGCTTGAAAGCTTACTCGTGAGTCTTTTTGCTTACACACGTATGTGAACACGGCCGGCATTTGCGGACTTATCGCTGAGAATCGGGGTTGTATGCCAACCACCCAGTACTGATGCTCTCGCTTTCGTTGTGGCGTTCAGTGGACTAAGGGCTGAAAGGTGCCGTTGCATCACTTAGGAAGCTATTGGCGGAGCTGCTCCGTACGGGCCAGCCGTGCCGTTTAGTCTTCTGCAACCAGCTGTATAAACGCGAGCGTGTCTTTGCGGCTCGGACTTAGACGACAAGCTTTCAATCAGGCTTCTTGCCATCGTCTGCCCAGCTGGCTGCAATGTTGCTGCAGACTCCCACATAGTCGCTCCATTTCTGCTCACCCTCGGCGACATCATCGCCAGTCCAGAACATTGTCCAGTTGCTGTTGGGGATCTTCCATGTGCCCGATGCACGCTCAAGGTACCATTTGTTGACCGGATTGTCCTTCCTGCTCCTCCAACAAACACCTTCAGGGAAACAGCTTCTAACCATAGCCTGGAAGACGATGTCGGCGACACCGCTTGAGCCCTGAGACGTCTGCAAGACCGCGAACTTGTCCAGGTAAGGCACAAGGCGGTTTGGGTCGTTCACTCCTGGCGGCATCTCCCACGTGAGGATTGCGCCACCTTCGTAGTCGCCTGCCACGATGATACCTGCGACGCGATTTTGAATGCGGTTCAGGTAGTGCTTGACGTTGAGCTTTCGCCGAAACGAGTCTTCTATGAGGTAGACGAGCCGTTTGAGGTCGACTCGAGGATCGTCTTCCAGGCTCAAAGTGGTGTATCCATTCTTGGGTCTCTGCCAGCCTTGGCCTCGACGAGCAGCCGGAATGACCTTGAGTGGCATTCCACGGCGGAGAACTGTTGCGACACTCAAGTTCGCCATTTCATCTTCAGGGCTAGTCGTCAGTCGTGCCGTGGGGAGGGATGATGATATCAGAGGCTTATTCGTAAGCAAGTTGTGAATGAGTGGGTTCTTCTGCCTTCTAGTTCCAGTCGATAGAGGCGTCACTTGCTTGGACGCTCCAGATCGAGATGCACTTGCAGCCTCAGTAGGCGAGACGATCAGTGCGGACGAAGATGGCGGCAATAGCTCCAAACATTTGCGAACAGTAAACATGTTCTTCTGATGTTGCCTGAAAGCGGCAGGGCCGATCGGCGAGTCAGGATTCTCGTTGGCATCTGCGGCATACTCGGACAGCTCTTCTGCAATGTCGTCGAATTCCTGCTCCAAGTTGATGAAGACATGAGCACCGTCGCCTCGGTCTTTACTTGGGATGCCTCCTACAGAATCCAGCAAGATGATTCGATCGAGCATCGTCACCTCATTTTCTTGCTTTGGAGATGGCTGGCCATGCCTGTCGCTTCGGGTAATGTGTTTGGTGAGGCCAGTCATGATGTCCAGGACAGACACAGGCACAACTTGTCCGTTGCCAGTATAAGCCATGGTCGGCACGATTGGTATCATGCCTCGTCTAAGAGGATCCATCAAGAGGTTTGATAGAGTCACATGAATTTCGCCATCCTCGTCGGCGACCTCCAGAGCATTGGGTACGGACCGTCCACCTTCCGCGTTATGTCGATCAATGGCATCGCAAAGCCGGTCGGCTTGCTGTGCCAGCAACTTACGGAGAGCTCGCACGTCGTCAGGTTTGTTGGGATCATGTCCATTCGTGTCAAGGACAAGCACTATCCGCATGTCCAGACGGACAAGCTGGGCGAGAGTTCGTGCCAGGCCATCGATGGTGGTATCGTCGATGTCTTCGGGTGCACGGAGACAGGCTAGGGCCACATGGAGTTCCTGGGGTTGCGGTTGTGCGGGAATAGGTTGCTCCCGGACTTCGTCTGCTTGTGAGAATCGCGGACTATTGGCGATTGAGCGAGCAGGAGCATACAGGCCGCCTAAGTTGACGCCGAGACGATCCAAACGATCTTGGTCTCGACGGTGGCGGGCATTTCGTTCTTCCAGCAGGGCGTAGAGGTCGGGTTTGGGTTCCGCTTTACCCTTCTTTGGCTGCTTGAATCGAGAGAGGTACTGTTTCGCATCTCGCCGTGTAGCATTGGCATTCAGCACATTGACAAACAAATCGCGCTGAGTCTGTGGGTCTTCTGTCCGTCCGGAATGTTTTCCGTTGACGACGGGCGGCGGTGGTGGAGGAGATTGGTGAGAGGAGTATTGGCGGGCGGCGTTGACGGTGGCTTTCTTAAGTCCCCCGTACGCGGTTGCCTTTCCACACGAATACATACTTGTAGTCATTGTCCATGTCAGGACGAAGGGCGGTATCGGGAGAAGAGGTAAAGAGAACGAGTTTGCAGCGACGGGCAGAACCGAGGTCGCTCCGGACGATGGTGGTATTTGTTACCAATCGTGCGCCTTCGCTTGCGCTGGACGGCGTGGGAGAGAATGCAGTACGGAGGTATTTCTGAGAGCTGGCGGAAATGCCTCGAGCTGCGGTGACGACGCAGAGGAGAGAGTTGTGAAGTCTGCCTCTAGCGTCGAAAGCCGTTTCTGGGGTTCTGAGGCATATTTTCCTCGCTTCTTTATCTGATCCGCAGCTGTTTTATCTGATCCGGCCCCGGGAGTGACTGCCCGTGTCTGCAACGGGCAAGCTTCTCGTTCTCTCGCCACCACCGTCCAATCGCACATGATGCATTGCCACGCAGAATGTAGTCATCTAATACACATCTATTTCATTCGCGGAATGCGTTTCGCGTGGCAAGAAGATGGGATGCAGAAAGTCACGTTTCTCGCGTCTGTCTGGCGAAGACGCTTACCGCATCGGGCGATGTACTTGATCCGTGCGTCTGAGTTTAGCGGGATAAGCGAGCGAGTAAACAAACACTCCAACGCTGTGCGCAGCAACTTCACAGCGATGCGCGCATGACCTGAACGACGTCCACGACCCCATAACGACACGCCAACATGAGGATCACGGAGCTGATCATCGACGGCTTCAAGTCCTACGCCGTGCGCACCGTCATCTCCGGCTGGGACCCTACCTTCAATGCGATCACTGGTCTGAACGGTTCTGGAAAGTCGAATATTCTGGACGCGATATGTTTCTGCTTGGGAATCGGACGATTTGAATTGCTACGAGCGAGCGGCGGTGCGAGCGATCTCATCTACAAGCGTGGCCAGGCCGGTATCACTAAAGCCTCTGTCACGCTCGTGTTCGACAACAGCGACAAGTCAAAATCGCCAATCGGATTCGAGGACTATGGCAGCATCAGCGTTACGAGGCAGATCGTGCTGGGCGGCACCAGCAAATACCTCATCAATGGCCACCGAGCGCAGCAGCAGACGGTGCAGAACCTGTTCCAGAGTGTGCAGCTGAACATCAACAACCCGAACTTCCTCATCATGCAAGGTCGCATCACCAAGGTCTTAAACATGAAGAGCACGGAAATTCTGGGAATGGTTGAAGAGGCGGCCGGTACACGCATGTTTGAGGATCGTCGAGAAAAGGCTTTCAAGACGATGAACAAGAAGCAGGCCAAGGTTGAAGAGCTTGAAGGCCTGCTCAAGGAAGAGATTGAGCCGAAGCTGGACAAGCTGCGAAACGAAAAGCGAGCATTCCTGGAATTTCAGAGCACACAAAGCGATCTGGAGCGCCTGACGAAACTCGTGGTTGCGTACGATTATATCAAATCGAAGCAGAAGATGCAACAGAGTGCGCAGGATTTGGCCGAGAAGAAAGAGCGCGCTGGACAATTGGAAGAGAACGCCGAGAAGCTGCAGAGGGAGATTGAAGTGCTGGCAGAGGACATGGAGAAGGTGCGCGCTGCTCGAGACAAGGAGCTGAGGAAAGGCGGCAAGTTCGCGAAGCTGGAAGAGGCCGTGAAAGAGCATGCCAAAGAGCTGGAGCGACTCAACGCGGTTCTCGAGCTGAAGCAAACATCCATGTCTGAGGAGCGCGAGCGCTTGCAGAAGGCGCAAGCATCTGTGAAAGATCTGGAGAAGCAGTTGAAGCAAAAGACAGACGCGCATCAGCAAGTGCAAAAGCGATTCGAGGAAGCCAAAGAAGATCTGGAGAACCAAAAGACCGAGGTCGAGAAGAAGGAAGAGCTACTCCAAACACTACAAACTGGTATCTCTTCCAATGCGGGCTCAGACGGTGGTTATGCGGGCCAATTGGCTACAGCGCGCGATAACGCGAGCAAGGCGGGCACCGAGATTGAGCAGTCGAAGCTGAAGATCAACCACTTGGAGTCTCGCATCAAGGAAGACGAGCCGCGCGCGAAGAAGGCAGAGAAGGAGAACGCTGGCCTTCTCAAAGACCTCGAATCTTTGCGATCGCAAGCAGCCAAACTTCAGAAAGAGCTTGAGAAGGTGGGATATCAACCAGGCAAGGAAGAAGAGCAGCATGCCGAGAAGACACAACTCGAAAAGCGGATACGATCTCTACAAAGCGACTCGGACAACTTGAAGCGCCAAGTCGCCGGCTTAGACTTCTCGTACTCAGATCCCGAGCCCAACTTCGACCGCAGTCGCGTCAAGGGTCTCGTTGCACAGCTTTTCACACTGCCTGCCGAATCAACAGAGGCGAGTACTGCGCTGGAGATCTGCGCAGGCGGCCGGCTGTACAACGTGGTGGTGGACAATGCAAAGACATCATCAGCTCTGATCGACCATGGCAAGCTTCGAAGACGAGTCACTATCGTCCCTCTCGACAAGATTGACCCATCCAGGGCGCCTGCAGACCGCGTCAAGAGCGCGCAAAAGCTGTGTCCTGGGAAGGTGCATCTTGCCATCAACCTCATCGGTTACGCCCATGAAATCGAAAAGGCGATGGAGTATGTGTTCGGCAGCACGCTGGTCTGCGCTGATGCTTCAACAGCCAAGCAGGTTACCTTCGATCCTTCAGTACGATTGAAGAGTGTCACTGTTGAAGGTGACGTATATGACCCGAGCGGTACTCTTTCGGGTGGTTCGGCTGCCTCTGGCAGTGGCGTGCTGCTGAAACTGCAAAAGCTCCACGCCATCAACTCGGAATTGGAATCAGAGCAAGACAAGCTTGCAGCGCTTGAGCAGGCCATGGCGAAGGATGCGAAGAAGCTACAATCTGCGAAGCAGTCCAAGCAGGAGTTGGACCTGAAGAATCACGAAATCCAATTGGCTGAATCACAGATCGCGAGTAACTCCTCCAGCAGCATCATTGCCTCGGTAGCTGAGATGAAGGAGACCATTGCTGCCCTGAAGGAGAACATCCAGAGCGCCAAGAAGAGACAATCAGAGGCTGAGCAGGAGATCAAGCGGGTTGAGAAAGACATGAAGGATTTCTCTTCGAACAAGGGAGCGAAGCTTGAGCAGCTGCAAGGCGATCTTGACAAGTTGAAGAAGGCCCTCACAAAGGCACAAGGATCGATCAAGCCTCTGCAACAAGAAGTCCGAGATGCCAATATCGACAGCGAGCAGACTGGCAGTGACCTTTCGGCTGCCCAAGAAGAGCTCCACGATGCGGAGGTCACTCTGAAAGGACACCAAGAGGAATTTCAGGCACACGAGTCGGAGCGAAGGCAATTAAAGGACAAATCTGATGAGGCGGAAGCCGCTCTCAACGACGAGCGCCAGAAGTTGAGCAGCTTCGACGATGAGATCGCGGACCTTGACAAGGCTTCGAAGCGTAAAGCGCAACAAATATCTGACGAGAAGCTCGAAGCGCAAAAGCTCAACCACTCCATCGACGGCTTCGCCAAAGCACAACAAGCCGCCCAGCAATCCGTAACGATGCTCGAGAAGGAGCACGACTGGATCCACGAAGAACAAACCTCCTTCGGCAAGTCCGGCACACCCTACGACTTCAACGGCCAGAACATTAACGAATGCAAATCGAACCTGAAGAACGTCACGGAACGCTTTCAGGGCATGAAGAAGAAGATCAACCCCGCCGTGATGGCGACGATCGACAGCGTGGAAAAGAAAGAGCAAGGCCTGAAGACGATGATGAAGACGGTCATCAAGGATAAGAAGAAGATTGAAGAGACCATCGTGACCCTCGACGAGTACAAGAAGGAAGCTCTGTTCAAGACTTGGAGCAAAGTCAACGAGGACTTTGGTCTTATTTTCAACGACTTGCTCCCTGGCAATACCGCGAAACTCGACCCGCCGGAAGGGAAAGAAATCTCTGATGGTCTGGAAGTGAAAGTCTGTCTGGGTAAAGTCTGGAAACAATCCCTCACCGAACTGTCAGGAGGACAACGGTAAGCCCCCATCCCTCTCCCCCTCCCATCCCCCAACCCTCTTACTAACCCCCTACTAACTTCATCTCAGATCCCTCATCGCCCTCTCCCTCATCCTCTCCCTATTGCAATACTCCCCCGCACCAATGTACATCCTGGACGAAGTCGACGCGGCTCTGGATCTGAGCCATACGCAGAATATCGGCCGTTTGATCCGGACGCGCTTCAAGGGGAGTCAGTTTATTGTTGTGTCGCTGAAGGATGGAATGTTTGCGAATGCGAATCGGATTTTCAAGACGAGGTTTATGGATGGGACGAGTGTGGTGCAGGCGTTGGGGCCGCAGGATGTGAAATAAAGAGGTGGTGAAGGGGAGAAAGGGGGATTTCGTAGTTCGTTGTTCAGTTTTCGTTGTTGACGGGAAGGGAGTTTGGGAGGATTGTTTTGGATGATGTGGGATGATCAGTCGTCGGAGGCTGTTTGGTTTGGGGGCCTCCTTTGCTTGGAGTACATATTTCTTCAATGTCCATGTGCTATCATGTCTCCAGTTGGGTCAGCGGCTGCTCACCGTCACGAGCTTTTCACGTGCTCACCATGAGCTATGAAACGGTGCTATGACCAGCCAGTGTGTACGTTACGAACAATTCATGGTTCACAGACAAGGCTGAACTTTCAGTAACAATACATTGTGACGCGGAGAGTATAGAAACAGAGAGGATCGAGTTGGTGTACAACAGTACATTCCATCTTATGCTAGCTACTCAGCTATAACATAGAGACTTTTTCAGGCCTTGCACCCCGAGAACACTGTATAGACAGCGAGTGTGTGAAATCCATCTCATGGTCCGCCCAATTTTTCAACTCCTTCTAATCCCATCGCTCGTACGCACCAAAATCACAAGAGAAGAACGCTCATTGCTCGTTAAATCTCAGGAGAGAGGAATCGCTTATGCAGCGCCAGCGCTGGCCGGAGGCTCAACGACCTTCGTCACCTGAGCGCCGGCACGGACGATGCGGTTGCCGTTCTCGTCCTTGAAGATCTGCGAGCCCTGGCTTTCCTTCTGCGATCGCTTCCAGATCTCGACCTCCATACCGCCGCGGATAACACCGACTCTCATGGTGGAGAGCAAGTTGTGGGCGGCGTTGCTGTGAAGGTAGACACCACCATTGAACATGGCGGTAGCATCCTTGCCGAGCCCGCTGCGAATCATGGCCTTTCCACCGGGGTGGTCGTTGATGAAGTCGGAGACGTCGTGGACAACACCAGCAACAGCGATGAGAGCGCGGCCGTTCTTGGACTGGTCAACGTAATCGTCCCACTCCATGACTGGAAGCTGCTCGAGAGGAACACCCCAGTCGAGCTTGGCGCGCTTCTGGTCGAGCTTCTTCTGCTGCTGCTGGAGTCGGCCCTTCTCGATCTCGTTGGAGCGGAACTGCTTGAGGTCGTAGGCGAGGCCGAGCTGCTTGGAAGTCCAGATGAACCACTTGGTCGGGTCGTACTGGTGCCACTCGATGGCGTTGCGGTAGTCGGACGGGAACTCGTGGTGGAAGTTGTGGTAGCCCTCGCCGAGAGTGACCAAAGCGGTGATGACGTGGTCGCGGGGAGAGTTGCGGTCGTCGAATGGCTGGTCACCGAGCCAGTGAGCAAGGGAGTTGACGCAGAAAGTGGCCTGCTGGACGAAGAAGATGCGCAGGATACCGGCGTAGATAAAGCCACCCATCCAGTCACCCCAGCCAACACCAGCAACCAAGCATGGGAAGACGAGACCCATGAAGAGAACGACCTTCAGGTAATGCCTGTGCTGCCAGACAACGACTGGGTCATCGTTCAGATCAGAAATGTCGGTGCGACCAATTCTCTTTGGGTTCTGCTTCATGATCATCCAGCCGAAGTGGGAGTAGAGCAGACCCTTGCGAACGCTGTATGGGTCCTTGTCGGTGTCGGTGTATCGGTGGTGGGCACGGTGGTCGCGGGACCACCATCGGATGGAGCCCTCAACGGCACCGCCTCCAACGGCAGCGAGGAAGATCTTGAGCGGGAGAGTGGCGGAGTAGGAAGTGTGCGCCCACAGTCGGTGGTAGCCAGCGGTGATACCCTAGTTACAGTCAGTGCTTGCTTCATGTTTGCAAACCATCAAATTCTCTTACCAGTCCGGTAGCAAAGTAGTACAGCACCGCAAAGATGGCGGTCTTCAGATACAGCGGTGTCCAGAGAGCCTGAACGCAGCCAGCGATTGGAATGCCGACAATGAGGACGACATTGAGCCAGTTGACGTGCTTGTACCAGTTCTTCTTGGTCATGGGCGTCTCGGTGATGTGTGGCTTCTTGGGGTCATATCTGGGATTTCTGACCGGCTCTTGTGGGTATGGCTTAGACTCGGGCGCCGGGGTGGAGGACTCGAACTGAGGGTCCACGGCGTGGTCAGGCTCGCCGGGCTGCTTGGAAGGCATGTTGATGGATGTGTCGGTGGAGAATTAGGAGATAAGGTGTCGGTGACAACAAAGCCGGCTCGGCGGATTTTGATGCCTGTGGCCGGATCGGAATGTTGTGGCAGACTCTCTCAGGTGAAGCGAGAGTCGATTGTGTCGGTAGGTCAGAGTGTCGCTGAAAGAGAGGAGCGACAAATGGTGTTGACGAAGTGTCAGGAAGGTGAAGAGGTGAGAGAGTGAAGGGGTGGCAGGCGTCTTCTTTTAGTGAAAGAGCAGTCTGAGGGTGGGTCCTTCCCACACTGCCGACGTTGGGAGGCAAGGATTCTCGAACGCGGCTGATGGACGCTGGCACAAACGAAAGCGACGAGATTCACGAGAAGCGGAGAGAATAGGGCGCGAAATGCAGCTCCAGCAAGCGCGATTGTTGTTGGTGGGAGTCGGTCGTTGAAATCGTGGACCCTGGGTTTCGCTTGCGTCGTTGGGAATTTTGACATCAACTTCGAGAAATCTATGCAGGTACGCCCACCCATCACAACCACCACAACACCTCTCATCAACTCATTGTATTCACTGTGATATCGCTCTCATCGTCACACTGTGTCTTTCTCGTTCACCTTGTCGTCGTGTGCTTGCTACATCTGCCTTCAATCTACCTACTCGCCACGTCTCAGTGCCGAATGTTAACAGACAACAATTGACATCGACATTGTCCAGTCCCGAGAACGATGGGATAGCTTGGAAGCTACCTGTCCAATGAATGCAAGGGGTCGTTATCGTTTTGAACATCGACAGGGCCAGAGCCAGTCGGACGGTGGCAAGGGATCGGGTAGGGCCCGGGGACGATCCTCCCGCACGACCGCTGTGTCGAAACAACAACCACCGACCGCTCCCTCGGTCCAAAGGGATGTCCTTCCAAACCACGTGAAATGTCACCACACCCTCCAACCTCACCTCTCCATCCGTATCACGCATCCTCAAGACCTCCGGTTGTTTAGAGATCCGTCATGGCCTCTGTACAGCCATGAGAGAGTCACCGGGAGTTGTTCCGGCCCCTTCGCCTCAACGCTGACTCCAAGCAGCCGAACCCCGCGAAAGCTGTCCCCAACCGCATCCAGGACCTTGAAAAGCGAGTAGGAGCTCATCGATTGCGCGTCTCCGTAACGACTCCTGAGAGGCGGATAAGAGGCCTGCGAAGGCGTCACTAGGATTGTGCATACGGACATGTGGGCATGATGCGGAATGGCATCGGCTTTGCTGTTGGCGAATGGGAAGAGCTGGCAGGCTTTCACGTGCGGATATGTCTGGTTGCGTCGTTTGGCATTTGGTGCTTCTTCTGAGTGCAGCTATGTTACGACATAGCCTTGTGGCATCGCTCTTGCTCTGGCATTCTGCTTTGAAGGATCAAAGAGACGGTGCAGAGCCGTGCGATACTCTCAGTGCTCCCTCCTTCTTGAAAGCCTGTGGCTTCTTGGTGAACTCATGGACGTGCCCCTTGGCTTCCATCTCTTGCTTGTAGTGGGTGATGAGAGGCACATACTCGCCCCTAATGCCGCCGGTCCGCATCTCGCCTCCGATGACCCAAAGCACCTCCGTCGCACGCGTGATTGCGACGTTGGCCCGGTCTTGCTCCCACATGAAACCTATTTCGATGTGCAATTAGCATAACTGACCAGCAGCGCCCAGGACCATAGACTTACCCATCTTCAGTCCGTCTTGGAAAGAGCCATCGAGAATGACGATAGGTGCCTCTCGGCTTTGACTTCCGTCGACGGTGAGGATGCGCAGGACGTCGCTGATGGCCTTTCCTCTAAACGTTCCGGAGTCGATCAGCCTCTTCACGTGGTCCTTGTAGAGATGAAGCTTGATTGGGTCAGTAGTTATTCAGCTTGCAAAGATTTCCGGTGTACTGACCTGCTTGTTATATGCGCACACAAGCAACACATTGTCGACAAGCTTCTTGCCGCGGCTCTCGAAGTAAGCCCGAAGTTTTGGGAATATCGTCTCAAAAAAGAGTTGGACGTGCTTGGGAACCTGTTCGTCGCCTTTCGTGCCCTCGACCTGGAGCCAATGAAGACGAGCCTTAGCGTCGGATGCTTCGAGTCGGTAGGCTTCACGGTCCACTTCATCATGAATTCCGTGCTCGGCGATGATGTCTGTGAGAACCGAGCGAAGGCCTGGCATGGTGTCATCTAGAGGCTTCAGCATCTCTGGAGCGTCCCGGAAACGACCATTGTAGATGTAGTCACGCGGGAAAGCAGTCAGTGCAGGGTGCATTCTGCGCTGTTCCTCGAGGCGGAAGACCGGAAAGCCCTGTCGGATCAGACGAGTCGGCAAGGCGACGTCTAAGCAACCTGCGAATGGCGTGTACTGAGCGCGGTTCGTGAAGCACGTGTTGATGGGCTTCATCCGCCTGGAAGGCAATTGATTAGCACGGAGGAGGGGTGACTGGAACGAAGCAACTTACTTCTCGTCTCCGAAGAGGAACACGCCCTCGACACTGCGGGCCCACTTCTCACAAACAATGCCGCTCCAGACGTTAGCCTCGACGTCGCGGGTGCTCTCATCGACGAAAACGATGACACCCACACAAGGGGCACCATTTTCACGGAACCACGATCCCAATAACTCTGTAGAGCGAGCATTCGAGGTGGTAGTCACCATGAATCGATTGGCAGAAATGAGGTCGGACTTGCACATCTGGAAGGATTCGCCGTACCCTTTCTTCTCAGCCTCTCGCGCAGGCAGAGTCTTGTCTTTGTGCATTTGGATGACTTCCTTGAGACCATCCCAGGCTATGGCCCTCTCTCTATCTTTTGCCAGGCCATGAGCAGAGAGATCATCTTCTTCAGCAAGTCGAATCATGGTTTGCACGACCCCGAGCTCGTGGACGGTTCCGCCGACCTTTTCTTTCTCGTCGAGCGCAATGAGAAGGTCGTGGAAAGAGACGACTCCGCCATCTTTGTGTCCGACGAAGCGATGTGCTGCTTGGTTCTCGGTCATGCTTTCCAGCTTGATGTCCCGAGCTCCTGGGAAGAGGCGCAGAGCCCGGAAGTCCGACAAGTAAGGCGTGAAGGCAGGAAACTCCTTTCGGAGTTCCTCCATCTTCATCAGAGCGACTGTGTGGTTGCAAGCCTCATTGGCCGGACCAAGAGACAGGATGTGGAATCCCAAGCACCAGTAGTACAGCATCAAGGCGCGTTGAAGAGTGGATTTCCCCGTGCCTTCTGGTCCCATCACGAGTGTCAGACCTCCAGCGGTTCGGGTCAGACTGTCGATGACAGCCAGTTGCTCAGGCGCCCAATGCTTGCAGCTCCTCAAGACGTGGTCAAGTGCTTGCTTGTCTGCTGCAGACATTTCAGACTTCTCGGTAGTGTCCACTTCCAAGAGCCCATCGTAACTCTGATTGAGCAAAATATCGTCCCAACGGCTATCCTTCTGAAGTTGACGGAGCGTGTTCATCTGCCCATTGAAGGTGAACGCATTGTAGTGCGGCTCAAAATCGACACGGAAGCTTCTGACCTGCTCGTCGCCTGGCAGCGAGGCAAACTCTCTCAGTTTGTCCGGCATCTTCGACGTGACCCGAAAGAATGCTCGGTGGTACGGGAGACCAGGATTGTCCTCCAAAAGCACTCCTACCAGTCTGTCGTCGTAGCGGGTTTCCGGGTCATATCCGTAACTCTCATACACACCACGAATTTCGAATTGCATTCTGACTTCAAGGCCCTTCGGCAATCTGATGTCAGTGCCCTCTTGGATCTTCTCCTGACCAAGTATCCGGAAGCGCTCGAAATATGGCACGGCGATGACGTGAAACTTGCTGCAGCGGTACAATTTGGCCTTGTGCAATCTCGTCGCCCAAAGGTTCAAAGACTGCCTTGACTCCATGTCTGCGCCCAGAGCCGAATGAAACAGCTCGACAATTGCCTCTTTCTTCGTGCTGAATGTATCCTCGCTCTTGTATGGTACGAACGGAAGGCATACAGCTCGACTTATTAAGTCACCTGGCAAAGGGCGAGTGAAGCGTTCGGATGGCGGGCCCTTCTTCAGCGGCGGCTCCATGTCTGTTGTTTCCATCCCGTCTCCAAAAGCGTGGTATTCTACCAATCCAATGGACGGTAGCAAGGGCTGTCGGCCGCCTGGAAGCCGATCATGCACCCGCTCGACATATGAGAGATCTAGATCGTTGGTACCACTCATTTCGAGCTTGAGTATTACCTCGACGGGAGACTCTGGCTGAATCAGGCCCATCACTGCGGCGACCGTCCGATTTTCTGATGCATCGAGAAAGAGGTATGCGTTCCTGAGATTGGTGGTCCCAGAATGTGTCGCTCCTTGGGCGGTGAAGGCTATGGCGTCTTTGTCGAAGCTGCACTTCTTGATACCGCGGCTCTTGCTGCCGTAGTCATTGAAGTGGAACTCAAGGAAGAACCGCACGTGTTCGCCTGTGTCATGGTCGACAAGGCGCTTGATGTCGCACACCAGACGGATTTTAGGCGCGAGTAGCTGCAAAGTCTTCATTAGCCTGCGGCTTCTGAGATGTTTCAGTCAACTTACGAGTCGATTGTATGTGACCGAGAGCTTTATGGTGTCGTCACCTGGGATCGGGTATTCTTTGCCATCAGGTAGCACTAGGGTGCAAGGAACGAGTCTGCCGGGACCAGTCAAGTCCTTGAGCACCCAATTGCGCTGCTCGAGCTTGACGAGGGTCGTCCTGCTTGTGACAGGACCGCCGGTAACTGCGTCTATCAGTCCGTTGAGATGATCTCGGAGGTCGTCATCCTTGACCGCGTCGAAGTTGAAGAAGCTGGTGGGCGCCATGGCTCCGTGCTGTCGTACACCCGTCGAACAAAAGGACTCAAAGATCAACGAAATCCACACATGCGGCGCGCCGGTGCGAGCGCGAGAGTTGATGTCGTGTGGGAGGCTGCCTGGATTTCGCGTTTGCATTGAAAAAGACGTGGCGCGACCAAAACGCCAAGACCGCTTGGTTCCGAACTAGCGTCGGCTTGAGGCGCTTTCACATGTTGCGCAAGGCAAGAGCTGGCTTCGAATTCACTCCGGAACTGCGCGCAAAGGATCGGGTGTCGAGAATGCTTGTTTAACAAGAGTGAAGAGATGGGATGCCGCCCTTGCGCGCAAAAGTCCAAGTGGGAAAGCGAGATGCTTGCTGATGAGCTTTTCAGGGGCTGCAGCACCGACAGCATCTAGTCCATCACCATCGCGCTCCTTCACTCTGCTCCCACCCCACGCACAAAGCATTCCCAGCCAGCCGCTCCTACCACTGTTCAAAAGCTGTAACATTCAAAGCCAGAGTCAGCCCTGCGCACGGAGGAACAACAAACAGTACAAGAACACAGGGATTGATATGAAAAGAGAGAGGGGATAAAAATAATCTCTAAATGAATGAATGAGGGTATCATAGCTAACTATCCACAAAATAATAATCTCTCAAATCTCATCTTCTCAATCTTTCGTACTTTTGGGTTGTTCATCCTCTGAGCCATGGATCGCTCCACCTCAGGACCTCGCTCAATGAATCTCAGTGTATCGGTTCTCCTTGTCCTGCCGTATCTTATCAGTCAGTCCTTGCATATCACATCATTCTGTATGTACAAGCCATCTTCTCGTCCTCGCTTTTGAGTTCCTTCAAACTCAACATAACCAAAGCCCATGCTAACAAGCGTCAAAGATCATAATCGTCTCGGATACGTCCTGCCCGGCACTCTCACATCCTCTTCATACACCTCGCTCTCCCCGGCCTCACTAGGCGGATTCAGTCCCAAACCTCCAGCACCTCGGGTATACATCTCCCTCGAATCGAAGCTGACTGACCGCGTGCTATTCTCCCTCGACGGAGCGGTAGGTGCCGAGAAGCTGGACTTCGGAGCTTGGTAGCGTCGCGCGGAATCGCTTAAATCTCGAAGGGCTGCCGGCGAGGCGAAATAGTCGTTTACGTGTGGACGGAAGTCGGTGGCGGCGGGAGAAGGGGTGATGCGGCCGACGTATTCGGGAGGTAGGGTGCCTTTCTGCGGCTGTGGCGGGGAGAGAGTTGGTGTGCTCTCGTACGCGTATGTATCGCCGGCTGGGGAGGAAGAATCGTGTAGAGGACTCTTGTACACGTCTTCAGGGGAGCTGACGTTGCTGAAGCCTTTCTGGTCGAGGTCGACTGTGATGACATGCGGCGGAGGCTTGGGCTGCATTTCGAAAGTGGTCTGCTGGTGGCCGCGCTGATAGCTGTGCAGGAACTCGTGCTTGGGATTGCGCATGACTTCTGATCGCGCATCGAGACTGACGAATTCCTGGCGAGTGGAAAGTTTGGAGCGGATGAAGCCCCACCAGGCTGGGAAGATGGAAGGTCTTGTCAGCAGGAGGAAGACCTGGACACCTGCGAGAGAAAGCAGAATCAGGACCGCGATCACGGTGGGTTCATTGACGAGCCAGCCATCGACGCGGTATAAGCACGCATTCTTATCGGTGGGATTTTGGGCCAGACAGAGGATCCATGGCTCGACTCTTTGAAAGTCCGCTTTGATTGCCGTTTGCATCCCGTCTAGATAGACGAAGACGATGGAAAAGAAAATCACATCGACAAGGATGATGCTGCAGATGCAGATGCCGCGCCATTGGAGCCAGAGAACCTTCTTCAGACGTCGGTACACCGCTCGGGCGGTTTGTGTGCGGACGCTGCCCTGATATGATGGCAACGATCTGCCAGACGTTGCTGTCGAGGTGGCGGATCCATCAGACCAGAGATTGCGCAAGTATACGTGGATGCAGTAACCAAACGTAGTCAGCTGAAGGATACCGGAAGCTCCTGCAAAGGCAAGAAGAGGGCCCCAGAAGTCTCCCATGGAATTGACATGGTTGACATGGCAGGCCGATCCAAAGCGGAAGCTCAAGCCAGTAATTGTGAGGGTGATGGTGAACAGGATTGCAGGAATCCCCCATCCAAAGAGTTGGGAAAAGTAAAAGAACTTCTCTCCAGGCACAATATCCCAGCAAATTTGCAAGTTCATGCTCAAAGCCCTGATGAAAATCCACATGTCAGCCGACAGGCCTCCGGCGATGATAAAAGCTCCGCTCCAGGCGCACTCGGTCAACGAGTACATATCATTGGGCGTAATGGCGTCGTAACATTGATCTGGCTGTGCACCGAGAGGTATTGTGAAGCCCATGGCGATCATTAGGATGGCGATTATGAGGCACACGCTCAGGTAGTGGCTTCTTGTTTGTTGTGCGGGAAGGACAACATAGGATAGCAGCATAAAGGCCATGAGGACTAGGCCGACGACGTTGAGCCATTCCGCGACGGTCGTATATGTGGTGAAGTTGTCGGAATAGACCCAGTCTGTGGCCGGACAGGGCAGGCAACATGTTGCATCCAGACTTTCTATGGGCGCGCAGAATCTGCCATTTATGACTGGGAGCATCAACTGCTGACCTTCGAGTGCAATGGACAGTACTTACATCCTCCATTGTTCCCAAACTTCGATTCGTCCAGGAAGGGTGCAACGCATCTGCCTTGGAGATCTGACACGGTTGAATTTGACATTTTGTGAGTTCGTCAATGTCGCTATGTTGTATATCCGGATGTGAGGCCGCACGGCCAGGTGCTGAACGATCGCCAGCTATTTTCTCCCCAATGTCGATAATTGATATGTATGCATGCGGATAATAATGTATATTGAAGATGTCGCAGTATCTGCGTGATTGCTTCTCCAGAAAACTCCAGGGGTATGATCTTCAGCAAGTCATCGCGTGCCGAGGCGCCGTCCAGATATTAAGCAGATCAATTCGAGGAGGGACAGCGGTTACGATGGCGTCTCGAGGCGTGAAGTACAGTCGTTTCGTATTAGCAGAAAACACAAATCGTAAGAGGAACGCCGTAAGAGAGAGGGTGGATAGCTGGAGCCGAGAGATTGAGGACAGCCAGGAGAAAGAGTGTGAGGGAGGGTAGGGTATATGGGACGACACAGCAGCAGCGAGAGAGAGATCGGAGTGTAAGAGATGCGGGAAGTGCAAGTAGTTAGCGGGAAAGAGAGATGCATATGCGGCGTGCATCGAGGCAAGCCGCTTCTCGCACGCGACAAACTAGGAGTGTCGGAGCACAGGCAGAGCGCAGGTACAGGCAGAGCACCCCTGCTCGGCGACGATGTCTAGTGCGTGCTTGGATGCTACTACTGGCCTGCGGTAGGCCCGGGCGACGAGGCCGATGGGCGGAGGAGTCGAATGGGAAGAGTATCCAAGCGTTGCGGCACGGGGGGAGGTCTGGAGGGAGGCCTCGTCGCCGGCCAGTCAATACGCAAAACCATCCATAAGCGCGCTCTTTCGTCGAGTCCGTTGGTGGTCGTAGTCATGACGGTGATGCTGCGAGGTGAGTGGGCGTGTCGTTGCGCGTAGCAGTGGAGAGGAGGAGTGCGTTGGGCGTGCGTCGATGGATTGTGTGGATTGTGTGGATGGGCGCTAGCAGCACTTCCCTGCATCACACTCGCACTCGCGTCTGAGCGTCTGAATGGCCCGAGCTACGATCAGACTCTCCTCTCCCGAGTGTGCGACGGCAGCGACTGCAATAATTGTGCATCAGTGGCATTCCTCGCAGAACCCGCGCCGCAGCTTCCTACTTGCCTCTGCCAGACGACATTGCCGCCGTGCCTGCAGGCGCCGAAAGTCAAATTCTTCTCTTCCACAACACATCAACCTTCAACGTCCCCGTCTCCGCTCGCGTCGGCTCTCGCTCGCCAACGGGCAACTGGCGTGACGGGCAAGTGGTGGCGGCTGATCGCCCTTTGCCGCCGTCTAGACAGCAGCAGCGAACATGCCGGCGTTCTGTGCCTCACCAGACTCGTTGCAGTCGTGCTGAGAGTCGTGCGCCCACCGGACACGAGTTTTCTCCGTATCCAGTCGCAATTCTGGTCCAGTCGCAGTTCCACCGCCTGCTTCAGTGAACCATACACAGCACGAGAACACGAGTGCAACGCGAATGCAGTGCAAGCTCAACAGCAATCCCCAGCACGAAAGCGTGTGCCGTGCGAGAGCGCGCAAGGCCGAAATCTACAAATCGCATCGCTCATCACCAACAAGCTGAACCAAGCTTCGCATTCGTCTCCATCCGGTGGATACAACATCGCCCGCAAAGTGGACGAATCTGATACTCCGCAAAACAGCCATCCAACGGCAATACAACGACAGCAGCTGCCCATGTCAATGTGGCGTCAAAAAAGAATCCATCGTGCCATCCCCATGTCTTCCACCCGTTTTGCTCGCGTGTCCGGCCGCTAAAGCTAGCGCCAACACAATCAATCTCCACGCCGGAACCAAGCGACCACTCTGGTTCCTGCATCGCACCTCCACCCTCTCATTGGGTCGCATACCGACAACCCTCGCCTGTCACTGCTCCCCGAAACGTCTCACACCTCCACCTGTACAGCCGTCTTGGGAAGGAAGGCATCCAACTCTGATATTCGAGGCCTTTGCGTCTGCTGCATTCGATACCTCCTACAGCTCGCCTTGTGCAGATTGAGTTCAGGGGACGCGTTGAGAAGAATTGCTGCATTGGGGAACTCCATCAATGAGCAACCTATACGAGGCATTGAAGATTCGCTGTTTTAACTTTTTGACAGCTACCTCGCGAGTCGCGGCTCAGCAAGCCTCGTTCTGTGCCTCCTCTTCAACCATGTCTCGGTAATTGGACCGCAGTACCATCGATCGACACCATTCACTGCAGCACAACCTCAACCGCTGACGAAGAAGCCGTTCTCGTCACACGCATGGTCCCAATCACAACTCAGTCGACCGCCGCCTCTCCTTATACTCCACCTTGACATGACTCTTTGCTCGTCATCGCGGCGTTCCTGAAGAGCTGACAGAAACAACCAGACCCTCAATCCTCCCGCCTGCTCGCGAAGTTTCAACTGTCAACGCCGATCGCGTGCAGACTTGCCGTCCCCACGGTCACATCTCCTGACCAGGCAGGCGATGCTCGAGCGAAGGATTGCTCTCGCGCACGCCAAACTGGCAGGCATGCTCGTCCTTCGGCCATGAGCCTTGGCCGCAGCCATTGGACTCCGATCTGCAGCAGCTTTTCCGAATCGTGCTGCTCGAAGTCTTGGGTACGATTTCTGCATACGAAGGCAGATGCTACGAAGCCGAGGCAGCGCACATGCACGAAAACGCCTCTCCGGCTCCTGGGTATCTGTTAGCGATAACGCACCCGACTGAAGGGCTCTTCCACCCGACAGACAGCTCACCTTTGCAGCAGTGACGCACACCGTGCATACCCATATCAGCCATTCACGTCTTTCCTGATCTCAATGCCAATTTGCACCACGAAGAGCGTGAGCACAAGCTGTGTCGCAGCGGAACATTGTCAGCTAAGCGCCTACCGATCCGCGTCCCCCATGCGACTTACCAATCCGACCCCGATCATGATGACCAAGATCTCCCAGCCTCCTGCTTGGATCTTGCCCTTCGTCATGAGGGATTGTTGCTTGAAGTAGCGGGCTGTGCCCACCAGGACTACACATAGAGCGGAGGCTTGTATGATCGCGGAAAGGGGCTTGCTCACGGCGTAGTAGCCGAATACTGGGTCCGGAGAGGTGGAATGTTGGAGGCGCCAAAGTTGGGCCATTAAGATTCCCATCATCGAGAGGATCACTGATGTTCGCATGTAGCCGAGGAAGGTACGTTCGTTTGCTGTGGGTGTGATCAGCTCATGGATGGTCTTGATGGTACTGATTCAAATACGCTCGCGTCTTGACCACGCTGGTTCTTTTAACTTGCGAGGAACGAGAAGCGCTTCGTCTCTTCGCAGGTGACTGCTGTTTGGAAGAAGGCTAACTTCAGAAGCGTGAATATCGCAAAGAGAGGCCGCAATAACAAAGAGCATGTCGGATCATCAAGCTCCTTCTCGCCCCTTTCACGATCCTCATCGCCTTCGAATAACTCCGTCTACCAACCGCACCCATCGACGTCCCACTCAGACCTTGATTGCAACTCACCTAGATGATCTCTACAATCCACATGCGGAACCGAGACTCGAACATGATGTCTCCAAAACTTCCAGAACGGCTCGTACCATTTCTGCGATCGCGTACCCGGAGAGATGATCCTACGAAGCTGCCTGGGCCTGGTGGTGGATCGCAATTCTGTTGCTTCTCGTTCGCTGTCTTCTGATTCTGACTGGGGCTCGCTGAGATGCGCTGGTTCGGGCTCCGGGATGGGGTCTCCTGATACCTGTTGTGAATGTCGCTGCTCCATCTATTATTTGAGAGGAGAGTTTTGCGCCGTGAGAAAAGAGCGGTGTATACCAGAAACTGCCAGAGAGAAAGCGCGAAATGGAATGCGCGATAAGAAAACGAGAGTGCGAATCTTGCTCTGGGAGATGCGATGAGATAGGAAGGCAAGAGCGCGGCCGTCTTTTCCGTCTTGTCTTGTCGTGTCTGACTGACAGCGAAACAACTTGAACGAGGAAGAGGGGTCAATCGCCGTTTGGTGGCGGCGTTCTTCGGCCGTTTGCCATCCGCCAGCCAGCTCAGTCACGTTTTGCTTGCAGTTCGGCGACGGTCTTCATGTGACGCAAGGGAATCCGGTTCCTGTTTTGACTTAGCTGTGCCGTCGCCGCATTCCGCCGCGGGCGTGGCGGGGTGAGATCAGATATATCTGATGCTGCAAACTACGCCGGTGATCACTACGCTGAGATGAGGTGACTTGATGGTAGTATGAGGCTGTGTACAGCTTCAATGGCAGTATGGAGGTGTCTGGAATGGTACAGAGGAAGAGATGGAGTTGAAATGGACCCAGGAGCCATCACGCAATTTGGACTGAGTTCACGCTTTTAGACTATCACGTGATGAGTCGTTTGAGGCGGGTGCCGGCCGGCAGTGAAAGGACAAGGTTTCCCGGTAGAGTGTGCCGATATGCGGTGGCATTGTTGCGAGACCTCGCTGATGGGATGATTTGATGAACACCAGGGGATGCGGCAAAGGTGAAGTGTTTGCTGGAACGATTTCAAAGCAGTCGTAAGACGTTACTCGATGTCCCGACATCGCTGGCAGAAGAAAGTTGTGGCGAGGATGCGTACGGACTTTTCCTGTTTGGAACTTCTGTTTCTGTCCAACCTCAGAGCTTGCTGCTCGCAAAAGCCCCTCTTCGCAAATCTAGATTTTCTTTGGATGCAAACGGCTGTTAGAGCGCCGGGGATCCCATCTTCTATCATGGTTTCAACTCCAACAGGCGACTTCACTTCATTCTTCTCATAATCACGACGATATCCTCGTAATCTGGACGTGGTCGCGCCTGCCTCTTGCGACCTCCGAACCTCCGAACTTCGAATTCGATACAGCGACAGAAACGCGATACAGCCGCGGCCGCCGCCGCACACGTCTGCTCTGAACGAACACACTCGCCCGCCATGGCGCTCTCCAAGAGCACGCGCATCATTATCCTCCTCGTCATCGACTCCGCCTTCTTCCTCCTCGAGCTCATCACCGGTTATGCCGTGCACTCGCTCGCCCTCGTCGCCGACTCCTTCCACATGCTCAACGATGTCCTTTCGCTGCTCGTCGGTCTCTGGGCCGTCAAGATGGCCAACAAGTCTTCCGCGCCCAAGATGTACACGTACGGATACCAGCGCGCGGAAACTTTGGGAGCGCTGGTGAATGGTGTGTTCCTTGTGGCGCTGTGTGTGACGATTTTCCTGGATGCGATTCAGCGGTTTGTGGAGCCGCAGGTTGTTAGCAAGCCGCAGCTTGTGTTGGTTGTGGGTTGCTTGGGCCTGTTGTCGAACGTGGTGGGATTGGTGCTGTTTCATGATCATGGGCATTCGCACGGTGGTGGGCATGGACATTCGCATGGCAATGAGGCGGCTGATGCTGAGGAGGGACACGCTGGACATGTGCATGAGCCATATAGGGATGAGCCGCATGGGCATGAGCATGGAAGCCATGGACATGCTGTTGAGCAGACTTCGACGCAAGCCAGTGGTTCGACGGCTGTCGCAGAGGACTTCGCGGCGAAGACTGTAACTTCTCCTGGCAAGCGCAGACACAGTCGCTCGACTTCAAGAGCTGCTTTGAATCCTGAGGAATACCCTGGTCCGGCTGCGTTCAGAAACTCGATCATTGCTGCGGGCCGTATGGATTCGATTGAGTCTGATGGAGAGAATGCCGAAGGTGAAGGGGAAACGGACAACACTTTCGAGCCTCTGTTGGGCGGCACGGGAACGACGATTGCCTATGGAGCAACGCAAGCCAATGGAAACCGCAAGTCGTTCGACCACAAGGCTCACAAGCACTCGCAACCTAAGGAGCCTAGCAAGGGAGGCCATGCCGGCCACAACCACGGCGACCTCAACATGAAGGGCATCTTCCTGCACGTCATGGGAGATGCCCTGGGCAACATTGGTGTCATTGCCACTGCGCTCATTATCTGGCTCACCGACTTCAAGGGCAAGTACTACTTCGACCCGGCCATCTCGCTTGTCATTACTATCATCATCCTGTGTTCCGCGATTCCTCTCTGCAAGGCCGCTTCCCGAATCCTCCTCCAGGCTGTCCCACATGGCATCGAGGTCGACGACATCCGAGACGACATTGAGGACCTCCCAGGCGTTGACAGCTGCCACCATCTCCACGTCTGGCAACTGAGCGACACCAAGCTCGTCGCTTCCCTGCACATCCGCGTGACCTTCAACTTCAAGGGTGAGGGCTCGCAGCGGTACATGCAACTGGCATCGGCTATTCGCGACTGTCTGCACGAGTATGGCATTCACTCGTCGACTATCCAGCCGGAATTCCACAAGCATGAGTCCGATATCGACGAGCAGTCGAGTCCGGGCGGTAACGACGGCCCGAACGATATGAGTGCTTCTCGCAATGGCTCTATGCGTGGGGACAAGAGCTGTCTGCTCGAGTGCAGTGACAACTGTGATGGTGGCAAGAGCTGCTGCCCGCCCGCACAACAAAAGAATGGAGACGGTCATGAGGGACATGATCATTCTCACTAGAAGGCGGACCTGGAAAAGAGTTATTGTTAGACGAACAGAGTTACTACATGGGGAGGATAATGTACGTTTTGAGGACCATTCCAGTTGGAAGGAAGGCCTCTGCTTCTGAAAGGGATGCATGGTGTTCTGGGCGAGAAAGAGCAAGGATCCTACTGCTCGAGTGTGTTTACTAGCTTCATCCTACGATATGTCTACTAGTATGTTAATAGAGCTTTATCTCGAAAATTAATGCCTCACTTCTGCCATGAACATTTGATGGGGGCTTGATTAAGCTTTGACGGCAGCTTCAACTTCACATGTAATAGCTTGAACTTTTTCGAATTTCAAAGTCAACCAAGCTTCTACCATTGCCGCTCTTACTCGTGAGTATAGCCTTCCTTTCTGAACAAGGAGCGCATCGTCATCATGGCTGGCAGTGAGTCGCAGCACAGCGCCAAGCGCCGCAGATTGGACTACAACCACAACGACCGCGACACCGACTCCGATCACCACCTCTCCCTCAAGCCTCGACACGAATCGCGCCACCATGAATACACCAAATCCTCACGCCGTCCCGCGAGCCCTCACGACCGCTTCGAAGGCCCCGAGCCAGGCGTCGACGAGAGCAACGCGGCCGCCCTAGACCGCGACTGGTACAACTATGGCGAAGAAGGCGCCGTGCTCGGCGACGAAACCCACAACCCTTTCGGCGGCGAAGGCGACACGACCTGGGCCGACCAAGAGCGCGAACGAGAACTGCTAGAGAAGAAAATGGCGGTGCGGCGCAAAGTCAATCCGAAATTCTTGCAGCGTCAGAAAGACAACGATGCGTGGGAAGCGAACCGCATGCTGGCGAGTTCGGTTGCGCAGACGAGGGAGGGAGCGCTGGATGATGATGAGAATGAGGATACGCGGGTGCATTTGCTTGTGCATGAGCTGAGGCCGCCGTTTTTGGATGGAAAGACGGTTTTCACGAAGCAGGTGGATCCTGTGAGTGCGGTAAGGGATCTGCAGAGCGATATGGCGGTTTTTGCGCGCAAGGGGAGTAGAGTGGTGAAAGAGCGACGGCAGCAGAAAGAGCGGCAGAAGCAGGCGCAGGAAGCGACGGCGACGGCGGGGACGGCGTTGGGGAATCTTTTGGGGGTGAAGGAGGAGGATACGGATTCTGCGGCGCCTGCTGAGGAGGAGGGGAAGAATCAGGGAAGTAAATTTGCGGAGCATATGAAGAAGCAGACGCAGCTGGAGAAGGAGAAAGAGCAGGGACAGAGTGATTTCTCGAGGAGTAAGAGTTTGAGGGAGCAGAGGGAATATTTGCCTGCGTTTGCGGTGAGGGAGGAATTGTTGAAGGTTGTGCGGGATAATCAGGTGATCATTGTTGTGGGGCAGACGGGGTCGGGGAAGACGACACAGCTCACGCAGTTCTTGTACGAGGATGGGTATGCGAAGAACGGCATGATTGGGTGCACGCAGCCCAGGCGTGTGGCGGCCATGTCTGTTGCGAAGCGTGTGAGTGAGGAGATGGAAGTTGATCTTGGAGATTTGGTGGGCTATGCGATTCGTTTTGAGGATTGCACGAGCAAGGCGACGCAGATCAAGTACATGACGGATGGTGTATTGTTGCGAGAATCGCTCACGAATCCGGACCTGGATCAGTACAGTTGTATCATCATGGACGAGGCGCACGAGCGCGCACTGAATACGGATGTGCTGATGGGGTTGATTAAGAAAGTTCTCGCGAGGAGGCGGGATTTGAAGCTCATTGTTACTTCGGCGACGATGAACGCGGAGCGATTTGCGCGATTCTATGGAGGCGCGCCGGAATTCTTCATCCCTGGACGAACATTCCCAGTCGACATTCAGTACTCGAGAGGGCCTTGTGAGGACTACGTGGATAGTGCTGTGAGACAGGTGCTAGCTATCCACGTCAGTCAGCCAGCGGGCGATATTCTCGTCTTCATGACTGGGCAAGAAGATATCGAGGCTACATGTGAGCTGGTAGCGGAGAGGCTCGCGCAGCTCAATGACCCTCCGAAGCTCAGCATTCTGCCCATTTACTCACAGATGCCGGCGGACTTGCAAGCCAAGATTTTCGATCGAGCGCCGCCCGGAGTGCGGAAGGTGATTGTTGCAACTAATATTGCGGAGACTTCCTTGACCGTCGATGGCATTATGTATGTCGTCGATTGTGGCTTCAGCAAGCTCAAGGTCTATAATCCGCGTATGGGTATGGATACTCTGCAAATCACACCAATCAGTCAAGCGAACGCCAGTCAGAGAGCTGGTCGTGCCGGACGTACTGGGCCTGGACGTGCGTTTCATCTCTACACTGAGCGCGCGTTCAAGGAGGAGTTCTACATTGCGACTATCCCTGAGATCCAGAGGACGAATCTGGCGAATACGGTATTACTGTTGAAGAGCTTGGGCGTGAAGAATCTTCTCGATTTTGACTTTATGGACCCTCCTCCGCAGGACACTATCACCACGTCGCTCTTCGATCTGTGGGCGCTGGGCGCTTTGACGAATCTCGGAGAGCTGACTGAGCTTGGCAAGCTCATGACCAGCTTTCCGATGGACCCTTCTCTGGCGAAGCTTGTCATCACATCCTCAACGACATACCGATGCGCCGACGAGATGATCACCATTGTCTCCATGCTCTCAGTCCCGTCCGTGTTCTATCGACCAAAAGAACGCCTCGAAGAAGCCGACGCCGCGCGCGAAAAATTCTTCGTTCACGACTCCGACCATCTTACTCTCCTAACCGTCTATCAACAATGGGTCGCCAACGGCCGCAAAGACGGCTGGTGCACCAAACACTTCCTACACCCGAAAACTCTCCGCCGCGCCGAGGAAATCCGCCAACAAATCACCGACATCATGACTTCGAACAAAATGGAAATCATCTCCTGCGGCTACGACCTCGACGTCGTGCGCGAATGTATCTGCTCCGGCTATTACCACCAAGCCGCAAAACGAAAAGGCCTTGGCGAGTACGTCAACCTCCGCACCAGCGTCACGATGGCTCTGCACCCGACTTCCGCTCTCTATAACTCTGGAGATCCGCCTGATTACGTCGTTTACCACGAGCTCATCCTGACGAGTAAGGAGTATATGTCCGTCGCGACGGCGGTGGACGCGCATTGGCTTGCGGATCTGGGAGGGGTGTTCTTCTCTGTCAAGGAGAAGGGGTATAGTGCCGTCCAGGGGAGGAAAGAAGTTGAGTATTCCAAGAAGGCGGAGTTAGAGGTGCAGATTCGGAAGGATCGAGAGCGACAGAAGGCGGAAGAGGAGGCGGAGATTGAGAGGGCAAAACCGAAGAGTTCGGTTGCGAATGGAGGTGGAAAGAGTGTCGTGAAGAAGCCTGGGAGTAAGAGCAGTGCGGTCGTGAAGCCCGTCATTGGAGGAAGAAGGAGAGGGATATAACCACGAGAAAACCGCAAGATTACGATCTGGATCACTCGTTCTTATCAATCTGATACCCAACCCTCACACACCTCGAAACGTCACAAGGATTCGAAGGCAAGTTACACGACAAGACCGTGATCCATGCATACAAACGAATTATACGAAGCCTTGCTACAACTTTCCTCCACTCCTGCCCTCTTCAAATTCAATATTGACCTTCAAACTCTTCGTCTCACTCGCACGGCTGAAGATATCATACGCCTTTTCGGAGAACTTGAAGTCTACGGACGCATCCACAAGTCAGCGTACCAACCCTCAAATCGACAGCCTTGAAAGAAAGGTCCGACTCACCGTGTGTCACCATCAAGCCGCCATCAATCTTCCCCGGCGCGGCGAGGTCAAGTAAAGTAGGGATGGTATGCGCGGACACCAGCGCCATGGAAATCGTCACGGATCGCGACCAGAGGCGTTCGATGTGCAAGGGGACGGAAGTCCCGTGGACGCCGATGTTGGCAATGTGTCCGCCTAGCCCGACGAGATCTTCGCAGAGCGCGAAGGTGGCTGGAATGCCCACAGCTTCCTGTTACGGCATTGAGCCCGTGCTCCAGCGGCGGAGAGGTGAAAGTTCAGGGGCACTCACCATGACGACGTCAAAGCCGTCGCCTTCGTTGTTGACGTGCTCGGCCGCGAGGGCGCGGACATCGGAGACGCCCTTGGTGTTGTAGACGTGGGTTGCGCCCATTTTCTTGGCGAGCTCGAGACGGTGCGGGTCTTGGTCGAAGAAGACGAGCTTGCGAGGAGCGTAGAGTTGGGATGTCAGGCCTGCTGCGAGGCCGACGGGGCCTGTGACAGAAGAAGTTGGAGTTAGTTAAGTTTGATAGCGCATGAGGAATCCGCGTCGAGGCTTTCGATGGTGGACCGCAACTGTGGCAATTGCCATGTTGGTCTCACATGGTAGCTGTCCGCGTTGAGGTGCGAGGAGCGATGATCCGGGGTGGTTGTTTGCCATGGCCGCGGAGCTGCTCAGTGTAGGTACCGATTATCCCAGTGAGTAGCTAGGGTCGATCTATGTGAAAGCAATCGAATTGAAGCGTAGAACAGGCCCGAACGATGGATCCTGGCAAAAGCGAATGACTTGAGTGAAGGAAAGTCGGTATGTACTCACCGGCACCAACGATCGCGACAGTACAGCCTGGCGTGACCTTCCCTCGTAGGGTACCGACCTCCAAACCGGTGGGCAGAATATCGCTGAACACTAGCAGGCTACGCTCGTCGACTCCTGGAGGGACCGGGAAGAGTGAGTTGTCGGCATAGCGAATGCGGACGTACTCGGCTTGGGTGCCGTCAACGGTATGGCCTAGAATCCAACCTCCTTTGCGGCAGCTGTCGGCCATGCTGAAAGGGGTCAATCTTCAGCAAGGCGCTTCAATCGTCCAAGACGAATGGCGGTCGCTCACCTTCTCTTGCAGAACGTGCAAGAACCACACGATGTGATGCACCTGATCACAACGCGATCGCCTTTCATGTAATTCTTCACCTCGCTGCCTGCTTCGACAATGACGCCGATGCCCTCATGGCCCAGTGTGCGGCCTGGCTCGCAAGTAGGCACATCGCCTTTTAAGATATGCAGGTCCGTCCCGCAGATCGTCGTCCGCACGAGCTTGACGATCGCATCCGAAGCATCCTGCAATTTTGGCACGTCTTTCTCCACCACTTTCCACTTGCCGACCCCATCGTAGGTGAGCGTCTTCATCTTGATCTTATCTTCTTCGTCCGAACTCAAGTTTCGAAGCTTGTCCAGGAATTGTGCGTGCAGAGGAGAAGAGTAGGAGAATATGGACGACATCTGAGAAAGCAGAGCGAGAGAGGGGATTTATGAGCTTGTTCCCGCTGTGGTCCTGGCACGCGTATGAGTGATCTTCCATGATTGCGGGTACGGTATACAGCTGAATGTGGGAGGTGAGGCGACTCCTCATGTCGGTTCGTCGGAAGGCGAAGACTGCAGGGTGAGGTGATGTTCATCATCGTGTTCGTGCGGGTCTTCGGGCTTTGGAGCTCTCGAGAGCATCGCTGTGAGGCAGAAGCCGAGAGCAGTCTGCCATGGAAATCAACAACAGCATAGCGGAGGCTCGAGTTTTATAGTAGCTGTATAGCCCCTATCAGCACCTTGATGGCTGTGTCTCTCGTCTCGTAGATGGCTGTCTCGTGGTTTGAGTGAGTTCGTCACTTCTCGGTGGAAAGACAAGCCGTCGCTTGAATTGCTGCTGCCCCGCACGCTGACCTGCTGCTGGGATGTTTCTTGGACAATGGTACCTAGGGAAAGTGAGGAGAGACTTCCTAGACTTTCTCCCTGTACTTGACATTGCAAATTGCAGTTGTCGGCACTTTGATGTAGTCCTTCTTTCCAAGCCCTGGCGTTGTTCACTCAGACCGACGGCGGGCCGTGTTGCTTTCTGCCTTGGTGTATTCGAGTCATGCGATGGCCTGGTGCATGAGCTATGACACTGTCGTCAGGAGATACACTTACAGTACACTAATCTTGCGTATTGTAGAGCCTTCATGATCTGCCGGCTGCCGCGCATTGCTATGGTCTTCCATCACAGACTGTGACCCATACGGGCAGTATTAGCATGTCCTCGGATTGTGGGCTTATGGCACAGCCGACCAGTTGGCCGAGACCATGGATGATGGATGAAGGAGGCTCAAGGGAGCATGAACGGTACATGTTCTAGAACGATTGCGAAACCGAGTCTGGCGAAACGCGGGTCTCGAGCGCGCTTTACAAGATCTCGCCATCCCAACCACAGGTTGAAGCCATCTCTTTTGCTGGCCTTGCGAAGTCTACCGACAGCCAATGACATGCGTGCTGATCAATTGATGAATCGATTGCTCCTTTGGTCGTCGCACGTCATCGTGATAGAAGGTGGTCCAAGAAAGCGTGGAAGACTGGGGAGAAGTTGAACACTCATTAGGATCTCCGCGCATGCTCTTTAAGTGCATGCGCACATGGCTATTTCAGTCAGAGCGGTCAGTGGAAGGTGCGACCAGGTTCTCGTACGAAGAAAGGATGGAATTTCTTCACGAGGAGAAGGAGAAGAGAAAAGTTGACCCCTGGGCGGCAAGGACGTCTAGCGCGTGCGGGACGGGCCTTTCGTCCCCACTTGCACATGCCTCCCCTTCCCTTATTCCCAGACCTCTGCCGTCATGACAAACTTTGCATTTCGTTACTCTTCCCGCGGATATTACGCATCTACACGCGGCTACAGACATCCAAACGATGCGACAGAAAAGCTCAGCATGCCCATGGGACAAGATGCAGCGAAATGAGACTCCATGACCTCAATTAGACCACGATGGCGTTTCCTCATATATGAACTTCTTCAGAATCATGGAAGCTGTTCTCAGTTGCGTTTTTGAAAGATAATCCAAGAAAAATACGGACGAAGCACTAATCATCCGTAGCCGCCAGAAAGCGATAGAGTAGGCGTCTATGCTGCTTTTTGTGGCCCGCTGAACAGCTGGCATGATCCGTTCTGATCTGTCCACTCCTTTGCTGGTCCTCTTCCTTGAGCATGAACTGGATCCGCGTGTCTACCCGGGCAGTCTCCAGGTTTCCCCAGCTGATCAGCTGTACCTCCCGCCATGCCGGAGAATTACCCTACCAGTCATTCGAGACCTTCTCCCAACGTCGGGCCTCTAGCTGACTGTCGTCCCTAATCAGTGAACTGATGATGAAAGAATCCGTGGCCCAGACGGAATTCCTGACGACACTCCGGTCAAAAATGACCGGTTGAAGGCGCTTATCCATTACCTCTCCTGCATTTGACACACCTCCTCAAACCGGTTCCCAACCGGTCATCTCTTACACATCGATCGAAGCGCTGGCAATCGGGCACCATGACCACCACTCAGGTCTACTTCGATCCTACTTACATCAGAGAGGTCTGGGGAATTTTCGGCGCCGGGGTCTTCATACTTGCGCTTCGACATTTTGTGCGACTGAGAACCGCTGGATTCAGACGATACCAAGGAGATGACTATATGTCTTTCCTCGTGCTGCTGTTCCACGCAATCGATGCCACCACCGTGACGATCATATACTACAAAGGCTCGAACGTGGACTTCATTGGTCGATCGCTGACTCATTTCAGCGATAACCAAATCGGCGACATTGTCTACGGCTCCAAAATGGAAAAGCTCGCGTGGTATTCCTACATCAGCCTCCTGTACGTCGATCATCTAGTACGCGACGCTAAAGCTGACCTGCGGATAGTTGGGCCTTGAAGGGTTGTTTGCTGTTCTTTTACAACCGCATATCTTTTGGACTCACGGAACAAGTCTTTGTGAAGGTGCTGGCTGTTGCGGCTGTCGTAACTTACGTCGCCCTGTTTCTGACCATCTCGCTATCTTGTCGGCCATTCCGTCTGAATTGGCAGGTACTACCTCTTCCTCCAGCACACTGTATGGTGCGGCGGCAGGACTTGTGAGTGACATGGATCGCACCCTTACTGTATGTTGCTGGTGCTAATGGCCTATTCAGCATTGTCTGTACGACTCTCAACACAGTCAGTTTAAGCGAACGTTCGATCCACTGTGGCTACTTGCTGACTTGACGTGCTCTAATTTAGGTGACTGACGCCGCAATCCTTAGCGTGCCTGTACCCCTTCTCTGGAAATTGCGAGTGCCGCTGCATAAAAAGATACCGATTGGCATTCTGCTCTGTTCCGGCATTTTTGTCATAGCTGCAGCCATCACACGAGTCGTCAGTAATGTCCAAGACATGCGATTCTCCAAATCGTCTTGTCCATAGGCTGATCGCTCTTGGATATTGTAGGTCATAACCCTAGGGACACACCCTTCGGCTCTCACGATCAATCGATGGGGTATGAGAGAGACCATCGCTGGTATCGTGGCTGTGAACGCACCGATTCTGAAGCCGAGTAAGTAAGAGACACTCGGTCTACCCAGAGTCAAATCTGCTGATGCTGTTAAGTGTTTTCCAAGTCCTTCTGGATACATGGCTGCCGCTGTAGCACTTCTGGATCCTCGAATCGAAACCAAAACTCGGACTCAACTCCCAAAGGGCCCTCAGACTCTGGTGGAACTTCAAACACAAAGTCAAGCGGTATCAGCAAGCTCAGCGCCATGTTCAAGAAACCGGAAGCGGTCGAACTTCTTGACTTGTCCAATAAGACGGCCACGACTGTGACCAAAGTTGAAAGCGAGGCTGCAGTGCCCCAGTCAACCACAGACGGCGCTGACTTTCAGCAACATGCGAACGAGAGCCAGGAGATCATTATCCAACGACCTGAACCGGTGCTCCGGAGGGAGGACTATGATTCGGAGAGGGCATTTCCGCATCCTGGGGTTCGAACAGATGCAGAGCTTGGTGTCGTGGCTCGTTCACAAGATGAAGAAGCATATCGACAACGGCGAGCTCGTGCAGATACACTGCCGGACCATACGGCGGATGAGCAGCACGGGCCATATCGTCTTCTGCCACGCCGTCAGGAGAGACCATCCGGGAGGGTCGTGCGGATAGGCAGGAGCAACACGGTTAGCTGAGATGCCTTTCAAAGTTCAAGATACACGATGTTCCGCCGGGACTGAACAGCACCAGTGGCACTCAGCTAAAAGCATAGGCAATGACTTCACGATTCAATGATGGACGACCGTCTTGAGAAGACCATGCGAGAACTCGATCCAGAATGGGATGCATGTAACATACCACCGCAGGGCAGCGCTTTCTCGCCTGACCGTCGGATGTCGCACAGGTCCGAACAATCTCGAATTGTCAATACAACATTCAAATATACAAGTCGTCGAATCATCAAAAGCTCTCACGCCCTAGTCTTCTGGATGTGGTCAATAGCTTCGAGCACTACAAAGTCACACGGTCAGCATCAACCATCGCAGCAGACCTCTTGCCCAGACGTGACTTACCATATCCCACAAATACCTTCGGATTCTCCGTCGCAGGGAAATGACCGAGTCCCTTCATAGCTTGGAATTTGCCGCCCGCGATCTTGTCTGCGGTCTTCTGACTCATCTCAGGAGGGCAAGACCAATCGTACTCGCCTAGAATTAGCGCATCAGTCAATCATCCGCGAAGTATAAAGAACACGGTATCGCTTACCTGTGAGCATGTAGACCGGGCACGCCTTGGTGTCGATCTTCGCCATCCGGTCTCTGCCATCCCATCCACCAAAGTAGAAATCCAAGTCACCATGGAAAATTCCGTACGCCTGCGCCGAATACAAGTGCCAGATGAGCTGGCGATTCTTCAACGGCGCAGTCGGTGACATCATGCCATAGATCCATTCAGGATTGAAGAGAGACTGATTGACGTAAGGACTACGATCATTCCATTGACGGTCCATGTTCAGATAGTCGGTGCCTTGCAATGGGATGGTACCGCAGCATCCGACTTCTTTGTAGCGGATCGCGCAAGCCAGGGAGATTTGTCCAGCCATGGAGGCACCGCAGATGATGGGCTTGTTGAGCTTGAGCTTCTTGACCAGAGCGGCGATGCAGCCGACGTAGGAGTCTTCCGTGTTGGTGTGCGTGCCAGGCCAGTAGCTGTGGTGAGCGGGAATAAGGATTAGCTTGTGATTATGACTGAGGGAGGTAGGCAAGCATACCCCTGGTATGGGAACGACCTGCCGTGGGCTGGGAGGTCGAAGGCGATCATGTTGCACTTCTTGCGCATGCGCTCATCGTTCATGACACCGTGGTATTGACGAGCATCGCTGCCTGCCGTGTGCAAGAAGACGATATCCTGATTGCCTTCTCCAGATTGCTCGTAGAAGACTTTGCATTTGCCCCAGAGCGGCGACTCAATGTAGACGTATCGGCCGACGATGTGGTCCACGTCCATCTCAGCTTCGGTATCAGCTGGAGTAGGACCAGAGTGTGCATCGTGAATGAGCTCTAGAACACGACGCCAGCAGTGCGTCCAGCGGGCGAAGCTTGTTTGGTCACCCTGGATCTCGATGCCCTTTTGCTTGATGTTCATGCCGAACATTCCTTTGCGTTGGTCAGCGTCCGTTTTACTTATCTCGCGTCTGATGGCTAGACGCAATGAGTCCTGCTAGACTGGAAATAAGAAAAGCAGAACGTACCCCAATAAGATTGGTATGGCATCACAGGAGTCTGCCGCATAAACTCTTGCCATTGCTCTGGCAGTGCTGAGAGCACGAACAAGCACTCTTTGGGGGAGCCAGTTCGGATATCTGCCTTGCCATTTGTGATAGTTACGATAATAGTCTTGTCGGAGTCAGCAGATTTGAAACCAAACGTAGCCGGAGCCGTGATGGCATCGGTCGTTGTGAACGCTTTTAGCTGCCCATCGTTCTGCGCCGCCTTGCTGGCCTTGGGAAGAGCTTCAGACAAAGCTGCTGGGAGATCGCTCCACGCGTGGGCCATTGTAGTATGATCGTTGGCTGTCTTTTGTCGTTTGGATGTTCTGGGAGTCATTGTTACACAAGGAGAGCAGAGCTATAAGTATTTCTTCCACCAAGGTGCTGACACGGGATTAAGACCAAGTGGAAGGATGTCAATGGGCAATGTATGCTTGTATTTCCAGGAGATTGGCCATCCATCTTGATCTTTTATACAACCCAGGCTCGACCTGGGGTCCATTGGACGTTCATTCGTTGCAATGCCATGCTGTTCCAGCTTTCCCTCACCTTCCAGACTTCATCCTCGCATAGACTGTGGGGTAGTGGTTGCGGGGATCGCAGCTCTTGTGAATGATCCCCGTGAGAGGAGAGAGATGTTGGAGGATGCAGTTGGGGAGCCACATCGTCAGCGCGGGCAGGCGGAGGAGAGCTCTAGGTATGTACTCAGCAACAATCACAGGATCGCAAAACCAGGCTGCTGTAAGAGTGAGAAGCCGACTGTGGAGCTTATTCCCGGCTACGCTGTTGTTTCCAGCGCTCGCTCGACCTGACGTACGCGGGCAACGGGTGGGGCGGCCAATTGCTTCAAGCAGGTAACCCCGCCTAAGCTCGGCCTAGAAGGCCGTCTTGCAGAGAAATACCTCATGACGCGGACAGCTCCGGAAGCTCCAGCACTTTTACAATCACTTCCAAAGAACTCTCAGAAGATCATTGCAAAGTGGCGAGAACATCCAAGAGAAGAAAGACTGCATCGAGCCAAGACACCAAAGCTGCAGCTGAAGCAGAAACCATAGCAATGGCACCCAATCTTCCCTTTAAGGTATTGATTGCGAAACCCGTCAATTGAGCGCTCATACTCACCATTTTTCTTCAGTTGAACAACCCAGAGCTCTTTCGAGAGCATGCTCTTGTTGGTGGCAAGAATATTGAAGCCAAGTCTGGAAAGCGTTTCGATGTCGTTGGTAAGAGCAACATCGACTCAAAGCATTTCTCGTACTGATGATGTGTGAAGACCCCGGCAATGGCAAGGTTTGGGCAACAGCGCCTGATATGGGCCCCGACGATGTCGACAATGCCTTGAAGACCGCTCACGCCGCTTTTGAGGACTACAAGAAAGTCAACCCAAGACAGCGAGCCCAATGGATGTTGAAGTGGGATCAGCTCATTCGTGAAAACCGAGATGACCTGGCGCAGATCGTCACATACGAGTGTGGCAAGCCTCTCTTTGAGTCTCAGGGCGAGCTTGACTACGCGTTAGGTTTCACCTGGTGGTTTGCTGGCGAAGCAGAGAGAGTCCAAGGAACAGTTCAAGTGCCCGCTGCACCAAACCGAAGAGTGTTCACTGTCAAGCAACCCATCGGTGTTGCAGTTGCTCTGGTTCCATGGAACTTCCCAATCGCGATGATTCTGCGAAAAGCTGGGGCTGCTTTGGCTGCCGGTTGCACAATGATCGTTAAGCCATCGCCTGAAACGCCTTTCTCCGTCGGAGCATTGGCATACTTGGCCGAGAAGGCTGGCTTCCCTAAGGGTGTCTTCAGCGTAATGCCAACCAGCTTAGACGGTACACCAGCTCTAAGTGAGTCTCTGTGCCGTCACCCATTGACCAAGAAGGTCACATTTACGGGAAGCACTCGCGTCGGCAAGCTTGTTGCGAAGATCTGTGCCGATGGCATGAAGAAGTGCACCCTCGAGCTTGGTGGCAACTGTCCATTCCTGGTATTCGACGACGCAGACCTTGAACAGGCAGCAGCTCGTGAGTCGCCCTTTTCCAATCACCCCACCGTATTTGCTGACCCGCAGCAGAGCTTCTCGCCCTCAAGTGGCGCCATGCCGGCCAGGCGTGCATCACGGCGAACAGAGTATACGTCCAGAAAGGCGTCTACGAGAAGTTCACCGACATCCTCGCGAAGAAGACGGCAGAGATCAAAGTCGGCCACGGCGCAAAAGAAGGCGTGACAATGGGACCGGTCACCACCGATCGAAGTCTGGGCAAGGCGGAAGCTCAGGTCGAAGATGCGCAGAAGAATGGCGGCAAGGTGGTGCTTGGCGGCAAGAGGCTGCATGGTACTCCAGGTTACGATGGATACTTCTTCGAGCCAACGCTCATCACCGGCGCGAAAGACAGCATGCTGATCGCACGGGAAGAGACTTTCGCGCCTGTCATGGCTCTGTTCGAGTTCGACACAGAAGAAGAGGCCGTGCAAAGAGCTAACGACACCTCGATGGGTCTTGCCAGCTACTTCTTCACCAAGAATGTTGATCGGACCTGGAGACTGCTGGAGAACCTCGAGGCCGGCATGATTGGTATGTCGCGTATTCTTAATGCCGCCTTTTGCACCGATGCTGACAGTGCTTTCCAGGTATGAACACCGGCAACTCGTCCGCTGCAGAGACTCCTTTCGGAGGTATGTTGAACCCTGTCATTCTTTGAAGCATACATTAGCTGACTGATTGCGAAAAAACAGGAATCAAAGACAGCGGAATTGGTAAAGAATCTGGCAAAGATGTCGCTATCAATGAGTATATGGTATGTGGTGGAGTAGCCTCCCGGTTGTACGCCCTTGAAACTGACGGATATCGCACAGATTACGAAAACCGGAACTCTTACCTTGGATGGCCACTTTTAAATAGGCACATTGGGCATGAGCACGAAGACCGGCACATTGACGCTCTCGGATCATTTCTAATGAGTAGGACGAGAGTAGTTGGGCGACAAGTGTGGTACATGATTGAGAAACGAGAAGCAGTCACAAGAAATCTCGTTGCGGACTCCGCTCCTGCCAAGCATGTTTCGACAGGGTTTAAGCTTCTTCGCGGAAATCGCTTCCGAGCGGCAATTGAAAGCCTAATCACGCTAAGCTTAGAGCGACCTCGGTGTGCCGTAGGGCCTGCACGTTGGAAGCGAAGGAGACAACAAACCGCAGTGGAACGTTTCCCTCATCTCATCCAATCCGAACGCGTACTAACTATGCAAGAGAGCGCTGTCACTGCTGTGCGGCGTTAAAGTTGTCCAGCTGAAACATATACACGTTCGCCCAGGCAAGTTGAGCTCGTGCACGCGCCATTATCAACCCCCACGACTTCAGATCGTCCGCAAGCGCCAGCAAATGAAACATCCAATGCCGTCTCAATATTTGCCGCTTCTATGTGGAGCGTCATTCTACCTGCATAGTGCATGCTATGCGGCGCGGACGCTGCTGGCTGTCTGCTCTGTTCCTGCGCGTGGCCAAGCCATTCCAGGTACTACCTGAAAACACCTCCATGGTGTTACCAGCCCCTACAACCGCGCTGCCAGACGTGCTAGTCACGAGCTCATGTCTCTCAAAAGCTATTAATTCCTTGTTCACTCTTTTTCAGCTGCCTCTATGCTTTCATCGCGCCAGTGAGTGGACACCCTCATTCAAACGTATTTTCCCCAGCTCGAAAGTCTGACGCCGCGTTTGATAGATTTGGCACGCAGTGGCCACCATACATACGAATAAGCAGGCCGTTTGCAAGAGGAACCGCCTCCCGGAAGGCCATGACTGCCGCTGTGGGCTTTTCAGGACTGACGGTATTAATCTACCTGTTCCTCGGAGGACTTGTTCCACCATTTCTCTCAGGAGGTAGAACATTCCCTATCGTGTATTTCAATTCATAGACTGACCAGCACTATGTAGGAAATCCACGAGCAGAGGTGCTGAAAGCGCGCCGAGATGCGATATCCGATGCATTTCAACATGCCTGGGACGGGTATACACAGCACTGCTTCGGCCATGATACACTGCGGCCCGTCAGCAACACCTGTGAGGACGACTTCGGCGGTTGGGGAGCCACGGCCATAGATTCTCTATCTACCGCTATCATTATGCGCAAGGAAGATGTTTCAATCCAAATTATGGAGTATATTGCGGGCCTGAACCTGGACTCACTACCTCACGGGACGCAGTTTCAGGTTTTTGAGACGAATATTCGCCACTTTGGAGGAATGATTTCGGCTTGGGACTTGCTTCACGGGCCGTTCAGCGACATGGTCAAGAACGAAACCCTTCGCAATGCCCTCTACGATCAGATGGTGAAGCTAGGAGAAAAGTTGTCCTGCTCCTTTAGCTCAGCCGGCGTTCCCCATGACTGGCTGAACCCTTCAACATGCAAGCCGGACTCTGGCACAAGGACGGCACTTACGAATGCTGGTACAATGATTCTGGAGTTTGCCCGCCTCTCGGCTATCACTGGCAACGAAACTTACGCAAATCTTGCTGAAAGGGCAGAAGAGTACATGCTCAAGCCGGAACCAGCAGAGAACGAGCCTTTCCCAGGGCTCCTTGGATCGTACGTTGATATGGACGATGGCCACATAACGGATTTCAGCGGCAGTTGGGGAGCAATGTCAGACTGTAAGAACATCTCTCCAATACCTTCAATAGATTCACTGAATGCCAGCAGCATTTTACGAATACCTCCTGAAAGCCTATGTGTACGATAGCAAGACCTATAGTCACTACCTTGACCGATGGCTGCTAGCTGCCGATTCGACGATACGGTATATCGGCTCGCATCCATATGGCCATCCGGAATGGACTCTGCTTCCGAGCTGGAGTGGTACGGCTTTGACCAGACGAATGGAGACGTTGTCATGGTTTGCAGGCGGTAGCTTCTTATTAGGCGGGATGGTTACGAAGAACCAGACTCTTTTGGATTTCGGCCTGTCAATTGCGAATACTGCGGGTCAGACATATAACATGACAGCTACCGGCCTTGGCGGGGAGTTTGTCACATGGACCTCTGATTGCGACGGAGACGATGACTCTTGCGATGCGGATACGTCCCTCCAAACAACGGATGCAAGGTATCAGTTGAGACCGGAAGTAAGTATATCTGCAGTACTTGCTCGCTTGACAAGCTTGCCATGTACTGACATGTTTCAGGTTCTCGAGACGTGGTATCACGCCTACCGTGCCACCCGCAATGCAACATACATGAACTGGTCCTGGTCAGCTTTCGAGGCGATCAACAAGACTTGTCGTACAGACTCCGGCTTCAGCTCCATCAGCGATGTCAACGCTGAGGACGGCGGCAGCAAGACCGACAAGCAAGAGACCTTCGTGTTCGCTGAAGTTTTCAAGTACCTGTACTTGATGCATCTTGATGTGAGAATCACTTCAATACTACCTTCCAAGATCACCGCTGACTTGATGTGTTCAGGACGCATCGGCGGCGTATCAGATACAAGACAGTCGGACTGGGACGAAGAATACGTGGGTGTTCAATACTGAGGCACATCCACTACGGGTTGTAGGAACTCCAGTATGATAGATGATAGAACGAGCGTTCGTGAGCGTTCCTGTACAGCAAATTTGAAAGCGATTCTTGTTTTTCAAGCATGATGAAGCAAATATATTTCATTTCTCAAGACGAAGTCTGTATTCTCGAATGTGCAGACTGCATATCGCGTGGGGGTGTCTGGCTCGACGCAGCCCAAAATAAACTGCGATCTGCTTCTTCCGAACGCTTCGAGGCATAATTGCGGCACAGCAGCGACTAGAGGATGTCGCTTGGAGACATTGACGGCTTCTCTTGCCGGCTAGGCATGCCACAGTGGATTTCAGATCCACTAACAGACTCTCTGAAATATGATTAGCAAGGACATGACAAGGCGTGTGCTTTGACAGTGAAAAGCTGCGTGATAGGTCTGAGTAGCGTTCTGCTACTCGGGCAAGGCTAGGCACGGCAAAGGCCCCATTGTCCATTTTGGAGTGAAGGACGCAACGGAAACATTTTGTCAATATTTTCTGGTTGATGTATGATGCTTCGCTATTGTTGTATCGCTGTAAGTGCGCGGATGTTGTTGCTTATGCTGATGGAGTGGAAAGAAGGCTCAACGGCAGAAGCCCGGGAATTCTCATGGGCCCGGGCCCGTGCGCGTCGCGTCTCCAAACATCGACGGCGTTTGCAGCCATCAACACTTCGCGACACCTCTCACATTACCCATCGCTTCCCTCGTGAGAACCATCGACCATCGTCATCATGCCAGGCGAAGGTGCGAAGAAGCGCAAAAACATCAAAGCCGCGCAGGAAAAGCAGGCTGCCAAGAAAGCTGCGAAGAAGACTGAGAAGGCTGAGAAAGAGTACAATGACTTCGTGGCGACCATGCCCAAGATCACAGAGGTAATATCATCCGGAGTATACTAAGAGGTGGGTACTAACTCACCACGGTAAGGATGATCTCCTCAACTTTCAAATCAAACACTTCGGCGATGATACACGCCCAGCAGAGTGGTTCATACCCAAGGAGCGCGCTTTCAACTTCTTCGGAGAGAATGTCGAAATCGATGATGGTCTGGGTTATTACCCAGACGGCGTGAAGCGCACTCTTACCGATGAGCAAATCGCCATGTTCCGCCGCAGAGAGATGTGGCAGATGCAGCGCGACCGCGAAGCTGCCCAGGAGGCTGAGAGAGAAGCCCAGGAAGACGCTGCAGAGGGCGCTCGCTCCCCCATGTCTGATGCTTCGAGTTTGGAGGATGAGCTTCTAACATGGGCCGCTGCCAACGTGAAGAGGCCAGAGCCGCAGCCACAGCCCGTGCCAGAGGCCGCAACCAAGTCCACTGCAGAAGCCACTGCCGACGTCACTGCCGATGCCTCTCCCACGAACATGCCACTGCCAATGCCTGCCAATCCCACCGAAGAGCGTCGCCCATCACAGCAGAGCCGAAGCGATGCCACCGACGCTTCTGAATCCCGCAAGCCACGTCGTTCTCAGCAAGCCGTGCCATACGCAG